>CM053604.1:7258146-7308146 GCA_028646535.1 Procyon lotor | reverse complement strand
AATACCAAAAATATAATGAAATTTATATAACTTTTATTTTCTTACTTAAAAACTTTTTGTTAATGTAACATATACACCCTGAAAATTAAACATATTGTAAATGCACAGCTCTCTGAATTTTTATAAACTGAACACATCTCTGTAATTAATCCTCACATTAAGGAACAGAACATTACCAGCATCTCAGAAACTCCTTATATCCCTTTCTAGTCATTACCTACCCCCAAGAGAAACCACTACCCTGACTTCTAACACCAGAAGTTAGTTTTGCTTATTTAGGTAAATGAAATAATACAGTGTGTATTCTTTTGTTTTTGGTTTCTTTTGCTCAACATTACATTTTGAAATCCATCCAAGTTATTTTTAGCAGTAATGTGTTCATTCTCATCGCTGTTTAGAATTCCATTATATAAATATGCCACATTTATTTATCCATTCTTCAGTTGATAAATATTTAGGTGGTTTCCAGTTTTAGGCTCCTTTGGGAAGTGCTGCTTTCTCGCACAAGTCTTTTGATAGAAACATATATGCATTTCTGTTGACTATACTCCTAAGGAAAGAAATTACTGGGTCATAAATTATATATATGTTTGGCTTTCATAGATCATGCCAAATCATTTTCCAAAATACTGTACCACTATTCTATTGTCTGTTGTGTATCGAATCTCAGTTGCTCCAGAATGTCTTCAATTCTTGGTTTCCTTGGTGTCTTTAATGTCAGCTATTCTGGTGTGTGTGTAGGAGTATTTCTTTGTGGTTTTAATATGTATTTCCTTGAGGACTAATAAAGTTGAGTACATTTCCATATGTTTATCAACTATTTGTAAAGCCCTTTTAGTTAAAATATTTTTTTTCCTGTTGGTTTATCTTTTTGCTCATTGATTTATAGGAGTTCTTTATATATGTTAGGTATATGTTCTTTGTCAGATATATGCATTGCAATCTTGCTTGCCACTTCATTCTCTCAATAGTGCTCTTAATGAACAAAATAAACTCCCACAGTTTCTGGTTTATCTTTGGACTTTGGATTCTTACCACTTCCTGGCTCATAGACTCAATGAACAGGAATAAAAAGGATTCCCATTAAGTATGGAGAGATCTTGAAAACTATAATAGAAGGAAACTTAGAGACCACCCCACCCAAAGCCCCAGTTTTTTCCTTTGGGAAACCACAGGCTAGGGAGGATGAGTGACTTTCTCCATGTCACAGGCTCAGTGAGCAGCAAGGTCAAAATTAGAGCCCAGGGCTCTTGTGCAGGCTAGCCCTTCACATCAGCTTGGAGTGGTGGGAACCAAGCGAGTGTCTGTGGGAAGTGACAGCAGTTGTTAACTTGCATCTTCATTGATGGGTGAGAGTTTCTTCAGCCCAGGGCCAGAAGACTGAAAGAGGCTTTGGGATCCAGCTCCCCCAGCCCCCTGAGAAGCAAGAAGCAGCAGTAGTACTCTTGAGAAACTCTTGCTATGCCTTGCTAAGCCCTGTCAGGCTGTGCACAGCCAGACAGCTATGCCCCCATTCTAAAAATAGTAAGATTTGTTGATACTGGCAAAAAGCTTGGCACAATAAAAGGAGATGGTTGGTTTAAGTCTACCACGGTTTTACTCTAGTAAGTAGTTGTGCTCTAGCAGAAACCCTGGTTATCCAAAGTGGTTGGGAAATTATAAAGTCAAAGCAACAATTCATCTCATCTTAAGGAGCCGACAAAATTTCTTGTCAAGGCCACATCCCTCACTGGCCAGGGCCAAGTGTACCTGCTGAGTCAGCACTCTGCCCGGGGAGGGGACATGTGGAGGGACAGGAGGACAGCCTGGCCACTGCTGTGGAAGATTCCTACAGAAACAGAGCAGCCAGGAGTCTCCCTCCAGTGGATTGGATGTTAGCAGAGCCTCTTCATCCCCCCACCCCCCACTACTGCCTACATGCTCCACCCATTACCGTGGTGCCCTCTGGAGACACCTTGACCCCTCCTTCACTAGTCAGACTGTGCTTTTAAAAACCTGCTCTGATCAGGATTGCACCCCTACTTGTAATCAGCATTATTTATTTACATACAAGAGGACCGAAGGATACACCCAAGTGTGTATCTCTGGATGGTGGTGCTATGAATAATTTCTGTTTTTCTTTTTTTTTTTTTAAAGATTTTATTTATTTGACAGCGAGAAACACAGCGAGAGAGGGAACACAAGCAGAGGGAATGGTAGCAGGAGAAGCAGGCTTCCCTCAGAGCAGGGAGCCCGATGCGGGGCTCGATCCCAGGACTCTGGGATCATGACCCGAGCCGAAGGCAGACGCTTAACGACTGAGCCACCCGGGCGCCCCTAATTTCTGTTTTTCAATCTGAGTTTTCCAGTGCTTCTGTGAGGCTGAACATATGAAAATTTGCTAGTTTTGTTGGTCAAAATTGACTGAATACTAGCAAATCTCAAGTGGTTTGACCTCATAACAAGCATTATTGTGGAATTTTAAAAATAATAGGGGCGCCTGGGTGGCTCAGTCTTTAAGCGTCTGCCTTTGGCTCAGGTCATGATCCCAGGGTCCTGGGATCAAGCCCCGCATCGGGCTCCCTGCTCTGAGGGAAGCCTGCTTCTCCTGCTACCATTCCCTCTGCTTGTGTTCCCTCTCTCGCTGTGTTTCTCTCTGTCAAATAAATAAAATCTTAAAAAAAAATAATAAAGACTTTTGGGATGCCTGGGTGGCTCAGTTGGTTAAGTATCTGCCTTTGGGTCAGGTCATGATCCCAGGATCCAGGGATCACATTCAGCATCATGCTCCTTGCTCAGCAGGAGGCCTGCTTCTCCCTCCTTGCTGCTCCTCCTGCTTATGCTCTCTCCCTCTCGTAAATAAATAAAATCTTTTAAAAAATTAAAGACTTTTAAAATACAATTTTTTTTTTAGAGAGAGAGGGAGCACAAGCAAAGACAGGGTTCAGAGGGAGAGGGAGAGAGAATCTTAAGCAGGCTCCACACTCTGCACAGAGCTCAGTGGAGGGCTTGATCTCACAGCCCTGAGATCATGACCTGAGGTGAGATCAAGAGTCAGACACTTAACTGACTGAGCCACCCCAGAGTCCCTAAAATACTATTCATTTTTTTAAAGTAACATATAATGTATTATTTGTTTCAGGGGTACAGGTCTGTGATTCATCAGTCTTACACAATTCACAGCGCTCCTCATGACACATACCCTCCCCAATGTCCATCACCCAGCCATCCTATCCTTCCCATCCCCCTCCATTCCAGCAACCCTCAATTTATTTCCTGAGATTAAGAGTCTCTTATGGTTTGTCTCCCTCTCTGGTTTCATCTTGTTTCATTTTTTCCTCTATTCCTCTGATATGAGCCTCTGCCTCTACTTCAAGCTCTATTACAAAGCTGTAAAATACTATTTTTATATTAGAATAAAAATAATGTTAATAGCTACCACTTATTAAGTTCTAGACTTCCACTACACATCCAACATACTATTTAATCCTCATAATATTGCTATGAGGTAGGGACTACGATTAGCTCCATTTTACAGATAAGCCAACTGAGGCACAGACTGCTGAAGCTCCAGTGGAGGAATCTGGTAAGGGCAGAGCTGAGTCAGAGCTCAAAGCCCTTCGTCTTCGCCATCCCCCATGCAGCATAAACCTGTGCCCTCTGAGTTCAACTGAAACTGTAAGTCAGAAAGTAAAGGCAAAGCTTTGATGATGAGACCCAGAGTTTGTGGGTCAGGCTGTGCCTCCTTCGTGTTGTATCACGATGCTTCTGCATAGCAGATGCCCAGAAAGGATTTACTCAGCAAATGCAGTTATGACTTACGAGCAAAGGCAGAGAAACAAACGGCCAGACACACTGCCCTGTCCTTAGCTTTTCCAGTATGTTCCCTGACTCAGAACTAACCCATGAGCCCCCTAACTCCCTATCTCCCACCTTTGTCTCTGTGGGCTTCGCCCAGAACTACACCAACACTCACTGGAATGGAAACGAAGAGTGTGTGTTAACCATGGGCCAGCAGAGGGAGAACCAACACCAGCCTCTTCCAGTGTCAAAAACAAACCTCTTTCTCCTAAAATCTCTGTTTTAAGCTGCCTGGCCTCAGTCTCTCTCTGAACGTTTCCCAGGTCTTTGTACTGTTTCTGGAAAAGGTGTGTTTCTTCCCATATTTACAGAGCACGTGCTGTGGATGAACCTCATGGTTAGACACTTCATGTACAACTGATATTTAAAACTCTATCCAGCTGACAGCAGAAAACAAACATTTCACCCTAGGGCTGCAGTCTGTGGGGTTCAGGGGGGCTGTAAATCCCCGCAAAATTGCACCTAATATGTGTGTGTGTGTGTGTGTGTGTGTGTGTGTGTGTGTGCGCGCGCCTGCCTGTGTGTGTCTGTGTGTATACACGCTGATATGTTTTCACTTCTATTTTTTCCTAAGGAGAGAGGCCTTCGCCTTCAGCAGAGTCTCAAGGTGGGGAGTGATGAAGAAGGATTTAGGGACCTCCTTAGGAAGAGGGGGTTAAGAAATGACCTCCTCCGTGACATGAGAGAGACATGAAACCATTCATTGATCTTAAGCCTCTGGTGTTACAGCAGGGTTCAGGCAAGCGTGTAACAGTCGAGAACATTGATCAATGAAGGATGAATTGCAAACTCTTAAAGCTGTGTTATCTAAGCTATGTTGGAAAAGAACGAAACATCCTGTACTGTTGAGATTGTGAAACCAGTTTTGTAATCAGGGGAGGTCTCCTATAACACGGTGGGGGTGGGGGCCGGGGGGGGGTGCTGCAGAGGAAGGCCAGACAAGACAATGTATGCATTTGTTTCAGAAACAGAACCCAGCAGGAAAGTAGGGAGAAAGTCTGAGGTTATTCAAGAAGCATAATCCCTTCCATTTGGATAGCCCTTTACAGTGTATAAAGCTCCTTCACATACATGGATGCCAAAGGTCCTCAAAATAGTTCTGTGACTGCCATCCGCTTTTGATGGATAGAGGAATTGAAGCACAGAGAGGTTAAGTCTTCTACCCGAGTTCACACAGCTGGCAAGCAGCTGGGCCTTCTAACAGCTAGCTGGATAGATTTTCCACTTTACCAAACCAATATAGAACATTTTACTAAGAAAGATGTTTATTGCCCAATTGTTCCCAATATGGACTGAGAAAAAAAACTAACTGATGGATACCGTGTTGGTGACAAATTTAAGAAACATAGTTTAGTGATCGGGAGCTTGAATCGGACTGCTTGGCCTGGTCCCAGAGTCACCCTTTAGAGGCAACGCAAGCATGTGGAGGTACTAACCGCAAGACACTCAATGTCCCTGGAGGGAACCCCCCAACTCAAGGAGGGAAGAGCCTTGAATACATATTCTAGGTTCCTTGCCCTTTGGAGATGTACTTCTGAAGTGAGCTGCATGCAGGTTTCTGGAAGGTTCTGGGCAGGGCTGAGCCTCCTCCAGTTGCCCACAGTGGTAGCTGCGTGAACACCCTTCATCGCCCTCCCCTCTTCTCCGACTCTCCTCCCCTGTCTCTGTGCTTCCTGGGATGGCCTCTGTGCTGGGGTCCTCCAAGGAGGAACAAATGGACGACAGGTTCAAATGAACAAGGACGTTACCGAGGGGAGATGCCTGTCCTGGAGACAAGAGGAGGAGCAGAATAGTCAGGGGGAGTCTTCCGAGGGAAATACACAGCTCCCCCCACCCCCGCCCCGGGAAGGAGCGGGAGGAAGGAGGTCTGGCTAAGAAGGTTCCCGGTCTGCAGTGCAGTCCTGACAGCGCAGATGGAGAGTCCTTGAGCGGAAGTCAGGACACTGAGGAATCCCGTGTCACACAGCAAAGGACCTGTGTCGAACCCCACCGCGTTCAGTTGCTAGCCCCCCGAGAAGTGTGGCCGCCCGCACTGACGTGGATGTGCATTCGGAAGGGTGGAGCCTGGGCTGTCAATCAATTGTGTCCCTCAACAGGAGAGCCCAGCGGTCATTTTCATACATATCCTTGCCTTTGGGTTGATCCTGGGTGCTCCAAATTGAGACAGGGCTCAATAATTCATCCGCACGTGGACTGATGAAAATAGAATTTAGGAACCAACACCCACGGTAAGTAACTAACTCCTGTGCAAGGCTACCTTCCTGGAGCTGGGAGCTTAACTTCCTTGGGAGATCTGAACCGTATTTTTACACTGGACCCAGGCTCTCACCGTATCATGTAGGAGTCCTGGGGAAAAGACCCAGACCCAGAGCGGAACAGATTAGAACATGGAGACACAGACTACGCTGAGTGTCTTGTGTCCCTGGAGGCAGCAGCGGGCAGTGGGGAGGGCCGACTCTGCTCCCAGCTCTGCCGAGGGCCAGCCACTCGACCTTGACCGGTCGGCTCTAAACTGCCGCGGATCAAGGCCGTTTTGGGGGCAGGTGCAGACTGTACCGTGCCCAGCCTCCAGTTACCAGCATGACTGAGAGTCTGCAGAAAGATTTTCACAAACTCCGCTGTTAAGGAAGTGGATTTCAAGATCACAGACCAAACTCATGGTATTGCTTCCCCCTTTCTCCCAAAGATCCCCAGAAATGACAGAACCAGAACATTTTGAAAACTAATAAGCCTGACAAATTATCGTCTAAGCTAAAGAATCAAGAGTTCTGTGGTTATGATGTGCAACATTGTCTCAGCATCACTTTTTGTGGGTGTCCCCATAGTGAGAGATTAGTCCCAGAGAAGCAGCTGCTCAATAAAGTGAAGGTTGTGATTTTTTTTTTTTTTTTTAACATCATGAACAGAAGAGGCCAGGGGAAGAGGAGCTATTGGGAAGAATGTAAGGACTGAGCAGCCCAATCTTGCTGTCAGCTGCCTGCTGCAAGCCGGGAGCCTGGCTGAGCCCTGGGAGTAATGGTGTCGACCAGCTGGGGAGGCAGTGGGCTGTGACGCAGACAATGCATTGAGTCACCAAACCGGCTCACCTCTTGCAGGCTTCCATCTGATAATAGAAAAATTTGTCTGGATCGGGTTTCACAAAAGGAAGGAAATAGAAAAACACCTTAACTCTTGAATTTTCAAGATATCTTGTCTCCTATTCTGCGGCGTTAGGAGTAAACTATCCTAGAAAATCTCAGTCACAGCTGCTCACTGAGGGTCTCCTGTGGTCTAAGGGGAGAGACATTTCTCAGACAGGAAGTCAGATCAGAGAAGTTAAGTGACTCAAATACAGGGTTGCCAGATTTAGCAAACAAATTACAGAAGGCCCTGTTAAATTTAAATGTCCAAGAAAGGATGAACAACTTTTAGGACATGTATGTCCCATGTAATATTTGGAATATACTTAACACTGCGGAAGAACTTGTTATTTGTCTGAAATACAACTTTAACTGGGTGTGTTCCATTTTTCTTCTTCCCTTCCTTCTTTCCTTTCCTCCTTCCTCCTTCCCTCCCTCCTTTCTCTTTCTCTCCCTTTCCCTCTTCCTTCCTCCCTCCCTCTTTCTTTCTTTTTCTTCTTTCTTTCTTTTTCTTCTTCCTTCCTTCCTTCCTTCCTTCCTTCCTTCCTTCCTTCCTTCCTTCCTTCCTTCCTTCCTTCCTTCCTTCCTTCCTTCCTTTCTTTCTTTCTTTCTTTCTTTCTTTCTTTCTTTTCTCATGTCTATCCTACTTAAATATAGCTAGTTAAACTGATGATGTTCCAATTGCAAAGTTTTCCACTCCACTATACTGAATCTCAAATGCAAGAATTAACTCTGTATGAGATTATTTTATTATTATATCATATACCACATTTTCTCATATTAGAACAGATATTATTAGGCTCTTTTAAAATACATTACTTGTATACTCATCTTTATCTCAGAGTCTACTTCTGGGGAAACCATTCTAAGGCAACAAATGACTTAAGCTCCTTCATTCAGAACTGTCCCCTGACTTTGAATGGGAAGCTAATGGCTTTCAAAATCAGGGGCCGTATTGAAGTCCTTTCTGGCCACTAGTAGGGACAGTGACATTAACAATAACTACAATTGGCTTATAGAGGTGGTGTAGTAGAGGTTCTATGAGCAGCACCCAGTGTCTATCCAGAGGCAATGGCAGCTTGGGGACCAGTTATGAGTCTGGTTCCCTGCCTTCTCTAGAAAGCCTGTGTTATCCAATGTGCTTTTTTTTGACCACCTTTTTTAGAGCAGTTTTAGGTTCTGCTTAGATTATCTAGCATCACTGTCTTGTGATAAAGAACTCTGATGATGCATTCATCAGGGCCAGAATTGGCATGGTTGTAGCATCAGGCTCTTGGAAATGGATAAAATGAGGTTTCCTTATGTGGCCTGCTTAGGGTCATGGAGAGTGAAAATCCAGGTCCAGGGCTGGGACTCTGCCGACTGGACCAGTGGTAAAACAATTGATCCAGTTATCACACATGGCCAATGGTAATAAAGTGACCAGTGAAGGTGAGGTGTCGGGACCTCATGGGTAGTGCCATAGAACCTGGGCTAAGAAATTCTAAGACCATGTGAGTGAGCAGTTGCTTTGGATGCAAGTGGATAGGAAGGACAATATTAAGGATACAGTTCTAAATTCCTGGCTCAATATAAAGACCTAAAATCATGGCCTTTCAATGGCTGGGCTAAGGACTAAAACTATAATTCTGGGGGGCTATCGGGCTGAAGTATTCAGAAAGCAAGTCCAAGACTGATCTTGTTTGCTGGCTAAAGTCAGGCCTCTCTTCCCTGGTGCTAGAGGTTTGAATTACCAATTTCAAGTAACACTTCATGACATTTATGTTGACTCTAGGAACACCATTAGCCAAAGATTTCCACAATTAAGACCATTTTGACTGGCTTGATTGTGTTGAGTGGTTAGCTAACTTACCTGAGTTCACAAGTTATAAGAAAAGAAGGAGGATGTCTGTCCCATATTGTTGCCTGTACTTTGCCAACACTTGCTCCAATCCTACAATTCCCCACCATGTGAAGAAAAAGCCACATGATCACTGATGCAATGGGTCAATGTGAGTTATGCCCCCTCTGAGGTTAATACGACAACAATAATCTCCTTCCTATACACATTTAAAAAAAAATCACAAATGGGGTGCCTGAGTAGTGTAGTCAGTTAAGCCTCTGACTCTTCATTTTGACTCAGATTGTGATCTCAGGGTCATGAGATCGAGCCCTGCACTGGCTCTGTGCTGAGTGTGGAGTCTGCTTGAGATTCTCTCTCTCTCTCTCTTTCTCTCTCTTTCCCACCGCCCCTCCCACTCATGCTCTCTCTCTCTAAAATAGATAAATAAATCTTTTTTAAAAAGAAATATCACAATCAAAGAGATATAATATAGAAAACAAAGACATAAATGTAACCTCAATCTATTCCACGCCTCTCAAAGAATATTAAAGAGAATCTCATCACAGCATATTTTGAAATCCCTCCCTTTTATTTCTCTTGCTCTCATCTACCTCCCCAAACTGCCTCAAAATCTTTTTCTCTTCTTCCTTCATCTCCCTGTCCTCAACCATGATCCATATGTATACTCCACAGGCTTTTATCTTTGCTTCTTCTCCCTATTTTTTTCTCCCACTCCTTGCAGTAAATCTTGACTCTTTCTGGGGTAGATAATTCACCTCTACTTTTCTGCTTCTCCTCCCCTCTGACCTACAAAATAACTTAACTATAGAATAAGGCTGAAGAGTGGGTAAGGATAGGAGCCTGGAGGGAGGCAGAAATTCTCCCCAGGCATTGTGCTGTTTTCCTGAGTGAACAGGGAGATGGGAAGAAGGGAATGATGATTTGGACATCCCATACACGGGGCATGAAGAACATGGTTTAACCATAGTGAATTTTGTCACGAGTCTTACTTACCCATGTGGTCTTACTTGTTTCATCATTAAAATGGAGATCCCTAAACTTCCTTTTCATTTGCTTTGAATATTAAATGAGATGATATATGCATGTGAAGTGTCCAGTATAGTCCTTGGTATGTGGTGAATAGGCGGGAAATACGGTGGAAAGTTGAAAACTCAACAAATCTTTCTACCTCATTCTAAGCCACACTTCGTGCAGGTGTTGATACATATTGGATATATATTCTTTTTCTTCTCAACATTTTCTCTAAAAATTTTTCAAACATTCAGAAAAGTAAAAAGAAAGAAAAAGAATTGCAGTGAATAGTTAATGTACCTACCACCTAGATTCTACAATTAACATTTTATTACACTTATTTTGTCACTATCTATCCCTGTGCCCATCCATCGTTTCAGCTTGTTTTTAATACATTTCAAGGTGAGTTGTAGGGGTCAGTACACCTCTCCCCAAATACCCTACCATGTTTATTTTTAAAAGACCTTCTGAGAAGGACATTGCAAAATACCCTTTTGTATTTGATAGGAGTGTTGGTAGGTCTCTTTTTCTGCCAAAAATGTAGGTCTGTCTCTGTCTCATTTTCCTTAACTTCAAAGCTGCATTTCTCAAAGTATATTTCATGGAACCCAAGTGCAGAGCTATATATGGGAAAAATAAGTATCTGTGTTAAAAACATTTTAGAAAAACTCTGAATTAAAGTTTTGTAAGTTTCTCTACTGCAGGGACTCAGTAGACTTTATTAGGCTATTATGCATACCCTCAGAAGTGATATATTCAACCTATTTGACTATAAGAGCTCAATTTTCTTCTGAGAAACATGTAGCAGAGTGGGTTCCACAGAGTTCACTTTGGGAAAGGATACCTTTACCTGAGTCATCCCCTTTTCTCTTCCCTTAGCTCACACACATGCATGATTTCTAATTCTTGATTCTATCTATTGTTTTCTGGAGATTTCCTCCAAGTTTCCTACATCATTTCAGTCTCTGATTATTATGTTTCTCTCAAATGAGTATGTTTTTGAAACATTGTCAATAGTGACATCACATTAATTATAGAATACTGCTTACATTTACAAAAAGGTAAGTTTAGTGCAAATAAAAGGACAATTTCAGGTATATTGGGGAAAATGGCAAAATTTAAAATAACTGTCTCCATTGCAGAAACAAGCTAAAAACCCAAATAACCTTAAGTGCCTTTATAAACAAATATAAATGATAGATTATACAAGAATAAGAGGATATCCTTGGATTATTTTTAAATTTTAAGTTTGGAAATGTGGAGGCCAGCTCTGCTCTCTATGAAACTATCATTTAGTATCAAACACAGAAAGATGGATTCTACTTTGTTTGGTGTCTCACATGTCCATTTAAAATGTCATCTCAGGTGCACCTGGGTAGCTCAGTGGGTTAAGCCTTTGACTTTGGCTTAGGTCATGATCCCAGGGTCTTGGGATCGAGTCCTGAATCAGACTCCCTGGAGCCTGCTTCTCCCCTTTCTGCCTGCCTCTCTGCCTACTTGTGATCTCTCTCTGTCAAATAAATAAATAAAATCTTTAAAAAAATAATAAAATGTCATCTCACCATGAGGTCTGGGTGGGAGCACCCTTGGCCCTCCGAGTTCTGCTTTGCCCATCAGCTGTTCCGAGAAGGTTAGAGATAAGCGAGCTCTGAAAATTGTGCAAGTCCCACAAAACGGTGCTATTTTTATTACCATTATCATCAGAGAAGCAGAATTCTAGGATCTGAAATGACCTCGACAATGTGTCCAGCCTTAATTCTTGGCTTCTGACAGGACTTGTAAGAGGTGGCGATGACTTGGTTTTCTAGTGTTTCTCGAGAAGGATGTTGTTTTCGACGCCCCTTAGCCATCTGCCACGGCACCTCCGCATACAGCATCTTGCTACCCTTCAGAAGTCACAAGTACTTTCAGAATGCTGGCATTTATTTAGCATTTGATGAAATGTCTTTATTATGAAGGATTTAGGAGAAAAGTAGGGCCTCCAACGTTCATTGTCATGTCTATTCTGAGAGAGGGACTGGGGACCCTCTCTTGCAAAACCACGTAATAGAGGATTGAGCATGTAAAGATCTGAGTCCCCAGTAATGACCCATCTCAGAAGGAGCCCAAATGGTTGTAAGGGAGGAGCGAGAAAGTGCTTTGAAGGAGAAAGCAAAACTTAAATATGTAATCTCTGAAATGTAGAAAAAAGAAGGCAAGTGTTAATGTGTCTAGTGGACTCCAAGGCATTTGAAGCTCACCCTCTTGGTCTCTCTCCTGTTTCCTTGTTCAGCTTCATCTTCTGCCACCCTCCAATAAACCGGATAAGACTCCACATGTTATGTCACTTCCCAGAGCCTTTGAACACACTTTTGCCTTGATCTGCGACGCCCCACTTAGCTTGTCCCTCTTGTTCTCTCTTCCTTCCCCCTCAGAGGTTTGTTTGCTTGGTGTCACCGTTTCTATGAGGCCTCTCCCAAGTGACATCGGCGCCCCTGTCCTGATCCCATGCTTCACACAGAATCTCTGTTGTGGCACTTGCTGTGCTATTTCCCAATTGTGTTTTTCTCCTGTGAGACCATAAATTTCTGGAAAACAAAGCTTTAGCTTCTTGATCTTAAAATCTGGGAGGTATTCAGTAAGCATTGGGTGAATGTATATGTGAGTGAATCCAAAAGGGACCAGTTTTGTGCATAAACCTGTCAAAAATCATATTTTATTAGGATTATTTGGACTTAAAGGTAACAAGCTTGGATAAGTATCGTTTGAGATAAATGCATTAAGAAAAGAGCGTGACAGTAGATTTCAAGCAAAATATTATAGTATCTCATATTGTAATATTCATATTGTAATGATGCCATTTACAAATTAATTGTATCTGTAAATGAGCAGGCTCGAATCTCTTCAAATCTAACCTGCCCTGGATGCGCTCTTAAAATAATCTCATTTTAGTATTACTTTGCATTAGTTTTACTCAATATTTACGGATGATTGACGCTGTGCTATGTAGCATTTACATATATATGGCAGGTTTATCTTCTTAAGGCATTTCATGAAACCTCTATAGTTGGATTCCTCTCATAAGCAACTTAATGGCATGAATGCTTAAGCCAGGACAAAGTTGCTTTCATCTCTGTTCAATGCAGTTATATGACTTTGAACAAGTTCCTTAAGTTCAATGAAATGTTGGTTTTGGGGGCGTCTGAGTGGCTCAGTGGGTTAAAGCCTCTGCCTTCGGCTCAGGTCATGATCTCAGGGTCCTGGGATCCCAGGTAATGGGCTCTCTGCTCAGCGGGGAACCAGCTTCCCACTCTCTCTCTGCCTGCCTCTCTGCCTGCTTGTGATCTCTCTCTGTCAAATAAATAAAATCTTAAAAAAAAAAAAAAAGAAATGTTGGTTTTTTGTTCTGTAGAAGTTGAGAGAAGGGATTCCTCTATTATAGGGTGCTTTTGATGATAAAATAATAAATATAAAGCATGTGGGAGGTAAGATATGTGAGATAAATGTTGGCTGTTCTTTTTCCTTCTCTCCCTTCCATACATAAACTTGATGTGATGCCGGTGCCTGTTCTCTAAAACAACGACCACGTTGGATTGACACCCCTATTGGGAAATTCACCATGACTTGGGAGATGAGGGTAAGTGTCTGCTCCAGCCAAGAAGGATTTAATACCAAACTGATACATCTTTTTTAAAAAGTTAAAGTTCAGAGCTGTCACCATCTCTTTCCTGCTTGACCCTTCTGTACATCTGGGATATCTTGATGGATGAGAATTGTGTTCAGAAAAGACCCGATTTGGCACAAACGGACTAAGCAGCTGGATGGCTCTTTTGCTTCTAGCTACAGTGATAAAAAGGACACTTGCAGCTTGAGATCTGTGTGTGCATTATAAAAATAATGAAAGAGACCCTCAAACGAACTTTAAAGGGGTATGTGCCCAGAAAGTGCCTTTCCTAGTTTTTAGTCAGAAGAAGAACCAGTAAGTCAGACTGTGAAAAGTACCTAAATTGCTAGCTTTGTTTCAGCTTTTACTTTGTAGGAATTTTTTTCTAAGTGACCTGATTTCAAAGCACACGGTTTCCCCAGCATGGTCTTCTCTGCTATGACATCCAATGCCAACTTATGTGTATTTCTAGGGGAAAAAAAAACTATCGACAGACTTCCTCTGAGCAAGGCCTAAATAGAACAGGATCTACAATCTCTTTGGATCGTTTTATCTTCACCCTTGTTCAGAGTCCAGAGCCTGGCCATGGTGGACTGATTCTGGATGCTCTTTCGCCCTCCCCCTCTTTCGCCCCACTAAACAATCTCTGATCTTCTTTGTCTACTTAAGTCCTAGGAGACCAGCTCTCAGAAACGAAAACTCTCTGGTGTGAGTTCCAAGGGGTGATAAACCATGCTCATAAACGGTCATCAAACCCTGAGGGCCTGACCGGCTATTCACTTAAGGGTTTTCAGCCAACAGGTGCTGGTGACAGCCCTTAGCCAAACACATAAATGATGCTCTAAGTCATTAGTCTGGCATTTAGCTTCTTTCATGATGAGGCTCTTTCCTAGTACTGCATTTGCTCATGTATGTCATCTCATCCCACTGAACAGCTCACTGTGCTATGCTTTTCCTTGTTTTCATTCCTTTATTTCACCACTTGTTTGTCCTCTTAATTCCTACGTCTTTTCATGTTTGTTTTTCTGCACACATATATTTTCATTTGTAGGTTATATTATATGATTGCTGCACATATCCTAGGTTCCCATGAACTGTTAAGCTTCTCAAGCTCCCAATCTGTTTTCATTTATGTTCATATCTTTTTCTTTTTTTTTTAGTTTTTTATTGTTTTTCTTTAAAAAATTGAGCATAGTTGACATATAATGCTACATTAGTTTAAGGTGTGCAACGTGGTGATTCAACACATTTATACATTATGCTATATTCACCACAAGTGTAGCTGCCATCTGTCCCCATACATTACTATTATAATATCATGGACTGTATTTCTTATGCTATGCCTTTTAGTTCCGTGACTTATTCATCCCATAATGGGAAGCCTGTGTCGTCTAACCCCTTTCACCTATTTTTACCAACCCCCCTACCACATGTCTATTGACAGAGGACTGGATAAGGAGGATGTGTCATCTATACAATGGAATACCGTGCAGCCGTAAAAAAGGATGCAATCAGGGAACCTAGGTGACTTAGTCGATTAAGCATCCAACTCTTAGTTTTGACTCAGGTCATGGTCTCAGGGTTGTGAGATTGAACCCCACATGGGGCTCTGTGCTCAGTGCAGAATCTGCTTGAGATTCTTTTCCTCTGTCCTTCTTCCTGCTCTCTCTCTCAAATAAATAAATAAAATCTTTTTTAAAACAAGATGAGATCGTGCCAACCTGGATGAATGTATAGGGTGTTATGCTAACTGAAGTAAGTCATACTGAGAGAAACTTATACCATATGATTTTAATTGTAAGTGGAATTAAAAAAAAAAAAAGATAGAACCATGTTCATGTCTTTTACCACTATCTCAGCACCTCTCCCAAAGCAGATATTTCTGATTCTGCAATTGTTAAGCTGTATGTTGATTAAGGAAACACTAGCTGTTTTAGCAAACAAACCCCAAAATACATAACAGATCAAACATAATAGATTATTTCTCATTATTGACAGTCCAACATGAGTAAACTTATCTTTGGGTGGCTGTCTGCCATGCAGTAATTCAAGGACCCAGGTTTCTTTCCATTTCTGGTTTCATCATCTTCAGTTCATGCCTTCTAGCTTCATATTGGGAGTCATCGCCATTCTAACCAACTGAAAAGGAAAAAAAGCATGGAGAAGACATGTGGGAGATGTTCATGAACCAGGCCAAGGAGTGACACTCTGTGATCCACTTGCATTCTCTTCTCCAGAGCCCTATCCTCTGTCAAGCCCCCTTCAAGGGCAGCTGGGAAATGTCTATAAGCCCAGAAAGGAAGCAACTGAGCTTGATGTCTGTGTCATTGTCTCTACTACAAGTTCTATGATCTAAAGGAAGTCATCCAATTACTGTGGGGTTTAATTTTCTCATCTATGTCATGGAGGAAATGATGATAATTGTAAAAGTTAGCTGTAAGGATTACATCGTATGACAGTTATAAAAACTTCTTTTTCATCTGAAAAGTGAGCAGAATATCCCTTTCATTGCTGACCAAACAGACATTTGATTCTGCTCATCAGACTGTCTTAACTAAGTCAAGAAAGAAGAACTAGTATGTTTTAGGAAAAAAATACTTATACACATATGTAATATGTTCTCTATTAATTCACTTAACCAGAAAATTTGATAAGCTGTAATACCTCATTTCCCATATGATTTGATTAATGGAAGTTGTACTGAACTTTGTGGGTGAGACTTAGACTATTTAGTTAAGTTGCCAGAGTCCCTAAAGTTTAGGGGAGGAGGAGAGAAAAAACACGGATATTGACATCTGTGTCTCACTGATTTTTGGGTCTCAGTTTTTTCCTCTGTAAATGTGAAGTAGTAAGTTGAACCTGACACCCTCCAAAGTCCTAGTCAGCTGTAATATCTTATAAACCTAAATGACAGAATAAAATAATTTGCATAACAATGTACATGCCAGAAGACACAAATACATTCTTGGCCAAGCCTGCTCTTGAGAGATTGGTTTTTTTGATTGAAATAAACTGTTGATCTAAGGTAAGACGCAGGAATTAGGTGAGGCCAAAAGTACATGGAATCTCTTAAGTAATAAATTTTAGATTCAGACTTTGATTATTCTTAAAGAAAATAAGAACAAATTGAAGTAGATTCATCTATGCCACTATCCAAGTGCAGAAAAAAAAATACTTATGGCCAATGTAACTACTCAATTTAGTTGTGTCTAAGCCAGTGAGAAACTAAAGTTGCCTTTCTGTTTATAACTTTGATAATAGTGATAATCATGATCATTCAACAAGGGCCGATTATGTCTACTTGACACTCATTATTTCATTTAATCCTCACAATAACCAATAATCTTGGAAGAAATGCATTATTTGCCCTATTTTACAGATGGGAAAATTGAGGCTCAGAGTCCACAAAGTCATTCAATTAGTAAGGAGTAAATCTAGAATTTAATCTGGTATCTCTGGCTCCAGAGGCAGGGTCTTGGTCACTATAAAAACCTTTGCCTTGTGTGTGATTGAAGGCAGCATTCAAGTTCTACCTACTTCAAAACTTTCCTATTTTGAGAATGCTGTGTGCAGTCATCTCCACGAGCCCTAGCCACCTATACATTCTCTATATCACTCTCTTGGAAGTTATATAATTCTTTAAAGTGCACCTATGCACCTATGCTACATTTTCATAGAAGATGTTACACAAATATTAGTTGATTGACACAAATCTTGCCCCAGCTATGTATTAGTCGGTATCAGCTAATTGCTATTAACAAACGATCCCTAAATCTCAGTGGCATAAAAGAGTAAAGTTTTATTGCTTGCTCATGTCATGGTCCAATGTAGTCTGGTGGTGGATTAAGGAAGATTGATGAGATTGGGGTTCATTGCTATGCAGTCATTTGGGTATCAGTGTCCTTTCTTCATGGACTTCTTTGCCTTCTCCAAGAGTCCTGGAGTCCTCCACTGAATCATGGGAAGTGATGAAGGTAAAACAAGAGTATAGAGAAGACCTACACCATCTAGCACCTTGGGCTGGAGGTAATACATTGTTTCCACTGCTATCCATTTGAAAGAACTAATCATGTGACCCACCTAGATGCCTATGGGCTGGAAAGGTAAAGTTGTCTAGTAAGGAAGAGGTAAACATGGATATTGGACAGGAAAGCATTTGATATTTTTGAAAGCCAGTTTCCTGATCTATTAAAATAAAAATGGCAGTGACAGGACAGTTGCAAAATTAACACATAGAAGCCGCTTAATGAAAGTCTGTTGGTTCTGACTCTCAGCTTCTCATGAGGAGTAGGAAACCTTTGTTAGTTTCAAGTTACATTGAAAAGGCTAATGAAAGGGCTTTGAGAAGGTCCAAGAGATGATTGATGAGTGAAAGGCAAGATGAAACAACAGGGGAAAAAGAAAGAGAAAAAATAAGACAAAATAGAGGGGAAGATATAGCTGACAAAGGGTGTTGGCACCAGCAGTTTCCATCACGTCTCTCCTGATGCCTAATCTTAGGTGAGGTTTCATAGTGACAAGGACTGTTACTCAGAATTCCAATCATGACTCACAAACAAGGTGGAGGCAGATCATGTTGGTGCTCGTGTCTTTTGCAGGCAATTAAATGAAACACCAAGCTGGGAGCACACATCAGACCTACAGAAAGACAGTCATACTATTAATTTTTTTTTTTTACAAGAACAGTAACACATAGATCACTATTAATCCTCACCCTCTTCAGAAACAGCTCTGACCTAGTTTCCCACATGAATCATTCCCTTTGAAGGCAGACCCAGCCCACTTCAGAAATTCAAGACCTGCTCCCCTTCACTCTCCACCTCTGGTTTCATCTCCCCCCACGCTTTATCTTCTCAGCGTGCAGACCGGTTTTGATTCCCTGCAAAGGCCAGGTCCTCATGCCTGTATGGATTTGCATACACTGTTCCTTGTGCCTCTAAAGTTCTTCAATCTCCTTTTTCACTCTCTTCTTTAAGGGCTCAGAGAAAAGGTTGTCTGTTCCAGGGAGACTTCAGGGTCTGTGTGAATGTTCACTCTGCATTCTCCTGGTATTTATTCTTGCCTCTCTCCTAGCACTTCTCTCAATGATTTGGTTATTTCCTTTGTAAATGATGGAGTTATTTGGGATAGGAAATCTGCCTTTATTTCTACATCCCTGTTGTGTAGCACGTAGTACACATTCAAAGCACTTTCAAATAATAATTCTTATCTATGTAGCTTGTAAATGGATTACTTCATTTATTATTCACAATAATCCATGATGTAGAAACTATAATTATGACTACATTTACATATATAATATATATTTGTTTTTATATGTAATATGGAAAAAATATATATTATATAATAAAACTTGTAAAATGTCTTATATAATATACATGAAATGTATTTATTTACATACATACGTATATCTGTTTATATATAATTATAATTGTAGTTAAAATGAAGAAGCTGAGAGAATTTGATAGCTATTGACCGAGAAGAATAAAAGTTGGTATTCAAAGCTATATCTGTTTAATTTGAGAGACTGAGCTCTTAACCCTGACATATGATAGACTAATGAATATCAAGACCAATTTAAATTACAATTCTTTCAAAGAATGAGACCTCATACAGGGATTAGTTAATGCAATCAGTACAGTCAGTATGAAGAACACTGTAATAGGGCATAGTTCTGAGGAAAGCCATGTTCCTGTCCGGACTTTGGGCAAGAGATTTCAGACTGGTGACTTCTGGGCTGCTGCAGAGGTAGGACTTTCTTGAAGCAGATAAAAAACCATCAAGATGCCTAGGAGATAAATTATAAGGATGGGGATTTCTGATGAAACAGGACTCCCATTTTCTTCATGGAATCTTCTCTGTTACTGTTGGAATGGTGCTCCCTCAAAATTTGTATGTTGAAATCCTAACCCCCAGTACCTCTGAATGTGACTGAATTTGGATACAGGGTCTTTAAAGAGGTAATTATGTTCAAATAAGCTTATTAGGGTGGCCCTAATCCAATCTGAGATGTCCTTATAAGAAGAGGAAATTAGGACATAGAGGGAAGACCATGAGAAGACACAGGATGAAACTGGCCATCAATAAGCCAAGGAGAGAAGTCTCAGAAAAAACCAATCTAGTTGACACTTTTATTGCAGACTTCCAGCCTCCAGAATAACTTTCTGCTGTTTAAGGACCCAATCTATTGGTATTTTGTTAAGGTATCCCTGACTAACTAATATAATCCTCTTCATCCTTCAGTGTCTCTCAAATAAGAAAGGTAGAAGTACATCTGGGAATAAAAATGGCCTAACCTCATTACTTTTAGAGAGCAAAACATAAGTCTTGGATTCATGAAGTCTAATTCTGGTTCAGTCAGTCATTCATTTATTCATTTGTTTGTCATTCATTTTTTGTCAGTTCCTTATTAGATGTCTACCATCACCCAGGCAGTGTGCTTGGTCATTAATGGAATTCAAACCCACTCTTTGCATTTGAGAGTCACCATCCAGTACAGGACCAGATATGGCATTGACTTCCGGATGCCTTTCCAACATATAATTCCTCCTTTTCCTTGTTAATAGATCCCTGATTTGTCAGTGTTGAATAGTATGATGAATGAATATTTGCCAGTTTCCTGTGCAGAAGGGGTGACTACATGACTAGATCTGGCTGAGGAAATGTTAATAGAAGTTGTGGGGTATAGAGTCATAAGCACTATAGATCCTCTTTCTATGAAGGACTTGTCCCAATGTCCACTATTGCTGGGAGTGGACAGCCTTCAGCTCTCACCCTCTTCAGGGTTGGCCTCAACTGAGGAGAGCAGTCTTGCCCAAGGTCATGGCTTTCCCAGAGTGGTCATAACAGTGATTGATGATGAGATATAAAGGCCTGGCCAACTCAGACCAATAAGGACAACTCTGAAGAGCCTTTGTCTCTGAGGAATTCTTCAAGGAGTCAGCCAAGGCCTACACTGAGGTTCAACTTCTTGCATTTTCTAGTTCCTTCCACCTCCTTCCACAGGGTCAATTCCAATGGCACTCTTCAAACATCGTACATACTCTTTCTCATGTGGCTTCTTCAGCTCTAAAAATATGCAATAAATTTTTCCCCCCCTGCCCTCTCACTTCTTCTTGTCTCAATGCATACTGGCTGGGGCTCCAGCAGTCATTTTGTAACCATAAAGCAACTTCAAGAATCAAAGCCACATGCTAAGGATTGTGGAGCTGAAATAAAGAGATCCAGGACCTTTATTGACAACTACCAGTTATCTCTGCTCTGCCTATTTCTGGACTTCTCATTATAAAATAAAAACAAAACTCTTGATATGCTTGAACCACTGTTTTTGTTTTTGGATTTCTGTTACACGCAACCAAATATAATTCCCATTGGTATAAAATATTAAGCAAATACTTATATAAATGATATACTTATTTTATTTGAGTGAGAATTAACATATCCAATGAAAATGCATAATTGGATATGGATGGTAGTCAGGCAAAATTTTCCTGGGGTGGTGGTGGGGGTGGATGTTTCTTGAGGTTGGAAGGAGTCGAGTGCTTTCTAGAACTAAAATAAGTCAGTTGCAACTATATAGAGCAAAGAGGTAGGTAGTAGGAAGATGAGGGATAGAAATACGCAAATTGGAAGAATTTTGAAGGCTGGATGTTTTCAGCTTGCTCCTGGATTTATTCTCCAGCCTTTTTCCCCCAGTTCACTGCCTTGGGAAGCCAATTATATGGATTACATCACTGTGAAGCGTTTGAATGAGATCAGATAGAAGGGGGAGAAGGACATTAGGGTATTTATTTCCCAGTTCCCTACCAGTGTTGTTTCCTTGGCCAGCTGTGTGGCTCTGGTGCTTCTATCGAAGATCACTGTTCTTTTTAAGGTGGCCTTCCTGCATGACTTTATCCTTCTGGGTTAATGACCAAGAGTCTGTGGATAGAATTCAGGAGGTCTGTGAACTTTAATAAAGAAAATAAAAATACATCTTTATATTCATTAACCTGTGTCCAAAATTTACCATTTCCTTCAGTTATCAAATTAGGAAACATGTCATAATGGCATTAGCAATGCCTGTGGTTGCTGTCATGGCTTTTTCCTTATCACTTTTTTTCCTTATCACTTTACAGAAGGTACAGATATGTCCAAGTATCCTTTATGCTCATCACTACTTTGAAATTGCAGTCTACATTGAACTCACTACCAGATCTTTTTAGACAATGCACTAATAAAGGAACATTTATATTAATACATCACAAACTTATTTTATTTAAATAGTTTATTCATCATATTTTAATACAATCAGGTTTTTTTGGAAGTATTTTACTAAATTCATTTAAAGACATTATCTTGAGCTGGAGTCTTTCGGTTACAACAGTCAGGTGTCAAAAGTTGAGGGGTGCATATACTAAGCATTTCTTCTCCTTGTTCCATTGAGGTGATGATGGTAACTTCTCCCTTCTCATAAGTCTGGGGGTCCTTTATAACCTTCCACGTTTTTGTAAGTAGTCCCTTTATTAAATCTTCCCTAAACTATCTTAAGTCCAGTGTACCATCCATGTCCTACTGGAACACTGACTGTTATACCTCATAAAAGATTGGATTCATGTAGTCAAGTGTAGTCGTGGGATCTTGGACAGGTCATGTGACTTCTCTGAATCTCTGTTTCTCTCATTTGTAAAATGGAGATAATACCCAAAACAATAACATCAAAATATCTAGGTTATTGTCAGGACAAATCAATGTGATGTTTGAATATTACTTGGCATATTAAAAATATTGTATAAATCCTATTATTTATGTCTCAGCTTTCTTTCCTTTCCTTCCACCTGTTCTGCTTGGCCAGCATATTGGCAGCACCAAAATATACTGCTACTAGCTGAAGGTAGGGGCTGTTCCAGAAAATCATGACCCTTAAGCTGCTTCATAGAAGGGAAGGTATTTAGTGTTTACCTCTGTAATTTTTTTTTTAAAGATTTTATTTATTTGATAGCGAGAAACACAGCGAGAGAGGGAACACAAGCAGAGGGAATGGTAGCGGGAGAAGCAGGCTTCCTGCAGAGCAGAGAGCCCGATGTGGGGCTCGATCCCAGGCCGCTGGGATCATGACCTGAGCCGAAGGCAGACGCTTAACGACTGAGCTACCCAGGCGCCCCTACCTCTGTAATTTTTGAGCCAAGGCTAGATGAAGTAAGTTCTCACTTAAAAATCCAGAACAGAAGTGCCTAGTGGCTCAACCAGTTAAGACTTTGACTCTTGATTTTGGTTTAGATCATGAACGCAGGGTCCTGGCATTGAGCCCTGCATTGGGCATCCCACTCAGCAGGGAGTCTCCTTGTTCCCCTCTTCTCCCACCTCATGCTCTCTCTCGTTCTCTCTCAGATAAATAAATATAAACTTAAAAAAATAAAAACAAAAACCCATATGATTTCTCAAATAGGGATAACATATAGACATCATTTCCAAAAATATTTTAAAAACAGTGATTTCCCTGTGTTCGATTATTTTAATTATACTATTACTTAAATGTGTACAAATAAATTGGATATATAACCTTATGCTTACGGTTCTTGTAGAGTTATGAATCAAAGACAAATTTGCAAATTAAATACAAGAGATGCTATTAAGATGATAAACTGAGCATATGCTTCAATGTCCTTTTTCTACCCCAAATTCATCGAATAAAATTAACCATAATAGTGCTGTAAACCAAGAAGGAGTACTCTCCATAGACCAGCAATTATAAAGAATTCCTGAAAGGCTTGAGGCAGATGGAATGTGAATAATTGATGAAGCCTAACCACTCAGGAGGGGGCCTGCTCCCAGTTGGGAGTAGCTTCAGATATTCTGTCTAAATGCTGAGGATTGAATCCTGGAGCAGGAGGGAGCTCTAGGGAACTCTTGGCAGTCAAGGTGACTTCTATAATACCGTAGTAGGAGAGACCAGATGGCTTGCCACCTCCCCTTCCCCACCACCACACACACCATACTTGTGAGGGCAGTGTCAGAAGGGTCTGTCTTTAGGCAGAAGCAGTACATGGAGTCATTAGATCTGAGAGGCAAAATAGTCCCCTGAGTGGCTGCTAATACTCAAGGGAAGGGAGGAGTGTCCAGACCAGAAGACTAGATAATAACCACCCAGCAATACATTCTACCTTTGTTTTATTATCACTGGCAACAGGCAATATAACCTAGCTCTCAAATACGCAAACAGAGAATAAAAAAGACAAATACAAAGATCAGTACAAAACCAAGGCTCATCTAACATTTAAGAAAGTCAATCTAATAAAAGAGAGGAAACTCAACAAACACAACTAAGGGAACCAAATAAATATAGCAAATATAGAGACAGGAGAGACATCGCATTCAAATAAAGAGAACTAAGGATCTTGGACACAGAAAGTTGTTGAAATAGAAGGAATATTTAGTAGATGTACTGAAGCAGAATGTATAGAACTGAGAAGAGAATTTGCAGCTGGAAGATCTTCTTGACAAATTTCCTCAGAAACACCAAATAAAATGGCAAAAATGAAAACACAATGTGCTTGGGTGGCTCAGTTGGTTAAGCATTTGCCTTCAGCTCAGATCTTGATCCTGAGGTCTTGGGATTGAGTCCCACACTGGGCTCCCTGCTCAGCAGGGAGTCTGCTTCTCCCTCTGCCTCTGCACCTCTCCCTTGCTTTTACTCTCTCTCTCATGCTCTCTCTCTCTCAAATGAATAAATAAAATATTTTTAAAAAAGAACACACAAAAGAAAAATTAAGAAACTAGAAGAAATCAGAAATTCTAAGAGGGATTTTGAAAGAAAAGAACATGGAATGGATAGAAAAAAGGTAATAAAAAATAATAGAAGGAACATACACAATTTGAGGAAAAAATGAGTTTTCATATTAAAAGTGACTATTAGGGATTAGGGAGAAGGGTATAAAATGATCCACGTTGAAAAATATTGTAGAAAAATTCAGACCACCAAAAATAAAGAGGCAATTCAAAAACCTTCCAGACAAGGGGGAGAAAGTGCTGTTCTACAAAAGAATAACAATCATATTGGCAGAAATCTTCTAATTCAAACATTGGATGCAAGAAGAAAATATAACCATATCACCGGCATTCTATACCCAGCTAAACTATTTGTTAGTTCAAATGGAAGGACAAAATAGACACATTTCACTGACTCAGATATTTTACCATTCTTTTTTTTTCCCCAAATGTGTTTATTTTATTTTTTCAGTGTTACAAGACTTATTGTTCACGCACCTAGTGCTCCATGCAATACGTGCCCTCCTCAATACCCACCACCAGGCTTGCCCAACCCCCACCCCCTGATATTTTACCATTCTTAAACTCTAACTGAAACAATTACTAGAAACTGTATCTGGCAAAACAAACCAAAATGAATCCAAGAGAAAGATGTCAGGTAAAAGAAAAAAAGAGGAAACAAAAACAGTAAAATATATTACAAAGAATAAAAATGCTTTGATTATTAAAATATATGATAAGTAAATCTCAGATGATCTCAACATGGTATATGAAAGAAGACCAAGAAAATATGGGAATTTACAATGTGGTTAGGTTTTGTCTTATTTTGGAAGAAGTGATAGATACCAATTAACTCTTTATATTCATTACAAAGAAAAAACTACCCCTAAACATGTGAGTTGGGAACTGGGAATCCCCCATGTTACAAAAGACTCTCCTGAACACTGTGCTAAGAGATTTGACCAAATTTCAGCCTGGTTTCTACCTGTACTAGGTCATCCCCTAAAGGTAACCCAGCCCTTGGGCTGAACCTTTGTTCGAGAGAACACAGTGCTGACAAACTGCAAAATGTACATTGCCCAACCCACATTGCCACACCATTTTCCTTTATTCTCCACTTACTCCCCTTCTGTAATTTTTCATTTCCCCGTAGACCCCCAGTCCTGCCCCCACCTTATGCCTTCCCATAGCTCCTTTTTGCTCTCTCTGTTTTCCCTTTACAACCTCAGTCGCCTTGCCTTAGTTGGAGTTGAGCCCCATCTATACTGGAGTCTCGCCCCCACTACAGTAGCCTAAATTTGTCTTGTTGCCTTAACAAGAGTTTGGCTCTGTTTTTCTTTGACAGTGTCAAAAGTTTTTTGGTGAGAATTAGAATGGTAAAAGTAAAGTGTATAGTCTGAATCTGAAAAGACCCCAACCTAGGTGTCTCTGAGGAAGAGACATTTAAACCAAAGGATATAAATGAGGCAGACTTCCAGGAAGCTGGGGAAAAAGGGTTTCAGGCAGAGGCTGTACTAAATGCTGAGGTCCTGAGTTGGTAGAGTATTTAGTGATTTGGAGCAGCAAGTACGAGATAAATAGGAAAAAAAGTAAAAAGCAAGTAAGAGAGTGTTTTGAGGTAAGGTTGGAGAGGGATGCAAAGTGCCTTATAAATCATGCTTGATTTTAGGGCACCCACATTTCTGTCTGAAGCTCCGAAGTAATTCTGAATTATGTGTAATCCAGCTGTGTCCTTTTCTCTGTCTCCCCATAGGCAGGGAGCTTGACGAAGACAAGAACTCTGTGTCATCACTGATATTTTCCCAGCTCCTCACCCAGTAGCCAGCTCACAGTAAATGCTCGATAAACAGATGGTTGTTTATGCCTGTCTTTTTTTTTTTTTTTTTGATCTCTTTCTCATAACATTTGTAACCCTCTCAGATTTAAGATTTTAAAATGAGAGAGAAGCAGCGATGTCTTCTTATGTTTCTTCAAAAAGTCCTGAGGCGTTTTAGAAAGAAAGGCTATAGGCACATCCCCAACAAAAAGTCCAAGCTTTGAGAATGGAAGCACTCCCCAATACTTAACTTGTTTGTGACCTTTCTTACTTCCCCCACCCCTATCCACCTCAACATATAGGGCACTTAGACCTGAGAAGCTGAAGTACAGGATCCTGAGTTTAAAAGACAAAGCATCTTCCTGGGCTTTGTGCCCACATACTGCTCATCATCCTCCTGGGGCTGTCCTGCCAAACTGGAAGATTGACTCATAGAGTTCTCCAGCTTTTAGCCAGGATACAATTAGGTGCCAGTGGGCAGGGGTAGATAATGAGCGACAGTCAGCTGGCCCTTCCACCTAAGAGAAGTTTCTCAAAGGACTCCCTGTTCCCTTTGATCAGATACAATGGTATGAACTAACAACCAACTCAAATGGGTTTCTATTTTCTTCGAAGAAAGAAACACCAGGCGAGGTGGCCTGTTATTTTTCTGAGCGCACTCAGATGGTATTATTGATTGGAATCGCCTTACTCGGACCTGTGGGAGATAGCCCTTCCCCCTGATGTGAAGGACATGTCCTCTTTTAAAACTGAAGTCTTCCCATATCTTACCTGGGAAACACTCAAAGATGTGACTGATGTGGCTTTGCATTCTATAGGAGTCTTCTAATTCTGGGGAAAGAACTCTTCTGTGCCTTGAGGAAATCTGGAGTGGTAGATAGGGCTCCTTTCCTTCAGTTTTCTCCACACTAAGGGTTAAAGTTGTATAAACATTGGAGCTAGTGAATGCCTCAATCTTGCTTCACATTGAAGGTGATGCAAGATTATGAGCAGAGAGGCCTCTAATTTGTGTGTTTTGAAAACAAAAAAATTCTTCAGATGATTCTGACATTCTCCCGTAGTTAATACCATCATCTCCCCCCGCTTTTTTTTAAAGATTTTATTTATTTGACAGAGAGAAACACAGCGAGAGAGGGAACACAAGCAGAGGGAATGGTAGTGGGAGAAGCAGGCTTCCTGTCGAGCAGGGAGCCCGATGCGGGGCTCAATCCCAGGACCTTGGGATCATGACCTGAGCCGAAGGCAGATGCTTAACGACTGAGCCACCCAGGCACCCCCCCCCACTTTTTTTTTTTAATAAAACAACAGAATATATCCTATTTTTTCTTGACTTTGGTGTATGTGCTTGTGTGTTTGAAGAACAAAGATGTGGAGGTGGTTTTAACTTGTTTTTCACTGTTTTTGGAAGGCAGTTTTGAAAGGCACTGATTCTTGAAATAAGCTGATTTTATAAACTTCCTTACTCATCCCCTTAAGGCCTGTTTTAGACATATCTTTGAAGCTTTTTCTGATTCATCCAAGCCAAGTGATCCTTGTTCTCCACCCTAAAAAAGCATTTATTAAGGTCATTATAACCCTCTATAGTGTTTATGCTTATCTGTCTCCTCCTGTCCATAAAGACCTTCTCCATGAGCTCAGGTAGAATCCTTCCTCTCTACAACTCTAGTCATTTGTATGTGTTTGCTGATTAAATGAGATTGAATGGATGAGGCAATAATTCCTAACCCAGGGACCACTGATCTTTCAGACACTTACAAAGGCAGTAACTAGCTTTCACAAGCTATTTTCAATATTGAATAACTTTAATGAATACTAGACATCTACCACCAAGAGTTTAGCTCTGGTTACGTGAAATGTCTCTTCGCTTAGGGGTTATTTTATTAACTCTGTGCTAATACTGCTGTCAGATGGGATATTATTGGCTATAAGTGAATCAATAAAGAAATTATTACTTAGTCAATAGGATTTTCTTCCTTATAGACAAAATCATTGAAAACATCACATCTTTGTGGGGAAAATAAAAACAATAAGAAGAAATGGGCAACCAAAGCTTTGGGGGCCCATGGTATTACCAAATCTGCTACTGAGCAAGGGGTAGAGCTAGGTAGGATTCATTTTCCTGCAGAGTACTTTAAGTAAAGCCAGGCGAAGGAGACTTCTAGATTTAGAGAACAGTAGACGCTCCTTGGTTTCAAAACTTCCCCATGCTCTCCCCAAAGGGAAACACATAGAGACAACAGGGAGAGCAGCTAAGAGTACACATGATCATGCCTTTGGCATTACTAGGAGACAGAGGTCCCATGGCCTTTAATTTCTCCATAAGTAGAGGAGGGGATGAATCCCAACAGAGGTCCTGCCTGTAGGTGAGAGTAGAAAAGAAGAGGCTTAAGAGAAATGTTGAAAATAGCAGAGAACCTATATAAGCACAAACAAAATAACCCCGGAAATAGAAATTCCAACATTAATTGCAAAAAAGAAACAAACAAAAAACAAAACAAAAAACCAAACTCCCCAGGCTGCAACTCGGATGTTCAGAGCATTGAATATAGGGAAGGATTTTGAAAGGATAAGAGAATGAAAAGACATAATTTGAGAAGCACTTTTTCTGGAGAAGACACAGATACATAAAGAAGGGCTGGTGTTACTTAGAGATAAATCAGTGAAGGAAATAACAGGGAAAGATTAAGAACTCTCCAAGAGAAATAAGCCTTCCTCTTTCTACCCCACCATTACCCAAATTGTCCGGAACAGAAATTGTACAGAAAGGGGGAAAACTGACTGTGAATATATAATTATTTTGAAATAGAAAGTTAAAAATAAATAAAAATGTTTAAACAGGGAGAGAAGAGAGGTAGTGGAAAGTAGGATAACTCTTTTAGATGTAAGAGGATATCTTTTAAAACTGACAAAAATAGTGGAGTAGGAAAATAAAAAATTGGTAGAACTATAAAACATATTAAAACCAAAAGAACCACTAGTCTAAAAATGAAACTTTTTGTAATTACTAAAAGAAAAAAGGACAATACACCAAATAGAGAAGGAAACACTAGTAAATATACAGTAAATATAATGTAATATATATAGATATATGTATATATAAGATTATATAATATAACGTAACATATTATATATAATTATATATAATATACTTTATATATATAATATAAGGTAATACAAACAAGAAACAACAAGTGTTGGCAAGGATATGGAGAAAGGAGAACACTCATACACTACTGGTCGTGATACAAGCAGGAGTAGGCACTGTGGAAAATAGCACGGAGGTTCCTCAAGAAGTTAGAAATAGAACTACCCTATGATCCAGCAATCACATTACTGGGTATTTATCTAAAAACTATAAGAACACTAATTTAAAGGGATACATGCATTCCTATGTTTATAGCAGAATTATCTACAATCATCAAGATTTGGAAGCAGCTCAAGTGTCTACTGACAGATGAATGGATAAAGAACGTGTCGTATATATACACAGTGGAATATTATTCAGCCTTAAAAAAGAATGTGTTCTTGCCATTTGCAACAATATGGATGGAGCTAGAGAGTATAATGCTGAGTGAAATAAGTCAGTCAGAGAAAGACAAATATTGTATTATTTCAGTCATATATGGAATTTAAGAAACAAAACAAATAAGCAAAGGAAATGAGAGAGAGACAGAGAGAGACAGAGAGAGACAAACCAAGAACCAGACTCATGCCTATAGAGAACACACCAGGGGAGAGGCGGGCAGGGGATGGGGAAACAGAGGATGGAGATTAATGAGCACACTTGCTGTGATGAGCACTGGGTAACGTATAGACTTGCTCTACTGTACACCTGAAACTAATCTAACACTGTATGTCAACTATACTGGAATAAAATAAACAATAAAAAATAATATAAGGTAGTAAGACAAAATTGAGACTGAACATCTTAATCATATCAATAAATATGAATGGACTTAACTCCCCTATGAAAAGGAAATTCTTTCAAATTGGCTTATAAAGCAAAACCCCACTCTATCCTATACTCAAGAGACACTCTTTAAATGAGTGATTCAATAGAACTAGGGAAGTAGAAATGACCAACATTTTGTAGGCAAATGGAACTCATCAAAGAAGCCAGTTACCTCTGCTGGGTGAGCTGCTGTCAGAGCCCAGCTCAGAGCAGGCTGCCTGGGTGAGAAATCCTGTTCATTGCTCCCCAGAGGACTCCTACTCCTCCCGTCCGCAGGCTTCTGCTTCAGTCATGGTGCCCTAGTTCTTCCTCAGAAATCTCCTACTCCCCCATATGGGTGCTTTCTGTCTGCATCACTCCTTCTCAGGTACCCACTTAGTTTGCTTCTCCACATTTTCACACTTCCTCCTTAAAGTATCCTTATCAGAAAGGAAATACCTAAAATATCTCCTCCTGGCACTGAAATATAAAATAGCCATCTCCATAGTACTTATCACCACTTGGCATATGACTTGTATTAGTCAGCTTGGGCTGGTATAACACAATACCACAGATGTGGTAGCCTAAGCAACATATTTCATATTTCAAATGTTCATATTTCTGAAAACTAGAAGGTCCCAATCAAGGTCTGGGAGGGTTTGATATCTAGTGAAAGTTGTTCTTCTGGTTTGTAGTTGGCTCTCTGGTTTCTTTATTCTTCACATGACCTTTCCTCTGAGCTAGGGAAGAGGGAGAGGGGGAGAGAGAGGGATGAGGAGAGGGAGAGAGAGAGTGGGAGGGAGGGAGAGATGGAGGGAGGGAGAGACAGAGAGGGAGAGGGAGGGAGAGAGGGAAGGAGAGAGAGGGGAAGGGAGGGAGGGAGAGAAAGGGAGGGGGAGGGAGGGTTCCTCTTTTTATAAAGTCACCAATCCTATCAGATTAGGACCCTACACTATGACCTCATTTAACCTCATTGACCTCCATAAAGGCCCTATTTCCAAATATAGTCACATTAAGCTCAGGGCTTCATACAAATATTGGGGGGGGGGGACACGATTTGGTCCACAGCATGACCTATTTATCTTTTAACATCTGTCTGATGAGTGTTCTGCGAGGGCAAGAACCTACTGATGCTCTGTGGGCTGCTGCCTCTCTAGTGCCGTCCATATGGGCCGACAGAGTGAGCACTCGGTAAAGTACTGTGAACTCGTGAATGCACACACACGAAATGACCGGATCATCTTTCCTGTATCCTGGCCTTCACTGATCTTCCCTTTTCTCATCTCTCAACAGGGGCTAGATAATAAGTATACCTACCTCACAGCTTTGTTTTAAATGTTCAAGGACAGAACTCATGCAAAGGGCCTCACCTTGTACCTGGCATACGGTGAGAGCACAGTATCTCTTGGTTATTTCTGTTAGGATTACTGTTGTTGCCAATATTAGGATTATGTTGAGGCTCAGCGTACCGAGCGTACGTACCGGATTACGTTGATCCTGAGCGGTGCTCTCCAGTCCCCCTCGGAGCAGGACTGAGGGGAGGAGCCAGGGTCAGCTGGTGCCAGCATGCTCTAAGGGACAGTGGTCACTGTTGTCCCCAGATGTCACCTGTGGCTGCTCTTGGTTTTAGTTTGTGGTTTGAGCCACAATTTGACGCAATTCCTTGGTTTTATAATCAGGGTGGGCAGCTAATATTCTGACCCCCGACTCTCGTTTCAGGTTTCACAATGTGGCTATTTATTCTCTGCCCACGTTGCCATTTCCATGGGAGGCTGGGAGCCTTCAGTGTGACTGGCCGACAGGTGGGGCGGGAGGGGAGGATGCCTTCCTCGAAGATCTTCATCCGGATCCTCTCAGCTGGGAAGACCCTGCTAGTCCAACCCATTACAAGGCCTATGGCCAGGCATATGCCCTCCCACCGCCCAGCTCCCCCCGAAGACCCTCTCAGGGGAAGAGAAAACAAGAGGATGGGTTTGTCCAACCCTCAGACTCAGCCAGCTGCTGCTCACACTTCTCTTTATTTTATCTCAGGGAACAGACAGCCTCTTCCTGCTGCCACGGCCTGTCCCCTAGTCCCCACTGCCCCACACAACCCCTTTGCAGAAGTCTTGCTCACAAAGGAGTCCTGGGCGAGTCCCCACTCTTTGAACCCCTGTCTTGGGGAAGAATTAATCGTTGCTGGGAAGCAGGTGAGATTTGTGCGTGTGCGTATCGTTAGTCATACTTGCAGAACTGAACTGTGCAGTTACATACAGGGGCTGCTGGGGGAGGCTGTCTCCAGCTCTGGCGGACAAAGGATCTTTCTAGAACATTCAGATCCACGGTGTTTCTCTGTTTCGGTCAGCTAAACCAAAGGGTGTCGTCTGCTTTTCTGCAGAGAAGGCAGCTGCCCACGTGCAGGCTCCCAGCCCCGAAGCCAGGCTGGTCCACAGAGATGGGTGACTGATGATCTTCAGCGGGGGATCCCGAAGCTTCCTTGATAGCTACTCAGTTCTCCCCTGTTTGTTCTTTTTGGGAACAGAAAGATGGATAAGGCAATACTCACCTTCTGATGACAATTACCTCGAGGAAAGACAAACTTTGAGGAGTCCTTAAAATATAAACAAAAGACCTGTGAAGAATGGACCTGATTGCCACGGCTATTACTTCACGCTGCCAGAAGATGGGGCCACATCTATTTTTCTTTATTCTTTTGCAAACTGCACAGACTGTAGGGGAAATCTGTTGGTAGGTTCATTCCACAGTGAATGATTTTCGTCTTGGCTTTATTTCTGCATTCTGTTCTTCCTCCCTCCCTCGGTCCCTCTCTCCCTCCCTTCCTAGCTTTCTACCTTCCCTCTCTCCCTTCCTACTTCCTTCCTCCCTCCCTTCCTCCCTCCTTTCCTTTCTTTCTTCCTTCCTTCCCTTCTTACCCTTTCTATCTCTCTCTTTTTTTTAAAATCACTGCTTTATTCTTAGGAAGCCATTAAAGAACTCCTTCTTTTTTTATTTTATTTGTTTTTAAGACAAAGAAAGACCACTCCTCCTTTGACCTTAGGATCCCTGGCCTTTCCCCTAGGGGGTTACTTCCCTCAGTTTTGTACTCAGTAAAGTGAAAGTTAAGAACATCTGTTATACTTATTTAGTAGAGCCTTATTTTAGGCCATCGAAAGCTTCGGAAGAAAGGTGGAATGAACACCAGCCAATAAAGAGTTATTATCTGTCCTTCAGAAGCCAGCCTGGGAGCCCTCATTATCACACCAGTCCCACGTCAGGAGGTAGTTCAACAAAAGGTACTGGAGCTGAGGCTGCTGCGAGTGTGCTGTGGTCGGAAGGGGGGATGTCTTCAAGGATGAGCAGGAGGAGGTGGGAAACTGGCAAGAGCTAGAGAGAAATGCTATTTTTTAAAAAAGCTTTATAATTTACTATATTCATCCCTTGAAATGCTCTATTGTATTTTTTTTCTTCTCTGTGAAAGGCCTAATTTCCCCCTTCATTCAATTCCTCTGCCCTCGTTTAAGAAAGGAAAAAAAGAAAAAACAATTGATTGGAATCAAGGGCAGTGATAATTTCCATGACAATATCAACAGTTTTAAAATCAGGCTCTCAAGTTCTGAGCAAAATTACCCTGTGGCTCCTGGAAAATCGGCCTCACAAGAGCAGCTTTTGCTATGCTCTTATCTGGTTTCCAATCAGGCCACAGCCCACAGAGAACCCCTGTTGGCCAGGGGGGCGGGGAGTCATTTGATGGGTTTGATTGCGTGGCTGGGCCAGCCCCGGGGCGGTCATCTGGGCAGCCTTGGATGTAAGGAGCTCACAGGCATTATTGTGCGGCTTTGCTCCCCATGACAGAGGTTAGTGGGCACATGGTCTGGTGGTGGTTAAATCTTGCTTGTCTTGGAACCACTCTCAGCTGATAACCAGTTCTCTCTGAATGGAATTGCCGGCTTCCTGCGTTCATCTTTCCTGTTTAAGGCACTCCGGTGTCCCTTCGTCTTGGGCTTGCACGTTTGTGTAGAAGGTATTCACTGGCTAGAACCACTTATTCTGTGTATCTCGGTTTGCAGGCTGGTTTAAGGAAGGTTCTTTGGAGCTCAGTTCAACACTCTGAGTTCTGAGCCACGCTGTGGTTTCCTGGAGGGGTCAGTGGTGTTGCCAGAAACGTGAAATCGTCAGAAGATGAGGTCTCTTTAAAGGCCTGCAAAGCCAGTGTTCCTCCAGAGTCTAAACAATAGAGTGGGAGAGATAAGAACATCCCCTGCTAGCCCCAGGTAGCTCAGACACCCCAAGCCAAGCTTGTCATTCCTAGAGGAGATCAAGGTTGACCGTCTGGCTGACCCACCTTCTCCAAGCACCTCTTCACACCCCACACTTGCTTTTGTCATTTGCTCTGTCTTCTTATCGCAAAGTAGGCAAAGTGTGGGTGTGTCCCAGCTCCTGACCTCTCTCCCTAGACAACTCTAGGGAGTTGTCAGTAAACGGTTCAATCACAGACTTCAACGCACATCTCAAGTTTATTCATGATTATGTGACCGCAACGCAAGACTGCATCCTCTCCCATCGAACGGGAATAACTTGAACATGCGCAGTTAGCACAGTGCCGGCACGTGGGAGGGACTCTGTCCGTGTTAGCTGTTGCTCTCCTTCATCCTCGTCAACAGAGAAACACTGGAAAAGCTGGAAGAGACTTCAGAAATAATTATCTAGGCCAATAATTTTCAAATATCTTAAAACCAGGGTTTTAATTTACTGTGCACAAGAGCATAGCCCTAGGAAATAGATCCAAGAGGAACCTTTCTGCAGAGGTATGAGGACTCAGGAAATGGAGATTTTCTCTTTGGGTTTCCTTCCTTTCCACCCCTCTCTTCCCATGACACTCTTGAAAATGTCTCTAGAACTTTAGGTATTCCAAGGCTTATACTTTGACAACCACTCATCTAATCCAATTTCAACATTTTATTTTTTAAATCTAAATTTAATTTAATTTATTTATGACAGAGAGAGATAGTGAGAGAAGGAACACAAGCACAGGGGAGCTAGAAAGGGAGAAGCAGGCTCCCCACTGAGCAGGGGGCCTGATATGGGACTCTATCCCTGGATGCTGGGATCATGACCTGAGCCAAAGGCAATGCTTAACACATGAGCCACCCAGATACCCCGATTTTACCATCTTAAATAATAGACCAAGAGGAAGAAGGAGACTTGTGTATGGTCATACAGCTAAAGAGAGACTCTCTCTGACTTGATCAGCCTTACACACCCTTTTTAAAAGATTTCATTTATTTATTTGACAGAGAGAAAGAGATCACAAGTAGGCAGAGAGGCAGGCGGAGGAAGAGGGGAAAGCAGGCTCCCTGCTGAGCAGAGAGCCCGATGCGGGGCTTGATCCCAGGACCCTGAGATCATGACCTGAGCCGAAAGCAGAGGCTTTAACCCACTGAACCATCTAGGCGCCACAGCCTTACACACCCTTGAGCTAGGGCACTGGCAATACAAGTGAGATATATGATTTTCATCTACTCTATTTTCGGAAACTAGAATCAGGGCTTATGATCTTATGACAAGCAAAATATTTTCATTCAAAATTGTCCTGGAAAATTAAAGATGTTTGGTCACAGTCAATGCATGTTAGCTATTACTGTCCTCTGGTGCTTAAGTAGCAGAGAGACCGGATCCCCTCACAATGGATGGCTAAAGCATTCATGGATTCAAACCCAATGTATGGTCCCGACAGTATTACAGGATTCCTAAAGTGGTAATGATCTGGAAAGGTTGGAGCACATGGTGAATGCTCCTTGAAGGGTGTTGTACCTAAGACAGCCATAGAAGGAAATCTCAAGCACTTACAAATGGAAAAGAAATAAAAGCCACTCGTTGCAGAGAAAATTCAATGGGAAATGGTGTGGGAAACACAATATATGTGGAAAGCTGGAGAAAGTTGTAGAATCAACCAGCTTGGTAGGGGACAAGGATTCCCCTAGAGTGAGGTACATAACATCAGAGATCCTGGGAAAGGGGATGAACTTTATTAAAGGGGCCTCTGGGAGATTTTCAGCATGGAGGAGCCAATGTGTGCAGAGTAACTTTCTGGGGAGACTGGCAAGTCATAAGTGTAGGATGAAGGGAGGAATCAGGAAAAAACAAATTGGGAAGCAATCATAGTACTTAAGATATGACTTCATGAAAGACTGGACTTGGGGTGGCAGTGAGACCAAAAAGGAAGAGGAGGGCATGAAGAACCACACAAAGGAAGAAAAAACAAACTTCAGAGACTCAGCAGGGGTTGTGAGCAAGGAGAGAAGAGCTGAGAATGAGGGAAAGATGAGAAGTCTGACTGGGCAGCCTGATGATGACAACAGAGGTCTCTGAGGGAAGGACTTAGGAGACTGACGTGGATGTTTGGCTTGTTGAGTGTGTAGGGATGGTGGGATACTAAGTAGGCCTAAAGGGCTTACAGTGCAAGGCTCAAGACCATGGGTCTTGGAGGTTGACCCCAGGGTTCTATCTATTCCACCACTCCTGGTGTGCAGGTGGGATCCCCATCTCCCAGGTCCTCCTGTCACTTTGGACAGGTTATTTAAACTCTCTTAGGCCTCAGTTGCCTCATGTGGTGTTTGCGAGGATGAGCTAAGATGAATGTGCATGGCATAAAGGCCGAGCTTTGTGTGTGCTGTCTCTCCATCTACCTGTAACTCTAGCCGAACTCTACTCTAGCTCTTGGGTTAATTTGGAAGCAAGGAGTAAAGCACTCCAATCTAGCAAGGAATGAAGATAAAGACGTCGGACTCATTTTAGAGATGGTAACTGAAGATGTTAGTTATTCCTGAGAAGAAGAGAAAAGGACGACTAGGATGGCTAGTCTCTAAATTGCAACCAGCTGTTTACTGTCACCAAAGGCCTCTCAGAAGGTTTAATAGAGAGGACACTCTGGGCCAGTCTACACAGTTTATCATTAAGGTGCTTGGGCTCTAAATCCCATATGGGAACCCCAGCTCTGATAGACCAGGGTGGACAACAAGTATGAGAACTTGGGAGTCTAGCTGATCAGACACCAAGTACAAGGCAAGATTCGGGGGTTACATTGGCCCTTTTCCCTTAGCTCCATTCTTTGATTCTAAGTTTGTCCTTGAGTTCTTACCATTGAAATAGTGATAAACGGCAAGGTAGGACAAAGCCAAGAGCCGAACTTGCTCCGAACCCCCAACCCTACAGTGGAAGTCAATGCTCATATTATTACAACTGCCATTTGGAATCAGAAAGAGAATGGGAAGGGGAGGAAGAGGGAGAGAGGAGGAGGAAGGAAGAACAGTGTGATTTAGTGTGTTTTAGAGTTAAAACTCTAAAACAGACCTCATTTTCTTACAAAAAAGTTCTCCTGAGCCCCAGTAACATTGCCAAATTATGTTCTTGGCACGAACAAATCAGAACCACCATCCTGGCAGGGTGGAGTGGCAAAGGTAGAAGAAGGAGGCTTCTCATTGTGGGTCATGTCACCCATAGAAGCCATAAACCACAGAGGAGATGAAGCCTGCCATTTGAGGATACAGAGGATCAAGTCTAGTAAGGGACTTATCATGTGGACAAGAAGAGACAAGAACAGTGGTGAACCTGGAGAGGAGAAGATGAAGGAAAACCACAAGGCACATTGACACCAAAGGGGAAGGGGGACCAAGACACATTTGCTCAAGGACCATGGTTCCGAATGCCTTCCCACCCTGATTTGAATCCTAGGTCTCATTTGAAGTCCGCACCAAACACCTTCCTAAAGCTCTTTGGTTTGAGGGTGAAGCTCTCAGGACTACTACCTTTTTAAAAAATTTAAATCCAAGTTAGTTAACATAGAGTATGGTATCGGTTTCAGGAGTTGAATTTAGTGACTGCTCACTTACATATAACACCCAGTGCTCATCCCAACAAGTGCCTGCCTTAATGCCCGTTACCCATTTAGCCCAACCCCCCACCCCCTCCAGCAACCCTTAGTTAGTTCTCTATATTTAACAGTCTCTTATGGTTTGCCTCCATCTCTATTTTTATCCTATTTTATTTTTCTTTCCCTTCCCTTATGTTCATCTGTTTTGTTTCTTAAATTCCACATGTGAGTGAAATCATCTGATAATTTGTCTTTCTCTGAAAGACTTATTTCTCTTAGCATAATACGCTTTAGTCACATCATGTTGTTGCAAATGGCAAGATTTCATTCTTTTTGATTGCCAAGTAATATTCCAGTTGTGTGTGTGTGTGTGTGTGTGTGTGTGTGTGTGTGTGTGTACCACATCTTCTTTATCCATTCATCAGTTGATGGATATTTGGACTCTTTTCATAATTTGGCTATTGTTGATAGTGCTGCTATAAACATTAGGGTGCAGGTGTCCCTTAGAATCAACACTTTGTATCCTTTGGATAAATACCTAGTAGTGAAATTGCTGGGTCATAGGGCAGCTCTATATTTAACTTTCTAAAGAATCTCCATACTGTTTTCTAGTGGCTGCACCCATTTGCATTCCCACCAACAGTATAGGAGGGTTCCCCTTTCTCTGCATCCTCGCCAACATCTATTGTTTCCTGACTTGTTAATTTTAGCCATTCTGACTAGCATGAGGTGGTATCTCACTGTGGTTTTGATTTGTATTTCCCTGATGGTGAGTGATGCTGAGGACCTATTGTCAGTTAGCCATCTGGATGTCTTCTTTGGAAAAATGTCTATTCATGTCTTCTGCCCATTTCTTAACTGGATAATTTTGGGGTGGGTGCTGAGTTTGGTAAGTTCGTTATAGATTTTGGATTTAGTCTTTTATCTGATATGTCATTTGCATATATCTTCTCCCATTCTGTCGGTTGCCTTTTAGTTTGGTTGATTGTTGATTGTTTCCTTCACTGTGCAGAAGCTTTTTATCTTGATGAAGTCCCAATAGTTCATTTTTGTTTCACTTCCCTTGCCTCCAGAGACATGTCTTGTAAGAAGTTGCCGTGGCTGAGGTCAAAGAGGTTGCTGTCAGGACCACTAACTTTCTCTGAACTTGGGTGACCCCAGATAAAAGGCAATGATTGGACATGAGTGGTCCAGACCAGGGCTAAGCAGACACCAGATTTGAATTCCTAGACATTTTCTCAACTTACCAGCATCTGTCCTCTGATTCAGGCCCCAACAGCGTGGGTCAAGGCCATCCACCACTCATCACCATAACTAAAAGTCAGTTATTAATCTTGTGGTAGCCACCACAAGATTTTGGTATTTGTCAGCTATTGCTATAAAAATGACAATAATTATAAGAAAAATAACAAAAATAACTATCACTCTTCGGTTATGATTTAGAAACAAAAGGCTACTAAAGCCCTCTACGAATGATTTAGCATCTTATTATTCCTCATGTTGGCTTCAGTTTGAAGTCTCAGCTCACAAGACTTAAAGACCTCATGTGTTTGGAGGTTTGTTCCAAAACGAAGAGTCCTTTCCTGGTGTCAAAATTCCCAGCTTCTGATTCCAGCCACACCTTTCTCGCTCTGTGATCTTAGCTGGATAACAACTCTGCGCCACAATATTTCATAATAAGCAGAGCAGATGACGCGTGCTCTGTCTTTCCCAGGTTCGTGGTGAGGAACAAAAGAAATAAAGACGTCTAGACTACCCTGGTACATAAATGTACTGATTAGAAATACACAGAAGGTACATGACCACTTATTTCTAAATCGCTCATTAAACTTGGTGAGTTCCTGCTTTGTTTACAATAATTACTGTTCGGTCTTGCAGCCAAACCTTGTACTTGAAAGGCCACTCTAGGCAATTGCCCAGAATAACATTTATATAAGTTAAAAACAGATTCAAGTTTACTTTCCTTAGAATAAGGTAGGTTTCACTGAAAATAATTCAGGAGCTTTGAGCAGCAAAGATGTTTCTCTTGCTCTAATGACATGCTCATCATGGGGCTCTGCTTTGTCAAGGCAGCCAGGGGACTCAGGCTGATGAAGCAACTGCCATCTCCCACGGGCTGGCCACCATGCTCTGAGGGTCTTGTCTCTGTAATTGAATGTTCAGCCCAGAACTGACATATCTCACTCTGTTCACAACTTGTTGTCCAGAACTGACCAAAGGGGTCTCGTGGAGCCAGGAAATGAGCGCCATCGTACCAGGGACCCAGAGGGCCAAGGTCTGGAAATCCTCAGCCACCCACATTCAGCCTCCATTGATCTAAGCAGATGTAGCACCTTGATTCAGTGATGGGGTCATCCATCGCTCATTTTATGGGCTAAGCATTCATTGAGCACCTGCTGTATGTTGGGAATGGTGCCTGGTGCGGTTGCTGCAAAGTCACAGACAAGCTCTCTTCCTTTGAGTGTAGTGTTAGAAACATGCTCTGGATGGATGGTATGTGCACTTCAACCCGCCACTTCATCCAGCCCGAGGAGAGAGGGACTGATTCCTGCGGGTGGTCCAAGGTGAGTCCTGTTAGTCAACAAAGGAGAGGCAGGGGAAGAAAGGTGTTCCGGCTGTAGGGACGGTGCTAGCCAAGAGATAGGGAGGCCAGAGCCATGCGTGAGAGCCCCCCAGATAGAACATGTTGCTAGAGTATCAGCTGTGAGGCGGGATGGCCGGGACAGGGAGCTTTGGTGGACAGAGGGCCAGTTAGGAGGTGGTGACAGCATCCAGGAAAGAGAGAGTGAGGCCTGTTGCAGGGCAGGCAATGTAGGGATGGGGAAAATGTTCAAGAAACCATGGACTGCTGGCCTCCAGCTCTGAGCTTCCCCCAGGCAGCAGAGCAGAGAGGGAGGGAAATCACCCGCAGCCAGCAGGAGAGAGACCTGGCCACTGTGTCCACCCTCTTTAGAAGCTAGACTTTTGGCCTCAAGCCCAGCTCCCCCACCTCCTGGCTGTGTAACTCTGAGCAAGGCATTTAGCCTCTCTGTGCTTTTGTTTCCCCGTCTTCAGATGGGAATAAGGATAGACTGCTCATATCTAGGAGATGAAAGGAGTTAATACTCATAAGGGCTCTGGGCGGGGACTGTGGGGTGTGGCGGAGGTTGCAGAGTGTGGACTAGAATTCCAGGGAGGTTCCCGCCTCTCCCAGCCAGGCCTGGCTGGTTCTGCCAGCTGAAATTCAGCATGGGCGATTCCTGTCTGAAGTCCCTGCGGACGAAAGACCGGTTTGCAGTGTCCTTTTCTGTTTGTCTCCCAGAGGCCTTCCTTTTCTGGCCAGCAGGGTGGGCAGGTTCTGAGCAGGAGGCCGGTTTCTGCTGAGTCACCCTGCTCAGCCACGCACCCCCCCCTCGCCACCACGGGGCTGGCCACCGGCCCCCAGACTCCTGGCAGGAGGAGCCAGCAGCGCCCCCCCCCCACCCCGAGCATTTTCTGTTCTTGGTGGAAGGGGGGTGCTGTGAAGAGCATTTTATGTGGGGGGATCAAAAGGCCTTCGGAAGAAACAATAGAGGTTTTTTATGGGCATGGTGGGCTGTTTGCCAGAGTCCGGCCTGCCAAATCATGCCAGGAGAGGAGGGCCTGTTGCCCTGGGGGCTGTTTGCCCTGAATTAGCATCCGTGGAAGGGAGCAGGAAGCAGCAGCCCAGGAGGGTCTGGGTTCTGATCTTGTTTTTACCACTTAAGGGAGATGTGCCTTTGGCAGAAGCTTAGAGACTTTCTCTTTCACTTTCCCGGTTCCACACGCTGAATGGTAATAGTTGTTGACCTTTTGTGAGCGCTGGGTATATGCCTGTGGAGCCTCTGAGGACGGGGCTCTCAGAGAGGTCAAGTCACATGTGTGAGATCACACAGCAGTAATGGCGGCGTTGCTGCCTGACACCAGGGCCCACGTTCAGCAGGTGCCCCTGGCAGGAGGCCGCAAGGACTCATGGGTTCGTGTGCACCGGTGCGTCTCACACCTAGTGGGTATGCAAGAAATGGCCTCAGTTGGTGTTACTACTATCGTGTACTTTTTTAACAGACTCGTTCCTTGAGAGCAAACAGTAAAAACACAGCATATTAACGTGGTTTCCTGGGCTGGCTTTGGTGCTGGGTGAGGGGAGGGTTCGTCCTGCTTCGTGGCATCATTACAACATGGAGGGTCTGTGGGCAGAGGCCACAGGGACGAGGACACACCCAAGCCACAGATTTCACCAGGGTTATATTTGCTTCTGGACTGTCTTGGGCTGACCTTGTTTTGAAGCAGAGTGACCTTCAGTCTGCATGTCCTTGTTTTCGTGGTTCAGGCCTAAACTGTGTAGGTTGTAGAAATTGCACGGATTCAAGACAGGCTTACCACACTTACCCTGACAGGTGTGTGACGCCTACTTTTCTAATTCCATGTGGGTCAGATGCAAGGAGTTCTAACTCTTCAGAGAGCAAGAATTTTTCTAAACCAACTTGGAACTGGGCTATTCTGCTTGCTAGCTCATGGCCCGGTAATACCAAGGCAGTGGGGGTCGGGCAGGAGGATGGGAGTGGGGGTGGGGGAGAGTGGGGGGTGGTGGCGGCTTCTTCTTCTTTTTTAAAAAGAGTTTCCGATGAGAGAGATCTGTTCTTCTTCCTGTTTTCCCTTAGAGTCCCCTCTCACCCCCCCGAACCAGTCCTTGCTGATGTAGCAAAAATCACATTCTTCACTCGGTCACCATCGAAATCAAATTACTTAGCAAGCAGGTGCCAAGAAGCCAGTCACTACACAAAGTTAATTTAAAAAAAAAAAAAACAAAAAGAAAGGAAGGAAGGAAGGAGGAAAGGAAGGAAGGAAGGAAGGAAGGGAGGGAGGGAGGAAGGGAGGAAGAAAGGAAGAAAGGAAGAAAAGGCAAGTGACTCAGTTTCCTGTGGCCTGTCGCTTGGGGCCATGCCTCTTTCTCATTGCCTCCCCCTGCCCCCCAAGTGCCCGGGTGATGCCCGAGGATGAGGTCAGGCTACTCTGCAGGGAGATGGGTTGGCAAGGCTTGCAGCTTGGAGCTTGGGATCTGACTACCATTTGGGCTACTGTCAGAGTCCCTGTCGAGACCATTAATCTTCGACTTGTGGCTGTGTTTTCCTCGGGGGCTGTGTTTTCTTGTTCTGTTTTGTTCAGCATGGCATTCAAGATTCCTTCACAGAAATCTGTGTTGGGGCAGGAAAATGCTCCGTGAATTATGTCCTCGTGAAGTCACCATCTGGCCGATATTCCTCTTGCGGCTCGGAATACCAAAGCCATCCTTGAGCACAGATGCTGGGCCAGATCAGCGTGCGCAAGTGGCCGCAGTCATAAACCAACACGCCATCAAGGGTAATTAACGCACCTGTGCCCCCTTCAGGTTTCCATCCCGCACTTGCACAATGGTTGGCTTTTCCTTTTTGGGTTTTGTTTTTGTCCATCTGGATATGAGGATAGAGGTTTGCCATTTGAATCAGGCCCCGCGTCTTCAGAAGTAATTAAGTCACCGTCACGGGGCTGGTAAAAATGGGAGTGTTTGTGTGTGTTCAAGAAGCTGCATCACATGCAAACAATACAACACTGAGCAGCTTTCTGTGGCTTGAAGAGGCCATTGTCCTGTGTGTCTGGACTGCATTCTGCTGTTGGAGCTCACTGGCTCCGGAAAGCCAGCCCTAGCCACTGGTCTCCTGGTGGCTTTGTGCCAGATGGAAGAAGGGAAGGGACCCTAAACTTGGAGAGATAAAAGACAAAGCACAAAACAGCTATCATGACTTCCCCCTGAGCAGGATTTCATAGCTGCCTTCCTCTCTTCCCACACCGGTCCTGCCCAGTGCTGGTGCTCTTTTAGAGGCGTGAAGGGAATGGGAGGGAAGCGTCCCATCCCCATGCAATTCAGATTCTGGGAAGCTGTGAATGCTCTCTCTGCGCAGAGACCAGTGGGGTTCAAAAGTGGGACATGGGGGGAGCTAGAAGTTGCAGGTTGGCCAACAGCAATGGTGACTGCTGGTCCCAACAAGGTATGGGTATCCGAAGGTCGCTGCGGGGTGTGGGGGTGCGGGATGGCCTTGATCTGATTAAGCAACACGCAGGGACAGTGACTGGGGATCCTGGGCAGTGTTCTCCCCCTGCACATAGGGGAAGGGCAGTGCAGTCTGGGGCATATGGCAGCTTGGAGAGGTTCCTCTGTCAGGTCACTTCTGCACGGAAATAGCAAAATTGCAGGCAGCAGTTAAAGGTTTCAAAAGCCCTTGAGTGTTGTTAGGGGCTTGTCACTGGTTTTTTTCTGAGCTCCACAGTGAATGGCTCCCAAATGTCTCTTATCAAATTAAGGCTCCTTATCTTGGGCTGGAACTTCCTCTGGTAACGGGCTCTTGCTCACCTAACTAACCCTGGCTTCTTCTGGAACATCTTGTCCCGTGGCCTGAGCTCCCTCTCTGAAGCCTTCTCCTTGCCAGCTGTCTTCAAGTCAATTCCGTGCAATGGCTGTGCATTGCATTTCTGCCCCAGAGCCAGGCCCTGATGGAAGGGGAGGTGGTTAGGTAAATGAGTTAGATGGCATAGGCGTCACAATACAGAAAGCATTTCTGAGTTTCTGAGAGAGGAGGCGATAGTTTGAGTTTCAGTCCAAGCTTAGGAGCAAAGTCTGTTATGTTCGGATCGAGACCCTCCCAAAAGAACCTACAAAAGTCTCACTGGCACATACAATGCAGCACAGTGCTAAGGTGAGAAGCCCCAGCTAGCTGGAAATAAATCCTCTTGCTGTTGCATCCAGCCTGCCTTTTGTGGGTTCTTTTGGGAGGGTCTCCATCCGGACATAACACACGGGGGCTCGTCTGGGATAGAGACGATCCCCAGGAACTCACAAATCGCCAGGACTGGGAGGTATCAAGGTGCCAAATTGTGAGAAAGACTGTGAAACTCCAAATGAGAGCAGCCGGAGCGTTGGGAAACTCCGATAGGAGCAATGATCTGAGAAACTCTGACCTGGAGCAGTCTTTAAGAGGTAAAGGCATTTTGAGAACGGGAGTGAGACCGCAGGCAGATGTGCCGGAGGGTCCCCCTGTGGCAAGGGAGACGTCCTCCGCCGTTTGGATAGTGAAAGCAAAAGTAAAATCCCACGAGTGAACTTGTTTGGTGCACCAATGAAATGCATAGATTTAGGTAAAAAACACTGGGAAGGGGAGAGGCGGGGCTTCTCACCTTAGCACTGTGCTGCGTCCTGTGTGCCGGTGAGAGCCCCAGCTAGCTGGAAATAAACCCTCTTGCTATTGCATCCAGCCTGCCTTTTGTGGGTTCTTCTGGGAGGGTCTTGATCTGGACATAACAAGTCCTCTAGGGCAAGTTACTTAAACTCTCCAGCCATTTCTTTAGGAAGCTCAGCAGTAAAATGGGGAAAATAGTGCAGAGTTGTTTTAAGAATGGAATGAGGGCTTTATCTATCTAACTATTGATAACTGTATAGTTCATGTAATGTATTTCACACACACACATGCACATGCGCACACACACACACACACACACACACACACCGCTCTCAAGAGCTCGCTTTTACTTTCATTGCAGTTCACATGGGCCATGAAGAAAGAGCAGTCATCTTTGCCTAAGAAGTCTGCAAAGGCCTCATCCAAGGGGAGACTCGAGACCATTTTCTCTTCTTCCACTAGACGCGAGAGCAAAGGACAGTTCCAGTGCAGGGAATGGCATTCACAAAATCAGGGAGGCAGGAATCAGCCCAGCATGTTCCAGGACTGACATGGACCCCTGGACTCCTGGTTGCTGGGGGCCGAGGTGGAAGATGACCCTAGAGAGGCATCACGTAGCCGGGCTGACATCTGCCAAGGCTGCATATCCCTTATTTGGCGGGTTGCTGAGAATATGTGCCTCCTTTACCTTCTCCGCTGTATAGATTTTGGCCCTTCTCCTCCTCAGACTTCTCAGACACCCAGTTTTTCTATTCAGCCTTGCCTGCTTCCAAAGTCTCTATAGCTCCCGGCACTGCTCAGGGCTGGTCGGTTGTCATCTGTGACCTTGTCTGTGGAAAGCTCATAGAGGACTTCGCCTGTGAGCATGTTTCCACCACTCTTGGCATGCTGATGGAGCTTCAGAAATGTTGCTTCAGTGGGTGGACTCTTAATTAGTAGATGAGGAGTAGGCCTGAGAAGAAAAGACCCAGTTCTGGGGAGTAGAACCCCAATAAAGATGGACACCCTTTTCTCTGGTGACCTCATGTGAGTCATCAGCCTCTTCGATCCTAACTTCTTTATGACCAGTACACAGAGCCTCTTGGCCCTAAGGAGGTTCTGAGAAGTAAGGAGGAGGCTCAAGGACCTTGGGAGAAGGGTGCAGGCTAAGGGGAGACCTTGTTTTCCTAACTACAGCCGCAAAAAAGCCCAGAGGGCTTGGAGTCCCCAGAGCTGCACTCCTTCCCTCTCCCTCTCTAGTGAACAAAGTCATAGGTGGGGCCCCTTCACCAACTGTGTTGATGTCACACTTTGGCCTGTTTATCAGGAGGTGGTATGTGCAATGGTAACCAGAGCGTCTCTGACTGGAGGGAGCCAGGGGTCAGAAGTTTTGACACTTGCTGAAATCTCCCTGCCAGTAAATGAGTGGGTGAGCTGGGACAGAAATGGAAGATTTTCTGACACCAGGTTCATGATCTTTTCACCATCCCACCCAGCAAAGATGCCCAGTGTGCTCCAAAGCTTGGAGCATCACAACCCCAAAGGGAAAAACATAGAGTCAAGAGCCCCATGGGCAAGAATCGTAAAGACTAAAACTTGGGAACTGTAAGGAGGAGACTGGGGAGAGCAGGGAGAGGCGTGGTGACCTCTTGGTGTGGGTGGAGGAAAAGGCTCGGTGGAGAGTGGAGAGTTGGGGCGGCAGCAGTTAAATGTAGATCACCACAGGGGGATCAGAGGGGCATCAGAGAGGGCACGAGCTGAGTTCACAGTTGTGAATGAGCAGTCACAGCTCCATAGAGGGGGGCAGGTACAAAAGCTACAGGGAGCCCTGACTCCACACAAAGCAAAGCAGGGTTCCTGACTTTCGGAAGAAGGGGTTGTCTCTTTAATTGTGTTCATGGAGTCAGGACAGGCATCTGGGCTGATTCCAGAAAAGAGAGTTGTCGCTGGTCACACTCAATGAGGAGTCTAGATGGAATACATAAGGAGCATATGTTCACTTTCTTGTTTATCTGTCCTTCTATGTGTGATGGAGCTGGAAGGGCTGCTGGGTGTCCCTCCCTGCTGTGGACCCTCCCTCTTCTCCTTCACAGCCTCTGTCTTTGCCCATGGCCTCAGAACCTTGAACCTCCCTGCCGGCTGACTTTCTCCAGCCTGGAGCAGTGATGTTGGATCCTCCGAGTGTCATGCCCATCAGATTCTTCACCGTGGAGCCTCCAGGGCCCAAAGAGCTCTCTCCCTTGTTAGATTCCTGTCTCTGGATAATCTTACTATGCTATTATGCCACTAAGATCCATCTAATAACTCAGTTATATTAAAGACTTCTTTGTTGGAGTGAATGGTTCTGTGCCCACCCCCACCCACCAATTCATATGTTGATGCCCTAACTCCCATTGTGATGGTATCTGGAGATGGAAGCCTTCGGGCAGTAAATAGGATTAGATGAGGTCATGAACCTGGGCCTCATGTTGCATTTAGTAACTTTAGAAGGAGAGGAACTTTTAGGTCACAGCTTCCCCTCTCTGCCATGTGAGGACACCGGGAGAAGGTGACTGTCCATGAGCCTGGAAGAGAACCCTCACCAGGAATGGAATCTGCAGACACCTTGATCTTGGGCTCCCAGTCTCCAAAACCTTGAGAAATAAATGTCTGTTGTTTAAACCACCCGGTCTATGGTATTTTATTATAGCAGCCTGAGATTCTAAGACAACCTCCTCTCCACAAAGGATGAGGGAAGAAGGAAAAATGGAGTTGAAAGGTAAGGGACAATTCAGAAATGTTAATTCTAGAGAAGAGCATCAGATGGGAAGATGTGTGACCACGTTGATGCTTGGCCCTTGAGTTGACCCTTGACCATGCTTGCCACACCTGCGATGTTGCATGGCATTGGTTTGTGGGCCTGTATCCCTCTCAGTAGACTCTGGGCTTCTTACCTTATTCATGCTTGTTCTCTGTGTTCACTGCAGGCTCATAATAGGGCCTCTGGAAGTGCCTACTGAGGTGAAGGCAGAGTATGGGGCATTCTAGGTTACTTCTCAGAGGCATGTCACTTTAGGACATAGACACCTCAGACTTAGCATAGCATTGCAGTTAAGAGTATGGGCCCTGAGTCAGAATGCCCAGGGGAGAATTCCCCTTCTCCCACCTAGCTGTCTGATTCTAGTAAGTGCCTGAATCTTGCTTAGTTTTAGTTTCTAAGATCATAATATGGAGGTAATAAGATGCTTACTTCATATGCTGAGATGATCCATGCACATTACTGGACCCCTCATAGATGCTTAATAAATCTTGGCTGTTTTTATATTTCTAGGAGGCATGAGGGAGGGAGACTGCTTTGCGTGATGATAAGGGACATGGGGGAAACTGGTCTTGAAGGAACCTCAGAGGAAGTAGATCAATCGTACGGAGCACTTGGTACGTGTGTATGCCCGGCCTACGCTCTCTTACCTAACTCTCTGCACAAGTCTGCAAGGAAGTGATTGTTATGTCCTTTGTAAAGATGAACAGACTGAGGCTTGGGGAAGTGTTGCCAACCTGCCTAGGGTCATGGAGCAATAAATCACAGAGCTTGGGCTTGAATTCAACTTTACCTGGCCTCAGAGTTAGGCTACAGGCACAGGCAAAGTCTCTGGAGCAGGAAAGCCTGAGGCCATCTGGATTCTGGCTACAGGAGCCAGTGCCCGTAATGGTGGGAGAGCAGGTAAGGAGGGGAAGAAAAGGCAGGCGGGGTGAGGGGAGTTCTCCAATGCCAGGGAACTTGGACTTGTTCCCATACAAATTAGAATGCTCTTTCAAGGAGGCAGACAGGGAAGAAAGCTGACAAAAGCTATGGAAAAGAGGTCTAGATTGTACTGTAGTCCATTTACAGTTGAAGATCTTAACACTGTCATATCCTGGCTACACTTTCCACTCTCACTCTGGAAATGCCCGGCCTCTGTCTTATGTCCACTGCTGTTGTTTGTAGGATTTTCAGCTCAAATTTCAACATCAGGATGCTCTGTAAATAGCAGGCTCAGCTGGGAGGGAAGCAATGCCCACAAGAAAACTGTGAAAGAAGATACTGCTTCCTTTTTGAAGGCCCAGAGCTTGAGAGTGCTGCTAGGCCAGGGCACACCCGTCCCAGAGGCTGCGTTCTTAGATTCAAAGCACCTCTCCCAGCATTGCAGCTACTCAGGAAGGCAACTTCACACAACAGTCTCACCCATCAGAATGTTGGTTCACTTTTGTAAAATCAAGAGAATACAGCACCATCTTCCCCAACTTGATCTGTTGAATCAAGTGAGCTTATGTTTGTGAAAAGTGCAAAATCATTCTCCAAGCACTGAATTCGCCACCTTGATACTTTTTTCCTCTTGTCCTTGCTCCGAAGTAGACTCCATTAAATTCAATAATGAAGTTCAGTTCAAGAAACATGTGTATGGCATCACAGTAGGTACTGGGCATGCAGAAGGAAATGAGAAGTCTGCCTTTAAATGTCCCCCTTGTTAATAGAGGAATTCCAGACGTGAGCAAATATGGCAATGGGCAACTTGCGCATCATCTGAGATTCCTATCTCATTGTTCCTAGTACTTGTGGCACTGCTGTATGAGCACTTTCTATATTCCAGGTACTGGCTAGTTTCCTTATCTATGTTATTTTATTTAATCTTTAGAACAATCTTGTCTCAGAGATTTTTTTTTCTTGGTATTATTATTTATTTATTTTTTAATTTTTATTAACATATAATGTATTATTTGCCCCAGGGTACATGTCTGTGAATCCTCAGGCTTACACATTTCACAGTACTTAACATAGCACATACCCTCCCCAATGTCCACAACCCAACCACCCTATCCCTACCCCCCCGCCTCCCATCCACTCTTAGTTCATTTCATGAGTCTAGGAGTCTCTTATGGTTTGTCTCCCTCCCCATCCCTTCCTGTTTCATTTCTCTCCCCCAACCCCCTAAACTCTCACCTTGCCTCTCAAATTCTTCATATCAGAGAGGTCATGTGATAATTGTCTTTCTCTGACT
>CM053604.1:7198524-7257646 GCA_028646535.1 Procyon lotor | reverse complement strand
AAACGAACTAAGGGTGGCTGGAAAGTGGGGGTGTAGGGATAGGGTGGCTGGGTTATGGACATTGGAGAGGGTATTGCTATGGTAAGTGCTGTGAAATGTGTAAGCCTGACGATTCACAGACATGTACCCTGGGGCAAATAATACATTATATGTTAATAAAAAAATAAAAATAAGTAAAAAAGAACTTCCTCATTCCCAGGAAGACAATTCTCTATTCCTGCAATTGAATTGTAGACCCATCTTATTGCAACCCACCTTTTAATTTTGTTTCACTTTTTAAATTCCCATACATCTCCTACTCCAACCCTTAATCTTAGTCCAAATGGGCACTTCCTTTGTTGGTCTTATGTATTTTGACTATGTATTAGCTGTAGTTGTATCTTCTGCCCCAAACACATATTTATAAGACTCACTTCCTCTTTTAAGGTCAACCCCTCTAGACTCTCTTTTTATTTACAGTGTTTCTGCCCCTTTTAGGATATGGGTCTTGCTAGGAGGGTTATTAATCCCCTGTAGTTGAGGGTGGATTAGGCCATCTGTCATGGATCCTCACCTGAAAATGAAAATTTTAACAACAACCACTTATAGTAGGTACAGTGTTGGTCAGGCATTGGAAAGGCTCCTTACCTGAATTTGTTATCACATTCATTGTTATAACCCTAAATATTTGGTATTTCTATTTTTCCCAACTTGTGAATGTGGGACCAAGCCTCAGAGGGTCAAAATGACATGTTGAAGGTCAGATAATTAGTGAGGAACAGAATCTGTCTGCCTCCAAAGCCGAGTTCAGTGTCCCAGACGACATTCTATCTTGACATGTGTTTTTTTTTCTCCCTCTTAAAAAAATTACCATAAATAAAGAGAGAAAATAAGATCTGACAGACAAAAATACTGGACACCCTGAAATTGTCCTCAATCATTTTTTAGGGTGTCCTAGCAGGGGTGATATTCAATTTCCATACTTAAATCCATTTGAATTCATTTTCAGGAGTTAAAATTTGACAAGTTGCTGTAAGAAAACACTCCAGTAGAGTCTGGGACTCAGCAACCTACCATGCCTGCCATGGTCTTATTTTGTTCTTCTCTTGTTTGCCTGCCGTGATTTGTCCTTTATAAACCAGCCTCATCTGGGAATAGTGTGCATTTGTTAATTACCTTTACAGAGCCAGCAGATGGTGCAGAAATCACTGTATTGTCTGTGGATCCAAGCCAAAAAAAAAGAGAGGGAGAGACAGAGAGAGGGAGGCATCTGTTTATTTGTTTAATTTCTTTGCAAGGAAATGGTGGGTATAAAAATAAAACTATTCATCACCGGACATTTCAAAATGAGGAATACTTTCACTGTTGCATAATGATGTTTTAAAATAAAATTATCCTTCAATCTCCAAAGACTTGGTAGACTAAAGAAGTATTTGAAGCCAGGAACTGGCCTCAATGAGGGTCCATCAGTCAATATTGGATAATGGCCAATTTACCTGTCAGACGTAAATGACATAACTCCATCACAGTCCTGATCCTGGGTCTGGAGAACCACTCAGCAAGGTGGATCCCACATAGAGGTTCTTACTGTGTGACCCTCACTCCCACTTTTCCACCAACGAAAGGCCAGATGAGTTTCAAGTTAGCAGACGATAATAGCCTCTCTTTTTACAAGTTTAGTGGTAGGAGTCCTGAATATATGTCTACACCACTGTCCCTAGAATTAGAGAATATTCCAGGTGGAAGGGCTCTCAAAACCAACTTGGTTGGACCCCTTCATTTCAGCAATTAAGACACCAGGACCCAGAGTAGGGAAAGGCTTTACTCCACATCACAAGCTTATTAATGGCAGGGCCAGACTCAGAAGTGAGGTGACCACATCTCTCAGTGGGTCGCACATACTGCCAGGTGAGCAGAAGAGGATGAGGACCAGAAACAGTCTGAACACTGCATGGTTCCAGAAGCAAAGTCTGAGAAAATACCTGCTGTGGAAGGGCCCTATGTGATCACGTACATGGAGGTAAGCAGCACATAAGTTCTCTCTGTGGGAAATGGGACAAGAAAGGTCATTTGGGGCTTGACCCGGAAGGGACCCTGTCATAAAGAGGTGGCACCAAGAGATGTTAAGTTAGGAACAATCATGGCTGGGTCTGTGTGGTGGCAATGTGAGGACAGGCTGGTGGGGGGACAACACTGGGGTGGAGATGCCACCAGGGAGAGACATGAGAAGGCTCTGACTCCAGGTGGTGGAACTAGGGAATAGAGAAGTTTTTTGTTTCCCCCACCCCACAGGAACGTCTCTGCTCAAGGTCACCCATGATCTTGAGCTTGCCAAATCCAACCATCAGTTCTTAGACCTAACTTTTCTTGACACAGTTAACCACTGCCTTCTTCTTCAGATACATTTCTTTTCTTAGGCTCCATGACTGCACTCTACTGGTTTTCCTCCTTCGTCAGAGGCCAAGTCTTCTAAGGTTGGCTTGGCTCCCTCTGCTGTGTTTCTAAGCAGCAATGACCACAAAGCTCTCTACTTAGTTCTTCCCAGGACTTTGAATATCATTTGTGTATGAATAACTTCAAATTTTATCTTTCTAGTATTGATCTTTGCCTTCAAATTCACATGCATATATTCAGCTTACCATTTAAAAACCAAATGGATCTCTGGAACACAGAATTAGATATGGGAAAACCATCAGTTCATTACACACTGTGGGAGTCAGGCCACATAATGAACCCCCATGAGCCCACAGGGCAGCTCCTGAGCTAGGGCTGTGGCAGAACTAGAACTTTTTATACCCATTTATTTGCTTTTTGCTTCTTCATTCTCCTGTCCTTCTCACCCTGAGTTAATAGCTGTCCTAAATTTTGTATTTGTCATTTCCTTGTTTTTTTTTTTTTTTATGAAAGCAGTTTTATCATATATATGTGTATGCCTAAAAGTGGCTTTTTTTTGGCTTCAGTTCTTATTGAACTGTGTTCAAAAGGTGTCATGTTGTATGTGTCTTCAATGAACATTATGTTGCTAAGATCTATCTTTATCATTCTATATAAACTCATCCAATTATTTCCACTGCTATACGATATTCTGTTATCTAAATATAACACCAATTATTTATCCACTTTCCTGTCAACAGGATTTGGGTTGTTTCTAGATTTCTATTAAAATCATCATCTTTATGAGTATCTTGTCATGGCTGCTGCTACACATGAATAAGAGATTCATTTATGATTATAGCCTGGAGTGAAAGTGCTCCTTCCCAAGATAGATGAATGACCAAATTTACATCATAATACCAAATTATTTTTCCAAAAGGGTTCAAGTCACATTCTTACCAGCAGTATAAATGGACTCTTTTTGCTCCACATCCTCATCAACACTTGTTATTATTAAACTTTGAAAATGTCATCAATTGAATAAGGTAAAATTACATCTCATTAGGACCTTGATGCATTTTCCTATTTACCAGAGGCTGAGCAACTCTTCATAAGTTTAATAATTACATATATTTTTTGTTTATAATATGTATTTCCTTGTATTTTTATCATTTTCCTATTGTTTTGTTAATCATACAGTTGTTGAATTGTAAAAGTTCTTTATATATTTTGATATTTTGTATTTTGATATTAATCCTTCATTGGTTATATGTAGCATATATATTTTAGAATTTACAGTTTGGCACTTAATTTTCCTTCACGTTTCTCTTTTTGCTCAATGAATTTCTTAATTATATGTACATTGTTGGTCTGTTATAATTAGAGCTCTTGTGTCTTAAAAAAGTATATTTCCCTACTCTAAATGGAGAAAGATATTCCTCAATGTATTACATAAAAGTTTTTACTTTGGTACTTCAGTTCTTAATTCATCTGAAATTCACTTGTAGTATATGGTGTGAGGTAGTGATTTGATTTCACTTTTTTCCCCTCCCAATATGAGCAACCGTTTTGTCAACACTGTTAAGTAGCTTCTCACTGATTTCTTCACTGATCAGCCGTGCCATCCCCATCCTTATGTTAGATGACATATATGTGTGCCTTAGTTTCTGGGATCTCTGTTCTTTTCTAACTGGATAAATATATTTTATCATTTTGTCCACCGATACTTCTTTCCTTTTATTCTGGTAACAGATTCTTTTGTTTCTCTTCAGAGACTGCCCCTTCCCTACCTGTCAGCCTTCCCATAAATGTGGGCGAATGATCCAGGTTGGCCAGTTAGCATTCTTCTGAACAAGATGATTAGTTTAAAATTGGTCATATGAATTTGATTAACTAAGAAACTGGCACTAAAAAAAGCATAGCTGGATGAGAAGAGAGGTAACCACTTCACGATAGTCTTTGAGCACCTAGATCCAACCTGAAGCAATTTACCCTTTGAAATTTTCAATTACATAAGCCAGTGAAGTTTCCTTGGTGTTAAGTATGCTTGAGGAAGGTTTTTTTCTCTCTTGCATTTAACAAATACAGATGGCTATGCCACATCTACCTACAGGCGAATCAAGGGAATATCTATGGGCAGAGTCAATATTCTCCTCAAATAATCTATCTCCCTCTGCTCCCACTCAAAGACAAATGGGAGCTAGAGTTTCCAAAGTACCAAGGAACAGATATTTTCAAGTCCTTTTTAAAATGCAGAAACCATTATGTAGATAAAATTTAGTGCAGAAATCCCATGTAGAAGATGCATAAAAGTAGGGTTCCTGTGTTGAGAATGGTATGAGGGCTCACATAAATCTCCCCACATTGGCCCAAGAGCAGTTTCCACTTCCACAGTGGATGGATGTTATATCTTAATCTGAAGAATTTCCTCAGCAGTTCTTACCAGACCATTAAAATATTGAAAGTGATTTTGGTTTCAGAATATATGACCTCAGGCTGGTCAGCCTGACAATAACAGATAACAAGGCAGTGATCTCTGGAAGCCATTCTCAATCCACGAATGGCATCAGCATGGGGAGAATGCTGACTTTTCTGTTCCCTGTAGCACAGAGGGAGAGCAAGCAGAGAGGCTGTTTGCTAGACTAAGAGTAATAGCAGAGTTGGGAAACCTGGGAGTCGCTGCATCCAATTTCATTGCCCCTTCACTCTGCCTCCACATTTATGACTCTTTCTTCTTGACCCCATGGCCTCAGCATGTTAATGGTCTCCTAGCAGGAGGGTGCAAATCAGCCTTCCTTTGCAGTTCTGTTTGAAGTCCCATTTCCCACTTATCATCTGGGATCCCTCCATCCCTTGAAATTTTGGTAACTTGGTTCAAATCCCATAATTCCATGGCCAGTGGGAGTCCAAAGTCCTCTCCCGCATTTATTTATTTCTAAAGTGCTTTAATTGTGCCAGCCTCCTGTGTCTTGGGAAAATCATGGAAGGTTTATGGGAAAATATGAAGTGAAACAAACCTGAGAGGGAGAGGAAATAGGGTAAATGACAGAATAAAAATATGAAATGACCTTGAGAAACAAAAGCCAAGGTGAAATCAGTATCATGAGATTGGAAAGGGATAAATGCAAGACTCTCTATTTCAAGTTCTTTCTTTTTTTAAAGATTTTATTTTATTTATTTGACACACTAAGAGAGATAGTGAGAAAGAGAGCACAAGCAAGGGAGTGGCAGGCAGACAGGCAGGCAGAGGGAGAGGGAGAAGCAAGCTCCCTGTTGAGCTAGGAGCCCAGTGTGGGGCTCCATCCCAAGACCCTGGGATCATGACCTGAACTGAAGGCAGCTGCTTAACCGACTGAGCCCCCCCTCTTTTTTTTAATTAAAAGATTGAATGAATGAGGGGCACCTGGGTGGCTCAGTCGTTAAGCGTCTGCCTTCGGCCCAGGTCAGATCCCAGGGTCCTGGGATCGAGCCCCGCATCGGGCTCTCTGCTCGGCAGGAAGCCTGCTTCTCCCACTACCATTCCCTCTGCTTGTGTTCCCTCTCTCGCTGTGTTTCTCTCTGTCAAATAAATAAAATTTAAAAAAAAAAAAAAAAAGATTGAATGAATGAATAAATGAATGAATATAGCTATGCTTAAAAATAAGAAATGGGAATCTCCTTGGACAGAGGAAGATAGCACCACCGAGGATCCAGCCCCTCCCTCAAGGAGAGCTCCTGTAAGAGGTGACCCCTTTCCAAGACATAGGCAGGGCAAAAAGAAAGTCCTCTATCTTGGTTCCAAATTTTTGTTGAGAATAAAGCATCTAGGGGATTCAAGATCTAGTTTAGCTACAGATCATGCTTTCCATCGTCTGTCAGTGAGAGACAAAATTATCCTGGCATAGCATGTGAGCTTCTTATGACTTTTTTCTATCTACTTTACATTCTTAATTTCATACTTGCCTTTAGTGTGAATAAACCATGCTTGCAACAAAACTACTATTTAAAAAGCTAACCAAATAGGCATATCATTAGGAGTTGAGTAAGTTCTAGATCAAAGCAAGTGTTAAGCCTGCATTGTTCTGATTGATTAAACCTTACCTTGAATTCATTCTTTGTCTAGTTCTAAGCTTTATATTTCCAAAGAGACAATGAAAAGGTGAAGAAATAATCCAGCCTCGGGGGAGCTCACCTACAAATGAAGACGTGTTCCTTGTGACACTTAGATCCATTTTGCTCAGGAAAATCTTTAAGCTCCTTTGATTGCTATTTTCAAATGTTTAAAAGGCTAAATGCGGATGGTGCTCAGACCTATTTCAGAAGAAAAACTTGGGGTCAATGGATGAAACTTGCAGGAAGTGGATTTAGTTCTGTGTAAGCACTAACCCTCAAATGAATTGACTGCTGGGAGTGACAGCTGGCTTTCTGGACTTGGAAGTGTCCACCTGTAGAAACATAAGAAAGACATGACCCTGTGCAGGGGAGGGTCTAAGTTATTTGAAATATAGCCTTCTCTTAGAGATAATCAGCAGGTTCTAGCATTTCTTAGAGATACCCAAAAGTACCAAAAAGAACTGGGGGTTGTCAGGAAAGCGGAAATAACAGACAGGAGGATATAAGGAAGATGGTATTAATAGTAGATAAAACTCTGATATCTGTTCAATGGTCTTTCCTCTATTGTCTTTTTTCAATTTTTAAAATACCTCTTCAATAAAGGGTTAACATTAATTCACACTAACATGTAAATGACTTCTAAGAATCCAGTCTTCTCTTCCTATAGCCATTATTTACTAGTAAGTGACAAAACCTGAAACCAACTAATGGACTATGGAGTCAATTCATTAGCCAGGTGTGGAGGGAGAGACTAAGGGTTAGGTTTGGGAGTAAATATGCCCAAAGGTTGATGACAAATAGCAGAAATGGGTTCTCCCTTCAGCACACAATGAGCTCACAGAATTGAGGATCAACAACTAAGCCACAGGAGAGACAGAGAACAGAGTAACCCCAAGAGCCTGGGAAGTAAAAGCGGGTAAGCCTCTCTCCCATGGCTACTGCTAGAGTACTCAACTCCAACTGCCACCCATCCCTGCCATACCTGTGAGTCCCAGTTTAACACTCAGCATCTCAAGAGAGAAAATGGTGACTTAGATTAGGTCATGTGACCACCGTGGGTTACCTGGTGTAGGGAGAGGCATTTTAAAAGTAAGACAACCAGATGTGGGAGAAGGTATAAAAGAAGAACAATGGGGCTTACATGGCCTGAAACCACATCACACAAATAAAGTCTTGAGAGTCCTCTTGCACCAACAATGAATTGAGTCCTGTCACCACTACGCTCACCATCCTTGAGTGCCTCCTGGGTTCTACAGGTGAAGTCCAAATTGCACAGCAGGTATTCACAGCCCATGCACCCTTGCTCTTGATCACTTCACTGGCTGAGTGACCACCATGCGGCCTCTCTGATGCCCCAGCTACTGAGCACCAGTCAGTATTCCCGGTACTAGGCCTTCCTCTCTGTGTAGGACCCTCTTCACCCTTGCTGGCTTTAGGACTTGTTACTTGCATTCACAGATGATGGGACAGAGGCAACTGCATCCACAAAGCCCCTGCTCAATTCAGTATTTTCATGGACTCCACTTTTATTTTTGAGATTTGCAGTTGTGTTGAATGTTTCCTGGGAGCACTTCATGCCTTCGGTGGCATGAGGCAAGATACAAACAAACATGGCTTTTTGGAGTATCAGAGAGTCAGGGCAGAATTCAGGGCAATGTAAAGAACCACAGTATTTCCCTCCTTCTCCCTCCACTTCCAGGTCTGAGTTAACAGCTTCATGGTGCCCGCCACATAGTAGGTGCACGATAAATATTACCTGGTGATGGATCAAGGGGCGCAGGCTTTTAGTCCTCATGACCAACAAGCAGGGCCAGACCCAGGCCTTGTAGGGTCTGAGGCTAACACAGTTTGGCAGATTCTCTGGGAAAAAGAATACAAATTTTGCAATTCTTGTAAAAACAGATAACATGAGGAATAGTTTATAAGGGGTTCATGCAAGAGAAGGGCCTGAGGCAGAAGTTTCTTATTTTCACGGTAAGTTCTCTGTTCAAAACCAACCAGTTGGGTGACATTCATATTATCTCATAGAAAAGAACTAGTTAAGAGAAAGAGTTAACTTTCACTAAGTCTAGCTTAGTGTTCCCACATCTGATTTTGTACTCGCAGCACTGTGAAGGAGGGTTTGTTAGTTTTCTGTGGCTGCCATAACAAATGACCGCAAACTTGTGACTTGGAGCAATAGAAAGTAATTTTTTCACAGTTCTAGGGGCCTGAAATCTGAAATCAAGGTGTCATGGGGACCCATTTCTCTACACATGCTCTGGGGAAGAATCTATTCCATACCTTATCCAGCAACTGGTGGCTGGACACCAATCTCTGCCTTTGTTTTCACATCCACCCTCCTCTGTGTATCTCTTACAAGGACACCTGTCATCGGATTTAGGGCCCACCTGGGAAATTCCAGATGGTCTCATCTCAAGATGCTTGATTTAATTACACTTGCAAAGACCCTTTTTCAAAATAAGCTTACATTCACAGGTTCTAAGGATTAGGATTAGGACATGGAATATCTTTTGGAGGACTACCATTCAACATACTCCAGAACAACTTAACTTTCATTTTACTGAGGCTCAGAGAGGTTAAGACATTTCCCAAGATCCACAGCCTGAAAGTGATGGAGCCAGGATTTAAAACTAGGCAGATTGCCTCAGTCAATGTCTTAACCACCATTTTATACAGCAACTAAAAATTGTAAACCAATGGCCAGATCAAGGAGGCTTCAAATGAATGAACAGTTTTATAGAATTACAGTAGTTGCCTAGATTTTAAACATTCAGAATGTTTTATAGAAAATAGTAGATTTCTAGCTATAAAATAATAACCAAAAGACACCACAACCCTGAGACAGCATATCTTCATGACAACAATTGGCCAATGCCTTAAAGGGTGGCAGCCCTTTTCTGATGGAACATGAATGTTTTGCTCAGTACCTCCCAGTCCTCACCATGCTCTCTTATTTCCCCATAGTCTCCACTCATTTACTTCACTTGCTGGAACCATGAGAGGAGTTGAGTTGAGATTCTCTGCATAAACAGAGAGTTGCAGAATATAATTCCAGACCCCGTACAACTTCAAGACTTCTTCCAGGAAGTCTCCCCTTGATTTCTGTCCTCTCCAAGGCTCATGGAGTTGTCTCCCTCCTCTACACTTTTACACCCCTTTATAAGCCATGCCAATCTCCTTGACATTGACCTTGAGCTATGTGTAATATCTATCATACCTTGTCCCTAAGAACTGATGGCTTCTAGTTTAGCGTCTACATTTTTCAGCAGGTCCAGTTTCTGTGTACTGTGCCTGGACTACACTGGCCTTCTCCTGATTCCACAAACACCAAATGGGCTTGCATGTCAAGCGTTGGCACTTTCCACTTGCCTGTGTCTTCTCTTACTTGGCTCCTGCTTGCATTTGAATCTCAGTTTAAATGCCATATCTTACCTTGATTCTGCCAAACCAACTGTAAGAAGACATGGTTGAGAAAATAAGTGGAAATTTGACTATAGTCTCGGTACTGAATAATACTAAGAAATAAGCACTCATCTTTAAGGTGTATTAATGATATTGTGACTTTATTGTTGCTGTTTTGGTCCTCTTTGTTAGAAATGCTGAAGTGTTTATGGGAGAAATGACGTGATGCCTTGGATTTGCTGCAAAATACTCTAACAACAGCAAAAAGTTTAGGAAGTAGAAGTGAGGTTAAAGAAAGGAGGTCACCAAAATGTTGATAACTATGGAAGCAATCTGTGTGGTGGGTATATGGGGATTTGTTATATTATGTGTGCTTAAAAAATTTCATAATAAAAAGATGTGTGTGTGTGTGTGTGTGTGTGTGTGTGTGTGTAAAAAACTGAACATCACATTCTCCCAGAGACCTCTAGCTGCTTAACCTAAAGTAGCTACATAGCCATTCACTGCAACAAAATCCTCTTTTCATTCTCCCTGCACCTCCTGCTGCCTCTTACTTTGTTGTTCTTCTACCTCATTGGGCTTGTGTGTGTGAACATGTGTGTGCATTTCCTTGTATCTCCTCCTCACACCTGCCCTCCTAGAATTTAAGCACTGACTCCTCCAAATAGAATTTGTACAGCACAGCAAAGGGACATTTTTTTCCTTCTGTTCACTGGTATATCTATAAAGGCCCTTATAGCACTAGCTAGAATGTGGTAGGTGCTCAACAATTGCTTGTTGACTGGATAAATCCAGACTTGAAGCCCCCAGAGACAGTGTCCACTTACCTGTGCATCAACATGGCTCCTATCATAACATGATTGCTCAGGAAATGATCACTTTGTAAATGCTCAGGTGCCCTGAGACCCACTTACAACAGGCTTGTCTAAACTTCCTGCTCTTTCTTGGGCTTGTGTCTGAAATCAGCTCAGGGACTATGTGGGTAATCTTGGCGAGTCGAGGGCAGTTTTTTAAAAGAATGTTTTAGGAATTCCAGAAGTCTTTCTTTCTTTCTTTCTTTCTTTCTTTCTTTCTTTCTTTCTTTCTTTCTTTCTTTCTTTCTTTCTTTCTCTCTCTCTCTCTCTCTCTCTCTCTCTCTCTCTCTCTCTCTCTCTTTCTTTCTTTCTTTCTTTCTTTTTTAAAGATTTTATTTATTTGAGAGAGAGAGGGAGAGAAAGAGAGAACTAGCAGGGGGGAAGGGCAGGGAGAGTGGGAGAAGCAGGCTCCCCACTGAGCAGGGAGCCCAACGCGAGGTTCTATCCCAGGACCCTGGGATCATGACCTGAGCCAAAGACAGATGCTTAACTGACTGAGTGACCCAAGTGCCCTGTATCTGAAAGTATTTTTAAATTATTTTTCTTATACATTTTTAAATGCCTATTAAATTGTCTCTATAAAACAACACACGTTTAGATGCCTTACAGACTAAACTTTAACTCAGTTGAGGCCATCAGTGAGTTACTTTGGGCTGCCAGATCATCTCACCTTGGGAAAGGCCTTGTATTAAAGCTTCCCTGGTGTTTTGATGTGTGTATCTGAACTCTTCTGCAATGAAGATTGATTTGAAAAGTCCTTTGTGTTTTGTCTTTTTCTTTTTAATTCAGCTCAATCTGGTCCTCTCATGTAAAACTGTATATATAGGAAACCTTATATCCACACCTTTACATGATTATATATTAGGCAAGGAAAGTTGAAAGGTAAGACATGCCATCATGACAACAATCCCAACATAGGTGATTTCTCAGACAACTATACATTTTAAGGGCTACTGATCTGACTTGGATGTTTAAGTTTATGATAAAAAAATGTGGGAGTGCCTGGGTAGATCAGTTGGTTAAGCATCTGACTCGATTTTGGCTCAGGTCACAATCTTGTCATGAGATTGAGGCCCGAGTTGGGCTCTGTTCTGAGTGGGGAGCCTGCTTAAGATTCTCTCTCTCCAGGGCACCTGGACACCTGGACACCTGGACACCTGGACACCTGGCTGGCTCAGTCCATTAAGCATCTGCCTTCAGCTCAGGTCATGATCCCAGGGTCCTGAGACCAAGCCCCACATTGGGCTCCTTGTTCAGCAGGGAGCCTGCTTCTCCCTCTGCCTGCCATTCTCCCTGCTTGTGCTCTCTTTCTCTCTCTTTCTTGCTTTCTGATGAATAGATAAAAATCTTAAAAAAAAAAAAAAAAAGGATCGTCTTTCTCTCTCCCTCCTCCTGCATTCTCTCGAATTCTCGAATTCAGCAATATTTGGACTAGCTCTTCTGAAGAATGAGCATGCTAAGACTCTACAATTAGCTATTTAGGTACTTAATAGTAAAATTTAGTAAAATACTAAATGCCAATTCTTTGCAGCTATGTATCTGGGAGAAAAGACGTTTGTTCCATTCTGTGCAACAAAAACAAAATTTAAAAATAGATTCTGCAGCTCACAGAGAACTGTAACTGTTGTCTGTGCCCTCAACTTTAATTTTTTGGTGTTAATTAGAAATGATTCATTGGTTTCACTGTCTTTCAATTTTATAAGTTTAAACAAATCGGTTCTGTTTATACTAGCATGCCACTTACAGTTTTATATAGAGTTTTCATACTGGCACCCTAGGTAAGATTTTATTTGAAGATAAAACTTTACTGCTGAACAAAAATAAATGAAAGAAAACGTGGGATTGGTGGAAAGAATATTAGTTCAGGGGCAGGTGGTCTTGGATGCAAGTTCAATCTGTGCCCAGTATAGTGACTGTCCCAGAGCAGGTTTTTTGTCAATGCTTCCTAGCCAATGGTGACTTTTCCTTGTTCCTGCCTTTACGAATCAGCTGCCTACACACAGCCTTTAATTATCCAGGTTCTTCTGCTTCGCTTTTTGTTTTGCAAAACATTCCATGTGAGGAAGACACCATCCTGCATATCAATGTAGTAGCTATGTTCAAAGCCCAAGAAGATCCTAGAAGATGAGAAACATTCATGAAAAAGTGCTGGGTAATCAGGCCTGCCAGGCTCTGAGCCCAAGGGGGCAGCTCAGCTCCTTAAAAAGTTTTGTTTCTCCAAGAGGCCACCAGGACAATGCAGGCCTTATGCAAAGTCAACTGACCAGACCTTACCTCCTTCCACCAACTCCGCCCTCAGCCTAGGGGACTGCCCATAACCTTCTACTGTGGACAAAGTAACAAAGGCCAGTCTATTTCCCTTCACACTGGAGATGCCATCAGGGGAAACAGAGCATGTTTTCTTCAAAGTCCAAAATACTCAGTTTTCAGCCAGAAGGCCAAATTTGAACTGGGAGGGAGTGGGATCATATGGGAGGCTCGGAGGTGTTGGCATGTTTTTTAACTTTTGGATGGAACTTGGTCTCCGGTGAGAGCCCTGCCGGGGGTGGGGCTCCAGGAGGAATAAGGGAACATTGCCAGAATGAGCTGGCTCGAATCATGCACATTCTTGGCAAGACGAGAAAGTCTTTGGATGAGGAAATCTCAAGAAGCTGCTGGGAGGGTAGCCTTTTCTCTCCCTGTTTGAAAAATCTTAAAGGCAATCACATGCTTTACTAGACTTTAAGCCAGAGAGCTGATTCTCTGCAAAAACAAAGCCAGCAAACAAAACCCAAACATCTTAAATAGGTCATCAGAAAGACATCTCCTTGGCATTGACAATCAAATTTCCTCTTCACATTTCACTTGTAGACACAAAATCTGTCTTGTTGCAGTGCTGAGATTGTGTCCTACTCAGTCTCTCTGGCCCAGGATCATTCTCTTCTGTCTGTTTTGCATGTGGCAGGCTGAGTGGCCCCCTGGGGTCACATTTTGATGATCCCATGTCATGGTTTTAACTTTCTATCTCTCTCCATTGCCTAGAAAACAAGCTTAGACTCTTGACTCTGCCATTCAAAGCCTTTCCCAGTCTGTCCCTAAGATATTTTTTTGATCTTAATTTTCCAACAACTTATTCCCCTATCAGTTTTACATTCTGTGATCCACTCATGCATCCTGCTCTTCACCTCCATGCCTTTCTTTGTGTTGTTCACACTACATCTCCTGTCCCTCCCTTCCTTTCCAAGACCAAGTTCTTCCACTCTAAAATACCTACTTCAGATGCTGCATCTTCTACACAGTCTTCCCAAGAACATTCATTAAGAAAACCAAATTTACTCTAGGGGTACCTGGGTGGCATAGTTGGCTAAGCGTTCGAATCTTGGTTTCAGCTCAGGTCATGATCTCAGAGTCCTGGGATTAAGGCCTGTGTGGGACTCTGTGTTCAGTGTGGAGTCTGTTTGAGACTTTCTCTGCCTCTTCCTCTGCCCCCATCCCCAAACCACTCTCTCTTTCTCAAATACATAGATGACTCTTAAAAAATAAAAACAAAAAACAAACAAAAACTTACTCTAGACTTGGCCCTTCATCTAAAAGTGCTATGACTTGGGACTGGATCTGTAACTTCCCTCAGTTTCCTCAGCTATAAAATAAGAAAACTTGTAGGACAGTATGAAATTTTATTGAGAAGAAGTTATGGAGTTTTTAGCACAGTGCTTAGCACATAGTGAGTGCTTAAAAAGAGCATTTTTAAATTTATTATTATGCTTACCATGTTCTACCTTCTTTTACAGTGATAAGAAATGTACTTTATTGCTCTACTCTGCTTTCGAAAGAAATCCTGCAAAACTCTAGAAAGTCTATGAAAAGTATTCACATAATCAATAAACAATTTCAGACTTACATGTTTACCACCACATGACACTCTGTGCTAATTAATATATGGAATCCTTGTGGTAAGTCTAATTTACCACAGAGATTTTAACTAGCCATTATATCATACTTGCTTCCCAAAAGAGTGATAAAATCGACATTAATAGTACTGTAGAAGTCTTGTTCTTTGCTCAGATTTTTACAACATAGAGCTATCATCTCACATTTATAGAGCACTTTGGAGTTTTCAAACTAAAAGTCTTGTTTGATCACAACAAGGGAAATTTGGGGGTACTTAGCATCATTTTCCGAAGAAGGGAAGAGGGATTCACAGTGACCAAAGTGAGACCACCACACTAAAGCCGTAGCTAGTGCAGAAACAATTAAGTCATGTGGGCACAGAGTAGATACTCAGTAAGAATTTGTAAAGTGAATGAATGAATGAGCTGTCTTCTTCTCTAGCTGAAAGATATAATTCATCAGGATTTGGAAGAGGGTAATATTCCTCTATAAACTCTTTTAAAAGTTTAGGGGACTATATCTGTTGGACCATTTCAGTTTTTACAGAGGTCCTACCTAATTTACTTGAGGAAAAGTATGTTTCCTATAATGGGAAACACAAAAACCAAGCTGCCTTCTAAGAGTTGATTCAAGGCCCAAGTAATGTTATCAGTCCCCTTTCTCTCTCTCCCTCTCTCTCTCTCTCTCTCTCTCACACACACACACACACACACACACACACACACACACACACACATTCTCTATCAGATATGTTCCCCTATTCTGAGGAAAAGATCACACCAGAACCCCAAGCTTCACATCCTTCCTATTCTGTGGTCAGAATGATAAAGAAGTAGGGGGATGTGTTTGGTATCCAACTTAAACAACTAAACAGGGCCCTGGTCACACTATATTAAAGTGATTTTAGGATTATTTATGGAGTATCTCAGTGACTGTGTTATTTTCATAGCGATATGGGCTTCTGATTGCCCAGTCTAGCCTACTTCTACCAAGGAACTATAATAGATAATTTCCTATTAAGCATTCATTAACTGGCAGCTTCTGTTCTCTATAAAATTTCATTGAGTCCTTTGAATAACTCTACAAGGCAGTTCTATTATTATTATCATTCAAGGATGAGGAAAGTGAGGCATACACAATTTAAGTAACTTCTCCAAGTCTTGCAAAGACTGAGTAGCAGAACTAGACATCGGGTGTAAATGATCTAACTCCAGACACCACACTCATAATCACCCCACAAATGCTGCTCAGTTACCACCTGTGTGCCTTGTACATTTGATATGATTTAGTAAAAAGCCTCAGTTCATTATAAGTAATGTTACATAACTGGTGGAAAGAATAGAGATAACAAATGTATTCACGATGCATGATGCATAGTAGGAGGCTCAGTCAATTCTACTTAATGTTCTATTCTAAGAAGATGCTTATTTATGGATTCTAGCATACCCCAGGAACCTCACAGGGATAGACCAGGGCAATAATGACCAACAGTGTCAATGATTTTGACATCTTTGTGTTATAAACCCTGATCTCTATTACAAGGGTTATACATTAGTCTTAGTTGAGATTTTGGACAATATTTTTGGGGGGTGGGGAGCAAGTATGTAAGAGACAACAATCTAGCTCAAATTGGCCAAGAAAGAAATGCATTTGTTTTCATAAATGAAATATGTAGACTAGAGCCATTGTTCAAATAATCTTTGTAAAAATCTGTCTTCATCTCTCAGTTCCGTGTTCCTCTGGGGTTGTCTATTTCTGCAGGTTGACCAAAATAGTCACTATAGATTATCTCTCCATGCTATTATCAGTTTAATACTTTGACCCTCACCACCAGCCAAAGAGAGCACTCTTTCCTGAACCTTCCATCACTAGTTCTGGGGAACCCATCTCGTCTGGCTTAAGTCACATGCCCATCCCTGCTCACTCTCTACTCAAAGGGAAGTCAGGGTGGAGTTACCAAAAGAAGGGAAAAGAGATCCAGGGCAGGCTAAAATAAATTCTTCCCTACAAAGCACAAAGGTGGAAAATTCCAATCAGTCAAGTGGAGAAAGTTCTTAAGTTTCATTTGGAGAGGGCAAACCTCATTTGAATTGGGGAAATTCCAAATCAGGCCTCAATAATGTCTCACTGAACCTTCTCCATTCAGTTAATATTTATTTATTCAGCACCTACTATACATCTGGTGCTGTGAAAAAACTGAAGATACCAAAGGAAACAAATACACCTGCTACCCTCCTAAAGCTCCAAATCCATTGCTGAGGATGGGGGAGGCAAAAATTCTAATAATCATCTTGCAGTTTTATAGTACAGACACAAATAATAATAGAAATACTCAAATGTTAGGTATAAAACTATAAATCACTAGAGGAAGGTAGAGCAACATATTTATATAATGAGTTGGAAAGATATGTGTTCACCAAAATCTTTGGAAAACAATAGAAACTTTATTTAGAAAAAATGCTTGATCAGCTGCTTGAGTTACAGGTAGAGACCTTCAAGGAAAGTTTACATATCAAAAGGTGATTCATTAATTGCTCTGCATAATAAGAAAACTTTTGGTGCTCACTAGAGAGAGAAATGGAAAGGAAATTTGGCAAGAAAAGACACTGATGATGAGGTGGTTGTACTTAAGGGTGATGTGTCCTTCATCACAAATCCCCACCTGTGTCCCCTCCCTCAATCTCCAGAAAACAATTGATGTGAATGGATTTATTATGGAAACTGGTGAATGGGCTGAGCTTCTTACAGATAGCGCCTGTGACTGCAGCTGGCACAGCTGGAGTGACTGTGCTGACATCTGGTTTGCATTTATGTAATCACAGGGTGGAGACGGACTCTCAAAGCATGACCTCAAAGGCAGAAACCATAAAAGAAATGAAGACTAAATATGGCTACATCACACTGAACAGATTCTGAATGGTTAAAATAGCATAAACAAAGTTAAATGACAAAGACGAACCGGACTGAAATATTTTTGCAATATAAATGACAAAAGCTTATCTTCATAAAATATTTTTGTATCATTCAAAAACAAAGGCAAATACCCCATTAGCAAGATGGGCAGGGGGGTGTCTGGGTGGCTTAGTTGGTTGAGTACCAAACTCATTATCTCAGCTCGGGTCTTGATTTCAGAATCGTGAGTTCAAGTCCCACACTGGGCTCCACACTAGGCATGGAGCCTACTTACAAAGAAAAAGAAGGGAGGGAGGGAGGGACAGAGGGAGGAAGGAAGGAAAGAAGGAAGGAATGAAGGGAGGGAGGGAGGGAGGGGGGAGAGAGGGAGGAAAGACGAAAGGAGGGAAGGAAAGATGATGGACAGAGAAAATGAACTGGTCATTTTCAAAAGGAAAAAGAACATAAATGATCAATAAAGATATTAATAAGTTTAATCTCATCAATAATGGAAGAAACACAACCTACAAAAATATAGAAAATACTATTCTTTGTCTATTAGGTCAGGAGAAAAAAAGAAGAATGATAATCCCAGGTTTGCCAAGTTGTGGGGAAATAGGCACTTTCAGATCTCACACAAGAGAGAGAAAATTTCTGGAGAACAATATGGCAGAATATTCTAAATTCTCAGAAGTGTATATATCTTTAATTTAAAAAAATTCTTTCTGGGGATTTATTCTAAAGAAATATGTAGAAAAATGTGAAAATGTATGAATGTAGGAGTACTCATTGAGGTTTATTTATCAAAGTGAAATATTAGGAACAACCCAATATTCAAAGTTTACAGAATGGTTCCCTAAACTATGCTGTGAAACACCAGAGAGCCATTCCACACTCTGATATAGATGGAGATAAGTGGACATTGGCATTAGTCCCAATATAGAGATTATGAAGTGAAAAGAGCAGGCTATACCATGAGCCCAATTTTGATTGAACACACAAAGCACCAGAAAAGATGCGCAAAAGCCATTCGCCAGATGGTTTACTGAGGGATTTTTGGATGATTGGACTTCAAGTGCTTCTCAAGTTTTTAAAAAAATGTTTAATTGGTCTTTGTGTTCTGAGTATCCTAAACAGCACGATTCTGCCATCATGAAACAAGGAGTATAAAAGCAGCACAGTGGCTATAGGCTGTGTTGTGGAAGGGGAAGCACAGAGTGCTGAGTGGGTGCAGAGCAGATCCCATGATGCCCATAGGAAATCTCAGAAGTAGATTGCCAACTGTCTTCCTTTGCGGCATCCCCCTCCTTTAAATGCCCATTTGCTCTCCTATCACAATGGCGTTCCCACTCCAAATGTGTGTCCCTCCACTTCAAATCTGGCTTCTTTGGAACATTGCCAAGGATCTGGACTGAATTTGATTCTCAGGCTCCAGGCACCCATCCAAACCTATCCATCCCCTGGTTCCAGATCCAGAGCCCTGGTTTCCACCAGTGTGTTCATGTTCTTGGCTCTTGTGCCTTCCACACCAGCTGTTTTCTCCACCTGAAAGATTGTCCTCCTCTCTTTTTTCCTTGATCTCCTTAAAGATTTCTTAAATGACAAATTCTCCAGGAATAATAATAACTCCTCTTCTCCTTCTTCTCCTCCTCCTCCTCCCCTTCTCCTCCTCCTCCTCCTCCTCCTTCTTCCTCTTCCTCTTCCTCTCCCTTTCCTCCTCCTCCTCATTAGAATACTATAATTTAAAAAGAGCTCCAATAATCACATTCCATGTGAAGCTATTGGAGCTCAGTGAGACTAAGTGGCTCTCCCAAGGTGTTCCAGCTGTCAATGGCAAACCTGGGACTCCTATGCCATGTAATTCACCTGTGCCATGCGATTCCCCTGTATAAGATGTGCCACAGTGTTAGCCCCACCGATTGTAAAGGAAAGCTTTGAAAACCTTCTTCTTCCAGCCACTGAATCACAGCCTTCTTCCCTCCAACTCAGGTTCCAACTTTATCCCTGGCTTTTTTCCCCTGCTTCCTTTTAAGTTTCTTTGAGGAGTGACCTGGAGAAAGCCTTGGTAGTTGATTCCATGGAATCCTTCTTAGGCAGATGGAATGAATCTTTCCATACCTCCCTTCTAGTATTCTACTATGTTCTATATCCCACTCTATGTCATTTGGATGCTATGTTGTTTTGCCTTCATATCTGCTCCCCAACCTGCCCTTCAAGTTGGGATTTGGGCGTTGTGGCTCCGCAGTCCTATGGGGCAAAATCTCCATGGTGAACTGCTCATCTGAGCTGGGGAGGATTACACAGGCTCCCTACCTGTGTAATCCTACCTTTATCACTGCTTAGTGATAAAATCCAATCCCTTTACCATGACCTATGAGGACCTTTTAGGTTTGATATTGCTTTGTGGGCTTTGGTCCTGTCCTCCCTTCTCTGGAATGTGGCTATCATGGTAGAACATGGAGTTTTCACCAGGGTGATAAGGTCATCCCATGCTGACCAGGGTTTAATGGTGGAGCAGGTACCTGATGGTCAGGCACAGCCCTGGTGTCCAGGATCATGCAAAGTAGACACCTGTTGAGGTTCATCTACCCTTCACTATTCATTATTTCCAAGCTATCAAATTGGTGGCCGCAGGATTTTTGAAAATAGCATTTGATTGGAATTTCTTAGTCAGTTTTTTAAGACTGATTGGAAAGTCCCGTTCCTTGACTACATAATGTACTAGGTATCATTCAGGGAAATGCCAGGTTGTGTTTTGATTTTAGGGAGGTCCTCTGGGCTGAGCCTAAGTAAAGAGATCAGTCAGGAGACTCTTGTCTCCTAGTGGATCTGAACAAGGGCAAAGACAGGAAAGCATAGACCAGTTATGGGTATATTTGGAAGGCTTTATAAATGACAAGACTTGCCACTGTGTGTGATCAGGGAGGGAGAGATGAGAAAAGAAAAATCATAAGAAATTCTTTGTTTTTTGGACTGATCAATTGCATGGAAGGATGGTAGTGTATTTACTGAAGGGCAAAGGAGTGGGGGAGGGTAGTAACCACTTTATAGTACATATAGGGGGCCAGGAGGAGGGAGTTCTGTTTCCAACACCTTGTGTTTGAGAGGTCTGAGACATCCAAGTAAAGATGCAATTATGCAGTTGTTTACATGAGCCCAGATCACAAAGTCTGACTGGAGTCCTAAATCCTGGAGTCAGCCACCTAGGGTGGAACTTAAAATCCCAGGAAGGCCTGAGCACAAATACAAAAGGATTATAGAGATAACTCAAGATCAGGAAAAGAGCTGGGTCACCTCATATAATCTTTCTGTGCTTCATCTTACACATCTATAACATGGGGATTAAAAAGTGCCAGGCATGTAGTCACATTATGAAAATAAAGCTTTTATTGTTAACATTCTTACAGATCAGTAGAAGGAGGGCTGGCTATGAATATGGAGAGGAATGAGTAAGGTCTGAGGGAAATGTGAAGCATGTGGTTCCTTGTCGGGAGTGTGTGTGTGTGTGTGTGTGTGTGTGTGTGTGTGTGTGCATATGTATGTGTTGGCATACATGCATGTATGTACATGTGTGTGCACATATGCATGTGTGCGGGTGGCTGTTGTGGGAATGGAGGGGACACAGACAATCACACAAGACAAAAGTCCATTCCTGTCCTTGAGAAAATCCTCTTAGGAGAGCAGACTCTATTTTCTTTTCATTTATAACCTGATTGCATGCAAAGATGACTTTTTAAGTCATTGTTAGATGAAAAGAACAACAACAAAATCCAACACCAAGTTTATATATAACATAGTTTTCCCTTGTCCAGGATGCCCATGTCTGTTCCAGTCCATATGGGCCCTGCACAAGCTAGGGTGATTTATTACTACTGGAAACAGGCTGGTTTTCAGGTATCACTTGGGGGCTTTCTCACACCATTCTGGGCATGGACAACCAGGATATGATTCTGAATAGAGCAGGAATAGAGTGAAAGCTGGAGGAATTCTGGAAATAACCATTTTAAAGAACTGATTTAACAATGGAGAAGGGGTTGTGTCCTGTATCTCATTTTACTTAATAATGAAATTTTACTGAGTTCCTAGATGATGTTAGGAGAAGGGTCTCTTAAAGCGATACTGATAAAAAGCCCACAACCTTTGAGGAACACATCAAAATTTGCAAAGCACATTTCCTTCTGCTCAGCTCATTCTCCTCTTAGCCTTGCTAAGGGAGGAGAGAGGGGCCAGTGGGGGTTAGACTCTGGAGTCAAATATGGGCCTGACTCCAGCCTCTGTCTCTGTATTTGTTTGCTAGGGATGTCGAAACAAATTAGAGCAAACCAGGTGGCTTAAGACAACAATTTATTGCCTCACAGTTCAGGAGGCCAGGAGTCTGAGATTAAGGTGTCTGTAGGGTTGGCTCTGTGGGAGACTGCAAGAGAGCCAGTCCAGGCCTCCCTTCTGGCTTCCGGTGTTTGCCAAAGTTCTTTGTGATCTTAGCTTGCTCCTGCCTCACCCAAATCTGCATGGTCACCTGCATGGTCTTCCTCCTGTGTGTCCCTCTGTGTCTTCACGTGGCCTTTTCATAAGGACAGAGGGCACTAGACTTTGCCAGGCTGGTATGATCTCACTTTGATTACATCTGCAAAAATCCTATTTCCAAATAAGGTCACATTCTGAGATTCAGAGTGGATGTGACATTTTAGGGGGCACTACACAACCCAGTACAATCTCTCGCCAACTGTGTGAGTTACTCAGAGGGCAAGTTCCTTCATTTGTAATATGTATGTCTTACGCTGTTGGGTTGTGAGAATAATGGAAGCAAAGTAGAAAGACCTAGTGCTCTGCCTAGTGTGAAGATCTTGAGGTCCTGAGGTCCAAGTCTGGCTCACTGAGAGATCACAGACCTTCCTGAACCTGGTTCCTATTTTCCCATTTTGATTCAAAGCTCCTTGAGGAAAGAACATTTTCCTCTATTTTGCTTTCATTGACGTATCTCCAGAGCTTTCTACGACACATGGTCAATAGCAGATGTTTACTGTATTATCCTAGTACAAATGAACTCTAACATAAGGATAGTATCGATCCCACAGAAGAGTTGGTGGGATAAAATGAGACAAAATTTTGTCTGTTTCTTAGTACTCCATAAAATATCTGTTCCTCTTTTATAACACAGACTGCAAATAGTATAGGCATTCATAGAAAGCTCAGTAAGGACTGTATGTATCAGTGAAAAGCTCATGAAAGAGTCAGGGAAAGGAGATACTGAGCTCAGTTTAATGCCTGGGTGGAATTTGGAGAATGAGAAAGAAAAAGGTAAATCAGTTTGACAAATGACAGGACATTCTACACTTGGTCTACAAATAGATCTTCAGAGCCAGTTCGGTGTCAGCGCCACGTGTGTGGTTGAGAATACCAAAGCAAGCTGCCCTGTTCTGTTTAGCTCTTAGGTTCAGCAGAGAAAACAGGCATACATGTTATAGGTCTCTGTGGGGACATTTTTCCATGGTGAAAATTTTCTATATGATATTTTAGATACACATGAATGTATGAAGATTAATAATGAACGTCACATACCCAGTTAAAGGAATAAAGCATTGCTAATACAAAGGGAGCTCTCTGTGTTTCCTCCCAATTGACATCTCTCTCCATGATGGTGGGATATTGTTCAGGAAGTAAAGGATAAAATGAGGAGAGATGACCGGCCGAGGGTGCCACATGGCATCAAAATTAAGCTCAGGGCTCCCTAACCTTCTGTAATGGGACTAGTTAAGTATGGACTTGTGTTGTCGGTGGTATTTATTTGTTCCTTTCCAAGCAAAGGAAATACGCTTTTATTCTAAAGGCCTGATGTCCAAGAATGGCACAGCGATCCTTTCCTTGCTCCCTGGTACATTATCCTAGTGAATAATAATGTCACAAAATGTTGATGAGACTCTTCTTGAACCCTGAAATTGGAAGACGACGAGTCTCCATTAGCTCACATTCTAAATAAAACCTCCAACAGAGGCCAAGTTCAAACACCATGCCAAAGGATTCCTCAGAGGTGGCAGAGTAAGCTGTGGCCTCTGCCTCTGACCAGTCACAACACTTGTCAAGCTGTGAGAATAAGGACAGGGGAACACAGAAAATGAGGAAGTTGTGAGAACCGTCAACATTGTTTGAGATGAAACACCTCTCTCGCTGGAAGCCAAGTGCTTTCAGAGAATCACTTTTGGAGTTTAGGGCACTTCACTTGCCAACTGGATGTTGTGGGTTTGCAGAACCTTTAGGTCTTGCCTGGTGCTGCTACTGGAGAGGGATGAAGCATGGTGTAGCAGGTAGACTTCTAGGATGGTCCTAAAAGTTTCAGGCCCTGGTGTACACATACCTTCTCTCAGTCTCCAATCAATCTCTAGTCTGGGTTCTTCTGCAAAAGAATTTTTCAGATATAATTAAGGTCTCAATCAATTTGCCTTACAATAGGGAGGTTATATGGGGCCTGACTTAATCATATGAAACTTTTCCGTTTGGGTTTGGAAGTTAGAGACAGGGGCAATCAGATGTGTGAAGTGTGAGGGAGATTGGGCACATGAGAAGTTTTTTGCTGTTGTCTTAAAGATGGAAGAGGCCACGTGGAAAGGCACACAGAGGGCCTCTAAAAGATGCAAGTGAATCCGATTGACACCAATAAGAAAATGGGGACCTCAGTCCTGTAACCACAAGGAACTGAATTCTGCCAAGAACCTGAATGCACTTGGAAGCAGAGCCTCCAAATGAGAAGTCAGCATGGTCAACACCCTGATTTCAGTTTTGTGATAACCTGAGCTGAAGGACTTCACACACACACAATTCAGAGGTAATAAATGGGTATTGTTTTATAACTGGAATGTTGTGGTAATTTTGTATGTAGCATAGAAAAGTAATAAATGCCATAAGGAAGATGTTCAAAAGCTGGGTATGTGTACCCTGTAGTTAGTGGTGCTAGCTTCCCAATTTAAGAAGCTTGTGGATTCCAGATGATGGTATTATGTGCTTGAGCATTCTGACTTATCCCCAAATCTATCTTATCCTCAGAGAAAGGGGAATGACATCCCAGTCATTCTTGAGTTTTACCTGAAGGGACATTGGAAATCAGAAAGGAGGGCAAGAGTAAGGAGAAGGCTCAAATGCCTACCAAGTGAAGGGAGAGAGATCATTAGCAGAGGTTGAAGAGAGAGGCCACTCTCTGAATAATAATTATTGTTTTAAGCCACGTTTAGGGGTGGCTTATTATACAGTAAAGAGATAAGTGGAATGCTCTCTTTTCTGTCCCTTCTAACTCTTCAAGGGAACTGAGGCTTGGTAAAGTGAAGTTAGGCAGAGGTGCTGGGATTGGAACCCAGGCATATGTAACTCCAGTTACACACATTTCTAAGGAGAAGTCTTAGCTTTGGCTGCTATGAAAAAAATGCCACAGGGGTAGCTTAAACAACAGAAATGTATTTTCTCTTACTTCGAGAAGCTGGAAAGTCTAAGATCAAGGTGCTGGCCTAATCAGTTCCTGGAAAGAGATTTCTGGCAAAAGGTTGGCTTCCTTGCTTATCTTCAAATGGTCCTGAGATGGAGAGAAAGCTCTCTGATCTCTTCTTATAAAAGCACCAATCTCATAATGGGGGCTCCATCCTCATGATCTCCCCTAAATCTAATTACCTCCCAGAGGCCCTGCCTGCTAATTCTGTCACATGAGGGTTAGGACTTCAACATGTGGATTGAAGGCGGATACAAACATGGGGGATACAAACATTCAGTCCATAACAGGATCTTTCAGGGTCAGAGATATTGCCACTAAATATCATGATCAAAAGCCCTGTGGCTCCTGAACTGGATGCCTTGGAGATAAAAATAAATTGAAATCCTGAATGGGGGGAAGGAGCGAACAAATCTCTGTGGGGCTGCTGGTTTTCACACCATCTTAGTGCCATCGCTGCCCTTGAACATCAAGAGTTCCTGGTCATTAAGCCCTGACCAGCCATTCAAGCCCACATCAGCACACTCTGAGCCAAGGACATCGTCATTGCCCTGGTAACGATTCAGGCTCCACCATGGGGGCTACATTCCGGAGGCCAGGGAACAGACGGAGGTGGAGAGCTGGCATACAAAGTGACACTGCTCAGAAAGCAGCCCAAAAGAAATTCACAAAAGCCCCATTTGCCTTGGTCTAATATTTGCCATTCCAGAATTCCCCATCTGCAAACAGCAGGGTTGAGCCCGTGGCCATGGACACAGCCTGGGCTGAGTGCTGCTTCTTACTCTTTATGGCTTTTCCAAGAAACCTGCTGTGTTCTGCAGGCATCAAATGATTAGTCTCTTGAGCCTGTCTCTCTTCCCTTTCTTATCTCTTTCTCCCACTCTCTTCCCACAAAAAGGCTTGAAAGAAGACATTAACAAATTAATATTTATTGGGCACTGACTGTGTTCTAGACATTGCACTGGGTATGGAATGCTATTTTATTTGATTCTCATGTTAATCCTATGAAAAGGGGTGTATTACTTCCAATCATGGGCAAAGATAGTTAAGTTCAGAGATGTTGAGTCAAATGCCCAAAGTCATACAGCCCTTAAGAAGGAACACTAGGGTTGGAACTCCTGTCTAGTTGCCCTCAGCTCTCTCCTCGGTCCACCTTACCTTTCCAGTAGAAAGCTGAAGTAAGACTAAAGAAGATCCAATGGGAAAGGTGGTAGGTTCCCTTGCAGACCAAAACTTGAGAAGGAAATCCTTTTGTCTCATTTCCTACCTAAAACCCAATCCCAGAACCGCAGGGCCTATCTGAAGGGCAATTTAGGGGAAGGTTGGGTGGAGACAACATCTGATCTTCATCACACCTTAGAGCAAACACTTTCTGAGGCCCTAAGGACCATCTATGGAATGAAAGAGTCTAAAAAGATGAGACTTGTCAAAATCATTTTTACAAATGTCAGTGAAGTTCTTACCATTGTTTTATTGCTGAATGTAAAACAACGACAACAACAACAAAAAACTAACAAGATCATCTCTACCCTTAAGAATGGCGTATGCTGTTATCAAGCATTTAAAATATTGTTGTCCCTTCTATTTAATTCTCACAATGACCCAATGAGGAAGCCATTAGGTATACCCACATTCTAGAAGAGAAAGCTCAAGTCACAGTGATCTCAGCAGGACCCACACAGCAGGACAGACACAGCTGCTGCCAAAGGTTGCAGAAGTTGTGCATGGTCAGTGAGTCTCAATCCATTCCAGCAGTGGGAGGGGCTCATCCTGGTTCAGGCAATGCGAGGATCCATTATCTGAAGACAACCTAAAAACAGTACTAAAACTAACTGAAAATCTGTTTTTTATTACCACTATGCCCTCATAATGCTGTTTAATGTCAGTGGTCAGATACTCTGTTCTGAGAAAAAATATTTTGTCCCTCAAGGTTGTAAACCATTCTGCAGTTGCCATGGTGACTTATTATAATGCAATCTTCAGATAGGCTCATTTTCACTTGTTATGCTTTAATACATGATGTATTCCACACAAGAAGTTAAGTCGGAGGCCTCCCAGGTGTCCAGTTGGCCCCTGACTCCCACAGTCATGGCCTTGTTTCAAGAGTAAATTTGTAATGGTTTGAAATTGTTTGAGCTTGCTTCACTGGCAGTTTGTGTCCCCAGAACAATGCAGTTCTGCTATTAGTGATTCCCAAACACCACTGGGAGCCAGGGTCTGTGTCAGGAGTGGAAAAAGGAAGGCAAGGTTCCTTCTCTCATGATGTGTCTATCTTTTGGAAGAAGGCAGATAATGAGTAAGAACAGAAACTGAAACACAAAATGATTTCAAATAGTGGAAAAATGCTCTGAAGGAGAAAACAGCAGGGTTCTTTGGGAACAAAATGGGATGAGGAACCCATTTTTGATAGGATGACCAGGGAGTCCTTTCTGAGGGAGAGGCATTGAGCAAAACATGAAGAAAGAACAAGAGTTGACTAAGAATCAGCCCCTCAAGAGCTAGTGCATGAGGGGCCTGGGTTTGGAAATAGCAGGTGCAACAGCATGTGAGAGAAAGTTCTAGAATGTCTGAGAACCTAGGGAAAAGCCTTGATGAAGCCTAGTGAGGGAAGAGAAAATGGCAGGAAGAGAATTTGGAGAAGGAAGCAGGACTCAATGACACATACAGAGCTTGGATGGGAAGAGCGCATGGATTTTATCTGCATTTTATTCCACTCACCACGTAAGGATTTTAAGAAGGAAAGAAACTTACCCTGATTTACATTCAGAAGACCTTTCTTGCTACTATATGGTGATGACAGTGGGAGAAGTCAGGAAAGAAGAGGCAATGTCCTTGGGAGTGGAGAGAAGGGGGGACTACCAGAGATATTTGGGGGTATAATTTTATTGATGAGGCTTGTGAGGTCAAGAGAAAGAGAAAGAGAGAGGTCAAGAGAAAGAGAGAAGCTTGGGACAGTACCTAGCTGCTTTGTTTTCTTTTGAGTAGGTGGTGGAGACATTTGCTGGAATAAGAGCAGTTGGGGAGAAATATTTAAACAGAGAAAAAGAATGAGAGTGTTGGGGGGATATATCTATCTATCTATCTATCTATCTATCTATCTATCTATCTATATCTATATATAAATGTTTAAGAAAATTTGGAAAACACTGGGGCACCTGGGTGGATCAGTCGACTGAGCATCTGACTCTTGATTTTAGCTCAGGTCATGATCTCAGGGTTGTTGGATGGGCCCCATATAGGGATCGCCACTCAGCAGAGAGTCTGCTTGATATTCTCTCCCTCTCCCTCTGCCCCTTCTCCCTCTCTATCTTTCTCAGGCAAAGAAATAAATCTTAAAAAAATTTTTTTAAAATAAAATTTGGAAAATAAGAAGGAAGTGAAAGCCATTTCACCACTGAGAGCCAAGCACTATTTATAGTTTAGTATATATATCCTTCCACTTTTTAAATTTCTTTATTTTTATATTTTTTTTTCAATACTCAGTATACAGTTAAAGGCATCACAGTGTGTCAAAGTGATTAGGAGTTAGGTAGACCAGAAGCTCTTACTTCCTTTACCTTGCTTTGCAGTCTTGGCAATGTACTTATCCTCCCGAAACTTCATTTCTTCTGTAAAATGGGTTGGAGGACATTAATCATTAATCCAATGCATGGTTACAAAGATAGAACAAATGAGGCAGGTAATGTACTTATTACCAATTTATGGTGACAATACGCCTGGATTATTGCCAATATCAGAATTGGCGATTATTGCCAATCCCTGACAAATACAAGGCCCAAGAATTGTTAAGTATCATTATTATTATTAATACTTATATGATTACTTCTCTATAATAAAAAAATAAGTTCTTAGAATTAGAACTGCTATCCCATGTCCTGTACAAATAATAACAATAACAAAAAAAAGAGAAAACAAAGAACAGAGTAAATTTCACTTATCACGGTGATTTCTCTCATTCTTCTTCTGACCCAAAGGGACTTGGAAAAGAAAAAAAAATAATGAAAAATTCACATAGTAAAAATATGACCTAAAGCCATATACACATATTTTTCAGAATACTGACTTAGTGAGAATGAAACATCACAATTGTCATTCTCAGTTATTTTTAAAATGATCCAATCTTGCAGTTGAGTCTTATTGGATGTAATTCTTCTTTCCTTGCCACAAATTAGTGTCATTGGCTTGCTTCTACCATTGACAAATCTGCTCTTTCCTGGTGCTTTTTGTTGGCCAGATTCCCATGCCTCAAACGTGCTTCCATTCATACCAAAGCCACTTCAAGGACCCAAAAAAAGCTCAGACCATGGGAGGGGCCAGGGGCTACCCTGGAGGCTAGGCATGAAAGCAGAGAAACCTTCAGTCCAGAGTAGGAATAAACTCAACTATGAACTCGAGAGGGGCCTCAAGGTATGGAGTCTGTCTCATTGATCCTCAGTGGCTTGGAAAACTCTAGGGACACCAGCACATAGAACAGTGAATGCAGGCCAAGCAAAGAAAGTGCAAGGAATAACTCAGAAACTTCCTGAGCACTGGTTAATTACCTTGTCAGACTAAATTCATTAGCCCAGAAGCCAATCAATTAAGTTGGAACATTTGTTTGTTAATAAAAACAGTGCCTAACAAGGAACCTCTTTGTGGACATTGGAAATGATTTGGCTACATGGAAGACACCAGAGCTAAAGGAAGGAAGTAGTTTTGATCCAGGTGTATTGTCACCATAAAGCCTTGTTTTTTAGAAACTTAGATACACTGTCAGGATTACAAAGTGAAACCAAGGTGTGAAAATATGCTAAGGCTGTAAGATGCTCTGGAATGTTTAGCAATAGTGTCTGTCTCAAACCCACAATGTAAAGATGATGAAATAGCTCAGAGAAGTTAGATGACCAGATCTGGACACACAGGAAATTTGTGGTGACTCTAGGAAGTTTCGTCCTTTAACTCCCCGATTCACCGTTCCCTTTTCTATAACACGATGCCTCTATGACCATAATGCTAATACATAGAGTAATTCTCACTGATGGGGCAACAAGCATTTTTCATGCAAATCTCACTAAGTCCTCATCAAAACCCTGTACAGTCACATGATTATCTTCATTTTCTGGGAGGGAGGAGAAGAGGAGAAACTCACTTGTCCTAGAGGCAGAAAAAGGGGGACCTGGGAATTAAAACCACCTATCTCTGGTTCTAACACCTATATTCTCAACCCCTGCCATACACTGCCATCTAAAACCATATCTCGACAGTGTCAGCAAATCTGCAGAATCTGTAGAAGAAAACTGACCCTTACTAAGCATTTGCTGTGTTGCTGGAACCAGGCCAGCGACATCACAAGCGTTGACCCACGTCATCCTCCTGATCCAGTAAGGCAGGTATTCTTAGTCCTAGTTCATAAAAGAAGAAAGTTAGCTAACAGGAATCAAGGAACTTGCCAAAGGTCAAAGTGTGGGTGGGGCCACTCCTCCTTTGCCTGACTCCCTCTCAAGAAATGTCTTTGTACCTGTAGCCTCCCACATAGCTCCCACAATAACCTCCCACAATAATCATTGTTAGGAATAGAAACTGACTGTAGCAGTAACCATGGTCACTATAACTAATGGTTGAGGCAGATGGATTAAGAAGGAACGAGAGGTAAAGTGTTAAAAGTATTTTTAAAAAAAATTTTTTTTTTTTTTGAGAGGGAGAGAGAAAGCGTGCACATATCTGCGAGCAGGGGGAAGGGTAGAGGGGCAGAGAGAATCTCAAGCAGATTCCCTGCTGAGGCTGGAACCTGACTCGGGGCTCCTTCCGACCCTGAGATCATCACCTGAGCTGAAATCAGGAGTTGGACACTCAGCCATCTGAGTGCACCCCTAAAAGTACTTAAAAACAAAAGAAAAATGCGTCAAACACATTAGAAGATCAAGGGAAGGAGAGATGAGATTAAGAAATGCATGAGTGTATGGCAGGTAATAAGGAAAGAAATAATGTCTTTCATCAAGCATGCACAGATACTGGTGCACTGATAGATAAGCATAGTTCTTCAAGGAGAAAAGGATTTGCAGCTCAAAAAAAGTTTGTAAAGTAATGATGTAAAATCAAGTTGGTATATATGTGTGAGCTTGTACATGTACATGTATGTTTATACTTACGTGGAACTCCAGATCTTTTTCTTGTTAGAGTAAAACTTAAATTTTCTTTTCTTTTTTTTTTTTTTTAAAGATTTTATTTTATTTATTTATTTGACAGAGAGAAAGAGAGAGATCATAAGTAGGCAGAGAGACAGGCGAGGGTTGGGGGATGGGGAAACAGGTTCACTGCAGAGCAGAAAGCCCGATGTGGGGCTCGATCCCAGGACCCTGAGATCATGACCTGGGCCGAAGGCAGAGGCTTTAACCCACTGAGCCACCCAGGTGCCTCAAAATTTAAATTTTCAATGAAGACATATGGCACCTCTTGGGCTTATGGGATGGTAGAACTCCTTCTCATTTTTTTCTCAGAATACTGGTTTGTGTCTAGAACAGGGATAGGCAAATTTTTCTGTAAGGCCTAAATAGTAAATATCTTAGGCTATGTGTGCCATACTGTCTTTGTTCCGATTACTGAACTTTTCATATGTTATGAAAATAGCCTTTGGAGGTATATCAATGAATAGGGCATAAGTGATTGTGTTCCAATAAAAAGTATATTTATAAAACCAGGTGATGAGTGGGTGGGATACGGCCAATGGGCCATGGTTTCCTGACCCCTGATATAGTAGAACATTTGTTTCCTAAGACATTTTAGGTGTTGTTACATTACATTATATTCACTGACTATTTACAAAGTGCTGGAGTCAACCATGAAGTTTACCTGGTTCCGCCCACTGCAAGCATCAGAATCTTGAGTCCAATAATTAGGTTGAACCTATGCAGTAAAGGTATCTGTAAAACTATCCGGAGGGGTTCTTTAACTGAGAGTTTATCTATATGATGGAATTAGTTGTTATAGATGATCCCACATTCTAGAAGAATAATTCCAAGTCATATTTTTATACAAAAAACACAAAACACATTCTGTTACTAGTCTTCTTGACATAAGTAATATGCAAAAATTAATGGTGTTAAATGGTCATAAATAAATTTAACATCTACTAATAATAAAAATGCTAAATATGTGAGAACTTGAAGTCTACATTATTAACATGACAAAGTATATTTCAAAATAGCCAATATTGTGCTTAATGATAAAACTCCAGAAATTTCTGCATTGAAATCAAGAATAAAACCGAGCTCCAAGCTCCTAGTATCCCAATTATTATTTAATTGTATTCCACATGTCCTGGACAGTTTAATAAGACTTTGACCAGATATAAGTGTTATAATTATAAGAAAGGATATTGTTATGTGTGGATGCTATGATTTAGCTATGGATGCTATAGGATGCTATGATTTTACAAAAATCCAAATGATTCAATTTTAATGCTTTTAGAACTGATAAGAGTTTATGGGGAAAGAGGCCAGAGAGAAGATAAGTAAGTAGAAATCAGTGCCATTTCTCTAAGCTAGCAATTGCTAGTTTGAAAATGTAAGAAAAATACAAATCAAAAGCAGAGTGATAGTTAATTATAACATATGAAACAATAATTTTGACCAAAAGAAGCGTGTATATTCATATGTCTTCACTAAAATATAAGTTTGATTTGAATATAATCCCCTTGGTCCCCACACAGGGGCAGGAAAGGAATTGGAGCTATGCACTAACCCAACGGGCACATCTTAAGAGTGTTTCTTTCTATTGGGTGACGCATCAACAGAAGAACATAAGTCAGAAGCTGGGTCATTCATCTTAGGTAGTGGCTGTACCAGTGGTAAAGGAAGAACATTCTAGGAATATTAACAGCCATGAGATGATGTTGTATCCAAATTGGTCTGATCTTTATCCAATGCTCCCAGCACAGTTTCTGAAATCCTTGTAATTTCCCAAGTGATAGAAGTATCTGTTATTTAGGCATCCCTTGGACCACATCTGAATTTACGTTAATGAGATGACTCATGGTTGGCCCCAGATAGTTTCAGGACAGGGACTGGTCACCACAAAGACCAACCACGTGATCAGAGGGCTGAGACTTTGAGCCAGCCTGACCTCTGGAGAAGGGAAGGGAACTGGAGATGGAGTTTAATGATGTGTCCAACAATTTAATCAATCATGTCTACATAATGGGGTTTCAATTAAAAAGCTGGACACTGAAGCTTGTTGGAGCTTCCTGGTTGGGAATTACGTCAAAGTGCTGGGAAAGTGACGTGTCCTGATTTCATGGGGAAGAGGCACAGAAGCTCTGCATTCAAGACTCTGTCAGTCCTTGCCCTATGTGTCCCTTCCTTTGGCTGTTCTTGAATTGTATCTTTGATAATGAAGCTATGATTAGAAGGATCGCACCTTCCTGAGTTCTATAGGCCTTTCTAGCAAACTGCCAAGTTAGCAGGGACCATGGAGTCCCCCCCAATTGTAGCCATTCAGTCAGAAGTGTGTTTGGCTCAGGGACTTCACTTGTGGCTGAGGTCTGAAATGATGCTAGTCTTTTTGGAGCCATGCTCTTTCACTGGGAGGGTACACACTAATTCTGGGTGGGTAGGGCCAGAATGCAATTGCACTACATCAGCTGGTGTCAGAATAGACAGAAGACATCTTTCCCTGAGCAAATAGTCATGTTTATTTGCCAGTTTAAAAGTCTTACAGTACGAGGTCTCATAGCCTTTAATAATAGTCTGCAGCGTCTTAACTAAAATCCTTACGGTCAGAGTATCTAGCCTTTTTTTCTTTTCCAGAATTTAGAATTTTTAGAAAACTGTGCCATAAAACTCCTAGCAGAGTCTGGGCATAGTTCACAATATGCAATCCCTAATATTTCTCCAGAGATACATATGAAAATTGATGCTGAGATAACAAGGACTATAGGTAGCCCCACTTGAATTCAAGTTAGGTGTTGCCACCATTGGAGTTAAGTAAAGCATTGGTTCAGAGCTTTTTAGATTGTGGAACTGTGGATGAGGAGTCGAGGGCCTCTGTATGCTGGAAAGAGATCTGAGACACAACCTGAACTCATCTGACCAGAGAACATTTTTTTTTTTTTTTTCCAGAAGACAGACAAAGTAAGTGAAGAAGAAACAAAGGTTGAAATGTGCAGAGCCCGGAAGCTAATCTTTGGAAAATTCTTTCAGTCTTGCCATGTGAAATCACTAACAGAGAATTCCATACGTATTAATGCCTAGTCAAAAACAGAAGCTGTTAGGAATACATATTTGATAAGGTACTACTATAGTCCTGAAAGGGATGGCATTATGTCATCAGTAGTTGTCAGAGTTACCGTATCTCTAAGGCACAAGTGTGTAATAAGTAATGCCTCTGTAGGCAGAATTGTAAGAGGAACCCCAAAACATATATTTAAAAAGTTATAACCTGACTCTGATCTACACACCTCTTCCTCCAATTATTTAGTCAAACAATAATCTAGGTACTGCTATCATGGGATTTTACAGATGCAGTGAAGCTACCAAATCAGTTAACTTTAAATATGGAGATTATTCAGGGAGAGGTGGAAGGGCTAACCCAATCATACGAGTCCTTTGAGAGCATAAATTTTTTTCCTCTGACTGATTGCAGAAAAGAGAGTCATGCACCCCTTGCACCCCAGCTAGCTTGGAAGAAAACAAACATCCATGTTGTGAAACTCCTACTAGGACCATGTGTCAAGCACCTGTGAGCAGCCTCTTGATGCTGATAGTGGTCTCAGGCTCATAGCTCAGTCCTCTAGGTGCAAGAAAATGAATTCTGTCAATAATCAGTGAAACCAGTGAACTTGGAAGAGGACCCTGAACTCCAAATGAAAATTGCCATTGTGGCTAACACCTTGTTTCCTACTTGGTGTGACTCTGAGCAGAGAATCCAGCTACACTGTGCCTGGACTTGGGACCTGGAGAAATCATTGGATAATGCTTTGTGTTGGTTTTAAGCCATAATCTTCTAATTGCTTGTTGCACAGGAGTAGAAAGCTACTACAGGTATCAAACAGGGAATACACTGACCCAATAAGTCACGTGCTTGGCATTCCAAACACAAATATCTCAGACACAAATATCTCAGTAACCAAATTTCTGTACATGCACACCAATGTGTCAGTATAGGTAAAACATTAATTGGATTGCACACAATTATGTAGCTCAATAAAATACTGTGAATTACTTTTGTGCTTGAACTAATTTTGTGTATTCTTCAGAATTAGGGGTTATACCAATTTAAAATTTATTCTAGGTGGAGAGGACAGATAGCTAAAATATATTATTTTGTGGTGTTTGCAGTATTTGTGGTAATTTATTACATTTTTAAAATATATGATTTGCCTATTTTTCTCATTTTAAGTAAATATTCTTTCACACCTAATTTTGTATAGGATATTTGTTCCCCCAAAATATAAGCTTCATAACCAACAAAACCTGGATCCATAGTTGAGCAACGCTAAACTCTATAATCTATGTTTTCCAAAGTAGAGTTTGAGCAAATCTTGGGGTGGTAGCCATTGTTACTCTACAGTCAATGCTCTCCCTCATGCCTCCCACCCTACCTTATTTTATTTTTATGGTTCCCCTCATAAGTGCTTAGTGAAGCTGGCAGTGCCCTAGCCCTGTCACGTGACTGATGAGTGGCCAAAACCAATTGAAGAGTGTATGGTCACATGAGGTCAGTCTGCCCTGTGAGATGTACAGGAAAGTTGGCAGGACCACTCTTAGGAAGACCTTCCTCCTTAATAAAAGTAAGGAGCCTCTGCCCAGCGTGACTCTGGGCTGTGCTAGGATGCCACCGTTCTCTGATTTGGGGCTGCGGCAGCTACAGGGCAACCCAGTGCGGATGGGCCACATGGGGAAACACAAAGCTCTGGAGACATTGTGGAGCCGATGAGCTAACCCAGAAAAGCCCCGCCTGAGGATTTCCTCATGGTGAGGGGCTATGTCACCACCAGTTGTTCAGGCTACCTCATTGTTGGGTGTTGTGTGGGTTGGAGCAGAAAGCCTCTGGCTGTAGTGGGGAAGCCGGAAAGGGATACCATGATGCTTGAGACTTCCCAAGGGGAGACACTCCTCATATGTGTGGAGGTGAAACTTCCTCCTGGGACAGACTTTCCTGAATGTCAATGGGAATACTTCACTTACTTAAACAAGCCCTGGGGCGCCTGGGTGACTCACTCGGCTCAGAGTCTGCCTTTGGCTCAGGTCATGGTCCCAGGATCCTGGGATCAAGGCCCACATTAGGCTCCCTGCTCGACAGGAAGCCTGCTTATCCCTCTCCCACTCTGCCTGCTTGTGTTCCCTGTCTCTCTCCATCAAATAAATAAATCAATTAAAAATGAAAATAAAAGCAAAGCTCCTGCCACAATGCCAAAGGAATATTTTTTTTAAGAATTTACTATGAGCAACAAACTGAGGGTTTTGGAGGGGAGGGGGATGGGCGTTGGGTGAGCCTGGTGGTGGGTATTGAGGAGGGCATGTATTGCATGGAGCACTGGGTGTGGTGCATGAACAATAAATCTTGTAACACTGAAAAAAAAAAAGAATTTAAAAAGATCCCCAAATTCATCTAGAAATGTAAACAGAAAAGATAATAAAAAGAATGATGAGGCAGGAAGGGATGGGGAGGGAGACAAACCATAAGAGACTCCTGGACTCACAAAACGAACTAAGGGTGGCTGGGAGGTGGGGGGGGCAGGGGGAAGGGGGTGTAGGGATAGGGTGGCTGGGTTGTGGACATTGGGGAGGGTATGTGCTATGGTAAGTGCTGTGAAATGTGTAAGCCTGATGATTCACAGACATGTACTCTGGGGCAAATAATACATTATATGTTAATAAAAATAAATAAACAAAAATAAAAATTAAAAATCAAACAAACAAAAAAACCCAAAAAAAAGAATAATGAGGAAAAAGTATTGATATGACCAGCCCTAAACATATTAAAACATAGAAAGCCATAATAGGTAATTGGTTGTATCCCATGCAAGTATATATGAAAGTTAATGACAATGGAGAGATCAGAAGAGACCCCATAACCCCCCAGCAACAGAAGAAATACAAATTCAAATAATATATACTATTTCATTTAATTATAAAATTGAAAAATATCCTAGACCCATAGTGCTGGTCAGTGTGTGTATGATGGCTACTGTCATATTCTGCTGGGGATTATTTAAATTGGAAGGACTTTTCGAGAAAACTATTTAGAAGTTTGTAACAAGAGCCTTAAGTAAATCTGTACACTTTGATACAATTGTCCCACTTTTGACAATATATCCTAAGGAAATAATTCTAAATATGGAAAATGCTTTATGCAAGCAGATGTTTATTATTGCTAATAATGAAAAATGGAAACAAATTAGATTTGCAATAAGCAGGAGGAATTTAAGTTAATTATTGCACATATACTCCCCTCTTGTGCAGGTATTAAAAATGATGGTTATGAAGACTAAACGAACAATGAAAAATGTCTGTAATTTAATATAAAATGATAAAAGTTATATATAGTGTAATTGCATCTTGAAAAACAACAATTGTATGTGTAGGAACATACTGAAAAGAAGTGAAACAAAATATGAATAACAGCTAGATTTGAACAGTGAGATTATCAATTTTTTTTAACTTTCTAAATTTCTATAAAATGGTACTTTTATAATGAGTAATTTTAAAAAATCAAAGTAATTGTCTTCAAAAACGTCAAAGGTGTGGTATTTAGTAGTGGTTCTCCAGGAAAATAAAATCAATAGAAAGTGTGTGTGTATGTGTGTGTGTATGTGTGTGTGTGTGAGAGAGAGAGAGAGAGAGAGAGAGAGAGGGAGAGAGTTATTAAGGGCTTGCCTCATGTAATTATGGAGAACGAGATGCTCCATGATTTGCCATGTGTAAACTAGAGACCCATGAAAACAAGCAGTGTAGCTCCAATGTGCATCAGAAGTCCTGAAAGTCAGAAGAGCAGGTGGTGTGAATTCCCCGCAGAGTGTAGAAGATCAAGGTCCCTGCTTGAAAACAATCTCTCCCTTATCCCACCTTGTTTTATTCTGGCATCCAAAGGATGGGCTAAGGCCCACCCACACGAAGGAGGGCAATGGACTTTACTCAATCTACTGATTGAAATGTTAATCTCATCCAGAAACACCCTCACAAACATACCCAGAATAATGTTTGCACAAGCATGTGAGCATGTCTTGGCCCAGTCAGATTGACACATAAAGCTAATCATCACTGGTATTAAATCTTTGACCACAGTAATATTAGAATAATCACTTCTCTCAATCATTCAGTACACACACACACACACGTACACACACACACACACACACACACACACACATCAGTGTATCTTTTTATCTCTATCTACATATGTGTGTGTGTGATCTCAGTATAGCCAGGCACTCTTGTAAGCCCTAGAGAAACAGCAAAATGAGATCCATACTCTTACGGAGCTTATGTTCTAGGGGGTGAAAGAAATTATAACTAGAAAACAAAGAAGAAAGAAAGACTATAACTTTAGGCAAAACATACTATGAAGAAAAATAAAGGAGAGTGGTTAGGTAAGAGTGCTATTTTCAACAGTGTTGATGGGATAAACCCCTTTGAAGGGATACCATTTGAGCACTCTTGAAGTCAAGTAGCAAGCCTCTTGACAAAGGCTGTAGGGTGGATGGGACTTTCTGTGGAGGTCCTGTGAAGGACACACTCACCAAGGTAGCTGGAACTGAGTGTAGAAGGGGTGTAATAGGAAGGTAGGTCACGGGGTGGGCAGGAATGAGAGTCCGTATAGCCTTAAGGGCATGGGGAGTTGTTTGGAATTTCCTCCAAGCACGCTGGGGGCCAGTTAATGGTAGTTAGCTGGAAAGCGACTTGATCTGATTTATATTTAAAATTCTGGCTGGAAAGTTGACCTTGGACCATATGACAAGCAAGTGTAGAAGCTGGGCGGAAAGTTCAGAGGCTATTCCAGTGGTCCAAGTAAGAGGTGTCCCCCATCACTGAAAGGGGGTGCGGTCCTTCAGAATTGACTGAGGCTGGGAAATACATGAACACCAAAGGAACTCTGGAGAAATGGGCAGAACTGCCAGAAAAGCCTGGACTTCGGGCTAGGTCCACAGTAATTATAAGGACCACTCACTGTCCAAAGGTAGTGTGTTTAGGTCAGTTTGTTACACTCCTGCCACGGAGTGGCTGTAGGGGATACCATGCAGAGATAGAGAGAGGGTCTTTCCCAATCAATTTCTATAGTGAGAAGTAGGTCCTCCTCCTACCAAGGCTACCCCCATTCCTTAAATGGAATTCCTTAATATGGAGGGATTCCTTAAAAAGGAGATTTGATATTTGTGGAGTTGAAGGATGATTTTGAGCAGAGAGAGGTGTTGTGTGCTATGACAGGCAGAGACATTCACTCTCCTAACTAAAGAAACACGTCTATGTACCACATGGTGTTCTGGGAAAGTTCTTTTTGATATGCAGCATACTGATTGATCACAATCAGTTCTCCAGAAGTGCTTGGTGAATAAAATCATTTGCTCCTCCCTAAATCCTAGAAGCATTATTAGTTATATTTAATAGTTTAGGAAACTGTCCCTCAGAAAGAGTAAGTGGATTCACTGAGGCCCCTCAGTTCGTAAAACACACTGATTCAAGGTCTGAAAGGCTTGAGTCAGAATCTCAAATCTGTCCCTTGCCAGCTTTGGAAACTCAGGAACATTACTCCACCTCTCTGTGCCTCAGTTTACACATCTGTGTAATGGGGTTAATATTAACACCCACCTCACAGAGGTGCTGTGAGGATTATATCAGATGATGAGCAGAGCTGATGTTATCATTATTAGAGCTGAGGTTCTTTCCCAGGCTTTCTGGCTCCAAGTAAATGTACTGTTCTTGGTACTTATCTGACTTGTTATAAAATTATGCCAGTACACAAAATCAAATCAACACAGTCATTTGACATTTAATAGGCGCCAATTTCTCACAACTACCTTGCACATAAAAGAGTCTGCTCATAACCAAGATCAGCAAGGAGCTGCTCTTTCTTTTCCAAAGGATCTTTGTTTGGTGGAAGCATCCTGGTATGCAGGGAACAGCCTTGCTGGGTGAAAGAACACACCATCACTGTTTCTCCTGCATGGGCTGGTACTTCGGCTTCTTCCAAGTCCAGTTTCCCTGAGGGTGTCATATGTCTCCCCAAATGGACCATTACTGCCTTGGGAACAATGTGCCAAATACTGAACAAAGGCTCCGTTTAGGTCCTGCCACTGGAGAGCTGAAACCAAGGGTCACATTCCGTTTTGGATTTCTCCATGTTGCATCTCTGTTCACTTTGGAACATATTTGAGAGAGTACAGACTACAAATCTCTCCCCCCACCCCATCCCCTGACACACAACCACAGCTCTGTTTTGAAATTCCTCTTCCTCTACCATGGCATGGTGGACCTTCCTCCTGGTTGAGGAAAATTCTTTGTTAGTGGTACCTATTTGGAAACACATCTCTTCCAAAAAACTCGAGTGTGTCTCAGTAAGCACTGCTCATATCACCCCCTGGAGTCATGGAAGGAGGCTGTTTCCATTTTATTAGTAGAAACTTATGCCTTGACTTAAAATTGGAAGAGTCATTGAAGACCATTGTGAATCTCCTTTCTGATGCTTTGTAGTGCTCAACAGTGTCACTGCCAGGGGGTGACCCTGCTCTGCCTTCATTCTACCCTGTAAGTTATCTACTACAATTTCAAACAAACTCACATTGACTGAAAGCTCTTTCTACATGAACTGCATATCACTTCCTTACGGTGGTCTTCATATGTCACTGGATTAAGAATATTTGTGTGACAAGAGCATATCATGTTGACAAAAATTTATTTATTTGGTCTTAAGGGAGAAGCTAATAATTTTTTGCCCCTCTAGATCCACTCTCAACCCTCCTCTACCTTGCTCTATGACTGAAGAAACTACCTTTTATTGACTGTATCAGTGGGCACCCTTGCCCTCTGACTTCCTACTGGTTTCAGTGAGGTCAGGGCATGTGTTTTCCCAGATTCCCCCAAAAGTAGAGTCTAAGAATAGGGTTTATGTGCAAGTGGTTTTTTTGGATGTGATAACAGAGAGCAGGGGTAAAAGAAGAGGAGGAATAAAGTCAGGTAGGAAACAAAGTCAATATAAAGACCTCAGAGTTGGTTACTGTGGTGAACAATTCATGTTTAGTCCTACCAGCTCAGTGGATGTGAGAAGAAAACAATATACCTCAGCATTTTCCACCAGAGGGGAGCAAGGAAGAAGCGATTAACCATTGTCTCCCATCTCCATTTCCTAAGGCTGTCCCATGGGCTATTCATTGCCTCCACATTTACGGTTTCTCACGGATGAGTGCTGAGAGGGCTGTCATAGGCATTAGAGAAGATCTGGGGCAAAAAATGAGGGAAAATGAGCATGCACTTGAGAGCAGGCATTGTCAGCTTGAAGCAGCTCAAAACCTGCATGGAATTGTTCACCAGAGCATTGGTGGAGGGTAGAAATGAGGACAAGAGTGTGGGAGATGGTGTACCATAGGTCTCATATACTGTGGATGTATTCCCCTGGCTCCCGCCATGCTTGTTTGTTTCATTCACTCTTTCTAAGATTATAGCTCCTATTGGTTGGCGCACAAGAGTGGGATCTAATAACTAATAACTCCATCTCTGAAAGCTCCATTGAGTAGGAGGCCTGTAATGCCAATATAAAACCTGGTTCTGGACTGGGGAACCTAATACACTGCAGAACCACAAGACCCAGAAGACTGGACATCATATGTGGGAGAAAAAACACAAGGAACGTCTACTTGAGGTGAATCTGAAAGCAAAAATTACAAAGTATGTGATCAAAACAATTATCAAGAAGGATTGCCTACAAACTCAATGAACAGAAGAATTTATTCCTGAGAAATTCTAAGTATTAGAGCCATCTTCTAGTAAGGAGCTTAATGATATAGATTAAATTCTCAAAACAATAAAAGAAGACACCATGTTCATAAAGAAAAAAACCCCAAGAAATTATGAAATAAAAACAGGTAAGTATGAACCAAGAACAGAGGGATTTTGAGGGAAAGATGTCTTCTCAAAATAAACGTTAGTTTTAAAGAAGAACTCTAGATTTGTATAGAATGATTGCAAATACAGTTTCCATTATCTCCCATGCCCAGTTTCCTTTATTATTAACATCTTACATTAATATGGTACACTTACCACAATTAATGAACCAATAATAATCATCATAAAGTATAATTCATACTCAGATTACTTTGCTTTTTCTCTAATGTCCTTTTTCTGTTTCAGAATCCCATCCAGGATACCACATTATATGTATTAGTCGTGTCTCCTTGGTCCCCCTTGTAGGCAGCACAATGAGGCCAAAGGCTGGCTCAGAGAATATTAAAAATGCAGAAAAACAACAAAATGGAGAGGTTGGCTCTTGGGCACGGAAATGGTACAAGTGCAGGTGGAGTTCTGAACCAGGTGGGCCCAGTATTACCTGCTACAAGCCAAGAACCAAGAACCATGCAAGGGAGTCTCAGTTGTAGATGCTTGTTTTCAGTATCCTTAAAATAGAGCTGACTAGAATTCAGCAATATAAAAAATGAATTATACATTGTGACTAAGTGGGGTTCCTTCCAGGGATGCAGGGTTGGTCCAGTATAGAAAAAATCAATCAGTATAATCCCTCATAAAACCATCTAAAGAAAATCACATGACTGTGTAAATTGTTGCAGAAAAGGTATTTGACAAAATTCAACAGCCATTAATGACAAAAACTCTCAGAAAAGTAGGAAAAGAGAAAACTTGCCCAACTTGAAAAAAAAAAGAGCACCTAGAAGAATACCTAACATTTCATTTAACCATGTAAGACTGAACAGTTTTCCTTTAAGATCAGGAGCAGGTAAAGTATGCCCCTTCTCACCACTCTTGTAGGACATAATGCTAGAAGTTTTAGCCCATGCAATAAGGATAGAAAAGGAAACAAAGAGTATACACATCAGAAAGGAAGAAATAAAACTGTCCCTAGTTGTGGATGACATAACTGTCCTGTAGAGAATCAATAAGTGAGTTCTTTTTTTTTTAAAGATTTTATTTATTTATTTGACAGAAAGAGAGAGAGAGAGAGATCACAAGTAGGCAGAGAGGCAGGCAGAGAGAGAGGGGGAAGAAGGTTCCCCACTGAGCAGAGAGCCCGATGTGGGGCTCGATCCCAGGACCCTGACATCATGACCTGAGCTGAAGGCAGAGGCTTTAACCCACTGAGACACCCAGGCACCCTCAATAAGTGAGTTCTAATAAGTGAGTTCAACCAATAAGTGAGTTCAACAAGATCACAGGATACACAATAAAAACACAAAGATCACTTTTATTTCTATGTATTAGCAACTGACACATCTACACCAAAATTAAAAACACAATTCCAAGGGCGCCTGAGTGGCTTAGTAGGTTAAACTTCGAACTCTTAATTTCAGCTCAGTTGTGATCTCAATGCTGTGAGATTAAGCCCCGTGTCAGGCTCTCTGGGGGGCGTGGAGCCTGCTTAAGATTGTCTCTCTCTCTCTCTCTCTCCCTCTGCCCTACCTGCTTTTCTCCCTCTTTTGAAAAAAAAAAAAAAAAAAAGGACAATTCCATTTACAGCTCAGCTCATTAAAAAGAGAAATACTTATCTGATAAAACCCATGTAGGACTTATGTCCTGAAAACTACCAGATGCTGATAAAAGAAACCAAAGAAGAGATAAATAAATGGAGAGGCATACTGTGTTTATGGAGTATAAGACTCAACATAGTAAAATGTCAGTTCTCTCAGATTTATATTTGTGTATAATATTTCCTCTCAAAATCCCAGCAAGATGTTTTGATATAGATAAAATTATTCTAAAATTTATATGGAAAGACAAAGGAACTAGAATTATAAATAATTTTGAAAAAGAAGACTAAAGTAGGAGAAATCTATCTGGTTTCAAGACTTATCGTGTAACTATAGTAAATAAGACAATGTGGTATAGGCAGATGGATAGACACACAGATCAGTAGAACAGAATAGAGAGCCCAGAATAGACCCACACAGATCTGCCCAACTGATTTTTGACAAAGGTGTAAGAGCAATTCAGTGGAGGAAGGATAGTTTATTAATAAATGGTGCTTGAGCAAGTAGACATCTACAGGCAAGAAAAATAATAAATCTAGACCTAAGCCTCATACCTCATATAAAAATTAACTCACATAAAAATTAACATATAAAAAAACAGATCATAAACTTAAATGTGAAATGTAAAAATATGAAAATTTTATTTATTTATTTATTTATTTATTTAAATATGAAACTTTTAAAATAAAAACACAGGAGAAAAAATTTCTGGGATCTAGGGCTTGACAAGAGTTTTTAGACTAGACATCAAAAGTATAATCCATTAAAGAAAAAAAATGATAACGTTGATTTCATCAAAATTAAAATCTTTCACTCTGAAGGAAACTGCTAAGAGGATGAAGTGACAAGCTACAGAGTGGGAACAAAGATTTGCAAACCACATAGCTTGTAAAGAACTAGTATTCAGAATGCGGAAACAACTCTCAAAACTCAATAGTAGAAACCATACAGTTAGAAAATGGGAAATGGCATGAAGAGATCTTTCGTGAAGGAGGATATATGATGCAAAAAGGAATATCAAAATATGTTCAACATTGGTCGTTAGGGACGTGCAAATTAAAACCACAATGATATATTTTGCACACCATCAAAATGAATAAAATAAAAAAATAGTTATAACACCAAATGCTGGTGAAGACGGGGTGAATGAAACTGGGTCATTTATATATTGCTGGTGGGTATGTAAAAAGATGTAGCTGCTCTGGGAAACAATTTGGTAGTTAAAAAACAAAACAAAACAAAAAACCAAGCATACAACTATCACATGACCTAGCGATTATACCCTTGGGCTTTTATCCCAGAGAAAGGAAGACTTACTTTCATACAAAACCCTTAACACAAATCTTGATAGCATCTTTATTTGTAACAGACAAAAATTAAAGCAACCCTTATATATCCTTCAGTAGGTGAATGCTTAAACAAATTGCGGTACTTCTATATTATGTAATACAACTCAGCAATAAAAAGGAAAATACTATTAATGCATGCAACAACTTGGATGTGCCTTCAAAGAATTATGCCGAGTGAATAAAGCCAATCCCCCAAAGTTACACAGTATATGATTCTGTTTATATAACATTCTTGAAATGGCACAATTATAGAAATGGAGAAGAGATTAGTGGTTACCAGGGCTTAAGGAGGAGACAGAGGCAGGAGGGAAGTGGTTTGAGCTATAAAAGGACAGGGCAAAAATCTTTGTGGTGATGGAAATGTTCTGTATCTTGACTGTGTCAATGTTAGTATCCTGGTTGTGATATTGTACTCTAGTTTTGCAAGATGTTGCCATTGGTGGAAACTGGGTACATGGGCTCTCGTAATTGCATGTGTATTTTATATATATATATATGAAAGCACTTATATACATTTATATATATATAAAAGCATTTATAAACATATTTATAAATATATATATTTATCTCAAAATAAAAAGTGTAACTTAGAAATAAATAAAAATAGAGTTGAAAGTGTTTCTGCCTGTATAGCAGTCTGTTTTTTTCCATTCTGATTGCAGTGTATAATTCTACTCCTGCTTTATATTCCAGTTTCTGCTGCATAGGAGATATTACATATGAAGCAACACAACATGTTATATTGAAATAATTTCCCTGTTTACAATTGTGGGCGATCAAACCAGAATCTAACTCAAATGTGAGTGTTCAGTAATTGAATGCGTGTGAAAGTACCAGTCAGTGTCTGGCACAAAGAGGAGTTTCATTGTCATCTGTTGACTTAATGTAGTCATAGAGGGTTGAAGGAAGCCACCATCAACCATTAGGATCCTCTAATGAATTCATTTATTATGTCAGCCCCTTTGCAAAATGAGCTCGAGCATTTTGTAGCTGCGTGATGTGGTAGACTTCCTTAAACTCTGTGTTTTGGTCTCCTCATCTGTGAGTGGGGATTTTTTTCATAATGAATATAAAGTGCTCAGCTTGGTTCCTTTCACAAAGTATGGGTTTCAGTAAGTGCAACTGTTTGTTAATATCACCATCATTATTGTGTTTATAGGCAGCCCGGGAGGGGTGGATCTGGAAGGAAGTGGAATAAGGGGAAGTAGATGGAAGAAAGGAGCCTTGGGGTGTGTGGCTTTGAGCCTTAGGCAGAATGAGGTTGGGGAGGGGGAGACCAGTGGGAGGAAACCACGGCAAGGACTGGGATGGGAAGGCAAAGTGCTAGGAGATACTGGTGAGAAACTTTATTGCCTTTCTATTACTACTCAGCACAGACCGATTTTGTATTTCAAGCCCAGATATTTGAATGATGTTCCCTCCTCTTCTGCAGCTACTTTGAAGAGAATATTGCCTGTTTTGAATTTCCTTTATTTAATGAAATTCATTTACCAAAAATTGAGTACCTACTACATGCCTGGCCCCCTTCTGGGTATTTTATCGCACTGTCATGTAATTTGGAACTTTTGGAGATGTCCGTTTCAATTTCCACCCTCAACAAAGGGACTCATTTATGACAAGGGACCTGAAGTCTAATCCAATGAAGTGAAGCCAGGATAAATAGTGTGGCTTTGCACAGGTGCATAAAATCCCTAAACACCAGCTTTCTCCTCTGTAAAATGAGTAAATGTACAATCTCCCCCAGGAGGTTAATGTGAGGGTTAACTCAGCTAATCCTGTAAAGTAAGCATGATTTTCAACATAATGTTGCTCTTCTAGAACTTATTAGAACTGACCAGGCCTAAGCTTCACATCAAGTCTTGCACACATGCCTGTGACCACCTTCTTTCTGTCTAGTTTTCAGATTGAAATTCAGATATCATTTCCATGCCATAGGGGTTTTATGGTCTTGTGCAATCTCTTTTATATCTCTGAGACAGTTTTCTCATCTCCTGGGGAGTATTAATACAGTGTAGCAATTAGATGCATGGCTCCTGGAGTCAGGCAGAGCTGCATTCAAACCCTACATGCATCATTTATTAGCTGTGTGACCCCGAATAGGTAACTCGGTCTCTGTGCCTCAGTATTTCCATATGCAAAGTGAGAATAATAATAGTATTTATCAAACCCGATTATGACAGGAACATACAACGTCGTATATGTAAAGCCTTGTGCATAAGCACTCAAAAATCCCTTCCTCCTCCTCCTTCTGGTTCAGTGCCTGGCATTCCACTAAAGGTAGCTATTGTGATTACATCCTTTGTTCCCAAGAGCAATATACTTAAGTGCTACAAGAATATGAAAATTCTGTAAGTCGTTACAGAGAAGAATTTATTTCTGCTGCATTTCCAGGCTATGTGAGGTCTCTTTCCCCCCACCTACTCAGAGAGCTTAGAGGAAAACGACAAATCTCTAGTATTTATTTCACTATCCCCAGAGGATTTACCATGGCGTCCATGAAAACACAAAATGGGATCTATTGGAGAAAGCGTTCATGGCAGAGCTATAAAAAACAAAAGATAACTCTATAGCCTTTTGAATTGCTTCAGACGTGCTCCACTCCCTTCCCACTCCCACTTGCCCAAACAAATTAAAAAAAGGATTAACCTTGTTCAAGAACAGTTCCCCAGGGGGTTTTAGCTAGAGAGCTTGATGGTCTGAGCTGGAGAATGCCAACCTACACACCACCTCTCATGACACAGATATTGTGCAAAGTGGCATTTGCTGAACTGTACTGTGGGGAGATGGGCTCATATCTAGCAAGTCACTTTGTCTTCTGCCCATTTCTTGGCTGGTATCAGTGAAATACAAATCAAAACCACAATCAGATACCACCTCACACTTGTCAGAATGGCTAAAATGAACACCTTAGGAAGCAATAGATGTTGGCAAGGATGCAGAGAAAGGGGAACCCTCTTACACTGTCAGTGGGAATGCAAATGGGTGTAGCCACTCTGGAAAATAGTATGGCCGATTCCTCAAAGTTGAAAACAGAGCTATCCTATGACCCAGTAATTGCACTACTAGGTATTTACCTTAAAGATGCAAATGTAGTGATCCAAAGGGGCATGTGCACCCCGGTGTTTAGAGCAGCCATGTCCACAATAGTCAAACTATGGAAAGAACCTCGGTATCCATCCACAGATGAATGGGTAAAGAAGATGTGGTATATATATATATGATATATCATATATATATATATATCTCCACAACAAAATGTTACTTAGCCATCAAAAAAAAGAAATCTTTCCATTTGCAATTACTTAAATGGAACTAGGGGTATTATGCTGAGTCTGAGAAAGACAATTATCTAATGTGGTATTAAAGAAACAGAACAGAGGAGCATAGGGGAAGAGAGGGAAAAGTAAAACAAGACTAAATCAGGGAGGGAGATAAACCATATGAGACTGTCAATCGTAGGAAACAAACTGAAGGTTGCTGGAGGGGGAGGGCAGGGGAGAGATGAGAGGTCACTGGGTGATGGGCATTAAGGAGGGCACGTGATGTAATGAGCACTGGGTGTTAGACTGATGAATCACTGACCTGATAATACAGTATATATTAATTAAATTGAATTTAAATAAAAAATTTAAAAAAAGAAACAAGGCTCCTTGAGCACCCTGATCTCTATTTTCAAGGGAGAGCTAAAATCTAGTGAATTCTCTAATGTGTTGTAGCAGAAGGGAGCATTTTAAAGGGATTTGCTGGGAATTACACTCCATTCTGCAATATGAGGTGTTCTTACAGCGTCTCATGTCATCAGAAAGTGTATTATGGAGATAATCACTTCCATAGGAAGAGGAATACTGTGCTGAAACATTTTCGACTTGCAATAACAAAGGTTTTTTCTTTTTCCTTGTCAGGAATTTTAATGATCCATGTGTTTTTGTAGCTAAAAATAAATCGCTGTAAAATTTACACATGACTAAACAAACCTGGCATTTGATACCTTGTAGCCTTTAGAAAAAATAATCTCTTTTCTGTCACCATCAGTACTTGTTACAGGTCCTCATCACCTGCATTTATTCACTTAGCAGTTGTCTATCACAACTTCTGTCGTGTGCCAGGCGCTGCCCTAAATGCTGGGGTTGTGATCCTGCCCAACACGGACACGAGACTTCTTACTCGAGCTCCCTGGAAGCAATCAGATCAATACGCCGATTCCGGAATGCAATGTGCTGGGAAGGAACCAGACAGGACACCAGGGTGCGAAGGAGGGGCTCACTGCAGAATGGGCAGAATTCACAGGAGGCCTCCTGTGAGCTGAGATCTAAAGACTGAAAAGGCAGCAGAGGGGGAGCATTGCAGGCAGAGGGCAAGGCTGATGTCAAGGCCCCAAGGGGATGAGAGTTTGGCACGGTCTAAGAAAGCAAAGAGACATCCAAACAAGGCAGCTGGGCTGCACGTGAACTAGTGTTTTCTGCAGAAGGAGCTGCCCTGCCCAACGGTACTTTAAGCAATTGCAGCTCGATAACGCAAACTGAATCCCCTCCGCATGGTACCCCGTTGTATGTGATTCAGATTAGGAAAAGTCACACTGTCGGAGAGACGCCGCCAACACTGGGGCTCCTGGCTCTCAGGTCTTCAGACGCAAGACTGAATTAGAACATTGGCTTTGCGGGTTCTCCGGCCTGAAGGCAGTAGATTGTGGCATATCTCAATCTCCATCATCGCAGGAGCCAATTCCCATAATAAATTTCCACTTATATATCTCTATATATCCTCTGGGTTCTGTCTCTGGAAAACGATTACAGTTGTACTGCTAATAATATCTCACTGAACTGACGGCATGCCTTACTTGGTAAGTTCTCTCGTCGGAGGTAATTGGATGAACAGGTAGGGGCAACATCCAGTCTCACTTCAACTTGAGGAGAAAATAGTTTTCAAATGTACCTTAAAACACGCTAAGATGCTCAAAGGTGTTATTTTCTAAAATTGCAGATGTCTGACTGTTTCTAATTAAAATTTGCTTAAAGTTTCAAATCAGACTAATTTGTGTTGTTTGATATATTCACAGAGGTCTAGATTTAAGCTTCAATTATTAAAGCTGTGTCCATAATTGTAAGAATTATAATCTTTTGAATTGTCGTAGAGCTTATTCAGAGACATCATATTACTCTCTGTACTTTGATATTATTACCATATTCCTGCCCTTTGGTGTAATGATGCCCAGGTGCTAACTAATTCACTTTTACTTTAATCTCAAGTGAGTGGGGGAGGGCAGGCCCAAGTAGCCAAATAAGAGGGTGGTGCTTGGGCTGGAATTCATGTCTCTAAACTGTTCTTTCTTTCTTTCTTTCTTTTTTTTTTTAAAGATTTTATTTATTTACTTGACAGAGAGAGAGAGAGAGAGAAAGAGAGACACAAGTAGGCAGAGAGGCAGGCAGAGAGAGAGGCAGAGGCAGGCTCCCTGCCGAGCAGAGAGGCCATTGTGGGGCTCGATCCCAGGACCCTGAGATCATGACCTGAGCCGAAGGCAGAGGCTTTAACCCACTGAGCCACCCAGGTGCCCCTAAACTGTTCCTTCTAATATCTGCTTAATTCCTTCCTTAAGCCAGTTCTGAGAATTTTCTGGAACGTAGCAAAGGGCCATCTAGATATTAAATGGTAAGCACATGTCATCATTCTGCTGGACCCGAGCACTGTCTTGAATGCTGGGAATCAGCCATCACCACTTCCCACTTGAGCCTTGGTAGTGGTGCAGACACAGGCCATGATGTGTCCACTAAGCTAAGGCAAACTCGTGAGGACAAGAAGGGGGAAAATGGCAGATCCCAGCTTGAGTGGATGTAGGGTGGAGAGAAAGCTAATTGATGGGAAGCTTGCTGGAGGAGATAGCCATGCAGCCAGACCCTGAAAACCTCCATCATCTTGAAAACCTCCATCATCTGGCAACTTGAAGATCCAGTTAAATCTCCAACCTTACTGTCTGCCCTGCCCAGTTTTGTATTTTACACCCTAGAGAAGCACAAAGTAGGCTGTTTTGAACTATGAGCTCACTACCCCCTCTCCCTGAAATGCCCATCTCACCTCTTTCTCTTGGTTAATTCAGACCTAGTCTCAGTTTTCATCTCTTCCGTTCTTTCAGTCATTAGATTGGGCTGCCTCCCGTGCACTGCACTCTTGTGGCCCATTGTATAGATCCCATTTACCATGGTATTGAAATTACCAGTCTGTTCCTAGAACCGAACATCTTTTCTTTTATCTATCATCTATCTATCTATCTATCTATCTATCTATCTATCTATCTATCTATCTATTGTTGACACACAGGGTTATTTGGGTCTCAGGTGTACAACACAGTGATTCAACAAGTCTATACATTATGCTGTGCTCACCACAAGTGTAGCTACTATTTGTCACCATCTAACACCATTACAATATCATTGACTATATTCTTTGTTTTTAAAGATTTTATTTATTTGACACACAGAGAGAGATCACAAGTAGGTAGAGAGGCAGGCAGAGAGAGAGGGGGAAGCAGGCTCCCTGCTGAGCAGAGAGCCTCATGTGGGGCTCGATCCCAGGACCCTGAGATTATGACCTGAGCCGAGGATAGAGGCTTTAACCCACTGAGCCACCCAGGCACCCCGACTATATTCTTTATGCTGTAACTTTCAGTCTTGTGACTAACACATTCCATAACTAGAAGACTGTATCTCCCACCCTCTTTTCACCCATTTTGCCCATCCTTTTCCCCTCCTACCGCTGGCAACCAATAGTTGGTTCTTCTTATTTATAGGCCTGATTCTGCTTTTCGTTTGTTTATTCATTTGCTTCTTTAGATTCCAAATATAAGTGAAGTCATATGGTATTTGTCTTTCTCAGTCTGATTCACTTCACTTAGCAAAATACCCTCTAGGTCCTTCCATAACACCTGTCAAAATGGCTAAAATTAAAAAAAAAAAGAAAAGAAATCACAAGTGTTGGTGAGGATGTGGAGGAAAAGGAACCCTTACACCCTGTGAGTGCGAATGGAAACTGATTCAGTCACTGTGGGAAAAGTGTGGAGGTTCCTCAGAAAATTAAAAATAGAAATACCCTGCGATCCCATAATACCCTATGATCTAGTAATTCCAGTTCTGAGTATTTACCTAACGAAAAGGAAAATACTAATTCAAAAAGATATATGCACCCTATGTTTGTTGCTGCATTATTTATAATAGCCGAGATATGGAAGCAACCTAAGTGTTCATCAATAGATACATTATATAAACACTTGTCTTATTCATCTTCTCCTATGTGCCCGTATCTATTTATTTGTCTATCTTAGTATCCACTATTAAGTAATTGATTAAACACTTTTAAATCAAACAGCAGTATAATGTCATGTCAAAACTCTCCTAAAAAGACTGCAAGCTTGATTAATGTGGCCTGGAGTGAAGTTTAGCTTTACTCCAGACATGGTTGGAAAGCCCTGCTTTGTTAACCCCTGAGTATGGCGTCCCACACAGCTCTTGTTTCCCGGGAATGGGCTGCAGTAGGTCATTTTAACAGATTTTGCTGAGGAGGCTATTGCTTCAGAGTGTTGCATGTTATCACTGACACTGGACGTGTTGCGTCCCTTCCTTCCACATCTTCTGATAACACATTCTTTGCCCTGTTCTGTCTTCTGAAAGACTGAGAGATGGATCTACCTGTCCAGGTAGATCGAGGGCTACTATAGACTCTGAAACAGTTAAGTAAGAAGCAGTTTTAGCAGCTGTACTTTTGTAAATCCAAACTGAGCAGCGATTGACTATGTAGTACTGACGTGAGGACAGACATACAGATCAATGGATCAGAGTGAGAGTCCAAAAGTAGATCTTTTATTTTTGGTAAAGATGCCAAGGTAATGCCACTGGAAAAGATGGTCCAACAAAGAATACTGGGCTAATTGGATGGCTGTAAGAAGAAGAATTAACTAGGGACACCCTATATAAATATTAACTTAAATTGATCATATACCTAAGTGTAAGAACTAAAACTATTAAACTCTAGAAGATAGCATAAGTAAAAGTCTTTGTGATACTCACCAGATAAGGCAAAGATTGCTTGAACAGAACACCAAATACAGGAACTCCAAGGGCAAAAAAAAGATAAAATAGATTTCATTTAGATTAAATATGGCTGCCCTTTGAAAGACATAGTTAAGAACACAAGAAGGCAAGCCACAGCCTGGGAGGAAATTTTTCCTCAACGTATGTTTGTTCAACAAAGGGCTTATATTCAGAATGTATGTGGAACTCTCATCACTCAATATGACAACTCGGGTTTAAAAAAAAAAAACCTCACACTCAACCCCCAACCCCGCAAAAAACAAACAAACAAAAACTATACACACAGAACTTGGACACTTCACAGAAGAAGATATTGGAATGGCCAATAAGCACACGAAAAATGCTCAGCATCACCAGTCATCAACAAAATGCAAGTTAAAACCATAGTGAGAAGGACACCTGAGTGGCTCAGTCGGTTAAGTGTCAGACTCTTGGTTTTGGTTCAGGTCACGGTCTCATGGGTCTTGAAATCAAGCCCTGCTTTGGGTTCTTAGCTTTGCAGGGAGTCTGCTTGAGATTATCTCCCTCTGCTCCACCCCCTTCACCCACCGCTCGTGCACGCACTCTCTCTTTCTCTCACATAAATTAATCTTAAAAAACAAACAACCCCCCCCCAGACTCCCCATAATGACATAGATACTACTTCTCATCCACTAGAATGACAATAAAATGATCAACAATGCAAAAGTTTGTGAGAATGTAGAGCAGCTAGGACTGTCTCACACATGCAAAATGGTATAGGCACTTCAGAAAATAATATGGCAATACCTTTTAAAGTTACCTCTGTTTATTGTATAATTGAGCAATTTTCACTTTTGCATAGATATCCATGTGAGAGAAATGAAAATATATATTCACAAGAATGTGTGGACATTGTTCATAATAGCCCCAAATTGGAAGAAACCCAAATGTCCTTTACCCGATGAGTGGGTAAACAAATTATGTACCATGGAGTACTAATCTGCAATAAAAGGAGAATGACAAATGCAGCAACATGGGTCAATCTCAAAAACATAATTCTACGTGAAAAAGTCAGGTGCAGACTATTATGTACTATATGATTCCAATTACATGAAATTCTAGCAAAGGCAAAACTATAGTCAGAGAAAGTAGAGCAGTGGTTGCTGGGGGCCAGAGGTAGGGTAGAGGGAGGAGGACAAGTCTAACAGACCCAAAGGAACTTTTTAGAACAAGGGAAATGTTCTGTGTCCTGATTGTAATGGTAATTGCAATTATATGCAATTATCAAAATTCATCAACCCATACTTCAAAAACTTGTGAACTGTATAATAACCTTTATAAGAAAGAGAAAAGAGAAAACGATACAAACTAAGCTTACTGGGAAAATTTATCATTTAGGGGAAGAGATAAAATATCAATGGGCAAAATACCAGATGGGAAGGGAAAGTGTAGGCAATCTTGTAACAGAATGTAGCAGTGTGATCCTGGATGTTCTACCTTCCTGGGCTATTTGGAAATCAAACCCGACAACAGCATGGCTATTATATGATCTCGTGATTGAAGGAGAGAACATGTGTGTTTCTCAAGACCAGTAGGTAGTGAATGGTTTCTCATCTGGTAGAGAGGGTGAAAAATATTGACACTACCAAGATAATACTAACCAACTGTCTACTTGTTTGGTGCATAGGTTTTACACTGATTACTTAACAGAGATGGCATTTAGCTAAATTCCCTTGTATATAAATACATGTTTCTTTATAAGATTGTTAAGAAAAGACATACATAGGAGCAGTAGGATTTGGTCTTTGGGGATGTGCTATGCATGAAATTTCTCAAGTGCACCAATAATAAATGAGCTTTTCAATGCATTTGTTGAATGGCTCCTACCACTGGTTAAATCAAATATTTCATTTGACTGACAATAATAATAAAAGGACTAAAGGACATATTTTAATCCTCGCATTCATGACCGTAGGTAATTCTCAGTGGCAGGTACCTTTGAATGGGCTGGGAATTGGTACTGGATGCTGGTTATAAGATGATGAAAATACATGTTGCCCATAGTCTAGAACATGAATTGGCGCACTATTTTTGTGAAGGGCTAGATAGTGCGTGGGCACGTGGTCTCTGTTGCAACTATTCAACTCTCCTGTTGTAGCATGACAGTAGCCATAGACAATACATGGTTGTATTCCAGCAAAACTTCGTGAAAACAGACAGTGGGCTGGTTTTGTTCCATGAGCTGCAGCTTGCTCCTACCTGGTTTTGAAGGGTGATAAGCAGTAAATGCATAAATATGTATTAGGCATACCATCATGTATTGTCATAAGTGCCATTGAGAGAAAAGAAGAGGTCACCATGCTAGAGAAAAATGAGGTACAAGGAACTTAGCTCCTGACTGGGTGGAAGGGGGCCAACAAAATAGCATATGGTACAATATATCTTCTTGACCCCAAAAATGTCAGCAATGTCTACATTAATCCAGGTATGCTTGTACTAAGGGGATTTCTTATGGAAACCAGTGGCTGAGCTCAACAGTGCACCCCAGCTGATACGTGGTTGACTTTGAAACAGCACAAATGGAAGAAATGGCAAGGAGGCCCCCAGCTGACACTGGGGTTCCATATAATGTTTACCTGTGCATAGGAGAAAAGTCTAGAAACATACATACCAAATGTTAGCAGCAGCTACCTCTGGGGAATGATTGTTAGGTAGGCAGGGAGTAAAAGGGGACTATTTTGTAAGAGATACTTCTGTCATGTTGTAATATCTTATAACAAACATGTATTATTTCTAAAAACTGAGAAAAAAAAAAGAGCAGGACAAAAATTGCCTTTTCAGGGGCGCCTGGGTGGCTCAGTCGTTAAGCGTCTGCCTTCGGCTCAGGTCATGATCCTGGGGTCCTGGGATTGAGCCCTGCATCAGGCTCCCTGCATGGCAGGAAGCCTGCTTCTCCCGCTACCATTCCCTCTGCTTGTGTTCCCTCTCTCGCTGTATTTCTCTCTGTCAAATAAAATCTTTAAAAAAAAAATTGCCTTTTCAAGGCATGTTTGAATGGATTTTCCAGCACTGACAGTGCAAAGGATCTGAAGACATCTCTAGAGAGACCCCAAATCATTTGTTAGCTCACAATGATACTTCACTGCACAGGGTGTGTGCACACACACAAAACTCCAGAAGCACAAGGATTAGAATATAAAGTGTAAAAATATAAAGCCTTTGGAAGACCATGTAGAAGAATATCAACCTGATTTTAGGGTAAGGGGACAGTTGAAAATGGTGACCACATTGGACTATATCGAAATTAAGAACATCTATTCATTAGAGAGTGAAAAGGCCAACTGTGGAAATAAGAAGATATATTCAAGACATATCACTGACAAAGGGCTCATGTCCAGAATTATGTTCCTACAAATCAGTAAGAAAAAAAAAAGAAAAAAAATAGAAAAATAGAAACTTAAGAGCACTTCAGAAATCCAAATGGCCAATAATCACTTAAATAGTAAATGTGCTCAACCCTATCAGTAACCTGGGAAATGAAAACTACCCCAAGATTGGCAATAAAATAAAAATCTAGTCTAGATTAGGATGTGGAAAATCAGAGCTTATGTAAATTGCTAGTGAGTGTATAAACTGGTATAACCACATTAGAAAACAGATAGTATTATTTATTATGTTGAAGCTTCCGTACCCTATGACCCAAGCAATCCACTCCTGGGTAATAGTCTCTTGAAACTGGAGCACCTGTACCCAAGGAAATATTGTGATATTTACAGTAGCACCTTTCACAACAGCCAAAACCTGAAGGTAATCTAAATGTCCATCAACAATGTTACATATTTGTACCATAAGATACTGCCAGATAGTGGGGTTGCCTGGGTAGCTCAGTCAGTTGAGCCTCTTTGACTCGATTTCTGCTCAGGTTATGATCTCAGGGTTGTGAGACAGAGCTCCGCGTTAGGCTCCATGCTGGGTATGGAGCCTGCTTAAGGTTCTCTCTCTTCCCTCTCCTACTCTCCCCTCCCCCTATGGAAAAAAACACAAAAAACAAACTAACAGTGAAAATGGTAGCTACAGACAACACAGGTGAATTTTATGCAAAATAATGTAGAGCAAAAGCAGACACATAAATACGTAGTTTTGATTCTCTCTATTAAGAGTTTAAAAAGTATACTGTTTTGGAATTCATGCCTAGGTGGTAAAACTAAGTAGAAATGTGAAAGCTTCGAAAGGGTTTGTTTCAGAGAGGATGGCAAGGGTGGTTATGCCTGAGAAGACACAGAAGGGTGTCTGGACACTGTCAATTTTTTTTCCTTTAATATTTTCTTTTATTGTAGTAAAATACACATAATATAACATGTACCATCTTAACCATTTTTAAGTGTACAGTTCATCCTCACTGCTGTGCAACATCACCATTATCCGTCTGTAGAACTTTCTTCATTGTTCCCAGCCGACCCTCTGTACTAACTAAACAGTAACTCCCATTTCCCCCTGTCCTCAGCCCCTGGCAATCACCATTCATTCTCCTCCTGTCTCTATGAATTTGACTACTCTGGGTACTTCACCTGATGAAATCATAAAGTCTTTGTCCTTTGCGAAGGGTTATTTCAATTAGCATACTGCCTTCAAGATTCATCCATGTTGTTGCCCATTTAAGAATCTCCTGCCTTTTCAGTCTGAGTGATATCCTCCCGTATGTATCTACCACCTCTTGTTTACCCATTCATCCATCAGCGCACACTTGGGCTCTTTCCACTCTTTTGCTACCGTGAATGATGCTGTGATGAACATGAGTGTACAGATACCTGAGTCCCTGTTTTCAGCAATTTTCTATTTTCTTGACAAAAGTTTTAAAATTATTCATAGGGCCAATTAATACTTAATTCATTTTCTATGTGTGCATTACATGTCATAAGAAGATTTAAAAAAAAATCCTATAGATCTGGAATTCAGTTACCATGGAAACTCACTTTGATTCTGTTTTTGCCTTTCTTCCTGTGATCCTCTCTTTCTTGTTCTACGAAGCAAGCAGTGCTTTCTCGCCCATTTAAAAATAAACATTTTAGTGAGGTATGAAACCTACAGAAAATTGTGCAAGTAATAAACATCAATGTGACAAATTATTCACAAAACGAACAGTCTGGTTTGAGTGTATGTGTTAGGTATATGAAGAGTGTGTGCCTAGAAACAAAACAATGCACATTTCAGGAGACCAACCAAGTCTTTTATTTATTATTTATGGATGGATGTATTTATTTATCATCATCTCTCCATCTAAGGGGTTCAATAAAGCTTTAACCTAAAAACCAAGTAGCTACTTAAATCTAAGGAGGTAAATAACATGATACTATAAAGTGTTAATACCTGGAATTTAAAGTGTTTGCCTCTTGAGAATGACTATTGGGGATAATAAGCATGGGGGCAATATGTTATTCATGATTTACATATTCGACTTTTAAAAATATATATGTATTACATATTGCAATTTGAGAAGTAATTTCCTATTTGCAATAAATTAATCAATGTCTATAATCTATCCTTCACTCTAAACAAGACCTTTCTCATCATTTGAAATGTTCATCTAGGTTTTTCTCTGTTTTGTTTAAATATCTTGACTTTTAGTATTATCTTGATAATCATGTTTAAAATCATGTCTCTACTATTTGGACTTACTTATGAATTGTGGTAAGTTTTTGGCCACATTCTATTTCTTAGCTATAGATTAGACTGGTGTCTTTACCTACAACAGGATCTACGCTCCCATTTTACAATTCTGACACTAAACATGTGTTTTTCTTAACACACTACCCAGCAATTCCTGACTCCTGAAAGATGTCCTATAGTTCAACCCAATTCAAACACTATCTACTTGGAGATACCATCAGATGCCACAAATTAAGGATTGGCCTGACAAGAATGCCCACCTCCTCTCATTTCCGACATCAAAGTCCAGGCTGTCACCTTGCTTCTGACTGACTGGCTACAGGTTGATTGGAGGTCCAGCAACCTCCTTCCTGGGTTTGACTAGTTATGGGTTTATTATAAAAGGTTATAATCTAGTTATAGCCAGCTAGAAGAGATGCATAGGGCAATATATGGGGAAAGGGTGTGGAGCGGTCATGCCATCT
>CM053604.1:7148524-7193524 GCA_028646535.1 Procyon lotor | reverse complement strand
TTAAAAATAGCTAATAAATCAGATTATCTTGAGGTATTATTTCTTGCAAGTCAAAATGGAGAGCAAAAAAATCAACCCTAATTTTTAGTTTATGTATACACTGAAAATAGCAACAATAAAAATAAGCATTTGTAGCAGACATATTCCATCTTCACTATTAATTTGCTACCTTTGGTAAATTACTGGGGCAGATCTTGAAGTTAAAAACCCACGTTTAGAAATAAGTGCACGCTTCACCCACTATATAGCAGCAGACTGTTTGCCCCTACGCAAAACATTCTCATATCTAATTTTAACTTTACATATAAAAATAACTTGGAGAAAATACAAAAAAACATTTTATTTTAACATGAAAATATCACAAAAATTAGTAAGCCTGAGATGTAGGGTTTTGGTGAAAAACAAGAGGCTTGTAGTGTTTTGGCTGCTGATAAAGATGCATGTATTGGTAGCTGGGGTGAGAGCAGAAGAATGCACTTATTTCTTCCGCATGTCGCGTCTTCAGACACAGTAAGCCACATGCACCCTTTCTTTCCTTGTTACACAGAGGCCGGTGTGCTATTCTTAGTTCCAGCGGAAGTGGATCTGACGTGGGCGATCAGCACCTTCCTTTACCAATGGCTTATGGAACTCACGTCCTGCACGGGAGTGGATATTTGCCCAACAAAACTCACAGTAATACTGCAGGCAAGTGACATTGGCACAGAAGAAGGGAGCAAATTTTCCACCACAGCGTGCGCCCTGGCATTCATCACACATCTGGTCATCTAGCACATATGGCTTTACCTCCACCTGGAAAGAGAGAGAGAAAAAAGTCTCCCATTAAGTCTGCTTCACAAATCATTTTAGTAAATTTAAAATGTTCAGGGTGTTCTCGACAAAAGGACCAGCATTAAACAATGAGAAAGTAGGCAGTTTCCCAGGGAAATAGCTTTACCATGTAGTAGGTTAAAAAACAAAAAAACAAAAGCAACACCCAAAACCAACAGCAAAGTCATTCTCTTCTGGCACTAATCATCTTTCTCTAAGATGTTTCATGTTCATAAGTGACCATGTGATTAAATGAGCACTTAGTTTTAGTTTGGTAATTTTATTTTATTTTGATATGTTTTCTTCCGAGGACTATAAACTGAGTGGTATTTACAATATTTTTCAAAGGCAGAAAATACGTCTAAAAACTATACACCTAACTGATGTGTAAAACATTCTACCTTTACCTTCTGTGAAATAACATCTTTAGAACACCTCTGTGTTAATATTTTTGGGGCAGGGTGATTGTGAGTAAAAGAGAGAAGGGCATGGAAGACAAATGGTTTTTACATTTTCCCCCTTCAGCCCAGTAGCACCTGAGAGACGACCCAACCCCAAACAACTGCTGATTAGGACAACGTTTCTGTATGTACCCTGCTTGTAACTACTTGGTGCACACATGCCAGAACTGCGGATAATCTTATTAAAGGCATGTCTAGACTTCTGTGAATTTATGAGATTCAAAGTCAAAGAGGCCCACTGAGGACGTTCGACCCAGGAAAAGATCTCAGACCCCAGTCAGCTCTGAGCGCTAAGCCTTTTAAACCTCAGTTTCCAGGTCTGTAAAGTGAGAAGAATCCTAGAACCTACTTCAGAGAGCTGTGAGGATTAGATTATGCAGGTAAAAGCATGTAAGGCAGGCTTGGCACACAGCAGAGACTCCAAGTCAATGCTGTCTACTAATAATAAGTATGAATGGAGGGCTACTACCTTTGTCTGACTCTATCATCAGCAGGTGGCCTTCTAAGACCTCAGCCTTTCCTGAGGAGAGGAGGCAAAACTGAGTGTTAAAGGGTTTGGTTAGAGATAAAGTAGTGTTTGCCCAAGGTAAAAAATAACAAGCCAAAAATTTCTATTCTGAATGTATTAACACTTGCATGTGTGCAGAAAATGAGCACATAAGGGTATTTTTCTGAAGCATTATTTGTCACAAGAGCAACAACGAATAGGGAAAAACCTAAAAGTTGATGAAAAGGACTATAAAACAAACACCTGATAGGTAATGAAATTAAGTTGTTTTTATTTACATTTCACTGATTAGGGCTGGATAAACCTTTTAAGTGCATTGAACATTTTGCTTTTCTGAACAGTCTGTATCTTCTGCATATTTTCCTGCTGAGGTTTTTTGTTTGTTTTTTTTTTTTTGAAGTGAATCTTCTTTGTCAGTTAAGGACATTTAACCTTTCTTCCACTGGCATTTGATTTTTTAAAAGATCTTTGACAGTCTAAAATTTTTATGTTCAATCCTTATTTTTTAATTTTTTCCTTTATGGATCCTATCTTGATTGCCAGGCTGCTGTTTCTGATTTATTATCTTCATTATAATATTATGTAACTATAACTATATATATATATATATATATATACACACACACACACACATATATAAAACTATATAGTATTGTTATAATGATATATATATATTAAAGAAACTACCAAGGAATACCTTAAAGTGGCATGAGAATTACTGAATTTCATTTTAGATGATAATCAAAATGAGCACAGGCAAAGTGTCTGCTCAATACTTAGTACCCAGGATCTAGCAGAACATCTAGCACAAACATCTAGAAGCTATCTGAATAAATGTAGTACATTTACATATGCTTTCTGGGTTTCTTTCTCATGATTTTACATCTTGACTTTACTGTAATTAAAGACAGAGTATCTGTGTGGCTTACTTCATTCCGTAATACCTCATAAAATTCTTGGTTCTTAGAAGTTACTGAATGTAAAACTGGTGAATAAAATTTCAAGATGCAATGATTTCAATTATTTGTATTTCAAACTTCTAGATATTATTTTATGAAACTAATCTAATTATCTTCAAAATCACTGACTTTAAAGATAGAAAACGATTTCAAACTTATGATTTTAGAGTATTCTGATTATTTCTGATTAATAATCTCTAAAAATTAGCTCTTGTATGTGTGAAAAGGAGTTGGGAGTTTCATCAATTCTGTACCTATTCTTACTTTCTATTCTGATGCCTTTCCCTATTTCACTTCAGAGGACCTATACGTAATACTTAATCTCCTGGATTCACAACTAATGAAATAATTCATATCTAATTATCCAACCTGAATTGTAACACAACTCCCTTCAGTAAGTATCAGAAGGCAAAGTTAATAATATTACTCATGGAGTAACATACCAAAATTACAATGAATTACACTTTTGTGGTGATGGTGCTTCCCAGCTTCTGGGAAGAAGGAATTAAACCTCAAAGTGTTGATGAGCCAAGACAGCAAGCTGAATACACAATTTTAATCCTCCCCAAATCTCTGGGTTATCAGTTATAAATTTAAAATTAATCTATTCTTATGGTTTAATAACTATATTCATACTAGAGACATGAAAGGTATAGAGATTGATTTTGTGTGTGTGTGTGTGTGTGAAAAAGTAAGCTCAAATTCTTTTTTTTTTTTTTTTAAAGATACCCAACATGGGGTTCGAACTTATAACCCCAAGATCTAGAGTTGCATTCTCTACCAACTGAACCAGACAGACATCTCTCAAATTATTTCAGATAAAGCTCAAATATACCTTAAGCAGCACATATCTTAAAAAAACAACAACAACAAAAAAACCTTTTCTCTCAGGCATTGTAATGACTTTTTAAGAAGGTATGCATGTGTTTCTCAATTCACTTGCTCTGCATCTGAATTGCTCTTTAAGAATCCATACTCTGCCCCAAATAATTGATCCTTCACTATCATTTTGGAAACAAAAAAGGATGAGGTAGGACACTGCAATTTTTTTCCCTGTGCTCCTGCATGTTAAATAACTATAATTATATACAACGTAGGTAACGTCCTCGGTTGACTGGATCATTTCTTTGCAAAAGTCAGGGTTAGACCAGATACTTGGTCTAAATCATGGCTGCACATTAGAATCATCTGGGAGCTTTATAAATTCCTGCTGCCCCTGGCCAATTACAACAAAATTTCTGGGGGTCGGGGGATGGGGGAACCCAGATGTCAAATTTTTCTAAACTCCCAGGTGACTTTATTCTGCAGCCGAGGGTGAAAACCCACTGGATTAGAGGAACTCCGTTCAACAAATTTTCCTGCATGGTGGAATTAAAGCAGAGATGGTCCACTTAGAGATTGAGTGTGTGTGTGTGTGTGTGTGTGTGTGTGTGTGTGTGTGTGTGTGTGTGTGTGTTGCAATATTTTAAGTAACAATGCAAAAAATCACTCTGCTTGTATGAACTCAATCTATGCTGTACTTTTTTTGTTTTCTAAATGGGAATGCTTGGTAATTAAACTGATGACTACTTTTAGAGTCCATGGTCTAGTCAATCCATACTCCTTAACCAGGTCCCCTGCCTCCAAAATTGTCTTTTAATATATATACAGACAGCCTCAGAGAAGAAACTTCAAGAAACTGTTACACTGGGAAAATAAATACAGACTCAAGTTATATCTACTAAATTGGATATAAAAAAAGTTAAATTACCTCTTATTCTTAGTATATCTCATCTGTACTATAATGTAAACATCATTATTTTAGAATACTGCTTAGCTGTATATATGTACTATGAGCAGATTTTAGTATGAAATAGATTTGCAAATGAACAACTGAATATGGGTCACTCCTTTTCCCTATTTTAGATGGTAATCAGTACTAGGAATTATTCATTGGGGTGGCTTTTAGTTACCGGAGTATTCATAGGACTTCCTAAAAAGTTCTTATTGTGATTACCTAAACAATGCTACTAAACAGTAAATGTTTTAAAGTTTAGGATAATTATTTTGTGTGTTTAATTTTTTTTGTATATTTATTATTTTGTATACTTAGGGAAATATACACAGTATTTATTTTAAATTTAATGATAAAAGATAAAAACACTTAAATAACACTCAGTGCCAGACTCTAAATGCTTCTACATGAGAATTCATTTAATCTTCAAAATAATTGTGAAAAATTGCTTTCCATTTTATAAATGGGGAAAAAGAAGCATACTGAGGGTTAATTTCTTGAGGATTACAGAGCATGTGGTGGAAATGGCATCCTGGGCATGCTGGCTCCAGGATACAAGCTCTTTTTTTTTTTAAAGATTTTATTTATTTGACAGAGAGAAACACAGCAAGAGAGGGAACACAAGCAGAGGGAATGGTAGCGGGAGAAGCAGGCTCCCTGCCGAGCAGAGAGCCTGATGCGGGGCTTGATCCCAGGTCCCTGGGATCTGACCTGGGCCGAAGGCAGACGCTTAACAACTGAGCCACCCAGGCGCCCAAGCTTTTTTTTTTTTTTTTTTTTTAAAGATTTTATTTATTTGAGAGAGAGAGCACGAGCAGGGGGAAGGGCAGAGGGAGAGAGAGAAGCAGACTCCCCGCTGAGCAGGGAGCCTGATGAGGGGCTCAATTCCAGACCTTGGGATCATGATCTGAGCTGAAGGCAGGTCACAGAGCCACCCAGGTGAACCCAGGGTACAACTCTTAAAACAAGCTCTGCCTATATGGTTAGAAAGATATTAAGACCTTATTGGTGGACTAAAAACAACAACAACAACAAAAACCAAAAACCCCACAACCTGACATGTTTTTAAAATAACATTTATATTTTGTATACTGTATCTGAAGTTCAAAGCATGGGGACGCCTGGGTGGCTTGAGTCCTGCATCAGGCTCTTTGCTCAGTGGGGAACCTGCTTCTCTCTCTGCCCTGCTCCTCTCTCTCTGACAAATAAATAAATAAAATTTTAAAAAAGTTCCAAGTATGTTCAATACTATTGCATTTCAGTGATATTTTGATATAATACTCTTTAACTGTAAGATTTAAAGATATCTAAAAAAATAAAGTGTTTGGATTATATTATTAACTCGATAGTGTAGTAAGCTCTGGATCAGCACCTTATTATAGGATGTTAAATGCTTTCCCAATATGCAACTTACGCGTTTATCAATATCCCCATGTTGAAGCTGAACAAACCGAGCACTGATGGCAGCAATATAGCTCTGCTGATTGGAGAAAGCAACTCGACCAGCACCTTTTGGGTATTTTAGCTCAGGATCTGTATCAATTCCTGCATAACAAACTCCACCATACAGCCGGTCCATGATCATAGCAAGTTCCACTTGAAAAGGAAAAGAAATTCACATCAAATGTAAGAGAACACAGTAAATCAACAGTGTTAAAATACTTTTTTAAAAGGGAAAAGTCAATAGGATAAATATTTTTATGCTGTTTTCTAAATCCAATCCTTTCACCTGCATACTGGACCCAATCTGCTCTCACTACAGAACTACTTGGCAATTCTCCTCTCTCCTTTATCATCAGTTTTTCCCTCTACACTGGATCATTCCCAATCTTAAAAAAAACACAAAACAAAACTCTTAATTCTATTTTTCTCCCTCTCAGTGATTGCTTAATTTCTATATTCTCCCTTTACAGCCAAAATTTTTTTTTCTTCTACTACCTCATTCCTTGCTCAACCTTTATAACCTGACTTTCATCCCATGACTCCAAGTTAATTGCTCATGTCACTGTCAAGTACAATGGTCAATCTACTTGGAAGCAGCACTGAACACAGTTAATGTCTACTTTCTGCATCTGGCCTTCAGGACACATTTTTCTACTAATTTTTTATCTGATCTCACAATTCCTTCTTAGTGTCCTTGCCAGTTCCTCTTCAACTCCTTGACTTTTTCAATGTCAAAATACTCTAAGTTTCAGTCCGCGGATTTCTCTTTATATTTGTGGCTTTGGTGACTTCATCCCATGTCATGGCTTTAAATACCTTCTATCTGCCTTTAGCTCCTAAATTCCTATCTCCAGCCTGGGTTTCTTTTCTGGACTCCAAAGTCATCTACGCAACCATCAGATGGCCAACTGGAGTTGTTGTCCTAGAAAACTCATACTGCCATTTAACAGACCTCCACCACTTAGTTTGAAATGGCACTCCTGATCTTCCACCATCCCATTAAATCTGCTCCGATGAGTTTTTGCTAACTCAGCTGGTAAGCAACAGAAAAGATGAAGTTGCCAAGACCCTTGGCTTCATCCTTTCTATTTTCTGTTTTCCCCACTATACATGCAATCCTATTAACCTGATTTTCCAGACCTATCTAAAATCCAATCTCCTCACATCCATCAACTAACATCCTGTTCAAAACTCTCATTATTATTCATCTGGATCGTGGAAATAGCCTTAACTCTTTGCTTCTAATTTACTGTCAAAACAGGAGCAAGGCCTCTTAGAATTTATTTTCAAAACAGTAGCAAGAGTAATTCTTAGATCTCATATATAAATGGCTTAATTAAAATTTCTACTTAGGTGCTCAAAATGGCTTTCAAAAACTTGCTTTCTGAAACCCTGCTTTCAAACTTGTTTTCAAAACCAAGACCAGAATCTCCCTTCTTTGGTGTTCTTTATGGCAGTGGAAGGTGTGTCTATCTATGTAGTGGCTTAAGACTGAAAGCTAAAGCCATCAAGAGAAATGAAATCTTGCCATTTGCAATGACATGGATGGAACTAGAGGGTATTATGCTAAGTGAAATAGGTCAATCAGAGAAAGACAATTATCATATGATCTGATATGAAGAATTTGAGAGGCAGGGCAGTGGGTCATAAGGGGTGGAGGGGGGGAACGAAACAAGATGGGATCAGGAGGGAGACAAACCATAAGGGACTCCTAAACTCATGAAATAAACTGAGGGTTGCTGGGGGGTAGGACGGTAGGGATAGGGTGGCTGGGTTATGGACATTGGGGAGGGTATTTGCTATGGTGAGTTCTGTGAAATGTGTAAGCCTGATGATTCACAGACATGTACCCTGGGGCAAATAATACATTATATGTTAATATAATGTAAAAAAAAAAAAAAGACTGAAAGCTGAGATTAAGCCTTTGAGGTTACCTCATAAATTGTCTGGGACATGTTTACTTTGCTCTCTAACCACTGGTACCTCCAATCTAAACTGATGTTATCTTTCTCCTGTCCTGCAAGAATAGGCTCCTAAAATGGTCTACCCATATCTAGTCTCAACCCAACTGCCCCCAAAACATGTCATTAACTACAGTTATCTAAAACTCTTCATTGGGGTGCTTGGGTGGCTCAGTGGGTTAAAGCCTCTGCCTTCAGCTCAGGTCATGATCTCAGGGTCCTGGGATCGAGCCCCACATCGGGCTCTCTGCTCAGTGGGGAGCCTGCTTCTCCCTCTCTCTCTGCCTGCCTCTCTGCCTACTTGTGATCTCTCTGTCAAATAAATAAAACCTTAAAAAAAATAAAATTCTTCATTGGTTTCTCCTTGCTCTGAGGATAAATACTGAATTAGCTTATCAGACTTGTATGGTCTGACTCTTATTCACTTTTTCAATGCCTTTTGTCTCTCTCTCCTCACTTCTTATACCCCTAGTCTTCAGCCACTCTGGATTTCTTTCAGTTCCTCCAATGCCCTCTGCTTCCCTCCACTAAAGGTCTTTGAATATGCACTTCCCTTTGTCTGAAAACACACTCCTCAAAACTGTGTTGCCACCTCAACTCTATTCCTTCCGCTGTGTGTCAGCTCAAATGCAAATATCTCTAAATATCAGACTACACCACACATTCCCTTGATGCTCTTCTATTCTATAGTCTTTCTTTGTAGCAGTTATATTCTGTAAGTATTTACATGTGTGAATGGTTCTTTTAACATATATCTCCTATACTGACTGGAAGAGGATGTTCTCAGTGGTGGAAGGCTAAATTAACACACTTCATTGGGCACCTGGAATCATAAAACATGCTTGTACAGTGGGCATACAGGTCTGTAATTATGTTCCTAGATGACATTTCTGGTAAATCTCTGGTTTCTCATAACTGATAAACAGAAGTTTATTACTTATCAAAGCACTATTAAAAAATCCCATACTTCTTCAAATATCAGAATCAACCAACATAAAATAAACACACCCAAAATTCTTTTTTTTTAGAGAATTACACTTAAGAAGTCAGAAGTATTTGGATTCTTCTTATAGAGTCTGCTTGGAGTTAATTATTAATATTGATAGATGAGTGTCCACTACTCCACTTACTTGACAGTTTTAAGAATATTTCTCAGAATTCTGTAGTGAACAACTCTTGGAGCATAAAGAATCTGTCCCTTGCCTGCCCAATAGTGCCATGTACATAATAGCTCCAAAAAGTTTACTGAATTCATTCATATTTAATTTTTTAAAAAAGAAGCAACATTTGTTAACTAGATCTACTTACCAGCCCTTAATGGCCTAGGAACACCTCCAACAAAAATTGTTTTTCGAGGATCCAAAGGCTGAGAACCATCCATCACAAAATCACTATCACTTAAGTTCCAAGGACGGATCTGAACCTGTGAAGAAAATCACATCGCTGTAATAGGTCTTATTCTCTTGACAGCTTATGCTGCTTTGTGCCAGTTAACAGTGGTTTTTTTATTTTTCAAAATTTTGTATAGTTGGATTTGAAAATAAATTATTTTTTATCTAGATACTGTAAGTTATCCAGGTTTTTAAAAACTAAACTCTTAACATGGTATTTTAACTATTTTATCACTAATAATTACTTCAAACCAGTTTTTGGAAAACTCACATTTGTAGCCTAAAGTTCACATACTATTTACTTACTGGTTTGTCCTTGATGGTGGGGCTGGAAACACACAGATAGAGTTTTCCATCTTCTTCAATACAAGCATCAATTAGTGCTTGAACTGAGCTCTCTTCTTGAAAGAGAAGGAATGCATAGCCTGTAATAACCATTAAAAATGAGGCAATATGGCAAAGTAAGTGATTTCACCCCAAATTTCAGTACTATTTAGAAAACACATGCTTTTGCAAAAGAAAAAAATTTTTAACCATCAGAGAGAACCAGAACCATTAGACTTTCCATAGGAGAACACAATATCCTATGGAATACACACAAAAACAGATACTCATTAATTAGCTATCTTTATATAAGTGCTTACTCTCCAATACTGTGCTAAGAGTTTTACATAAATTATTTCATTTGATTCCTACAACAAGTCTATAAGACATTATTCCCATTTTATAGAAGAGAAACCTGAGGTATCTAGCAGTTAAATGACATGTCCCAAGTCAGTTACATGAGCAAGCAGTTGGTGGAGTAATTTCAAACCCAGGAGAGCCCCCAGGTCTCCCAAGATACTGCCTTCTTTAAGAATTTGGCACTAACCCCTTGATTATATTAGGAGTACAAGATTTCTAAAAAGGCCCTCAGGATAAGACATGTTCTGGTACATACTTTGGGCTAGAGTACACTTGGAAAGGGCCGAGAATTTCCATAAGGAAGGGGAAATAACCACAGTCAGCATGACAACTTCAAAATTGTACTAAGACAACTACCTTAAGGAGGCTGGAGTGAAATGAGTTCTCTAGCATGGGTCAGGACCTTAAAATCAAACTCTCAACTGGGATGAGCCATGGAACACTCCTTTCAAGTAGTCTGGAGACTATGTTTGGACTCTGGACCCAAGCTCTTGCTTATTAGATGCCTGTACCTTTGGGAAATATGCCCTTACTCCTTTCTTTGTGATAACGGATTGTCATTCTTTAGGCAGAATAGACTTCATTATAAAAAGAAGGTATCAAAATTTACACTGCACGTTCACCATTACGTGATTATTCCTAGAAGCTGATAACTGACCAAAAAACACCCTTCTTTGATGAGATTTATATGAAAACAAATCTAGAGAATTGTAATCTGGTTCTACTATGAAGAAGTCAACAAGCAGACCATGCACATCTATTCCATTAGACAATGGTAAATGTGAGATAATGTTTTATGCAGAAATCAAAACACATAGCTTTATTGTCAACAATAGCTGTAATTGCCACAAAAGTCTGATGTGACATAAAAGTGCTTCATTTTAAAATTATAATACCTGATTGCATAAATAAGTCATCAAACCAACCTATGCAACAGAAACTTCCTAAGGTATGATTATGCAAGATTAAAAAAACACATTATAGATGTTTTTAACTGCTAGAAATAATTTAAATGTTTGAAAAATAAAAAAATGAAGACTGGTTTTAAACGAAGGCTTTAATTTTGATACAAGTTAAGGATTTGCGAGTTATAACTGTTTTGTAATAATTCAGAGGATATAAATTCAATTTACTAAAATATATTTTAAATTCAGTATATTTAATGTTAAGACTTGTGATATTAACTTTTGATATTAATATTTCAAATTTGCCTAGTTTTAAAGTGATACTTTACATTCAGTATATTTTTTAAAGATTTTATTTGAGAGAGAGAGAGAGGGAGAGGGAGAGAGAGAGAAAGCATGAGCAGGAGGAGAGTGAGAGGGAGAAGCTCAGCAGGGAGCCTGACACAGGGCTTGGATCCCAGGACCCTAAGATCATGACCTGAGTTGAAGGCAGACACTTAACCAACTGAGCCACCCAGGCACCCCTACATTCAATATTCCTAATATTAAATAATGATTTGTGTGATTATTAGGGAAGAAATGTTTGTATCACAAAACTAATTAAGTAACGTGGCAGGTAAATTATGATCTAGCTAAGGCAAACCATTAAATATTAAAATACTCTTACCAAAAACATACTGTACAGCAAACTAATACTCACACATAGGGTGAACCGCATTCACTGTAAAAGAAACCTGTGTACATATGTGGCTCTACCTCCAAGGGCCTTAATTACAAGGCAGCTTCACTAACTGGATGCTTTCTGTACCAGTGTTTCCAAACCATGGAAGATGAATTACAACAATGACAAAACTGCTTAAAAGGACAAAGTTTGGAAACACTGGTCTTTGGTAATTAACTATAATTGTACCAAAAACTATGATCTGCCAGTGCCTCTTTTTTGGGGTCTTTTTGTTTTGTTTTGTTTTCAGTTTGAGAAAATAAATTAACCATCACCACAAAAACCACAATGGCAACAACAATGGCAACAACAGCAACAAAGACAGCAACTATTCTGTTTGATTAAATTTGTGCCAACACATCTTTCTAGGCTTAGAGTCCATCATCCTGTTACATGAACAAGAGGCTCAGGCAAAAAATGTATACCTGTCTCCACACAAACCAATTCTCATTCCTTTCTAAAACTGTATTTCAATTCCTGCCTGGAACTCTGGATTACACAATACCTTCAGATTTCATTCAGAACTTCTCAGTGAAGTTCTGAAGGCTGACCTGAAGTAGCCTTCCCCACCTACTTCAGGTCAAAGGAACTTCTCTATCCTGTAGTATCTATAGGTGTTTATATCATTTGGTAGTCAATTATTATTCTGTGCATTACCAAAAATACGAAGATGAGTAAATTCAGAGTATTACAGACTGTGGGAAGATCGGATATTAGTAAAATCATCACAGATTTATAGAGTTGTAAAAATGTAACACTGTAGCTGTGACAAGTGCTATGAGAGAGTGGAGCAGTGCCAGGAGAGCCTACAACAGGAGTATGTGAAAGGTTAGATGCATCCTGGAAGTATCCTGTGAACAACCAATGTTTAAACGGAGACAAATGGGGGTATGTAGATGAAGACACGTCAGAAGGGCCTTCAGGGCAAGTGAGAATACTATACATAAGAGCCCTAAGGCAGGAGAGAACAAGGCCAGTTTTTGGAACCAGAAGGAACACGAATTAATAATGGAAGAAACCAGAGAGGTGAGGAGGTTGGTCAGGGCAAATGCATTTTTGCCTTTATTATAACTGAAAGAAACCACTGAAGGGTTTTAAGCAGATGGTCAAGTGATAGCACTATCAGATGGGTTTTCAAAGAGATTACTTTGGCTGTACTATGGGAGAAAAACTGGAGAGGCAGAGGTACGGACAGACTAGTCACATTCCTGAAGTGGACCAGGGTACTGGTAACTTAGGCAGGAATATTAGAAACTAACTGACATTTTTACTGAACAGTCAAAAAACTTTACAAGAGGTCAATAGAGTGAAACAATGGACAACAGGTTAAAACTAGATGAACAAATGAATGTCTACATCTATATGGAGCTAATTTTCTCTAAGTATTAGGACCTCCACGTCTAGTAAACTCCAAATCTGGGTGAAAATTTAGAGTACATGGAGAAAGGTTCATAGCTTTAATCAGATCATCAAAGAGATCTGGGATTCAGAATCCGTGCTCAAAAGACGTTCTTGAGTCTGTAAATCTAAGATCTAAAGGTATAAAACAAAAACCATTGTGTTATTCCATTTCTCTAAAATCTACATGAATTTGGTAATGGTAATGGAGGTCCTAGAATTCTCAGTGACAAATAAGTGAGATATCCTATATAATTCATTATTAGAAATCTTTAATTAGTTTTTCTATACCAATAACTATTCTAACATGTTTCCTTTCCTAGATCCCAAAGCAGACCATTTAATAGATCTATTGGAGTTTATTTTCCAGGCTTGAAAATTCACTCAGCCAAGAGAAAAATAGGGTTTTTGTTTTTCTAAAATTTTATTTCAGTGATGTTTGAAGAAAAGCCTTAGTTTTTCAACCTCCCTCTTTTTTATTCACTTCAGAGAATCTGCCATTAGCAACCTGACTGGATTCATGTTTAATTCTCTCCATTCACCTCCCCTGCTCATTGTGGGCAAGGGGTACTTACCTCGTCTCCCCACTAGTGGTGGCCTTGCTTTTGCTCACACGCATGATAGTGATTTATGATTCTTGGTGCTATGGTGACAAGCCACAGTGGATATCTTATAGCAGTAAGTTACTAGCACATCTAGGTATCTATCCTTTTTACATCTGATCTCTTTATATAATGGGGGTTTGGACTAGTCACTTTTTTCTCTAGGTAAATTCACCCACAAAGCAAATATTGCTCTATTGTTACCTGCTGTTGTTTGGAACACTTTAGTAAATCTGGCAATATTTATACTATTCATGTATTTATATTTTTCTCTCACTTCAAGATCTTAATTTCACTGCATAGAAGGACACTTTGTTTTGTTTTTGTATCAAGTTACTTAGAAGGATGCTTCAGACAGAGAAAAAAAAACCTCAAAACATTTGTTGATTTGAGTCTTTGAAATCACTGCCAAATCATTATAGAGAAAGCACAGAAAGTGTCTAATGGCTCCTGACTGGCTTAAAGTGAAACTATGATAGTCCTCAGGCCCATTCTTCCTCACTTGACCCATGTTACCAGCCTTCATAAATTATCCCATTAGTTTTTATATAAAGGTGTGATGGATATGCAATTCTAAAAGAAAAGAAAACACAAGTAATTGGTATTGTCTTATTTGCTCTCATGAAACTGATTGCCTAGAAAATATTAACAATAAAAACTCTTACCTTTTGGTGGAAAATAGGACTTGCTTTCTGCTTTATGAGGCCAATCTACTACCAAAGGCCCAAATCTTCTGAAGCTAGCAGTTATTTCGTCTTAAAAAAAGTACAATAATACACATTAGGAATTAGTTTTAATAGTTCATTTTGAAAAAAAAAACAACACAAACCCATATATTATAAGTTAAAGATTTAATATTTAAAAGTACCAAGTACTCTAAGATAAACTAGAACATGAAAACCGAAAACACGTCTAATATCCTTACTATAAAAGAATATATGACATAAATAGGTATTTTAGTCAAAATAAATTAATAAATTTAAGTAGCCAGAGCAATCAATTCAGTGTGAGTTTTAAAATTTTATGTAACATTGTACAGATACTAAAAGTATTGATGGTATACCAAACCATAAATAAAGAGATGATTATTGATTGATAAGAAAATCTCATAGGGAAAGAAAAGGTCTGCTAGAATAAGACATGTAGAATTATCATACTCATTAAATATTCTAAGATCTGACACATACCAGGTAGCTTCATTGAAACAAATACAGGTCAAATACAAGGATATGCTTTAGGTTATTTCATCACATGAAAACCATATTATATTAATTAACAGGATAGGTGTGTGGATATTTGAATAATTAAAAAATTTCTAAAAGTGTAGCAATATCCTTAGTTGTGAATAAGAGTGGCAGATTTCCCAAACTGCACAAACATTGGACAGTTTTGTATTTTTAATCTTTACCTTGAATTATTTTCTTTTGTTACTATTACACATGATGAATTTTACATCTGTTCAGTCTTTGCAAAACCTGAGTTTCCTGTTTATGTTCTGTTCCCATTACCCTTTTTGGCTTTATTACCTCATTTTTACTTATTTCCTACAGCCTATTTATCCTTAAGGAAATTAAACTTCTGACTATCATGCACTGTAGGCATTTTATTTTGTGTATTATAGTAATATGAGAGATTTTAAGTTTTATTAGAAAAACTTTCTGTATTATAATCTTATTTACAAAAAAATACAGTAATATTATAAAGAAAAAATCTTTAAACTGTTTAATTACCTATTTCATATTTCAATAGGTGACAAAAGATTTAAACAGAGATAGATATCCATTCTGACTGAAAATCCTGAGGTAAAAAATTTCATATCCCCATTCACATTATATTCTAGGTTTTCATTTGTTTTAAGCTCAAATTATCACCCTACCTTCATCAATATCTGGAGGAAGACCACCAACAAAAACTTTTCGAGAGAAGCGTTCTATTCGTTCTCCATTTTGATGAGCTGAGTAACATGTGGGTGAATTTAAAACTCCAACTTGATCATTATGACCATCATCAAGCAGACCATCATCTATGGGAAAGAGGGAAGAACGACCTAAAATATAAGAACAAATATAACTTGAATCTCAGGAAATGACAAAGTGAGGCATTAAAAATAGCAATGACAAATTCAAAGGCTTAAAACATGAAGGTGACACAGGCATAAAAAAATAAGGGAAATTCAGATAGTTTAAGGTTTTAATTACCGGGATTCAAAAGAGAAGCAGTCTGAAGAATGACTTAGAAATAAACATAGTCATATGACAATAATTATATTGTAAACAAACACTGGATCGTTTCAATTTTTTATGGAAAGCAGTAAGAATCTGATGTATGGGGACAGTTTAAACTGGATGTGTAACAGGAGAAACCTTTGAGAAATTGGTGGCAAAAGGGAAATGGCACAGACTAAATAGGTAAGAGCACATAATAAAAAGCCACTTGCAGACCACAGTAAGTAAGGACAAAGGCAACAAGTAAGACTTGCATATAAGGTTTTGAATTAATTGATTACACATGTAGATGGGGCATCTGCACATGTACAAAAAAGAAAAAGGTATTTTGGTCCCCATCTGAGGCTACCCTTCAAGGGTGTACCCTTTGTCCAGAGCACGTCCTGTATAATTTTCTGCAGCAATCCTGATCTAGACTCCATGGGGATCAAAAAAATAAAATGACCTAATAAAATATAGTCCCTTGCTCTCAGAGAATGTACATTTAGAAAAGATAAAAATCTATCCATATAACTATGGCACATATCCATAAAAAAGCTCCAAAGTACTTCAGAGGAAGTTTGGAAGAAGGGAGTAGTCTGGCTAATAAATGGGTAATTTCTTTTATTTTCTTTTAAAAAAAAATTATTTATTTATTTGACAGAGAGATGACAAGCAGGCAGAGGCAGGCAGAGAAAGAGGAGGAAGAAGGCTCCCTGCAGGGCTCGATCTCAGGACCCTGAGATCATGACCTGAGCCGAAGGCAGAGGCTTTAACTCACTGAGCCACCCAGGCGCCAAATGGGTAATTTCTTAAATCTCCAAGTGAAACTGAATGGCAATTGTGGCAAAAAGGGAAAGCTAGTGGTATTTACTCAGGGCATTAGAGAGGGCAAGATATATCTAAATAAAAATATTTATTAGAACATGGCTTTGAGTAAATTTTCCAAGTAGAAGGAGAAACCTAAGAGAAAAGAGGAAAATATGAATTTAAGAAATAGGGAGTAGTCAAAATTGACTACTACACATTGGAAATAAAGAGAGTACAAGTAATAAAACAGCAATGAGGCTAGTCAGAATACTTAGCCTTGAATGCCAGGCTAAAGGAGATGTTTTATTTGGTATATGATTAAAACAAAAAAAAAAACTGGATATAGGGCTCAAGCAATATAACTTTATTGGTGCTTTGGGAAGACTTATAGCAAAAGTGGTTAAAGTGATTAGAAAGCAGCAGATGAGAAAGGATGGACGGGGAGATAACTATAGCAGTAAAGAATAGATATCTGGGAAACAAAAGAGAAAACTGGAAAGGAGGAACTAAACAGAAGTGCTAGAACATGAATAATAAGAATCATTAACTAAATATAAGGACAATTAAAACCAAAAATGGTATAAGAAAGGGTAGATATGGAAGGAACAATCAACAAAGCAAGTAACAAAACTCTCATCCCTTTGGAATGGGAGAAGACATTTGAAAGGATACTGACATATCTGATAAAGAGTTAGTATCCAAAATATGTGAAGAACTTATAAAACTAAACACACAAAAAACAATGCAGTTAAAAAACTGGCACAAGACCCGAACAGACATTTTTCCAAAGAAGACATACAGCTGGCTAACAGATACATGAAAAGTTATTTATCATCACTCATCGTCAGGGAAATGCAAATCAAAACTACAATGAGATGATCACCTCACACAGTCAGAAAGGCTAAAATTAACAAGAAACAAGTGTCAGCAAGGATGACACAGCAAGTGTCAGCAGAGAAAGGGGAACCCTCTTACACTGTTGGTGGAAATGCAAACAGTTGCAGCCACTCTGGAAAACAGTATGGAGGATCCTCAAAAAGTTAAAAATAAAACTACCCTATGAGCCAGCAATTGCACTACTATTTGGCCAAAGGATACAAGAACACTGATTCAAAAGGATACATGCATCCTGATGTTTACAGAATTATCAATAATAGCCAAATCATGGAAAAGGCCCAAATGTCCATCAACTGATAAATGGATGAAGAAGTTGTATATATACATACTATGGAATATTATTCAGCCATCAAAAAGATTGAAATCTTGCCATTTGCAATGATGTAGATGGAGCTAGTATTATGCTGAATGAAATAAGTTAGTCAGACAAAGACAAATACCATATGACTTCACTCATATGTGGAATTTAAGAAACAAAACAGATGAACCTGGGGAGGGGGGGAAGAGAGGCAAACCAGGAAACGGACTCTTAACTGTAGAGAACAAAGTGAAAGTTGATGGAGCAAAGGTGGTCAGGGGGATGGTGAAATAAGTGATGGGGATTAAGGAGGTGACTTGTGATGAACACCGGATGTTGTATTTAAGTGATGAATCACTAAATTCTACACCTGAAACCAATCTTACACTGTATGTTTAGAAACTGGAATTTATATAAAAACTTGAAAGAAAAAAAAAAGGAAGGGTAGGTATGTAAAAGCTGCATAGGCTGAGAGGATGTTCAGAATTAAATGTAAGGGAGGAGGTTGCAAATGGAGTGGAGAAAGGAAATAAGCCACATTTTTGAGAAGAGAGACAACTTTATAGAAATGATATTTGAAGGTTCTCTATAATATCACTTAAGACAACTCCAGAGAAATGATGAGGTAGTTCCTTGAGAAACTTACAAGGAAGTAATGGAATATTCAAGGAGGTCAAGAAGGGAGTGGTAAGAAAAGTACAAGGGAAGCCAAAATATTATTAACACGGTGCCAAAGCAAAATGTGATAAAAGTTAGGGGAAAAAAAAAGGAGCCATGAAGTAACAGTGTGAGATGTTAAGATAATCATTTTAAAAATGTGTTCAAGGACATGCACTATTTTCGAAGGTAAGCAATTTTAGTAAAGGCGGATGGGAGTCATGCTACGTGAAGAGTTTTATAAAGACATCAAAAGAAGATGACTCTTCAGAAGTTTACTAGAAAAGGAGAAAGAGAAAATAAGAATGCAGAGAAATTGTTTTTCTTTCAAGATGGAATGAAAGTTTTTTGGTTTTTTTTTTTTTGGATGAGGAGACAATGCAAACATCTATAGCATGTGCCTTAACATATGCAAGTAATATTCAACATTAAAATGTCACCAATACATCATCTTAAAAAATATGACACATAATGATACAAGCGATATAAACAATGACAATGTGAAACGTGGTGGCCTACGGAGGAGAACTGGTGTTAGGATGTGAAGGAAGGGTGTTATATGCTTGTGAACTATAGGTAGCTGGATACTGGAAGGCAGAATTTGAAGTTTCTAACACCAAAACCAGGGAGGAAGGTCCTATTTGTATAGGAATAAGGAATTATTATACAGATTCAAATTCAATTTAAATAAGATGTTCTGAAATATGTCCATGTTCACTGAGTAACTTTGTGATTATTAATTTAACTTTTCAATACCTTTGCTATCAGAAATAAAGACCAATGTAGAACAGAAGTCAATAGTCTGTGGGATTAACAAAAAGCCTTTCAAAAGTATTTTATCTAACTATTTAACCTTATCAAGATCCATTACAAATAATACTGTGAATAACTGGTTCAACTTCTAAGATTAGATAGTACTCACTTTAATAATTCTATATTTTAAAAGGAATAAGATGAGGCAGAAAACATGTATATTAACTAGTTTTTACTACAAAAATCACAAATCCAAATTTTATACTTATTTCAGACATGTCAATACAATTTGAAATTATTTCACTTTAAAGTGCTGTAACACACCTGTGAATTTAGCAGTTCCACAAATACAATAAACAAAGTCTTTCTAATAGACTTTTATCTTGAGCAAAAATATAGATAATAAATAGTTAGGGTCTAGATAGAAATACTAAATGCAGTGACAAAGGAAATCACTACATAAGAGAGATGACCCAAAAAGAGTTTAAACTTTTTTGTGTTAACTATAATACTTTAAGCATATTCATAATATAACTACATTTTAACAACCATTCTATATAACTAACTATAATAGTTTTAACTATAACAAATTATAGTTAATAAAATAACTATCAAAAATCTATAATGTATATCTAAAATCTAATAACCAAAGCTCAGCTGAACAGAGGATGTGATGGAAAGTCTAAGAAACATCACACTCTGGCCGTACCAACAAGAATTTTCATTGTTAGGGGCACCTGGGTGGCTCAGTTGGTTAAGCATCTACCTTTGCTCAGGTCATGATCCTAGAGTCCTGGGATCCAGCTCAACATCTGGCTCCCTGCTCAGTGGGGAGACTACTTCTCCCTCTCCCTCTGACAGTCCCCCTGCTTGTGCTCTCTGGCTCTCTCTACCTCTCTGTCAAATAGAGAGGTATTGGCTCACGCCTTCGTCAGTTAAGCATCTGCCTTCAGCTCAGGTCATGATCCCAGGATGCTGGGATGGAGTCCCACATCAGGCTCCTTGCTCAGTGGGGAGCCTGCTTCTCCCTTCCCCTGCTTGCCTGTTGCACTCTCTCTCACTCACACTTGCTTTCTCAGACAAATAAATAAATAAAATCTTCTAAAAAATTTTTTTTCATTGCTAGAAAATAATGACTACTTTCGAGAAGCCATTAAAAACTACGGAATTGAGTAGTCATTTAAAAGAGGAGTTAACTGAGTATGCATCAACAAAAATATCATTTTTTATCTTGCCAATTATTTTTCCCTAAAACCTAAATTAATAGGACTATAAAAGGAGAACCACTAAATGACATCTTTCATGTGCAGAACATTTTAAAAATGCTTTGTTAAGAATGATGCACACATATATTTAGTGCCTGAAAATGGCAATAAAGGTAAAATTATATATGTAGGGAGAAGTAAAATTTGATTATAAAATCATTTGGACTAAAACACAACAGTTTTCAACCAAAATTAAATTATCTTTCTCTTTTTTTTTTTTTGCTCTAAAGCTAGGGATGTATTTTCAGGTTTTTACACTTCAAAAGACTGAAGCTGAATGATAATGAAAACACAGTATAAAATTTGTGGGAGGTAGCAAAATCTATACACTTGGAGGAAAATTTCCACACTTAGAGAAAAAGCTATAGTTTTAAATGAATATTAGAAAAGAAGAAATGCTTAGATAATCCTAGTTTTTGCCACAAAAAGATAAAAAACAGCAAATTAAATACAAAGAGAGTAGGATGAAGGAAATAAAAAACTAAAATCAATGACATATAAAATACAGACTAACATGAAAGCAAATCAACAAAGCCAAAAATCAGCTCTTCAAAAACTTATAAAACTGATATACCTCTAAGCAAAGTTTATCAAGTTTATCAAGAAAAAAAGGAAACCTTAATTTGCCAATACTAAGTATGGAAAAGGAGACATCAACCAACACTAGAGCTTATGTATATAAAAGGCTACACCTCCTAACTAGTTTTGCAACCCTAATAGTAAAACCTGGCAAGAACATTACAAGAAAAGAAAACTACTATCAATATCCCTTACGAACATAGGAGGCAGAAATCCTAAAGAAAATACTGACATATTCAATCTAGAAATATACACAAATGGAAAACACATCATGATTAAATGGAGTTCACCCCCAGGAACAGAAGACTGATTCAGTAAAACATGTCACTTTTGATCTTGAGGTTGTGAACTCGAGCCCCATGCTGATGTAGAGCTTAGTAAACAAATAAATGGAAAAAAAAATATAAAAAGTATATTGATATAAGATTATAATTCTGCTTTGTTGGTTTGCACTTGATATAAAAATATAAGCAAAAAAAAAAGAAAGTCAATTACTGTAATTCACATTAACAGACGAAACAGAAATAATCACACAATAATTTCCATGGATGTCGGAAATGCAGCTGATAAAGTTCAAGAGCTATTCATGATTAAAAACTCTCAGCAGACTAGGAATAGGCAAGAATTTCTACAATCTGATAAAAAGCATTAAAAATTCAGATAGTTTTCAATGATAAACTATCAAATGCTTTCCCCCTGAGGCTTGGAAGAATGTTCACTATTTCTGTTCAAATTATACTGGAGGTAGAACTGGTACTCTAAGATGAGAAAAATAAAGTTTCAAATACTCACAAGGAAAAAATAAAACTGTCTCTGCTAAGAACATGACTTCATATGGAAAATTCAAGACTCAAACTACTAGAAATAAGTGCATTTAGCTAGGGGACAAATATAAAGACAACTTAAAAAAATCAACTTATTTCTAGATGATTGTACTAATTGGGAAAAAATTTAAAATAATGGCATTCGTTATGTCATCAAAACTCATCAAATACTAGGAATGAATTAAACAATAGATATGCAAGACCTTTACACTGAAAACAAAAATTTGCTGAGAAATTCTACAAGACTAAAAGGAAATGAATAGAGAGAAGAAATCAACAGGTGAGACGTAAATTCTCTCCAAATTATCTATAAATGTAATAAAATTTCATTCAAAATCCAAGCACATTTTGTCTTCTAGAAATATCAAGGAAATTCTGAAATTTATGATAAATCAAAGGATTCAACTGTTTTAAAAAATCATATAAAAGAATAAAGTCAGAATTATAAACCAGATTTCAAGACTTACTGGTTAGCTATCATTATTAAGAATGTAATATTGATGTTAAGACAGGCAAATACCTCACTGGAACAAAATAGAGTCTAGGAAGAGACCCACAAATTTACAGTCACTTGATGTTTTCCAAGGTTATAAGGGCAGTTCGATGTGGAAAGGGAGATTTTTTTCAATAAATGGTGATGAGCCAATGGAAATCCAGCTGGAGGGGGGATAAAAAGGAACCTTAATCCCTAGTCTCACATTTAAGACTTAAATGTGAAAGATAAAACAACAAAGTTTCTAGTTTCTTCATGATGTTTGGGGACAGGCAGTAATTTCTTAGGACCAAAAGGCACTAATAATAAAAGAAAACAACTGGACTTCCATCAGAATTAAATACTTAGCTGCTTATCAAGACAGTAAAGTGAGAAGCAAGCAACTACTAGAAAGTAGGACGAAATATATAAAAAGTTCTCTTAAGTGAAATGGACTTGTACCAAATTAAAAATGGTCAAAAGACTTGTACTGAAATTTTACAAAAGAATATAGTGGATGAGGTATAAGCATATGAAAAGGTGCTTCAACATCACCCTTTGTTATCAGGAAAATGCAGATCAGAACAATAATGCGATGTCACTTCTATGCCTATCAGGATGGGTAAAATCAAAAAGCTTAACAATACAAAGTTGGTCTTATGCTCTATTCTAGTATAAAACTGGCAAACTAGTTGGTAGTTTCTAATAAAGTTAAACATACATGCACTCTATGAACTAGCAATTCCACTTAGTTATTTTTTTTCCCCACTCTTTTTTCCCACTCTTAGAAGTTATACTTCTAAGAGAAATGAGTGCTTATGTGTACACACACACACACACACACACACACACACAGAAAAGAAAAAGGGAATAAAAATGTTTATGGTAGTTTTTATTTCTAACAGGTCCCAAATTTGGAATCAACTCAAATGTCTGTCAATATTTGGGAAAGGGACAAATTGTGGTATATTTACACAATGATTCCATTCACTAACAAAAAATAAGTAACTACTGATAGTAATTACTCTTCTATACAATCTTACATCTTACAATTTCCCTTTGAGGCTGAAGTCTGTAAGTATTTTAAAAGCAATATTTCAAATGTTTTCTTCTTTTAGAAGAAGAACTGGATATGGTTGTTCCGAATTGTTTTTTTTCTCCAGATAAATAATCTTAAAGGTAAGATTTCCATGCTGTTAAAACCAGTGACAACAGATACTGATTAACAAGCCCTACAGTCAAAAGAATTTTAAACTGTAATTACAGTTGCATTGTTTGAAGGGTTAAGGTTTATTTTCCTCCTATTTTTTTGAAATCATCATTTGATCTTGACATCAAATACCTCATTTATATTCTCTAGCTATTGTTCTGAAAATCTTGACTCAAAATTCTTGACCATACAAGGTAACAAGAATGAACTGTTAATTAAAAGAAATCCTACTTCAGTCACTCTAACTTAAAATGTATATACATCCATATTTGTTTTCAATATGTATGTGTAAATATATATATATTTATAACAGATGCATGTATATAAATATGAAAATTAATACAATGCGATATGAGATTAGTTAACCAAGATGAGAGTGAGATTCTAACTAGGAATTCTTTAAGAGACTGACAAAGAATGTGATAGTTTTAGATAGAAAAATGTAGAGGAGAAAAAAGAGGGGACACTCTTTATAGGTAGAAAATACTTGCTTAAGCAAAAGTACAGAAACATTCCAAAGGCCATATCAAGGTAAAATATAGAAAACTGGAGACATTCTTAACTATGTGCTCAAAAGCCCTATTTACAAATGCAAATAAAATACCTTACAGTAAGTTAGTCACCTAAAATGTACAATAAAAATTTTAAAGGTAAAATAGTTACAATACAGATTATAGAGGAAGTAATAAGAGATGAACGAGAGATGAAGGAGATTAAAAAAAAAAGAATAAATGAAGATTGCCCAATCACTGACAATGAGAGAGTCTAAGATGGCTTCCACATTACCAGGAATCTTTATCAGGTAACCAAAATCCTTCTAACATGAAGGCAACATTCTAAGATTACATTCCTCTAATAAGACTAAAAATATACCTCTTACCAAAACACAAAATTGGCAAAGCAAAACTTTTAGAGTAAGAAACACAGCCACTACCACAAATACGAGCCTCATTTGTTATGGAAAATTAAGATACAAATTACTCATTTCAAAATATTTTAATAAAATGGATTAGAGAATTGAGAGTTTTCTATATTCCCATAAAAAATGTTTATGCCATCCAATAATAAAAGTTGCGTGATGAGCTTCCTAAACTGAAGATGGGGCAAGAGACTAAATTATGAGTAGGCTGTTAGCATGACAGCACGGTTGGCCCCAACGCCCGGTTTCCTGGTGTCGGGCAGGTATGTGCTACACACAAGCCTGCAGTCAAAGTGGGGGGTTGTTGTAAGCAATTACTAACTTTACTCTGGCGGTTATGTTAATATGCCCACATCATAGCTATACTGACTTTTCAGATTTTGACCTTATTTTGGAAGCCCAGACTAAAGAAATTTCTCACGCATCCAAAGGGGGAGGCAAGAAAGGAAAAGAAAACATTTTACAAAATTAGGCAATTTACAATTTGAATCTAACCATAGTTTTGATCTCAATGCATTGTCCTGTACTTTCATTTACTAAATGTTGTTCTAAAAATAAAAGAAAAAAACTACATAAATTAAGGATGAATATGAATATTCTTCCCATCTTCTAAGATCCTAAAGATCATAGCAGTCTATTGGAGTAGAAAAATCTACCAATGTGATGGCATGATTTTTATTTAGTATGAAAGGATAAAAACAATCCTATCAAGACGACTGAGCCAGATCCAAGACTGAACTCTCTCAAGCACCACCTGTTTAATCAGATAGACTGAGAAGGCATGCTTTTCCCAAAGAACTGAGAAGAAGCCATAAGGACCCTTACCACCTAAAAAGATTTTGCCCCAACAACAGGCAGAGAGGATGGATAAGACACTTAATTTTAATAATCAATTATAGCCTAGTATGTCTTTGTAAATTACTTTCTAGACATAATATATTTGACAAGTTCACTAAAATTTTATTTTATATTTTTAGATACTGATATGGCTGGGTATAGGTGTAGAGCAGGTAGAGTCGGCCTCTTCAAGGAGGAGGTGTAAGCAAATTTTCCCTGTAAAGGGACAGACAATATTTTAGACTTTGTAGGCCACACTGTTATATATACTGTTGTAACTACTAAACTCTGCCATCACTGTAGCTCCACAGCAACCAGACAAAAAGTGAATGGGAATCGCTGTGTTCTAATAAAACTTCGTTTATAGTTTAGAAGTTAGCCTGTAGGCCACAGTTTGCTAACCTCTGTCTTACAGTATTACTCTGGCTTTTTTTATGCTTTGGAGATTTTTACCCATTCTCTGACAGTTATCCAAAGTATTTATCAAAGATGAAGAATTTCAGCTTTGATTTCATCATAGGAGGATTTGACAGTGGTGATATTGAGGGGGCATACCCTTATTCTGGCTATTTCAAAAGACTAAGAGTCAAATAAATTTGAATCAAATCTAATCAAATCAGAAAAATCATTTTGGGTCAATTTTAAAGCAATACATGGTGTATTATTAATAATTCCTTGTTTATTACAGTGCATAAATCTGAATGGCCACACAGTATAAATACATCCAAACTCTCTAACTGAACTTCCATAATTTAATTCCCTTTTAAAATCATTTCTCCTATTTCATTCCACATACAATCTATTATCTCAAATTTTGGGATTACCTGCTAGAACAGATTGCATTGTGATGTTTAGCCCTATCAACTAAAATAGGCTATCTTTCTATTACTTAAAATATGCTATATATTTTTATTCCTTTGGCAGCATAGTAGCCCTTGAATCCTATACTAATGGAATAGATTGCAATATAAAAATATTTGAAGTGGAGAGATAGAGGTAGAATTTAAATTACACTTCATAACTCCCTTCACACTCGCACCCTAATCCAACCCCAGATCAGTGTGTTCGCTCTTAGAATAGAATGAAAGAAATGCTGGACAAGAAATACAAAAGACAGTTTTCCATATATTAAAGTCAGCTCCCCACATGGGAAACTTCCTTCTTCCCAATCCTGGTTCCCAGGCAGCTCTGAAGTAGAACTTTTTATGGCTCCCTACATAGGGCTTGGGGGCAAGTCCCAACTGAAAAACAGGGGAAGAAGTATTTGCTCTTTCTTAATTACTTCCAGTATAATTAAATTTTGAATATTCCTAAAGTTCATTTTATATATTAATATCTAGAGCCAGCTTGATTTAAAGTTCTTCTTGATATTAAGAAAATTAAAATATACAATGTCATTTTGTTAGTAATTTGGTTTGACTGCAGTCAAGTGGGAAATCGTTTAAATGAAAACAGCTCCTCTATGTCTGGGTTTAAAGGTGAGTCAAAGGTGGCAAGTAAGAACAAATAGGTCTTCCTAAACTGCTCTACAAAGTCAAAATGCCTTGTGAAAATAATACTGTTCACTCACCACTGCACTGGTAAAGAGCAATGTCTTATTTTTGGTAAGAATTATATCAACTCATTGTGACACAACCCACATGAGCACTAGCTCTGATATGTATCTTTTTTTTTAAGAAAAATGATTAAATAAAATTAATTAATGCAGTTCCTTTGATGGACCAAATGTTAAACACGAAGCCCATACAAGGGGATCTTGGTAGTTAAAATGTTATCAGTGTGATAATGATATTGTATCTAGCGTAGAGAGGGGAAAAAAATGAATAGAAAATAGGAAGAGAGCCAGGCTACTTCTAGTTCTTTCTGAGTCATTCCTTTGGTATGTGTGTGGGAATCTTTTCTTTTCTCTTTCTTTCCTTCCTTCCTTTTCTTTCTTTTTAATGTTTTATTACTGTGTCAAAGTACTTTCAAATTCAAATAAAACCTCTCAATGGGTATTTCTAATGGGTATATTTTTCATCTGGCCATCAAAATTGAAATTTTAGAAGCAGACTCTGACTATTCACAGAGATCCAACTAAAAAATTACTAATGCCATATAATCTGAATGGAAAATTCAGGCGTTACCCCTCCTTAAGTCAAGTAAGTGTGACAACTATCAGTTCTGTCCTAAAGAAAGCTTCTCCAGAAGCCTTAAAACCATATGAGCCTTTTTTCCAAAGCTGGCAGGCAGCTCTGAAGTAGAGGAAATCTGTATTATCTCTATCCTCTGGGAGCCATAAAGAATAGTAGTAAGTTATCTGAAAGTAGAAAATTTTGCTTTTTCTTAATATCATAATCATGGTCTATAATTACTGAGTTGAGATAAAATAAGATAAACAACAACATGACTTTTGATACTGTCCTTTTAAGAACTTCCTAGATCATAATAATTATGGTGTAGTATGCCAAATTAGATTAAATATCAACTACTAAGGTTAAAAGATGAAAAGTGTATAGAAGGAAAAGACCCTTAATTAAATTGCTCTAGAGTTTCAAAAATACCTAAAAATCACAGCTTGATAGGTGGGTTTTTCCCAAAAGAACTGAAGCTCCATATTAAAATAGCACAGTGAAATAAGACAGTCCATAGATAAGAAAATAGGCATTAAAATTCTAAACTTTCCCCCTTCTCAGTTGCTAACAACAACCTTTAGAAGTCAATTCAGCTTTAGTTTTCTGAGTTCTGAGTTTCTATATCCCATAATTTTTTAGTCAGAAAACTAAAAAGCCAAAAGATTCAGTCAAGCATTTGAAGAAACCAGATTCCAAAACTGAAGTTAAACTCAGACAATGTAAAATACAAAACTGGAAATATTACTTAAGAATATATAATACTCATTTCTCTCATCAGTGGTAGCTGAAAGTTTTAGTTTGTTTTCAGAGTGCACATACTCATGACTACATGAAAAGAAATCAAAGCACTGACACATATTTATAAAATTTATCGAAAGGCACTATTATTACTGTCTATCCTCCATGGCTTAAGGAAGATTTTAGGAGTCAAGGAAAATCCTTTTATATTCACTTTGGTCCTTACAACAGCTATTTAAATATCATGATTATTGCACACTTAGAGGATAATCTAGTGGTGTAAAATTACTTTTGCTTCTTCTCATCCCTTCTACTTTGCTCCCTCCCAATCTGCATATGAGAAAGAAAAGCAAATTTAAGCCACAGAACATGTCAGCTGCTGTCCGAAATGGTTTAGTAGTCTGGTCTCTCACAGTCCCCGTTTTGTGCTCAAGAAAGCAAGAACCCAACCCAGAGGGGAAGAATGGTGCAGGAGAGAGACAGAGTGAATGAGTATGTGAGTGTGCCTACATGGTGTAGTGAGATGGAGAAGAAAAGCATTACATTCTTAGAAGACACAGAGAAATATTAGCAACATGATTTCTATACATTGGTGTTAACAACAGCCTATTTGGTATTTACTTTTAACTGGGTCAGACATAAAACTAATAAACTAGAGTTGTAATTTATATACCAAAGACAACCAGTTATAGATTTAGAGTAGAAAAATCATATTGCATGTCACCTTCACTAGTATTTATTAAAGATATTTCTTAAGCAAACTATAAATAGATTTATAGGTATTTAGGTATAAAAATTAAACAGTTAAAATCTGGACAGTTTAAAAGGAAGACATATATTAAATAACCATATTAGTATGAAAATGTGCATTAAAGGTTAAGAGATTTAGGATTCAAAACTTTGACAAGTGCGAAAATCAAAATATAACTTTTCTGTGAGTTTTCAGACAGTGCATAAAAAAATCTAGGCTAATTATAGCGTTGATCAGTAAAACCCAATTAAGAACAGTTATACCATAGCAAACAGAAATGAATTACCTCGTCTTCGCCCATAACTCCTTGCTGCATGTAAACAAAGCACAAATTGTAAAATGTCAGAACTAAAAACAAGCCCACCCATACAAATATTTGTGATCTGAAAAGCTAAGTGGGCATCTCATAATCAGTGCTACTTTGTTTTAAGAGCTAGGACAATGTCACTGTATAATATCTGTATGGTATTTTACCATTTACAAAGCACTTTTATTATATATATGTATATATATATGTATTCTGAACATACAAAAAATGAAATTAACAGGAAATAAACCATTTATTCTCATTCATGCTCAAATTCATGAATATTTCTTTCATCTGATCAGGATAGTAATATGTAACACCTTAAGTTAAACAGCATGCCAAATAATGAATGGAAACAACCAGAATTAAATCCTTATTTTCCTAATTATAAAGAATGATATAGCCCAACAAATAACTATTCAAAACTAATTCACATTATACCAAGCCTGTGTGAAGAAAGTATTGGAAGACACAGAAGAATGAGAAGATATAACAATGTTAAACTGATACTCTGAAGCCTGTAGAGCTTAGATAGAATGTAAAGAAATCAATCCATGTTCAAACTTGCTTAGTTGAAGAAATGACTAATGATACACTATAGCTAATAATGCTTTCAATCTTTTTGGTACATTTTATAATCTCTAAGTGTTTATGTCTCTATCCCTGGGGTAACAGGGATCCAGACACAAATTATTATTAGTATCATCATAGAATAGCACATTTGTTAAATACTGTAAAAGTATAAAGCACAAAGGCATTTCAATCTACGTTACTAGTAATTTACATAATTCCCCAGGGAAAAAATTACTGCAATTTATTCTCCATAAGAAACTACCAGTCTGATAAAATCCACAACATATTTTTAAATAACCCCCTACCCCCAAAAATCCGAGTATACAATGAGTATTTTTACCCTGGAATCAAGGTAATCAAAACAGTAAACTAAAATAAAAAAATGACTATTAAAATTAAGATCTTAACCCAAGTTTGATGAATTTTTTAGGCCTGGGAAACTTTCTTTCTGAATAAATATCAAATCAAAATATATACTGAAAGTCATGAGAAATATAGTTTCCCCCAAAGTACAAAGCAAAGATCAAAAGAAAACATTTTGCATCATTAAATACATTCTATTATAGAACTTTTACAAAATATAAGGCTTTAACATAAAGAAGTATGTCCACAGGTGAGAATACAGCATTAATTCCCCTATGGTAACAGTGGGAAAAACAAACTTGTCAACCCTTAGTCATTTACACTTGAAGAAATAAGTCAAATACAAGGCTTACATCAGAGTCTTTTTTTTTTTTAATATTTTATTTATTTATTTGACAGAGAGAGAGAGATCACAAGTAGGCAGAGAGGCAGACAGAGAGAGAGAGAGGGAAGCAGGCTCCCTGCTGAGCAGAGAGCCCGATGTGGGGCTCCATCCCAGGACCCATCCCAGGACCCTGAGATCATGACCTGAGCCGAAGGCAGAGGCTTTAACCCACTGAGCCACCCAGGCGCCCCACATCAGAGTCCTTTATAAAAAAATAACTTCATTTGCATCTCTGACTCTCTATCATTTTTATTTAGCAAGAACTACTGCAGATAACAATCTTTTCGGGAGCTCCAATTACCTCACAGCCTAGCAGATTAACTGACCTGGTACATTAGTTTTATATGTAAGCTTACCTGTGTGTTCGTGTGTATATATATAGCTTATATGTACACTACCTGTATATATTATTTATAGCTTACCTGACCTATATATTAGTTTAGGGTAAGGGTAGGGTGGAAGTAACATTTTTGCTGTGGAAGTCTTCCAAGACTTAAAAAAGCCTTAAAAATATCAGGGTCTCAAAGAGGTAGGAGACTGTGGAAAATCTAATAGCATTTTTAAAAGAGCTACCAAGAACAGACCAAAGAAGAATCAATTCACTGAAATCTTAACAGTTGTTTTAAGTGTGGAAATGGTCAATAAGCCCCAAAGAGTCACAGCACCAGTCTTTGGAGTTAGGCTTCCTACTTATCTCTAGGCATGATATAAATGGTATTAATCCAGTATAAATTTGCTTAATGGGATTTCATTACAGGTATACAAGGTGGATCATTTATAAAGCAAATAAAACTATTCTCAAGTTTAAAGTCAAATTACGAATTATAACGAAGTAATAACATGGCAGATAATTCTTGACCTATTGAAAAAATTAAAGACCTCATAACCAGTTTATATTCTTAGCTGTTATATTCTCTCTGAGGCTATTCAATACTAAAATAGTAAAAAAATGTACAAATGTTCATAACATCTCAGGTTTCATCTCATTCCTAGGATTGAGCATATTATTTAGAAAACTTCTCTGACTATCTCATACCTGAGGAATTTTAGAATCCCGTAAAGAAGCTATTCCACTTATTTTTTTGGACAACTCTCAAATTCCAAATCTCTACATTACCAAAAATAGAACTGACTGCAGATGAAGCTAAACCATGCGAAACATTTCCCATCCCCTGTCATGGAAATAACTAATCTGCTACCATCATACTAAACAAACACTTTCCTACCAGTGTTCTTATGGAAATTTCTGGAGTATGTTCCTCTATAACTCTGATTCAGAATTATGAAAAGCCCCAGTAAGAAAAGAAAATCATTAAATTATTATTATTATGTTTTAATTAAAGAAGACTTCTTTAAACAATATGCCCCTCCAAAGTCATCTAGAATATGACTAAGAAAAGAAAATGAGCAATTTTTGTGTATTTAGAATATTAAATTTCAGGTACATAAGTTTTATAAAGCATTATAAAAAAGTACAACTCACTCAAAAGTAAGGAACTGGCTATTAAACATACATATGTAAATATATGTGTGTATACATATATATGCATGTATGTTAGATTACATGTATTTTTTTTACAGAGATAAGAAGGCTGTGAACAAAGATCTTTTCTACACAAGTGACTTTACGGTTAATTTGGTCCTGGGTTATCAATAATCTTATTTAGGTTCTAACCCATAAAAAAGAAATAGGAGAATTCTGACATCCTTTTTGGCATCTCTGTGCCCTTATATATTGCCTCTTAGCTACAGCTATGGTACATGGATTACTGCAGCTGGAGGAAGAGATGGGTAAACATACTAAATTAGCTTATATTTAGGTTAAAGTTCTCTTGGTGTGAAACTAAAGAAATTCTTATTTCTTGCTCTATGAAGCCAAAACCAGGGAGAGAGGAAATACACCCCCAAATCATAATCCTTTTTAAGAGCCAAAATAAATCTGTTATCTACTCCACTTACTTCCATCAGCATAAAAAAGAACTGATTGCGTACACAAGTTTCCTATTTTCATGACTTAATACAGTACATTTAGAATATCTGCCCTCAGAAACACAATTTCATTTCTGAGAAAATTTTCTTAGTTAAAAGATAAACATAACTTCTTTCCTCCCAAAAAGTAGAGCAAGCTCTTGATTACAAACATGGCTCTATGTGGTTAATCACAGCAAATTTAAATTTCAAACTAGCTTGCATCACCTCATACTTCTGCTCTCTGTTCTCCTTTTGAAAAGCTGTATGTTCTAATAAACATATAAGCTATTTTTCCTTGGGAGAGAGGTGAAGGGAACACAACATGATGCAAATAGAAACAAATACTTGAATGATACATCATTTTGAATTGGTCCTCACCACTATGAAAAACAGGGTGGCTCTGTTTCATTTCGTTCTTTTCTATTGATAATAAAATATGTGAGATTTATACACTTACAAATATAAACATTCAGGCTGTCATTCTAACTTTAGATAGTACTTAACTTGTTTTTTAGACAATCTACTCATTCCTATATAATGTGACTTCCCTAAAGTGCTTCCAGATGTTAAATTTGGACTCTTCTACAATATCATTCAATAGTGGTGGTCTCCACCAGTCAATTCAACTTGATTTCTAGTTAGACTGAGGAACACGGTGGGTTCAGGAGCCTACTTGCAGTTGTATTTCTATGGGATATTTTACTGTTAAATTTTTTTTTTTATCTATACAACTTCATGTGACATATAGAGGTGGGATTATATCTCTTTTTCTCTGAATTAACAGAGGCTCAAAGTTTTACCTAGTCTGACCAACTTCATCTTTACCCCATTCCCTGTTTATTTATTAAAGGAATATTTCAAAGTTTAACTGTGATGTCAATTCACCAGGAAGGGAGAATCGTGTAAGTTTTACATTTGTCTTATCTACATAACAACTGTACTACTATTTATGTATTTATGTATTATTCTTTATTAAATGGACTCAAGCCTAGCACCTAGCAATAGCTTAGTAACATCACAGATTTCTGCCAGTTCTGTGTTTTCTAAGGAATGATCTTAAATTGTAGTAGTCATGCATTTATTTTAAATGCATATTGTGTACCACTAAATCATCTTGGATACCACAAGGGACATGTGCACCGTACTTTAGGAAACACTGCCCAAGAGAGTTAGTTTGCTTTTGACCCAAATTTTGTTCCTATTATAGCTCCTGCAAATGCTTCTGGTTTGGCTTCCTGCAATAACATAAAACAAACCTTCTTTGGTCACTATATATAACTTCCTTCACTTGAAAACATGGGTTACATCTTTTGATTTTAAATTCTCCAACACTTTCATCTATTCAGAAGACACGAATATATTCTTTCAAAGTCATTTTGTTATCTTTCATCATCACCCACTGCCACAGCTAACTCTTACTTATAGGAACTGTTCTAAACATTTTACATGAATAAATGCCCTCACTTCTCAAAACAATCCCCCTGAGGCAAGAAGCATTTTCATCTACTTTTGACATAAAGAACCTGAGTCAAACTGAAGTTAGGTAAACTCTCCAAGGTCACATAGCTAGAAATAGCAAAGCTGGGTTTAAATCCAGATAATCTAGCTCCAGAGTCTGTGGTACCAACTACTGTTTTTTCTTTCTTTTTTTTAAATTCAGTTACCCAACATATAGTACATCTTTAGTTTTTGATGCAGCGTTCAATGATTTATTAGTTGTATATAATACCCAGTGCTCATCAGATCACGGGACCAACTACCGTTAACTATTGCTAAACCACCACAAAAGAAAAATACTGATATATAATTTAAAACCAAATACTGATTTTCAAAGTCAATAATATTTGCTATGCTTGTTGGTTAAGTAATACAACTTATTACTCAATTGCTAATAATGAGTTTCAATCTGTAAACATATTAAAAATAATAATTTAAAAAGTCTATGTATTGAGATGCTATAATTTCTGTCATCAATAAATAACTTAGTACAGGCGAAGGCTTGGTATTGATATATCACTTAATTCCCATATTCTCTAGGGAGACAATATGCTATGAATATAGTAAAATTACAAGACGTAAAAGCAGCTCAAAGAAAATTTCCCCTTACTTTTTTTTTTTTTTTTAAAGATTTTATTTATTGGACAGAGAGAAACACAGCGAGAGAGGGAACACAAGCAGAGGGAATGGAAGTGGGAGAAGCAGGCTTCCTGCCGAGCAAGGAGCCCGATGCGGGGCTCGATCCCAGGACCCTGGGATCATGACCTGGGCCGAAGGCAGACGCTTAACGACTGAACCACCCAGGCGCCCCTTCCCCTTACTTTTTATTGCCATTTGCCTACTTCTCTCTTCAGTAACTTAGATGTCTACAAAAAAATTACCTAAATCCTTAATATTCAAATACCTCCTTACCCTATAAATATGCCCAATTTCCTGATTCTTGCTTCCCCCTTAACAATGGTCCCAAATGAGCAAGATAATTTTTTTTTTCCTCTTGGATCAAACTGTCCTTACTGACCTAAACATATTTTGATGGCCTAGTTTTATTATCTTTTTTCTCTCCTAGTTCCTTGCCAGAAAAAGTTCAAAATATCCAGGACAGCTTACTGTACCAAGTATGTAATGTGGCCCCAGAGTAGCAGGCTATGAAGAGTGCTCACATAATGAAAAAAGCAAATTTGTCCACAGGATTCAACTCCTGCCTAAAATAAAATATTCTTGTGTCTACTATGTGATGAAAGACTTCTAACCTAACATCTAGGCTATTTAGGAAGGCTTTAGGCAACTGATGAAATAAATTAAATTAGTAATATTTAGTGTAACCATGGGGCACCTCGGTTAGGTGTCTGACTCTTGGTTTTAGCTCAGGTCATGATCTCAGGGCCCTGGGATGAGCCCTGCAAGGAGCTCCTGCTCAGCAGGGAGTTTGCTTGTCTCTCTCCCTCTGCCCTCCCCTCCCCCAGATCATGCTCTCTGTCTCTCTCAGGTAAATAAATAAAAGCTTTAAGATAATAATAATATTTAGTGTAGTCAAAAGTATAAGGTTTTTTTTTTTACAACTTATAAGTTGTAAAAATAGTACAACTCCTAAGTTCTTTGCTCACATATAACTGATGTATTCTATTGTGATTACAATATACTTCTGAATTGCCCTAGAAATCTCAGAACATCTGTGGATGATCTAACAAACTGTCTCATACAGTACCTTCCTTCAAATGGATCTTAACAGAGTATGAGAAATATACACATTCTATTTTTTCCACTGAATTGTTTTTTTTAGAAGTAACAATAGAAATGTGAATGATCTTTATCTCACAGAATGTCCCAAAAGAAAATTTAAGGAAGTCAGGATAAACATAGAGTTTATTGTTACCTACACCCATCATTACTTTATAAATCATGTCATGAAGATAAAAATTATGACCTATTTTCAGTTCGTAAATAAACTCAATTTCAACACTAAGTTTTAGGAACAGATTTTAGAGTTCAGAGACCAGCTACTGAAATGGCATTTTTTTTTTTTAATTCCATGGTAGAAGAAAAGTTGACTAAAGAAGTCCTGGAATGAGATTTCTAGTATCTTTCTGGTCAAAGTCTACGTAAGCACTATAATTCACTGAATTCATGCATGTGGCCTGCTGGACTGTTGAAAGGTCTAGCCCAGACATGGCCTCAGCCTAGAGAGCACAGTCAGGCCCCGGGGTGAGAAACTTGACAATTCAGCCTCTGTAAGCATCCTTCAAGATCCTAACATATAACCCAGTGCTTAGACTAGGCTGGCATGTGGTGGGCAACTCAATATATAACAATCCAATGTTAAATGAGCCAATCAATCACATCACCAGACACTTTGCTTCTTCAGGTTTTCTCTCATTCCAAATCCTATCTCCCTTGACAATCTCCCAGTGGCCTGGACTTTATTCTCACTTTTCTGTCACTACAGTCTTTACTTAGTGTTAGTTCACAAGGTCGAGCTTTACACTGGCCTTTTTTTTAGACTTTGTTCCCCAACTTCACTGCCATCTGTTCTTATCAAAGCTTTAGTTAAAATAGAAGAGCCAAGCCATTCTAATTATATTAATTATGTATTTTAAAGTACTATCTCTACTCTTCCTTCTTCCTACTTCCCTCTCTTCATCCACTCTCTTATTTAAAAATACCTTTGTGAAGGATATTTTCATCCTCCATGTCTACTCCCACAGTCATGGATGTGCTAAGTACTGTGACTCTGAATACAATGTTTGTCCAACAGAAAGAAAACAAACTTTAATGAAACTTTATTTATCCTGTTTCTAACTCCGGTGCAAAGTTCATTGTGTAAACTTCCTAGTTAGAATAAATTTAGTGTGAGCACCATATTTGCACAGAATCACTAGTATATTCATTCCTTGGTTAACATAAGCAAAAGTAGTATACGAAGTTAACAAGTTCTATGCACTTGGCAAACATCATCTCATTTAATTCTCATAATAAACCCTGAGATTGTTACTCCCATTTCACAGAAGGGAAAGTAACATTCTCAGAAGTTACTGAACAAAGTCTCACCATAAACTAGAAAGCCAGTATTCAAACTCAGGATTCTCTCCAATGTCTATGATCAATGGATTAAATCACACTGTCACAAATACACTACAAAGACTGCTTTGACAGCCAGAATACATTCAAACTCATAATTCTGCTTTTTGTACAGAAGTTGTAGCTTATTTTCATACTTATAAAATAATTAACTTCTGTGTAGGGGGAAGGTATAGAGAACCAAGTACTAAATCATATTTGTTTATATGAGTCAAATTTGAAACATAAAATGTTTTTAATAAAACTTACCATTTAACATCAACAGATTATCAGTTCCTGGATGTGGATAGCTCAATCGACCTTTAAAAAGAGGAAAGGAAAGTTTAAAAATTATGGAGCTATTTGAAAAGCAAAAAAAGGGAAGAGGGATAGGGAGGAAATTACTGACCATGGTATATTTCTTAAATAAAAAAAAAAAGGAATTTCCTAACTCAAAACTTATTAACCAAAATCATCTTTGAAACTTGAAAGCAAAACACAAAACAGCTAACCTTAGTTCCCAGATCATGAGAGCACAATGAAACTTAGGAGCAATGCCTAGAGAATAAAGCCTATTTGCTTTTTGAGATGTAAAAAACAATGCAGGTGTCCTAGTCCTCCAAACTTAAAATAGGATGTAAACATTTTTTAATATTTTCAAAACTGTTTATAATTCTCTCCCCAGCTTTCTTTGTCCAAAAATAAAATCTGAAGAAATTTATATTCCTAACCAAAGACAACCAAAACATTAAAATAAAAAATGAGTACCAAAACTCATCACAACTTGCCATTAATTCAGTATGATTTTATTTTATTATTATTTTTTTAAGATTTTATTTATTTGACAGAGAGAAACACAGTGAGAGAGGGAACACAAGCAGAGGGAATGGTAGCGGGAGAAGCAGGCTTCCCGCAGAGCGGAGAGCCCGATGCGGGGCTCGATCCCAGGCCCCTGGGATCTGATCTGGGCCAAAGGCAGACGCTTAACCACTGAGCCATCCAGGCGCCCCTCAGTATGATTTTATATATAGTTAAATAAGGATGTTTGATGAAAATGTTTTCAACATATTACAAGCGATATTGCAAATTTAACCTGTTCAAAGTTTATAACTGATCTAAAAAATTTAAAAAATGAAAATATCAAAGCTTAAGAGCACAGTAACCTAGTCTTTCCTTTAAGTCAATCTTCATTTCAAGAGTTTTGCACTTAATATACACAGAAAGGACAGCAGTATTGCAGACTGTGGAAAGAAGAAAAGGCATGTCTGAATATACCATGGGGCTCATTCAGCATATCTACATCATAACGCTTGTTTGACTACGTGCCAACATTGAGGATGATCATTGTTTTTAGCCCGTTAAAATAGAGGACTTTCCTCTAATGCCTGAATCTCTGACGGACTATTAGAAAGGTTCGTTAAAATCTATTGAGAAAACAACTAAGATTAAATGTCTGTGCGATGGCACATCAGCAGCTTTCAGCACAGGCCTTTAAAGACTCTGTGACAGCTTGGGATGTGCAATGCTGCCAGAATAGTGACCAATAAATATCCGAATGAATGTGACATGATTAATAAGGAGTACAGATTCACTGCATCTACCTTGGCCACCTCAGCAAGCACTCGAAACTGTAAGGCCTTGTATTACACCCAAACATCCCATACAAAACACAGACTGTCTGTTGGATTTTGTTTAAATTATGAAGCTAAAGGATTCAATCATCTGCCAATGAAGGAGATAATCCAATTTTGACATTAAAATATACATATTTTATACACACACATACACACACACACACACGCACACACTTCATCTGGGCTCTAATTTAACTGTAGCAGATTCAAACTCAACGTGGTGAAATAAAACAAATGTTACTGTCCTTCAAAAGACCATTGACCACCTCTTATTTACTCCTGCATTTCATGCAGCATAACCTCAATTAAACTAATAAAGTCGTTATACTCTAAAAACATGCAAGTAAGTTTATTGTTGTAACACCTTAGTATGCCGTGAGAAAGAAGACAGCAAGTACAAAAGGTACAAGATACAAAGAGTGAGAAAGCAGACCTTTTCTAAACTGGATTTCATTAGTGGAGGATTACTTTGTCTGAACTCTATCACAGCTTATTTTGGAAATATGCCTATTTCTAAACATCTTGTGGTAGATGACCAAATTTAGAGAGCAATTTAAGGCCATGAAAACTTACTGATATTTTTGATTTGAGACTGAAAATCAAGACCCCTATGAAAGTGGTAGTACCCTATATTGCTACATCCACTCTAAGAATTCATTAAGTCTTGTACACCTACAGTGCGTAGGATGCTGAGGACACAACTACGTGTGAGCCTCTGCTTCTGATGTGGTATGAAAGACAGGAAGAAACAACTTCAGCAGAATCTGCCAAGTGTTAAAAGAATCATGTACAGTATGCTATATAAAAAACAAAGGCCTATTTAACCAACTAGGGACTCAGGCAAGACCTCCTAGAGAAGTAAACTGAGCAAAGCCTTAAGCCTGGCTCCATTTCAAAAGACACTCAACTTTCAACTGCCACGTATTTATCCTCTAACAGGTTCAGTGTTTGTTTTATCTATCCCAAGACACAAATAAGAAGGTATTCTCATTGCTAATAGTCTTTTGACTTTCTGGCTCTGAATGAACTTAAAAGGCACACCTTATGTAAAAAGTTCACAAAGTAGATACCTTTTTGCAGGATGTATATTTGTAGATATGCTCTAAAATATAGTTATCCAAATAGGAAAATCTCTCAATATAACTAATCAAATATTCCAAAATTAAATAAGCAAACTCAGACTCATTTTTCAATTATCCAATCTCTTTTCCTCTACCATAGCAAAATATCAGTACATCTTAAGACAAGTAACTTTTATAGTTCATTTTACCTGGGATAGTACTTCTTTCACATTTTCACATTTCACATTCACATTTTACCTGGGATAGTACTTCTTTCACTAAGAACATGATAATTTACAGAAATAACTAAAATTTGAGGGCTTATTCCATGCTAAGAGCTTTTCTAAGTTCTTTACAACCCAATTATTTAGCCCTTATGGCAATCCTGTAAGTTAGGGACTATTACTTCTCATCTGAAGGTGAAAACACTGTGCTGCAAAAGGTTAGAAAACTTGCTCAATGTAACCTTGAGCTGGCACACAGCACTGGCAAGACATGACCCTTGGGCAGAGTGGCTCCGTGCTCTTAATCATGATCTTATAATGACTTCCCAGTTGATAAAATAATACAGAGAAAGCTATGTATGGTTGGTCATAGGGCAAATTCTTTTCCTAAATCCTTAAAAGTATTCACAGAGTGACTATGTAGTATATTAGATAACTTATACTTTAATACAGAAAATCTCACTGCTGTAAAACTAGTTTCTCCCTATTATCTAAAAGCCTTGTGGCACAAAGACTGCCAGTTGTACACTAACCCCTGTACGTGTCAGTAACAGGAACCCCAAAACCTACCGAGGCGTAGGGCTGGGCAGAGTTAAAAAACTAAATTTCCCAGACTCCCTTATAGTGAAAGTGTGCCCATGAGAGTAAGACCTAGCCAAAACAAAACTGGTGTATGCAGTTTCTGGGAAGTATCCCTAAAAGGGAAGATCTTCCCTTTCCTTTCCCTTTTTTTCTGCCTGCTGGGATACAGATATGATGCTTAACCTGAATCAGCCATATTACATTACAAGGCCACAGCTGCGTGGTAAGGACAGTAGAACAAAAAGGTGCCTAGATGCATGAACATCACCACACCACTTCTAGAGGTGTTATGTTTTTGTAAGAGAAAAAGACTATCTTGTTTAAGCTTTCTGTTGTCCCAGAAGAACCTACCCTTACAAATAAAGCCCTCTAGTCTAAATTTGTGTAAACTGAATTTTAGGTAACCAGGTTATTATTTATTATTGTGAAAATATGATATAATTTCATGATGATTTTAATATATCTATAATTAATGGGTATCTCGTACTCTTAGCACTTCTTTCACATTGATACTGTGAAATTTAAAAATTGATACTTTTGAAAAATATAGATTTATTCTTAGGTGTCAGTGAATTAACTACAGGACCTATATAGTATCTTAAGATTTGTCTTATTAGTCTACTATGATTTTAATTATCTGTATAACACATATGGGGAAATTCGTGTTGGCCACTTTAAATGTATATTCAAGCAGCAAAAAAACCCAGAAATGTGACAATTGCATCCAATTTATTACTTATATAGATGAATTACCATTACTAAAACATAAAGCTAAACAGCATTTAAAGACATGCAATAACTTAAGCCAGCGTTAAAGACTATTTCATATAGATTTAAGTTCCTTCCCCAAATTACCTACTTACTCTCAGTTGAAAAAACTTATAAAATGAGATGATAAAATAATGACACCACTTCTCTTTGGATTTAAACATACTTTTATAATTGCAGAAATGTGAATCAGAAAGGATAAAATAAATCAATCACTTTCTTAACATCTCTTAATGTTTGTGTAGGCTCAAGTTGAAAGCCTCCAGTAACAAGCAAGCTTTAGGACCCCATTTGCTAAAGCATCATATTTCCCTTCCCATATACTCTTGGTTTGCTCTCACTAGCTAATCCTGAAATCCTCTTTGCTATGTCTTCCTCAACTTTTAAATGATGAGGGCCCAGTATTCACTAATGGGACTTCTCTTTCTACACCACCCCCCTAGGTGATGTTATCTACTACCAAAGTTTCATACATCATTATCTAAGCAGACAACTCCCACATTTATATCTCCAACTGCAACCTTTCACCCTATACTTTCCCAGAGTAGCATAGAGCATTGTCTTCCTTCCATATGGATATTCATCCCCAAACTCTGGGTTACCTCTACACTTCATTCTATATAATCTGTGTACAAATTTGTCAACAAATCCTGACTGCTCTATTATAAACACAGACCTAGATTTGATTGCTCTTCATCAGCTCCTTCTTGGTCTCCCAAGCCCAAGCCATTCCCATCTCTTCACAGAGTACTAGAATAACCTGACAGTCTAGTCTCCGTTTAGCAGACCCCATGATACTTTTAAAATCTACATGAGTTTATGTCCTTCTGTTGCTCAAAACCCTCCCATGTTGGCCCCTCATCCTCTACCATTCTAACCACGCTGGCCTCTCTGCTATTACTCAAACTCGCCAGGCATATTCCCATTCCAGGATCTATTTCCTCTTCTATCTCAAATGCATTTGCCCAGACACGACCAAAGCTGTACCTCTCCTTTCATTCAGGTGTTTTAAAAGATGCCATCAAGAACATTCTAAAATTTCAGCTTTTTTTCCTCTATCCCTTTGACACTGTATTTTTTTTCTTCATAGCACTGGTTCTTTTGTCTCCATCCTTCATTAAACTGAAGATCCATAAGGAGAGGACTTTGTCTTTTTTATTCTCTACCATATCTCTAGCATCTAGAACAGAGCCTAGTACATAACAGGCACTTAAGTATTTGTTAAATGGATGCATGAAATATTTCATTGTATTATGTGACCCATGAGCTCAATCGAAAGCTTAGTACTAAATATGTGCTTGTATGTGGGGCATACGAAGTACCTTCTCTCAGTAAATGGAAAAATTACACAAAGTTTTTATTAGTTCACTTCTAAACTCCTTAAGAATGGTGAGGAGAGGGAGGAAGACAAGTCTTGCTTTTTGCTCTTTTACAAGATAAACTTATCCCTCCTTCACAAATATTTTTTTAATGAATACATCTAAAACATGACCTCTCAAGTTCCAATATTCACAGTTAATGATCCCAACCCATTCCTCATTAGTGAAGATAAAATGTCACATTCTGCCAATTCTTAATAACAAAAAAACTTAAATCACATATTAGAATCATAAAGATATTAGAGTAGAATTAATATTAAACCAAATAATGAGAGGCAGTATGGTACAGCACTTAAAAGCACAAACTCAAGAGCCCAACTACTTAGTAGCACTGGAACTTGGACAATTACTGTTAATAAGCCACTAGAGTCACCCAACTGTAAAATAATAGTAAATATCTACATCTTAGCTGTGAGAATAACATACATTAATACATACATGTAGAGTCCTCAGAGCAGTGTTTGGCACGCATCAAGTACTCAATATGTGATACACATCATGTTTTACATTATGTGCATACATGTGTGTGTTTATTATACACATGAGCAAGTTATACAAATGAAAAGATCTAATATTTCCTTCTTATATGCTTTAAATATACAGCATTGTTTCCATTGGTTTGGTTGTCTCTTCTAATATTTTTTCATTTTCTATGTTTTACCTTTATTTCCAAATCTAGTTAGAAAGAAAATGGTTCACAGAAGTCTGGTAAAATCCACTTAGAATGTGGTCATTACCAACCTTGAATAACTCCAATCTCTGTTCAGATCCAAGGGGCAGGACAGTCATTCCTGACCTCACTCCCAAATCTCAATGCATGCCTCATAAAAGCCTAAGAATAAGATCATACAAATGCAGAAAAGACCCTTAGATCCAAAGTACCAGATCCCAAGAGAGCAATAGAATCATTCCTTAATAAAAGCCATCAATTATGGTGAGGTTTCAGAAAATTAATCTAGTTAACTCTTAAAGCAGGGTCCCATCATAAATTTTTTTCATTGAATTAGTTACAACTTTTAAAACTTTTATCCAATCAACACTAGAAAACATACTAAGAAACACTAAGGAATACAGAATATCAAAAAGTTTGTTTCAAGTAAAGTATAACTACAAAAGAATGACAACAACAACAAAAGCCTATTTAATCCATTAATCACCTGCTAAGATAATGTATCATCATAAAGTTATTATAATAAAACTGGTATTAATTAAGATATATGCAACTAATATTAAAATCAAGTTGAGGGGCACCTGGATGGCTCAGTGGGTTAAAGCCTCTGCCTTCAGCTCAAGTCATGATCTCAGGGTCCTGGGATCGAGCCCCACATAGGGCTCTCTGCTCAGCAGGGAGCCTGCTTCCCCTTCTCTCTCTGCCTGCCTCTCTGCCTACATATGAGCTCTCTCTGTGAAATACATAAAATCTTTGAAAAAAATAAAATAAAATCAAGTTGAACTAACTAATGATTGCAAAACTTTAAATTGTGACACTTCTATAAATGAAAATAATATTAATAACAAATGGGCAATCAAGCATTGCCAATGGCAGCATATATGTCTCTAGAGCCTCAAAAACAAATGTATTAAGTCTATTTTTGGAAATAAAGACAGAAAAAGTGCACTGATTTTTATTTAAAAATTTGAAATTCCTAAATTTCCAATTGTAGGGGAATGGTTACATAAACTATTTTAAATGCATGTAAATAATTTTTAGAAAGTGCTAATACTGATGAAAAATAAGAATTACTATAGAAAAATGTTTAATCATTCTATCAATAATTTATTGAGCCCTTTCTATTTGTTTAGCACTATAATAAATGCTGATTCAAGATATAGCAAAAACAGAAGTGTTCATTGCTCCCATGACACAGTATCATATGAGAGAGACGTACATTGAAAAAAAAAAAAAGCTACTGAATCAAGAATAAATGAGCAAGGTACTCCATTTAAAAAGGAATATGATTGCAAAAAAAAAAAAAAGGAATATGATTGCTTAACAATCATATTGTTTAACAAAGTAATCTACTACTGACTAGGAGTGTTAGGGAGGCTTCACTAAAGAGATAGGTAGACTAGGGATTATAGACATTTCCAATAGAACATAGTGGTCTGAATGCATGTGTGCATCTTTGTTGCTTTCTGAAGCCCCTAAAATGACAGTACAGAAGTTCTTAAGAGGCATAACTTCATCAGGACAAAGGAAATGAGACAGGATCACAGAAGAATTACACCAATAAATTTTTGGAAGCTGTGAACATGA
>CM053604.1:7071840-7148424 GCA_028646535.1 Procyon lotor | reverse complement strand
TTTTTTTTTTTTAAAGATTTTATTTATTTGACAGAGAGAAACACAGCGAGAGAGGGAACACAAGCAGAGGGAATGGTAGCAGGAGAAGCAGGCTTCCTGCTGAGCAAGGAGCCCGATGCGGGGCTCGATCCCAGGACTCTGGGATCATGACCTGAGCCGAAGGCAGACGCTTAACGACTGAGCCACCCAGGTGCCCCGCCTTTTTGGCTTTTCTAAGGCAGCTAGAAATCAGGTCTCCAGCTTCTAGGCAGAAGAATGGAAGACACATATCCGGTGTTCATTTCCTGAACCCAAAGAAAAGACCTATATACAGACATGGTGAGAGTACGTTGTTGGCTTATAGCAATGCTCACTAGTTAATAAGCCTCAGCTATATACACAGAGTTTCCAATCACCATTTTTGTGTCTTACCTTTAAAAATGAACAGACAGCAAAGGATCATAAGATATTTGACGAACACCTCCAACATGAGTTGAAGAAATAACCAAACCAAATAGAAAAGAGGAACTTAGAAGTATAAACAATACAACGAAACGGAAAAATAATCTTTAGACACTACAATATCATGTTCAAGGATAAGTACACCAGAGAATATCAAGGAAGAACAGAAAAGTTCTGTGAATTTTTTCAAAGAGGGTCTTAAAAGTTCTTCAGAGAAAAGTTTCGAAATACAAAAATCAAGAAAAGGGCTGAACAGTAATAAATGGGAAATGTCTTCAAAAGTAAAAAGATAAAGCCATGAGAAACGGAAAAGGAGAGGAGTACAGGAAGTTTACTATTTGAAGAACAGCAATTCTTGAAAGAGAAATACTAAAAATAAAAGGGAAGAAATTATCAAATAAATACCAAAAATGTCCAAGAACTGAAGGAAATGAATCTACAATGAGGGGCGCATGGGTGGCTCAGTGGTTTAAGCATCTGCCTTCACCTCAAGTCATGATCCCAGGGTCCTGAGATGGAGCCTCAGGTCCATGGTCTTCCCGCTCAGCAGGGAGCTGCTTCTCCCTTGTCCTCTCCCCCTTCTATCCTTGTGTGCCTGCTCTCACTCTCAAATAAATAAATAAAATCTTAAAAAAAATAAAAATAAAAAGACCCAATGGATGTGCAGTGAAGGAAATAAAGAAATGGAAGGAAGGAAGGAAGGAAGAAAGGCAGGCAGTCTCCCTCCCCTGCACACTATAAGATCCATATATCGTTATTATGAAATTTCAGAACCACAGACATGAAAATATCTTAAAAGCTTCCAGAAAGACAAAAAATTTAAAAACACAAAAACAGGGCAATCATACAAATGAACAGATTTAAGAATGGTAATACACTTACAGTAACCATGTAAGATAAAAGACAATGAGGCCACACTTTCAATATTCTTGATTACCAGTATGTAATTCCACATCAGCCTATCATCTTATATTGTAGAATAAAGGTATTTTTATAGATATGAGATATAAAATGTATGTCCCACCTGAAGGAGTACTGCAAGAAAGGCCCAATAAAACAAAGGTATAGAGCATTTAAAAAAGGCTATCGAGATCATGACATGGATTCCAGAGGAAAAAGGAATTCCCAGTGTTATGCAAGTTCCACAGTGACAGTTACAAAAGGCTGCAAGAAGGATGCCTTTGATGGCAGGAAAAAAAAAAAAAAAGAAAAAAAAATCAATCTAAGATTATTTGAGGTTTTCAGATATATTGAAAGAAGCTTCAGGGTTCTATTGATAAATTTTGGGATGAATTAGTGACAAGTACTTAGATAACAAAGTAATCAAACCGAAAGAGACAATTATTAATTCCAGGAAAAAGATGTAAGGGAGAAAAAAGTTACATTATGATACAAAACGTGAGGTTCATCTATGAATATTTGTATTGTCATCCCAATACACCTCCTAATTTAAACCAAAAGGGTCCTATAATTATTTTGAGAGGACAAAGCAGAGTAAGTGCTGGGGGATGGGTAAGCTAAAGTACAGAGTCAACAAATAATAATACTAAGGAATGGGAATCTGCAGCAAATAAAGAAAAGAAGATGACTTCTATTTTTTTTTTTTATTTTTATTTTTTTATTTTATTTTTTTTTTTTAAAGATTTTATTTATTAGACAGAGAGAAACACAGCGAGAGAGGGAACACAAGCAGAGGGAATGGTAGCGGGAGAAGCAGGCCTCCTGCAGAGCAGAGAGCCCGATGCGGGGCTCGATCCCAGGTCCCTGGGATCTGACCTGGGCCAAAGGCAGACACTTAACGACTGAGCCACCCAGGCGCCCCTATTTTTTGTTATATAAGCCTATGGCACTATTACTTTTTAACCTAGGCACCTATATTTTTTAAACTAATTTTTTAAAAAATTATCCAGGTTTGAGGACAGATAAAGATTTGATTATTGCAAATATTTTAGGCTTATATGTAGAAAAAGAAAAGATTAGAAAAATTATACACCAAAATATCAAACGTGGTTATTTTAGTTTGTAGAAATAACTGATGATTGAAAAAAAATTTTTCCAGTTTTCCCAAATTTTCTTTAATGAACATATATTGCTTTTTTGTAATAAGAAAATGAACATTTTAAAAAAGGATAAAGTCCTATACTCTGGGGAGAAAACCTTTGTTAGAGGTTCTCAGGTGCCTTTCAAATACTATAAGCAATTAGAATCAATAAGCCTAATTATCTCAAGTACTCACTTTCATCATGATGAATTCTATATAAAAATGTATTTCTTGTTTTATTTCCAATTTAAAAGAATTATAAGCCCATAATTAAAGTCCTAATGAAGATTTGTGGTAAAAACACGCTTTTAGTAAACCCATATATGCTCTGAATAAATAACTGCAATTTAAAAAAAAATGCATTGTGGTTTCTGATGGGTTTTGTTTTTATTATTATTTTTTTAAAGATTTTATTTATTTATTTGACAGAGAGAGAGATCACAAGTAGGCAGAGAGGCAGGCAGAGAGAGAGGGAAGCGGGCTCCCTGCTGAGCAGAGAGCCCGTTGTGGGGCGCTATCCCAGGACCCCAAGATCATGACCTGAGCCGAAGGCAGAGGCTTTAACCCACTGAGCCACCCAGGCGCCCCAGGTTTTACTTTTTAAAAAAGAAAAGCTGCAGCCTCTTATAACTCAATTTGTTTAAATAGTCAAAACTGCCTGGAAGAAATAACAACTTAACTATGTTTTCAAATTTAATAATACTCTTGCAAATTATATAAAAATAATATTGTTGCTAACTACCTATTGTTACAACTACCTGAGAAGAAATATAAATAAAACTTGAAATTCTCTTTTCATGATGCCATACTTCAAGTAAGTTTTCTAAAACAAGAACTTTTACAAACATATTTTCACAATTTCCTTTTCAACTGCAGACATTCTCACTGACAACAAAGTTAAAATCTTGAAAATTTTCATAAGATGAATTAAATTCTGAGTAGCTGGAGGGTAAAGTGTTAAGATTATCAAGCATATGACAATAGTGATCATCTTAAAGTCAAAACAATTTAACAAAATGTATACAGCTTCTTTATAAATAATTTATTCCAAAGTTGTTAATGACTATTTTCTTATTTATCAAAGAGTTGTGGTCTACAGGAAAAAGAAAAACAAAGTACAGGGGAAAGAATATGTAAATTTAACTCCTTTATGGAATAAAAAGAAACATTTTCCTTGAAGACTGAAAGCATATACAGTAATCCCTCATCTTTTTTTGAAGATATTCTATTATACATGATTTTCATTTATACTTTCTGGCACTTATGAAAATTCTGACTACAGGCAACACAAGTGGGCCAACGAAAAGTAAAATTAGCTCTGAGAGATGCGTTCCTCTCTTTACCAGAGAATCAGTGAGGGCAGTGTATGAGGAACTTAAGAGAACTGACATAACTGCTTGGGCATATATACTATTGGTATTAGTTTTATTTTGCACTTTGTTGTATTTTAATAAATGTGATTAAAATTTTTACAACTTTTCATAGATCTCTTTGATCTTGTTTCCCTATTCCAGAGTTTCTCCGAGTATGCTCTTTACACAACCTGGAGCGCATAGTCTGTTGGGCGTAGGGTCCTGAAACCTGCCTCATAAATATGCTCTCAGAGTTCCAGAATCTCTGCCCAGCTTGAAAGTTAAGTTCTAAAATGTAAATTCTCACACCACAGACTTTTAGAAACATATACAAGTTACTCTGTGACTTTGTACTTCAAATTTACATTAAGGCCAGCTGAAGAGAATCAGAGGGAAAAGAACAATAGAAGAAAAGCAGCAAGAATTTATGTGATACTACTTCAACCACTTATTGCCTAACACAGGAGTAATTCCTTGTTTTCTCAGGAGTTCTCTTCCTTAAAATAGCAGAGATTCTACTTCAGGAGTCTTGGAAAACAAAAGTTTAGCAGTCAAGTAATAAAAATGCTAGACACACAAAAACACATAGTAAATAAAAAGTTTTAAAGGCATCCACTTTTAAACATGTGTCGGCATAAAACCATACTCTAAATCCATTTTCTTGAATTCCTTTAAATTGTTCTGGGAGCATTGGTAAAGTCATTGCGACTTGCTAAAACAGATCTTTTCAAGAACTGTTATATCACGGTATTTCTTTCTACAGTTTTCAAGTTATTTTTTTTTTTAGTTGAAATAAATAAAATTTTTTTGTTTACTCTTACACTTTTGGGGGTAAGCAACTTTTGGTAAAAATGCTTACACAGTAAGACCTTTTTGCAAATTGCTGAGGGCAGGGAGGGAAGAGAGTTTAATAATAATCACTGTCTTGTTCTTTTGTTTAAAGCACAATGAAGTGACCCACACATACATAAAAAGATCACAGGTCATTTAACATAGGTATTCAAATACAAAACTGCAGTATCACAAAGCATGATTTACTTTAACCATTAAAAGCATACATATTTGTTCTTCCTTTGAAAAGAAAAATATTTGCCAAGAATGAAGACAGTCATCAGAAAACAGGATGCTAATGGGAAGAAACCACTGCAAAATAAATAAAACTGATCAGTATCATTAATACTTAGGAAAGCATAGAATAGCGTGTCAGTGTTCCTGATCTGGAGTAAAAGACGGCACGTGCTCCCTAGGGCTGGCTGAGTAGTTACTTCCCACAGCATTGGGCAGCCCTCAAGCTATGCCAGGACTTGACTGCTTTCAGTTCCTCCAATGTGACAAGCTCTTCCATGAAGCCTGGCCTTTCTGTCTAGTCAACACTTTCCCCCAATATCTTTTCATCTTTGTGCTGTTCAAGCTTCAGGTCTTAGCTTACTTTACTCCAAATTAAGTACTCCCCTCCCCTTACATATTACCTCCCCAAGCACCTTATCATCTCCCTCCACAGCACTTCTAACACTCTACGGTTAGAGGTATGGATTTTATGTATATAAATATTATATGAGTACATTACATTTATATATATATATATATATATATATATATATATTATACATATATGATGATAAGGTCCCTCTTTCTCTAGTAGGCTATAAATCCCACAAGAACTATGTATGTTTCACACAATTACAGCCAAGGTCTTGGACACTGCCTGGTATAAAAGTGGACACATTTTTATATAATAATAAAGTGCATCCAGAATTCCATCTTTGTTTGCCATCTCTTCACACCTGTAGAGCCACAATGAGATAAGACCCTTCTTACCTGCTATGCTAAACCACAGAGCCTTAACATTAAACAATGGAGGTTCCCTACTGACCTATAAAAATCACTGGAGGGTGGGAAAATGGAAACAAGCTGTAGAGAAGTATTTTGGGCTGCAGTAGGGATGGGAGGTCCTTCTGTTAGTTCTATCAGTCAGTTCTCAGGCCAGTAACTTGCCAAACTTCTTCTGGATTCCAGAGAGCTGCTTCATTGTTTACCTTTCTACCGACACTAAGTCTTACCTTGTGTAGTTTTATCCAACACAAATTTATAGTTTCTGCCTTTCATCTCTGTGGAAACCAGCCTCCATGATGGCCTCCATGACTAATGCTTGCCGCTCAGTATTCCCATCTCTAGAGTAGTAGAACCCTCCCCAACTGAGCAGGGATGATCTATGTAGTTACTAGGATGTCATGGAAATGGTGTGAGACTTCTGAAGCTAGGTCGTGGAAGACACTGGGACATTCACTTTGAGCTTTATCTTCGCTGTGAGGGATCCAGAGAACACACTTCGTCACTCCAGAAGTCTCATGGAAGGGTCCACATGATGAGCAACTGAGTTCTCCTGCCAATGGACTGGATTAACTTGCCAGCCACATGAGTGAGCCACCCTGGAAAAGGAACCTCCAGCCCCAGTCAAGCATCTACAGGACTGCTGTACAGGACTGCTACTGAGATCCTCAGCCAGAACCAAGCAACTAATTTAGCTCCCAAATTCTAACCTACAGATATTGTGTGAGATAGTAAGTGTTTATTGTTGTTTGAAGCTGCTAAACTTTGGGGCAATTTGTTACACAGCAATATAGAACAATATAATCTCTCATCACTTAAATTCCTGTGGAAAATATTCTATATGAAAATTTTCTAGAAAGTTATTATTAATAGAAAGGGAAACAAGAAATTAATTTAAAAAATTTACCCTACAACTCCTTTTTCCCTTTCCCTTAGGTCCCATAAGGAAAAAGCAAATGGCAGACTTTTTGAAAACATTTAAGAAGGATAAAATAAGATTCATTCTTTTTTTTTTTTCCTTTTTGGAAAAATAAGAAAATACTTTTCCTGTATTAAAGAGAAGACAAAATTTTCTGAAAGGAATGAAAGATGAGATGGAAGAGATGGGACAGAGGCTGAAGTGCTGTCCTGAAGATGAGGAATGGAAAACTGCAAGAAGTTCAGAGATGGCTGCTTCTGTTTTGTCACAACTTGGCTTTTAGCAGAGTTTACCAAGATCCCACCCAGAGAAATTGGGCAATGATCTGAATATGAGGAGGAAGATATACAATATAATATCCTAGAAGGCAGTGAAGTCTGCACTAATAAGAAAAGAAAAATCTTTATGTAGCAGCACTTGGGTAACAGGATCATTTTAAGTAAGTTTATGATGGCAGTATACAAAAGTACCAGTATTATTTCTATTTCTATGTAGAGAAGATGTCTCAATTTTTAAAATTTTTTTCTCTTTTAATTCCTTGCCATAATAAATGTAGAACATAAAATACTCTAATTAGAAACAGATTTGTTACCATAATTCCAAAAGGTGGTGCTGAGCACATTTTCCACCTTCCCATGGCCAAAGATAATTTTCCTAACAAAAGAGTTTTGAATTCATTTGAGATTTTTAATTATTAAATTCCCCTTAGCCTTAGGCTGCTTCCATTTTCTTTTCAAAGTCTTCTTTCTAGGTTTTTCTCCAGTTTTATTATAACACACTTAAGAAAAAAAGAAAACCTGAGATAATTCTCCAGCAGAGAATGTTTTCTCTTAACATCTTCAAAAGACCTTTTTAAAGAAGACTGGGAGAAACAACAATTAGAAATGTTTCATTATTCACTGGTAACAGTTAATGATAATTTAATCTTATATAAGAATTTCTAAGAGTTTTCTTTCTAGATAAGTCAAAGAAATAGACAGAACTTCATTATCATAAACTGCTGGATTCTATTATTAAACAGTGGATCCAAGACAAATGCCACTAGAACTGTCAGAGCAACAGTGAATGGGAAAAGACCCCAATATACAGATACTAAAATAATTAGATTAGGTTTTGGTTAGAAGCTCCCCATCCCCCCAAAAAAAATCCAAAGTAAAAGTCTTTATCAAATTATCATTGCCACACACTGTTAACAATCATTTACCTCTTGAGCTTTTCGAGCTCCTTAAAAATAAAGGAATTACAAAGACAGGAAACTCCTTTATAAACAAAATCCAGAAACACAACAAAATGTTTAGATATCTGATCAGTATGACCAATGGAGCCTCAAGCCACCATCTGCTGCCAACACTTAAGTTCTAGAGTTTTAGGCTAAATCTTTCAATGGAATTCTTACTTGGCTTTATAGTACTAAAAATGTGGAAAAATTACCAAGTAACCCATGGTTTTGATTCAATGAGAGACGCTGAGGCAGAATCAACCAGTTAAGCTGCTCTTGAGTTCCTGACCCACAGAGTTGTTTGACGTAATAAATGTTTATTGTTGTTTTAAGCTGCTAAATTTTGGGATAATTTATTATGCAGCAATCTCTTATCACCGAAGTGCACAGTCTGCTAGATTTTCACTATGAATATAAAAGGCAATGAGATATATGTACAAAGAAATTTAAATTAGTAACATGTAATATACAGACGACTAATGAAAAGAAGTATGTAAATGAAATATTGTCAGATACAGTTAACAATAAGACTGATACTATAAGATCAGTGGAGCTGATTCTTTTTCCTAATCTGTCTCAAGTTTTATGAAACCCTCAGAGAAGCTACTTTAAAAGATCCACCTTTTAAAACCCCATGACAGTAGAAGAAAGGTGGGGAAAAGAAGTTAATTTGGGGCAATTATATGTTGGAATCACTACAAATTGTAAATTCAAGTATTATAAGGATTTTTTATTTAATTTCTGTATTTTATAGAATTCTAGAAAAGTGACTATACTATACACTTAGATCCTTTGGCAAACTGCAAAATATCTCTAAATAGTGGCTTTTTCTTAGATAAGAAGTCAAGAGACATGGGCTTACATTTCTCTCTGCATAAATCAGCCTAAATCTAAATAAGCTACAAAGGAAAAAATAGGACATTTCACGAAGGTTTTTATTAACAAACATAATAGAATCTTATAAATGACATATGTGCTACTTAGTGCTAATTCTCATATAAAAAATGGTGAGATAAACACAATTCAGTGCACGATATAAGAAATAAAAAAAAAGTCACCTACCCTTAAGAGGATCATGTTCTGCTCTCATAATATCAATAAGGGAATTCTCCAAAGAGTGCATGTTCAAACTGTCATACATTCTACTTCGATCCTAGAAGAGAAAAACAAAGACTCAATATGATGTATACATATTTTTAAAAAAACCAGTGATAAATATACTATCTAAACCTTCTTACATAAAATAGGATCCCATGAATTATACTATCACTTGTATTGGAGAATATTACATTTACTATATTCATCTCTAAAACCACGTATCAAAAGTAATCTTATTTCACTGGAAGTATTAATATAGTAAAATAATTTCTATTGTTACCTCAACTTATAAAGATTTCTGAAATGTTATACACGAAGCATTTTTAGTTGTTATTTAACTTCTAAGTTTTCTCATATATCTAGGAAGACACCAGAACTTAAAAAATAAATATTTGGAAGGAAAGGAATTAATCCCATAATGGCACCATACTTTAAATATCTATCAAACGGTGTACATTATTTGACTTAGTTTGACAATACATAAACATCCCATACAGTTAATATCAAAAGCATGAACTACTACTATCAGAACAAAGACTAACACCTAGAATACTTCTATCCAAATCTTGCTCTCTGAAGTCCTCACATATTGGTCTCTGCATTTCTAAATCCTCTATTCCTCCACACCCTGCAAAGAAGGCAGGGGTGGAGGGAAGAGAGTGGAAAGCATTCTCATCTCAGCAAGTTTCCTACCTCAAGTTCCAGAACAAAGTCTTTGTGTAAATGGAGGTCTTGTTTGCTAAATGTTAAATCTGTCAACCTGCTTACCAGAAGGAATCTGATTCTTTAATGCCTATGAATTTATACTGTTATTCTGCTCAACACATCCTCAATGTACTTGAATAAATATACATGGGGAACTACCACAGCAAGCTCTGGCCCATGCCCCTTAAATCACCAAAATGTCAGTGAAGACTCCCACCCATTTAAATGTGTGTAGGTGTTTGTACAAGTGTATGTATATGAAAGAGAGGCAGGGAAGGCCATTTTTAACTCTCAAAAAAATTATTGATACTTAAAAAGAAAATGGAAGAGTAAGAAAAATGGGGGAAAAAAGTCCCTACAGAAATCAAAATGAGGCACTTCTTAACCTGAGTCTATGAACTTCAAGAACCCTGCAATCTCTGAGATTATATACAATATTCTGTATGTGTGTGTACATATTTTTTTCCTGAAGAAAAGGGCTTCATCAGTTTTCCACAGAGATGATTCAGAGCCAGTCTTTTAGAAAGCTAAAGCTTTCTTTAGAAAGCTAAAGAAAAACATAAAAGAAAATATGAAAGCTAAAGCTTTCTTTAGAAAGCTAAAGAAAAACATAAAAAAATATGTTGATTTATTTACTCCGCTTGGCGGAGTAAATAAATCAGGGTTGTGAGCTTTTAAAGCCAGGGGGTTAGAATCAGTATTTTAGACTAAACAAATTGTTGTTGAGGAATTCAGAAGTGTGCAAAGTAATACTAAATGGCAGACTGCTAGACCAGATGCTCTTACTCCAGCTTTATCACTGTATAGCTGCATTGGTACTCCTTACTTATCTTTACTTACTTTATCTTACATCACTAACAAAGACTTTGCTTGGTGAGGGAGGCACAGAGAATCACTGAACTAGATAGAATAGTGGTTCTCTCACTTGAGCATGCTTCAGAATCATCTGGAAGGGTTAGCAAACACACAGATCTCTGGGACCCAGATTGCTGGGACTCTTTTCAGACAGAGTCTGAAATTTAACAGGTTTAGAGTAGCCCCTGAAAATTTGTATTTACAGTAGGTTCCCAGGTGACACTCAGTCCAGCGATCATACTTTAAGAAGTGCAGAGCTTCTTGATTTTGAGTAAGCTACTAAAACCTTTACAGGCTCTGTTCTATCTTCTAGAAAAGAAAAAAATTGTTTCAGACTAGACAATGCCTAAATTCCACCTTAAAAATAATAGGAATAATAGAAAAGCAAAAGACTCAAAGTACTATGTAAATAATGAAATAAAACTGGAATAGAGGAGAGCATGGCCCTTGTGCAAAAATGACATACAATTTTAGTAATTCAAATATTTCCATCTTCTGTGCTTCCATGATACTATATGTTTCTAACTAATTTGTTGATTTTCCTGCCTTACTGATTAAGTTAAGTAGAGGTAGGGACCTTCTAATTATGGAATACAGCTAGCTCTCAAATGTTTGTTGAATGAATAGTACTTTATCTCTACTATAAAAACTTTGCGAATTGAAGTTGAGCTCCGTGAGGGCAAAGACTGTTCAGGACCATAAAGTCTTCTTAGAATTCTTCACGGAATAGGTACTCAGATGTTAACTGACAAAACTAAGGCAAGATGTATTAAAAACATATTTAAAATATAATTTAAAAACGTAAGCTATTATGATAAAAACCGTATACATAATTAAGTAAAAATAAAAACCCCAGGTACTATAGGTTCTAAGATATATTAGAAATACTTTGTATTCTATTTACCTTAAATTCTTGCAAAGAAAACATGTATGGTTCAGGGATATCTTCTCAGGCTGCTATTTTTTTGAATGGAATCAGACTATGCCCCATCATAGTGGACCTATAAACTTAATTAATTGTGACTGTTACCACCACCCAAATGATGTTCCTTACACATCTTTCTTTTTTTTTTTTTTTTGGTTACACACTAATTCCATTCAAGAAGTATGATCTTGTTTTAGAGCAAAATTTAAAGTAAAATTAATGAAGTAACTCCATATACATGGTCAAAGGGCAATAATTAAGCTAAGAAGGGAAATATCTAAGCAAGCTATTCCATAAATATTGGTGACCACTAGGTAATCAACAGACAGTGGTTATTCAAAAAAGCTGCATGTATTTACAGCTTTAGCTTTAATGCCTACATCCAACTGCAATAGGCATTGCAGTTCCTAACTTCCTAAGGCCCCTTATTTTCCTTTGCATTTCAAGTCTCTCATCATGAATCAAACTCCTGTGTTAACAAATAAAATAACAAAGCTATTATAAAACTATTAGCTTACTTATACTTTGGTGAGCATCAGCGGCATCCCACGTGATTTTTAAAGCACTGAATACAAAATAGCTTTGAGCAGGCAAAGAGCTCATGACATCTCAAAATCACTTTCTAGATTTAATTTAGTCTACTTTCTATAGACTCATTTTCAAAAGGTATAGATAATTCCATTAAATAAAGTATAAGAATTAGAACATAACTTCTGAAAAAAACAACAGAAGCAAATCTGATTATAAAACAAATAAGGATAATAGAAAAAATTGTCTTCACACAAACTGCCACTAGTTTAAAAACTAAGTGGAAATCCTGAAACTATTTTAAGGTGAACATCAATACACCAAAACTAATTAGCACACATATGGAAAATCATATGTAATGTAACTTACATTTATTACTACAAGACTATTTGAAAAACAGTCAAGATGTTTCACAAAAGTAAGAATCTCTATGAGGAAAACTTTATCCCAATCTACTTTAAATATAAAAATTATCTGGCAAAGAATCAACTTAAATGGGTTTTCAGAAACTGAGATTACAGAATTCCACAGCAGTGAACAGGCAAAATTGAGGAAAACATTTTCGGGAAAACTACAATCTATTACAGTATTTTATTATTTTCATAAACCCAGACATTTGCCATAAAGACTTACAGAAGCAACAATACAGTCCTAGAAAGACTGAAAAATGCAGAAAGAACAAAGTAATCCTAAATAGGTTAACTTAAAAAAAGATTAGAAGTGCTAAAAAATAAAGAGGTCAAGAAAATTAAAATTAGTACAACAAAAAGAACTCGAACTTAATTAAAAGGGGACTTTTCAATGGGATGCTATTTTTTTACTTTGATATATTCAAAACCCTGTTCCATTTCAAAAGGAGTGGGCAAGTAGAACATTTTCCTCTTGAAAATGAAGTATCCACCCAAAGAAAAAGGATATGGATTATAGGAAAACCCTATATTGTCATATTCAAAGATATACCAGACACTTTAACATATATCCTTCTAAGTACAAAAATCAGCTTTTGTTGCAGTTTTGTGTTGTTTTCCAGTTTTTGCTCTAAAATAACAAAGTTGTACAAACTCACTGTATTGTCCTCAATCTTCAGTAAATACTGACGACACACTGCTACTGCACTCTACTGAATTAGCAGCGGATGACACGCTTCTTTTTTTTTCTTAAGATTTTACTTATTTGACAGAGAGAGAGAGAGAGAGGGATAACAAGTAGGCAGAGAGGCAGGCAGAGAGAGAGAGGGGGAAGCAGGCTCCCTGCTGAGCAGAGAGCCTGATGCCAGGACCCTGGGATCATGACCTGAGCCGAAGGCAGAGGCTTAACCCACTAAGCCACCCAGGGGCCCCGACCTGCTACTGTCTTATTGCACAATGTCTTCAGTCTCCTATTCTCTCTCATCAGTCTCTGGTTGTTCCACACAGACACCCCTTCTTCATCTGACTGGACTTTCACCTTCTCGAAGGCAAACAACAGAATTTCTCCCCATATATCCCAAGGATAATTAAAACACTACCATATACATAACATACATTTTTTTGACCTTCCTTTATTATCTAAACCTTGACAAAGTGCTATGACAGTGACTATGAACAAAAATTAAAAAAATTTTTTCTGAGGCCCAAAATAACTAAAGCTATACTAGTATCCATAAGGATTAAATGGAAAGGCAAGTAGAAAATATGTGGAATAAGAATGTATCAAGTACAGCTGAAGAACTGAATGCAGGACACAAAACTTAAAAAGCATCCGTTACCTAAGCAAGTACAAGAGAACCCATTCTTTCTCATTTTCAGTAAGTGTTAACAGTTTGTTGACTACCAATGCCCCTTGAGGTTCATCTCATTAAAGAACCACAATTTAAAGAATGCTCTATTAAATGAAAAATTAGACTTGGTCTGTTTAAAAAAACAATATATTGTTTTTTGTGTAAAGTGAATAAAGACACCAAATAATATATTTTTCTGACAGACCTCCATATTATCATCTATCATGCTCTCACATAACAGTCTATATATCAAAGACTGGTGGGAAATATCTTCAATTAATTCAAGGTAGTTTATGTGACATGCTCAAGAATTTCCACAGGAACAAAAATCTAGAATTGAATATATTGATAATCCCTGAGCTAGAGAACAGGCCAACACCCATCTTATAAGGCTTCACAGCTATATACTACACTTGGGTAACTCCCTAACAGCATTTTAAAGAAACGTATACTTAGCCTTAAAGAAATTACCACAAATACCTAAAATTCATTTTAAAATCACATATGTATTTAAAACTTTACCTTTGTTTTTAAAAAGTTTTAAATTTGAAAAAAAATTTTTAAATTTGAAGCTTTTCTGTAAGAAAATAATTGCTTAAAGTAAGGAAATGCCAACCAACCCTAAAAATTTTATATGTAACTGAGTAAAAGCAATCTACAAAACTATTTCTTTCCTATTTGCTGAATGTTAATTACATAAGTAAGGCCTCAAGTATCCAGGTACAAGAACTAAGACTCCGGTTCTAGAATTCAATATACTTTTTATGCCTAATCAATTTGAAACTAAAAGAAATAAGTTAAATGTTTTAAAATAATGGATTTGTTAACTGAGATGTTAGTATTAAAATGTTCTATATAATAAAGTCAGAATGAAAATATTGCCTCAGATATTTAAGTGCTTAAGAATTTTCTATAATTTTGACTTTGCCAAATAGTGAAGAACGATCCAGTGGTTCAAGACACCAACTGAAGTTTGTAGCTGTTGCTGTATTTTTAAGAACCTCAACTTCAAATACCTCAACCTTTTATGGCAAGATAGAAATACAAAACAAATTTTGTATTCTAAGTACCCTTAAGGTCCTCAAAAGAGAGAACCACATTGCTTTTAAGACCAGTTGGGAGGTCATACACTATACCTTGCCTGCCTCAATCCAATTCCCACGCCTTCTCCCCAATAAACAGGACCTTTGTATTCTAAAAATAAAGTGTGTGTGTGTGGGGGGGGGGTGCACAGGGAGGAAAAGAAATTGTGAAAATAGATCAGAGAAGGTATAAGAAGAGCTGGCTAGAAAGACCTTTCATGATCTAGTTCAAGGTTCTCCTTTTATAGATATGGAAACTAAGACACAAAGACATGAAAGCCCATAGACTGTATCCTCAGATGTCATAAGGATTGAGAAAGAAGAAGGTTCAGGTTTCAGACCTCCTTTCCTCTAGTTCAGTTCACTTCCCACAATCTTTCTTCACCATGCTCTTCAACTTCATCACATCACACCTCTGGTGCAAGGGCCCAAAGGGAATGCCAGTATCTCATCAGTTTACCAAAAGAAAAAAAAATTATCTTTAAACACCTAAATCCTTTTATGTAAAATGAATTTACCTAAAATCCTATGTTATAAAACAGGTAAGAACAGAGTGGCTTTGACTGAAATCTAAGTGGGAACCCTGGAGGCCCTTATCTTCTAGCAGCCCAGGGGCTGACTTCCCTTTCATTATCACCTCTATTCTCTAGCACTCCACCAACTGAAACCATCTCAATAACCTCATTTCTCAACATGTGACCCGCCCCCATTGTCCCTTTATGACAGCTAATCTGTCTTCTCTCTTCTTCATAGTTAAATATCCCTCATATATGTATCCTCTTGCTTCTTCTTGCACATGCTTTTCCAATAATTATGTCCTTTCCTCTAAAAACATGTATCTTGCCACCTTCAAAATGATTACCATCTCCTAGGCATTTATGTATTCAATTTGAACAACATTAAAGTGCTACCATAAAAATGTCACTAATATGGCCTAACTAGCCCAGAGTGGAGAAGAGCAGAGAGGTAAGATGGATAGCTAATTTAATTAACAAAACAATAAATCACAAATTACATGCGATAACCACTTATTTCTATGTGGCGATCCTGGTAGGATTATTTTGGAAAAAGGCAGGACTTGTCTATAAAATAAGTGCTAATGATAGATTACTGAAAGTTACTGCTAACGCTCCAGGTTTGAAAGCTATTGACAAACATTATTAATCTATTTATAGAGTCCTTACTTGTAAAATCATCTCATGTTGATAAATTAAGTAAGGAAGAGCCATAGCTAAGGATAACATAGCTCCATTCAGTGGGCTCCCACAATGTCAAGTCTATGCTCATTCAAGCTTCGGCTCTGCAGTAAAGAATCCTCACGTAGGACTGAGTTTTCTACTTGTCCTGTAATAATTCTCATCACCGGGTACCCAGTATGAATTCAAATTTAGTCTGCAGGAAAAGAGATAGCATTTTGTAACCACAAAGGGCTTGAATGTAATTTAAGACTGATTCCTAGTTTTTTGATTTAGGGTTTTTTATATAGGAAACTGGTTACTTGGAAGAAGATAGTATACGACAGTGGTGACAAATTTTAAAGTAAAGAAATACTATACATGAAGTTTTACTTAACGGTAAAAAAATCGAAGCCAGGATTTCTTCAGAAATATACCTCAAGACAAATGTAGATTTCGTGACAAAAATTTACTAAAAAATTCTGTAAAACACTGATGAAATGTATAACTGAATATATGATTTTGTCCCCAAATGAAAATAATTCTGAAAGATAAAATCTGTTCAGTTTGACTGATGTTTAAAGTCAGGTGCTCTTGGGTATATAATTCCTTTTTCCAAAAACAAACTGTTTTGGAAATGTGAAATAGTTATGAATTACTTGCAAATTTGAAAATGAAGCATTTTATATTAAATAAGTGACCTTTTAAAAATAAATTGCTTTCATGTTCTTTGACATATGCTTAAAGGTATAACTGGAAAGTAAATAATAAATCTTACTCATAATATAAACACTAAACTCCTAGTCAAAATCCTGAAAAATATACACTGTGCAGCCTACCTGGTCTATTCTGGATGTTCCGGCTGCAGTGCACCAACTATCTTGGAGTGAATCTGAGCCCCAAGCTGGTAACTGCAAACTAGATCTCACCTTCAATAGCATAGAAGTTTTCATCAGAAATAAGCAGTTCTCTTCCCCACACCCACCCACAAAAAAAAATTAAGAAAAATAAAAAGTAAGAAAGAAAACAAAAAAACAATCAAAGTTCCTTCTATCTTGTACCTTTAGTCCTCTAAAAGTCTTAGGGGGATAAAAACCTCATTTTAAATAATTATAAGAACCTTTATTAGCCTACAATATCAGTAAAACACTAAAAGACCTGAAAAAAAATGTCTAATCATCATAACTATTAGGCCACATTTAGAAAAAAATAGTCATTGGACCAGGGAGGACAAATTTTAATTTGATGCAAAAAGCCCTAATATTATTTTCCCATAATCACAGCTGTACTAACTATATTCAAATATATTTATATATGTATATGTGTGTATATATATATACATACAGCTGATCACAGTCAAATCTATGCACAATTACTTAACATTTTAGTTTAGCTATATTAGAGAAGAAATTCATTTTGGTGGCCTACTAAAGATGAATATATTAAGGCATTCTTGAGCTGCCAAGTAAAAGCTTCAACATATATTTAAGAAACACAGCAGGTTTTTCTAGATTCTATGAAGCTTCTTTTCTACTGTGTGTTTAGAGAATTTTTCAGTCTCAATTTTCTCTATATAAATACTTTACCCTTTGGCAATTAAATTATATGCTAAAAAATTAAAACTTTTTAATGTTTTAATCTGTTACTTTTACCACACTACTACTACTAACTCCTACTACTAATCCCACCACCCCCACCACCACCACTCAATTTCTTACTTTGGAAGATAAACATTAGAATTAAGACCATTTACATACCATTCTTACCTGTAAGGGTAAGAGTGTATTACTATTGTTGTCTGTTCTGAACACATTATCTTCAATCCAAGATTTCGGAGTCAGTGATGGAGTAGAGCGAGTAAATTTCGGTGGTGCTATGACATTACCAGAAAATGGTTTCTTCAATGGAGATATCTGATTCATAGTTCCTGGAATTCCCATGTTTCCAGTTCTACGATGATCTCTGCCATGCATCGCTCCCCAGGACATACTTCCAGTACCCCAGCCACTGCTCTGATGGTTGCTCCAAGGAGACTGTTTCAGAAGAGGCTGAGAAAAACACATCTGTTTAAATTATAGGCATTTAAAGAGTTTATAACTCAAACTCAAATTTAGGCCTGTGCTAAGAATACATATAATCTTTTTTTTTTTTTTTGAATACATATAATCTTAAAATAAAATCTCTAAAGGCAACAAAATATATTTTAACAGGTTATTAAAGTAATAGGTTTGAGATTTTGCTATATGAAAATACATTCATTTAATGCTAGGTGAGTTTTAATCCTCTTGTCCACTTTAAATTATAATGAACTAAGAAGATATTTCATGAGAATTATTAAAATAGAACCATGCAATTACTTTCCTTTCCTTTCAGAATTATATACATAAGAAGAAAAAAAATAAATACTTGAAAATTGAAATTAACTTTGAAGATTCTTAAAGATATAATCTACATTGTGATCTCAAAACAACCATATTTTGCTAGGCGTACAACCAAAAATATGGTCCTTAATTAATAAAGGGATGAGTAATGACAGGAGTAAAATATTTAGACTTTACAATTCCAAAACAAATTGCACCACTAATGGTAACATTTGGTGATGTTCTCTTGCATGAACTAAAAACACCATTTAGTATAGGGACAGTATAGAAAATATGTCTTCTTTGCATTGTTTATTTAACTTTCAAGATATTTTATTCCAACTTTAATGTAGTTTCTTTTCAAGTGATTTTGGTTTTTTTAAAGTGATTTTTTTTTTTCCCCACTTAATTATCCATGAACAGTTAAGCATTTATCTGATGTTACCCATAGGTGGATCCACTGAGATATACTAAAGATAAACAACTATGTGCTTTGATTATTCTGGCAGAGATCTTAATAACACAAATCTTCAGTTCATTCATTTTCAGAAGTAAATTATATTCCAAACTAGAATCTATGACAAAAAAAAGTTGAGAATCCACCGAGGCAATTATTGTAAGTTTTTGAAAAGTATTATCTGCTAGCAATTATGTTGTCAATAAGCTTACAGCTAACATTTAGCTAAAGGAATTATGGACCATGCAGTTGCTATAAATAAAAACTAGTACAAGTATTCTTAAAATGAAACCTTCTTATAAGCTGACAAAAAAAAAAAAAAAAGAACTCGATCTATAGCACCTCTTTATAAAAAATGCCAATATAATCATGAATATACACTGCCACCTCCATATAGTTCAAAAGTATAGCTCAGGGACCATGAACAAATCACTTCATTCTTGAGGGGCCTTACTTTCCTCACTGATACAGTGATCAAGTTCTCTTCCAGTGATCTAAAATTCCGTATGACAGCTGTGTGACCTCTTAAACTTCACTGTGAGAACCATCTTCTGACAAAAAGCAGATTATAGTTAAATATGAATCATGGTATAGGGTCTTCTAACATCATGGCTCTAAGAATGCAAAAGTACCTATAAATAATCTTCTGTGGCAAGCTTCCAGTTTAAAAAATGAAGACCCTGACACACAAAAGATACCTGCTCGAAATCATAGGCAAGTGGAATATTATTTCAAAATTCTGTATTTTCAATCCTCATAGGCCACATTCTCGTCTCCCGGGGGAGACACCAGTGATTCAAAATAAAAACTGTTAACTGTTACTGTGGTTGATTTAAATAAACTCTTAACTGTTACTTTGGTTAGATAGTATTCACCTTTTAAAAGGTTAGCCCTTGAAAACTTCAACTGGTCAATGGAAAAAGTTATAGGAGTAAGCAGGCATTGGTGAAGGTCCAATTTTTCTTCTCTCTCAAGCCTTAATCAAGAAAATGACCTTAAACACACTAATCACTACAATAAATGCTGACTGGGTCAAAAAAGAACAACAAAATATTCTTTCAGTGTCCATTAACCAACGCAGCGGTCATTCAAACATTGTATTGAGAAGATAACAAAACAAGAGCTTGAATCAGAAAGGACCCGGATGAATAAAAAAAACCCCCCAAAACCTGCCGGGTGTTACTTCATAATTGCATTACCCGCTTAAAATATACACACCCCAAATTCAAGAAAAGGTAAGGCCACCAAAAAAAAAAAAAAAGGGAGTCCTCCCTTCGAGGACTATAACACGAACCCCGGATTCAAGTTTAGTTTTGTCTTTAAAAGCCACCAAAGATTCCTCACACACGAAGAGGCGCAGAAACTAACCCAATCTCCCCAATCTCGGAGCGCCTCGGCTGTAACCAAGTGAGCTCCCGCGGGCCGGCTCCTCTGTAGAGCCGTCTGACAGCTCGGGACCGAGCCCGCGGCGCGGCGGCCGCCGCTCTCCGACGCCCGGCCCTCGGCGGGCGCAGCGGCGCGGCGGGCAGGGCGTCCGGGCCCGCCACCGCCTCCCCGGCCAGACCTCGCGCCGGCCGGTGCAGAATGAAACAGACTCGAAGAAAGCCCTTCCGTCAGTCCCCTCATTGGACGACCGGGAAGAGTCACGGGCTCCCCGCACGCACCGTCTGCCGTGATCTTGTTCCTCCTTCCCAAGTTCGCTTCCCACGGCCGCTCGTCCGAGGCCGCCGCCCGAGCCCGCCAGCCCCGCGTCCCCCGCCCGTCCTCGCCTCGTCGCCCGGGCTTGCGGATCGCGGACAGCGGCCCTCTGGGTCAGGGGCGCCCGCTGCGAGGGACGGCCGAGCCTGCGCGCCGGCCCGTCGCCGCCGCCCTCGGTCCGGGCGCCATTCTGCCCCAGCCCCAGCCCCCGCCGCCGCGCCGGGCTTTCGAGGGGGCGCCCGGCCGGGGCGACTTCCAACGCGACCCCCTTACCCGAGCCTCGCAGCCCACGGTGGCCACTGCCCGCCCGCCCCGCCGGGGACTGGTGTCCCGAGTCCAGTCACCCGTCTCCGCCCCCCCCACCCCCCGCCCCGAGTCACACTCTCACTTGGGCGACTAGCCCTCGTCGTCCCGGTCCCGGACCGCGGCGCAGCCGGGCCACCGCCCGCCGTACCTGGTGGTGGTTGTAGGAGTTCCTCTGCTGCAGGAAGGCGGCGGCCGCCGCCTGGTGCTGCTGCTGGAGCTGCGGGCTGACGGGCGACCGCCGGCTCTGCGGCTGCTGCGGCGCCGCGGGCGGCGGGGGCTGCTGCTGAGGTAAATTCATGGCGGGCGGCGGCGGCGGGGGCACGGCGGCCGCCGAGAAGGGGCCGCCGAAGCCGCCGCCGCCGCCGCCGCCGCCACCACCGCCGCCGCTCGCCGGCACGCTGAGTCCCGCGCAGCCGTGCGGGGACACCGGCGAGAAGCTCGGGAAGAAGGCCGGGTTCATGGACGACGGCAGCCCGGGGTAGAAGCCGTTCTCTGAATCGGGGCTGGGCGGCGGCATGGCGCTGAGCGAGCCGCCGCCGCCGCCGCCGCCACCCGGAGTGGCGGCCGAGGAGCCGGGCTGCTGCGGCTGCGGCTGCGGCGGCTGCTGGGGCGGAGGCGGCTGCTGCTGCTGGGGCGGCGGCGGCTGCTGGGGTTGGGGCGGCGGCGGCGGCGACGCGGTCTGCACCGACCAGGGGGTGCCGAAGCCGGGCAGTGGCGGCGGCGACGCGGAGCCGCCTCCCCCTCCGCCTCCGGGGGGCCCCCCGCCCCCGCCGCCGCCCGGGTGCGGAAGGTCCGGGCTCTGCAGGCTGCTGAAGGCGCCCGCGCCGAGCGCCCCGCCGGGCAGGAGGTTACTGGGACTGTTGAGCAGAGGGTGGTTGGGGGACTCCATGGAGCCCGGCGCGGGGTTCACCGGCGGCGTCGAGGGGGCCAAGCCCGCATTGGGGGGCTCGGCGGCGCTGCCCTCGCCCGCGGCCGGGGTCTTGCGAGGGCTGCCCGCGCCTCCGTGGCGGCGCCGCGGGGCTGCGGGCGGCGAGGGCTGGAGCTGCGGGAGCGGGGGCAGGTCGGCCGGGCGCTGCCGCGGGGCGAAGTCCTGCGGCGGGAGGTGCTGCGGGTGCGGTACGCTGAACTGCTGCTGCTGCGGCTGCTGGCGCTGGGCGAGCTGCGCCGGCTGGAGGAGCGGGCCGGGCGGTGGCGGCGGCGGTGGCGGCGGACTGAACCGGCCGGGGCAGTGGAGCGGCGGCGGCGGCGGCAGCGGCTTCGAGTCCGGAGGGTGGGGAAGGTGGGGAGGGCTGAACTCTTTCCTCTTCTGGCTGCTCAGCTGCTGCTGCTGCTGCCGCTTACTGAAGTCCTGCGGGGAGGAGGTGCGGCAGCAGCAGCAGGAGGAGGCGGAGGAGGAGGAGGGGTGGTGCAGACTCGGTTTGAAGTCCTGGGAGGGGAGGAGGTGGGTCACACCCGCGTTCGTGCCGCCGCCGGGGTGGTGGTTGGGGAGTTTCTCCGCGGCCGCCGCCCCCGAGAGCGGCCGCGCCGGCTGCTGTGTCAGCCCCAGCAGCAGCTCATCCTGCATGGTCTGCTGATGCGCCAGGAACGGGGAGGAAGAGGAAGCCGCGGTGGCCGAGCTGCCTGCGCCGCCGCAGCCGAGGGGGATAGGAAAGGGGGAGGCGGCCTCCGAGATGCCGGTGACAGGCAACGGCGGCGGCGAGAGCGGGCCGAAGGGCGTGGCGGAGGGCTGCGGGGCGGCGGCCGTGGCGGGCCCCGCGGCGTAGGGACGGTACGCCCCGCTGCTGAACAGGGAGCCGGGGCTGCTGCTTCGGAGCGGGGCAGTCTGCAGCACCCCAAACCCGAAGTCCCTCATTTATCAGGCCGGCGGCAGTGGGAGACGCACCCCGTTCGCTGCGCCGCCTAGGAAGCCGCCGGATCTGGGGCGGCACGGCCGTGGTGGAAGGAGGGGGAGTCAGTGAGAGGGACACCGTGACTGAGCCAGGGGCACCTACTTCGGCCCTGCCAGCCCTCGCGGCAATCACCGCCGCCTCCCGAGACCGGCTCGGGCACCGCCACCGCCGCTGCCGCCGCCGCCGCCCTCGCCGCTTAAGAACTCCGGAACGTGCGTCAGCGCCACCTCACAATCGCACCGCCCCCCCGCGGTGCGTCCCGGCACGCGCGGGCGCGAGGCCGCCGCGCCCCCGCTGCCCCGCCCCCGCCCCGCCCCTCATTAATATGCAGACTCGGCCAGGGGCGCGCTTGTGCTCCCAGGAGGGAAGGGGGAGCGCGGGAGCGAGCGGCGTGTCTCCTCGGGCCCCTTGGACATCTAGGGAAAAGAGGAGGTCTGTGGCGGTAGCGGCCAGCTGACTCCGGTCTGGGTGCCCGCCGCGCGGGCGCACGAGGGCGAGCGCGCGCGGGCGGCGCCGACGGTTCCTGGGCAACGGCCCCGCCCGGCGCGGGGTCCGCGCAAAGGCTGCCCTTGGTCGCACGCGCTCCGCCCGGCCCCAGTCGCCCTCGCGGCCCCGCCTCCTTCCTGTCACCTCCGTCCCTCCCTCGGTCACATGAGGCTTGGCTGCTGGGACGCGGGCTTCTTGGGGCTGTGGTGCTCCACGGGGGAAACTGAGGTTGGGGAACCCGACTGGGAGCGGTTCCCAGTCACCGCGGTCGCGCGAGGCCTGCACTTTGCGAGCGCAGCGGAGACAGCGGCCCCTCCCGCCCTTCGGGCTCAGCCCGGTGGTCCTTAGGCCAGCTAGGTCTTGTGGGCACTGCCGGCCTTGCAGACCGCTGAGCGGCTCTCTCCACACCTCGTGCCCCACCACGTCTCCTATTTGGAGCTCTCGTCGCCCCAGAAAGCGCCTACTCGGGCTCGTCTCTGTTTTTAGCTTGTTGTGCTGCGTGCTGTTTGGACCTTCCTGCAGCCGCTTGAAGGTGTTTTCTGCAGGGCAGACATGAAGCCCAGCTGTACACCAAACGTTTTCACTTCGGCAATGAGGAGCAAAGTCCCAGGAATTTAACCGGGCTCCATGTGGCTGTCTACACACACATATATGCGTAAAAGAGGTTAGGAGGCGAGCTCGCATGGTAACCCTGGGCCAGTTCCAAGTCTTCGTATTTCATAAAACCATTTAATGTGCCATCATCAGACTGCGGTGTGTGGGACTCCTCCCTGCTACATTCGTTCTGGCTCCCCTGTCCCTGCACCCCCAGGAGACTCACATTTAAACATTTCCTAAGGTTTATGAGTTTTCAAGGAAGAAAGATTCTCACATCAGGAAAAAAAAGGAGGTTCTGACTCAGCAACAGACTTGTTGAGGCTTGCAAAATGGAACGGGAAAGAGCTTTCCATGGTGGAGCTCTTGTTGGAAGCAATAGAAGAGGAACTAATCCTGTGTATTTCCTTTTCTAAAGAAGCATTTAACATAGAGAAAAAAAATTGTGTGAGGGTCTAGATAAAGAATGGCAGGATGATCCTGTTTTGCAATTTTAACTTTTTCTTGGCACTTAGAGAAGTGAAACTATTGAAACAATCCCAGAATACAGACTGACCCCTAAAGCAATAGAGGGAATGTCCAGACTACTTGATTCTTAAAAATTTTTTTAATTGAGATGTAATTGACTTATAACGTATTGGTTTTAGGTGTCCAACATAGTGATTTGATATATCTATATGTTGGGAAGTAATTATCACAATAAATCTAGTTAACATCCACCACCACACATAGTTACTATTTTTTTCTTTTGAGACTACTTGATTTTGATTTACAACTGGACTAAGATTAAATAGTGTTCTAGATTATAAATGTACACTCTGCCTACTGATGTAGGCAGAGTGTACATTTTCATGAGTCTTCATTCTCTATTCAATTTCTACTTTTGTTATTTCAGTGTTTCAAATTTACATAAATCAGAATAAGCATGCTAGAAAGAGAGCAACGTTGCAGAAGGAAAATATGTTTCATGTATTACCTTAATGTCTGATATACTATCTAATGAACTGTTTGATACTGCCTTTGCAATAGGAGAAAGTATTTTTTTTTAAAGATTTTATTTATTTATTTGACAGAGATCACAAGTAGGCAGAGAAGCAGGCATAGAGAGAGGAAGAAGTAAGTTCCCCGCTGAGCAGAGAGCTCAATGCTGGGCTGAGCCTGGGGTTCATCCTGATCCTGGAGCTGGATCCTGGGGCTGGATCCCAGGACCCTAGGATCATGACCTGAGCCAAAGGCAGAGGCTTTAAGCCACTGAGCCACCCAGGCGCCCCAAGGAGAAAGTATTCCTAAAAAACTCGAATGGCTCAAAAATTGGTCAGGTGTATAGAAAACTGGTTCAAGTTAATAATCTCAAAAAATTTTTAACAATCAGGCAAAATAAAGAACTGGAGAAGTACTTTTATTATTTTAAATTACAATGTCTAGAAAATAACTTGAGCTCGTTACAATTAAGAATATAAACAGCCATTTCCACAGCACCTATTGACATATTCTTTTTTTCATTAATGTTTTACAGGGAAAAACTACTTCACAATTGAAGACTTTAAGACTGTCTTAAAAATAAACACTTTTCTTTTTTCCAAGTGAAGTTATATTTGAAATCATCCGCAGATCCAACAACAAACCTTGAAACTGGAAGAAAATATAGGCATGAAAATTAGCTCAATCATCCACTAAAATTGCAGTTAGTATAATGTATGGAGGGGAGAGAGCATATATTTACAAGCCAAATGCTGCCACTCTGGGCTAAAGTTTGAATAAAAACAAGATTTCTTGGTGTTCTAATACTGGTTTTGTTTTGGAGGATTTAGAGATCTCCAAAACAGAGAAACACCATCATGCTTAGTATTATGTAATAAGGTCAAATTTCATCTTAAGTACACCAAATTCCGAAATCCACCTGTCAGTCCTCTGCTCACCACTTTAACATCTCAGAGTGTTGTGAGGACCTCATTTTTTTTTTTTTTTTTGTAGAGAAGACAATTACATCCTGAAATCTCTATCTTTTAACTTGGTGAGCATGCCATCATTGAAAATATTCAAACAGAAAGGTTTTCTATAGTGGAGGTGGAGGTCGGTAGGAGGGGAGGAATTGTGGTCCTCTAGCAGCTCCAATGCCAAAATCTTATGAGGCTATATTCTTTGTTGACCATATGATCACTAACTCAGTCCCTGACCTTATTCGACAGTCTCTTGTTTCCTACCATTGTCCTGGGCCAATGTTTTAAAAGATATTTTCGCCACAACCTAGGACACACACAGACACTCGTGCACCTGAAATAAAGGCTTAAGGCTTTATTCTTACTTTTTATACATGCAATAAACTCTATTTTTAAATTCTATGTACTGTGTTAAATCACTAAATTGATCTCAAACCACTAAGTTGATTTTAAGTCCCATGATTAGGCCATGAGCTGAAATTTATTAACACAGTCCTTGAACACTATCTCACACCTTCTCCTCTATCTCAAAGCCTCCTGACACCATCTCTCCTCCCCTCATTTTCAGCTGACCTGGCTTTCTCTTTCCCTGAGAAAATAGAAGCAGTTTTAGGAGAGCTTCCACAGGTCCTCAACTGTACCCTTTTCCAGTCACTATGCATCTGTTCCTACATACCTTCTTCCCGCACATGGTGGGCCTGCCTAGACCCCACACTCTCCTCTAGGGCTATCCCCTCCACTGTTGCACCAGATCCTTCCCGCACCTGCTCAGGACATGGCTTCATAGACATCCCAGTCTCCTAGCTATCCCACATTTATCATGTCCAGTATTGAACTCCTCCATCTTGATAAATGGCACTCTATTATTATAGTTGCTCAGGCCAAATAAAATAAAATAAAATAAAATAAAATAAAATAAAAATAATAAATAAAAAGGTCATCCTTGATTTCTATTTTTCTTACAGCATATTCAAGCCATTATTGCATGCTGCTAGTCCTACCTTTGTATTATATTCAGAATCCAGCCACATCTCGCCATGCCCACCGCAAGCAGACCAGGCCAGGCCAACATAATCTCTCCCTGGGTTGTTGCTTTCACCTCCTAACTGGCTTCCTAGCCTCTGATATTGTCTACCTACAATCTATTCACACAGCAGCTGAAAGGCTCCTTTCATTTTTTAAAAGTATTTATCTATCTATCTATCTATCTATCTATCTATCTATCTATCTATCTATCTATCTATCTATGTGTGTGCGTATTTGTTATGTTAGTCACCATACAGTACTTCATTAGTTTTTGATGTAGTGTCCCATGATTCATTGTTTACATAATAACACTCAGTGCTCCTTGCAATACGTGCCCTCCTTAATACCTTTCAAAATGGAAGATAGATCATGTCAACTTCCCTGACTAAATACTTTTATTTTCCTAGAATAACAGTCAAGACATTTTCAATAACCAAATGGTTATTCATGATTGCCTTCTGCGTCCACTAACCCATCTCACCATTTCTACCCACAACTGAATCCTTATTTCTTTGACACACCGGGCCAAGTCAGCCTCAGAGTCTTTGCCCTTATGATTCTCACTGCCTGGAATACCTGTCCCCTAAATACCAGCAGGGCTTGCTCTCATGTTTTTCATATCTCTGTCTCATTTCTTTCAGGTCTCTGCTCCAGCTCCTTTTCTCAGTGATATTTTTCCCGACCACCATTATAAAATAGCAGCTCCTTCCTTCCACTCTAGCCTCCCTATTACTCGAAAGTGATTTGATTTCTTCCCCCTGTCTGGCACTCTGTGTACTTACATTGTTTATCTGTCCTCCCTGTTAGATCGCAAACCCCATGAGGAAAGGTACATTGTCTTGGTCACTGCTGCATCTTCCACACCTAGAACCATCCTGGCACACAGTAGGCATCGCATCCAAGAGTTGTTAAATTGCATGCACTGCTCCACAAATGAGTAACAGTTTTAGAAAATAATAGCTGTAAGTATACTATAGTAATATGAGGGTCTATATTTGTTGGCAAGGGTTACCCAAATACCACCCACATGCTGCTAGGAATTATAAACAAGGCAAGATAGTTCCAGGCATTGACAGGATATGTGTGTGAAGACCCACAGATAGGGCAGCTCAGGACTGTAACAACAGGGGGTAGATAAACCTGGACTCCAGGAGACGAGACTTCTGTTTTAGGAGCCTAGAGTAGGATTCCAGGCTTTAGAGACTGGGATATTGAGGAAGGAGACTGAAACACAAGGGTTCATCACAGGAACCTGAGCAAAGACAAGGAGTCAAGGCTCCAGCTCATAGAAACAGAATGAGTTCACACAGCATGGCCATGAGGCCAACTTGATGTTGAGCTGCCAAGCTGCTGGTTGCCTACTGCTGCTCGGCCTGTAAATGGGAAAGGGTTAGTCCTCATTCAAGGCTCATTGGCCTGGCTTTGGGTCATGGGAAAGAGTAGAAATTAAGGCCCATACTGCCCTTGTCCAGATTCAAGTTGCTTTATTGACACAGCACCTCAGAGTATCACCATCTTTAATACTCCTGGCCCTTTTTCTACTTTTTCACACTTCCCTTCATACTGTCCTCTATTGCCTTCCTTCTTTTTACATATCCCTTATATGTTGCAGTTCCTTAGGCTTATATTCTTGGTCCTCTTCTCTACTTCTGTGTACTCTTCTTAGGTGACCTTATCCACTATCATGTTTTCAAATATCATCTATATGCTAATGTCTAACAGATCTCTGTCTAGCCCAGAGGCCAAATTCATATTTCCAGCTGCCTATTAACCAGCTTGACCTGGATGTCTCTCAGACGTCAGTATGTCCATACCTGAATTTATTCCACGCCCCCCAGACCCGCTCCTCTTCTTTTGCTCCTTATCTAGGTTGATGGTATCATTACGCAAGTTGCCCCAGCTGGAAACATGAGTCATCCTCTTCCCTCTCTCACCCTTCAAAAACCAATTGGCCACTGTACTTTGTCAATTCTGTTGTAGAAATACTTCTCAAATGTTGTCCCTTCAGCCCATTCCTCTACCTGTGCCTTAGCTTTCAATCTTTTCTCTACCCTACCCTAGTGCAAAGTCTCTTAGCTGGCTTCCCTACCAGTTCCTCTTGTGAATCTCTTCCCTTTAAAGGTGTCAAAAAACAACTGTAATCTTGTCATACTTCCTGGTCAATAAGCACCTCCCTAGCTTCTACAGTATCACATCCAACCTTGCTTGTGAATAGGACCTTTCGAAAGTTATTTGCAACTTGCCTCCTTGGCTTTATCACCTGTCACTCCCCATAGTACCCAATCCTCTGGATCAGACATGTCTTTTCGAAGCTTGGTTCCTTTGCACACGATATGTCTACTTTCTGGAATGCCTCTTATCTCTTTTCAGCAGCTAATGCTTCCTTACCATTCAAAATACAGTTCCAAAGCCATAGTCTTTCTTGGCTCTCCCTGGACAGTGAGTTAAACCCTCTTTTATGTTCTCTGACAAAACTGTCAGAATAATTTTTTTTTATTAAAACACTCATCACAAGAACAATAATTATCTGTTCCCCTTTGCTATCTGCTCTTTGAGACTCTGAGTTGCTCTAGGTCACAGACTTTCCTTTCTGTATCTCTGCATACCTTTGCCTACCATTTTACCTGAAACACAAGGGCTCATTAAATGTTTGTGGATTAATGAATTGCCCAGTGAATGCTGTAGGAAGGAAAGATGAAAAAACAGAGAAAGAGAAAGAGAAAAAAGAAGAGAAGGAGAAAATTTCTCCAAAGCACACTTTTAAAGAGATATACCATTCTCTAGAGAACCATATTAGTGACTTATGTTTGCTAGAGGAAAAAAAAAAAAAAAGAACAGATCATAACAACAAACAACAAAATTTCACTCCCCTTCCCATTGTTTTCTTTGGCAATACCAATCTGAAAATGCCATTCTGGTTGTTATGCTATCCAAGGATGAATCCACTGACAAAGGAAATATGTCTAGAATCTTTCCCTGCTGCTAATGTATAGACTCCAAGCATAGAAGATCTTCATGTTTTATGGCACACTTTATGAAGCCTGGGACATTTGTCATCCAACTCCAGTACTCCCACCTAGGAAGGGAGCTGTCAACCTCTGCAGTAAACCCTGCCACATGCTCATTGGCACATAGACTGACTTAACCGTTCTATCACTTCTTGACTTGTATTTTTAGGTGTAGTCACTAGATTGACTAGATTATAAATCATTGGAGGCAGTGGCTATGCCTTATATATTCCTTTCTTTTCCTAGTTCTTCTTGATGCATTTATGTATCCGGAAACTATTGAGTGTCTGCTATGTGTCAGACACTGTACTAGACCCTGGGGATACAACCATGAGCAAAACCAAAGATACATACACTATTCTGTGGCATCACAGAAGCTGTTGATATTAGCTATGATAATTCCTGGACCTAATTGTCTAGACAGAGTCATAAACAGTGAGATTCTAGACCGAAACTGACCTACTAAATTGGAGTCCTACATGCTGCAACATAGCCTTGCTGGACTGGTCATGGGTGGAGCCCCAGGATGAATATGGAATATTGAGCTAAGGCAAATTCAGCAGGAAAAGAGAAGAAATCACATGCTGAAACGCTTTTTAATCCTAGTTGGAAAAGGGATTTTCACTTTTTATCTCCTTAACTTGTCACAGTATACTTGGTGACTAGATAAAGCAAATTCCTATTTAAGAGTTGGAAAACCAAAGCCCGGAAACAAAGTAATTTGGTTCCAGTAGTTTGCGGAGCCTGGTCTTAAAGCTGCCATCTCCTCATTGCTCAGACTGCTGGTCCATCAGCTGTCCCTTGCCCTATCACCCGAGATATGCAATGTCTGAGCCAAACAGGGCCACAGGAACAGGCTCTAAGAATAATGGTTGGTACTTCTACTAAAGCATAAGGGGTGGAAAGTGTAATGCTTTAAAACTTTTCAGTAACACCTCACTAAGTGAATAACAATTGGCAGTAGTGATCTCAGAATGAAAGCATTTTGTTTTCCAAATACATAGCCCACAAAAATTCAGAAATACTTTTCAAATGCGCATACTAATTTTTCTCCTGTTAGAATAAGGAGGCTTGGCAGTATGGATATATTGCATTTAATTCTTTTCTTTTGTTCTGGAAAGCTAACTCCTTCACTTGATAAATTATTCTCTGCAGAGCAAAGTGGAGAAGTATTTTGACTAAATATTAAATATTTAAACTTTATTTAGATGAAGAATATTGTATCTATCAAGTTTGATCTGAATATTTTTAGAACCTTAGAAAGATTAAAGGTTTAAATGGTTTTTTGTTGTTGTTGTTGTTTTTGTTTTTTTGTTTTTTCTTTTGGCAACTCTGAATGTTTGGTAACAAAGAAAAATCAGGAAGTTTATTTGGTACCAGGTACTACCTCCCTCTTTATACAAAAATGTCCGGATAACATTCAAGGGAGATATTTAAATATTTTATTTATTTATTTGACAGAGAGAGAGAGGTCACAAATAGGCAGAGAGAGAGAGGGAGGCGGGCTCCCCGCTGAGCAGAGAACCCAATGCAGGGTTTGATCCCAGGACCCTGAGATCATGACCTGAGCCCAAGGCAGAGGCTTTAACCCACTGAGCCACCCAGGCACTTCTAAGGCAGATATTAATATTAGTCCAGGTTAGTGCTTCATCCTTCATCAACAGCCACACTGTTATCCAGTCACTTTTACTCTGCTCCAGGTAAGACTGTAGTTTATATCATCTTATATCCAAAATTCATGTATGAGATTAAGTCATTGTATTAAATTTGCAGAACATAATCCATAGCAAGAAGAAGAATAGACTTCAGTGTTCAATAGAAAATAATTATAGACAAATTATGAAAAAAAAACTTTAGAAAGTTTTCATTCCTACATGAACCATATATATAAATACTAATGTTTTTAGGCCCACAGTTGATCCATATTTCTCTCACTTCAGGAGACAGAGAAGAGGGATGTGCTGGACACACAGAGGCTCTTGAGTCAGAGACTGGGCTTTCAGTCCCAACTCCCTCTGTCACTGTGTAACTTTAGCAGTAAAGTTTTGGGGACATTAGTTTTCTCTTCTTTGTGAAAATGAAGGGAGCGACAACCATCATCTCTGAAGTGTGGGTGGTGAAGATGATTAGCAGTATTTTAAGCAGAGAGTCTTCTATAATGTTTGACACAGAATAGATGTTTAGACAAAGGAACAAAAACTTTTAGCTATTATGTGCCATGCAGCTTAAAGGAAAGAGTAGACTCAAAAGCCAGATAGAAGAACTCAGCGGTAGTCCTGGGGTGGGGCAGGGTGGGGGTGGGGGGTGGGGGTGAGGGTGGGGGGTGGAGGGGTGGGGGTAGGGGGTGGGAGTGGGGTGTGGGAGTAACAAAAGCAAAATGAAAACAAAACAATTATCCAAAACATGCACATAAATGATGGTAATGGCTTGATCCCTAAGGAAGACAATGTATGTCAACAGGGCATACTCTAGCTTAAGGACAGAACTGAATTTCAGTATCAGCTCTGATACCTACTGGGTGGAGTTTGTTAACCCAGGCAGGTTAACCATTCTCAGTCTTGCTCTTCTTCTCTGGTAGGAAAGACAGGGAGCTATGCACAAAAGATACTCAATGCTGTTAAGAGCACTGGTCTTCAAAGATACATCTAGATCATCTTGGTCCCATAGATATATAATATGAGCCCCAAATGCAAGCTGCATATGTAATGTGAAATTTTCTAGTAGCCACGTTTAAAAAAAGAAAATGAGACAGGTAAATTTAACTCGAGTAATATATTTTAACTCAACACATGCAAAATGCTATTAGTTCATCATGTGATTGATATAAAAGTAATTACAATTTTTTCTGGATCTATTGAGATGATTGTGGTTTCTGTGGCTTATTCTATAAATATAATGTATTACATTGATCTCCAGATGTTAGACCAATCTTGCATTTCTGAGAAAAATCCCTGTTGGCTATGTGGTTAAATATATAAATCTGGATTCGATTGCTACTATTTTGTTGAGGACATTTGCATCTATATTCATAGGGGGTATTGGTCTGTAGTTTTCTTGTGATGTCTTTGGTTTTATTATTCAGGTAATATTGGTGTCATGGGATAAGTTGGGAAATATGCCAATAAGATATAAGATGGACAATTTCCACAAATTGAGCTAAATATGGATCAACTGTGGGCCTAAGAGGAGTATGTGAAGGATTGGTATTAATTCTTTAAATGTATAGAATTCACCAGTAAAGCCATCTGGGCCCAGACTTTTCTTTGTAAGAAGTTTTAAAATTGCTAATTCAATCTCTTTGTTATAGGTATATTCAGATTTTTTATTTCTTCCTACTTCTGTTTCAGTTCTTTGTGTCTATCTGGAAATATATCCATTTCATCTAATTTTTTAATGTGTTGGCATACAATTGTTCATAATATTCCCTTACAATCCTTTTTATTTCTCTGAGGTTGGTTTCCCAATCCTCTCTTTTATTCCCAATTTTAGTAACTTGAGTCCTTTATTTTTTTCCTTGTCAGCCTAGCTAAAGGTCACTTTTGTTGATTTTTTCAAAGAGCTAACTATGGGTTTCATTGGTGTTCATTATTATTTCTATTCTCCATTTCATTTTTTTGTGCTCTAAATCTTTATTATCTTCTTCTTTCTGCTTGCTTCAGTTTAGTTTATTCTTCTTTTGCTAGTGTCTTATGGCCGAAGTTTAGATTATTGATTTGCTATATTTATTCTTTTTATAAATGCAAGCATTATAGCTCTTCCCTTCTGGTTACTGCTTTAGTTGAGTCTCCTAAGTTGTGGTATATTGTATTTTTTTTTTCCATTTATTTCAAATTATTTTGTAACTTGCCTCATGATTTCTTCTTTGACCTAGTTGTTTTTTAGGTGTCCTTCGTTTAATTTTTACATATCTATGAATTCTCAAATTTCCTTCTGTTATTATGACTTTAATTTCATTCTACTGTGGACAAAGAACATAGTTTGTATGATTGCATGCTTTCAAATTTATTGAGATTTGTGTTATGGCTTCCTAACATGAAGTCCATCCTGGAGGATGATCCATGTGTACTGGAGAAAATGATCTACTTTCCTGTTGTTGACTGCAGTCTTCTATAAATATGTGTTGCCTTTAGTTGGTTTACAGTGTTCAAGTTTTCTATTTCCTTGTTGATATTGTGCCAAGTTGTTCTATCCAGTACTGAAAGTGAGTTATTGAAGTTTCTATATATAATTGTTGAAGCTCCCTTTAACTTATGTATCTTATTTCATGTTTTGGGGGACTCTGTTGTTTGGTGTGTTGTGTTTATAATTGTTTTGTATTCCTGATGGATTGTTTCTCTTATTAATATGCCCCTCCCCCACTTTTTTGTCTCTAGGAACAAATTTTGTCTTTAAGTCTATTTGAATAGTGGTATAGCCACTCCAGCTCTCTTTTGGATACTGTTTGCATGGTATATATTTTTCTATCTTTTTACTTCCCACTTATTTGTATCTTTGAATCTAGTGTGTCTCTCAGATTGCATGTAGTTGGATCAAGTTTGCTTCCTCCTACAATTTTCTGCCTTTCAACTGGAGAGAGCCACACGTTCTTATTAGAAGAATGACGCCATCATTATTTCATAAGCTGTACACAAATTGCTCTATTACATATTGGTTAATGAGAACTAGCATATTGATTCATCTTTTATAATTTATGAACATGGATTATTTATATTAGATCTATATTATTTTAATTTTGACTACTTTTCATAACCTTACAGGATTCATTTTGTAAATTATTTCTCAATGTTTTTGTAATATTGCAGTGCTTATTAGCACGTTTATTTAAACTAAAAAGATAAAAGCAGAATTTTTCTGAAAGAAAGTGTAATGTAACTTATTGTTTTGCCAATAAGATATAAGATGGACAATTTCCACAAATTGAGCTAAATATGCAGCTCTGCAGTTTTGATTTCATGTATACGTATAAAATCCAGGGAAAAAGTATAATAGAAATGTGAGTTCGAAGAGGAAAAGGAAATGTCTAAAATTTCCAAAATAACTTGTAATATACTTTTAATAGCTGGTCATGGATATTAGCTTATTATAATATTCAAATTGTATTGGATATATTTAAAATGGTATAGTCATTATATTTAAATATATGCTAAAATTACATCCTTTGCAACAATTTGAATTTATGATAAAAATTTTTCGATGACTTGAACTGTACAAGACACTTAAAACTATTCAAATCTACAAGATTTTTAAATATTCAAAATTTCTCTAGGTGATTCTTGAAAAATGTTCGAATACTAGGCACAGAGAGCAAAGGTATTCCAAATTCATCATCTCTGGTTGCCTTATTTACTGCTATATTCCTAGTGCCAATCAGATCCCCATGTTGAATGAATGAGTGAATGAGTGAATATCCTAAATAGTAACATTACACATTATATACTTGCTGCTTTAAAGAAAGATGGCCCTAGAGGTAGATTTTTCCATACCTGGGTTAGGTAATTATTAGTTGGTAGGTAGAGAGAGCAGGGTCCTGATGGAAAAGGGGGAAAAAATTTTCATTCCTGACTTGAGAAGACAGCCCTGATTGACTAACTTTACCCTTGTCAGACCACAGGAACCTGAGAGAAAGACTGAGACCAGGATTTAAGGGAGGCCAACAATGTATTATTATCCATACATAGCAATCACCTTGAATTCTTTAAGTATTTTATGAGCATCTGCTTCTTGTCTGGCACTCCAATGGGCACTGGGCATGCAATGGTGAAGAAGACAGGGTGCATGAGGAATACATTTAAATTAAGAAGTCTAATGAAATGGGATAAATGCTATAAGAAGAAGAATATATTAAATTACTGCTATTTGACCATCTGTGACTTACCAAAAACTGCTGATTCATTTGGTTCTACCTACATGGAAATGTAAATCCAGATGAAAGAACAATAGATCTTGAGGGATTTACTAACCAGGGAAAGGGATATGTGGTCAGTAGCATTTGGGCTGAACACCAAGGGGTGAAAAAAAAGGTGAGTGGATGAATGGATGACAGATAGGACATTTGAAATAGCAGGGTCAACAAGAGCTAAAATGGAGAGTTATAGAGTGTACACATGTGTTCTGGAAAGGTGCCTTGTATTTTTGTGTGTGTTGAGGTCTGAGAAGTATGGAAAAAAGTAGAAAGGAGCCTGAGACTTATGTTAAAAGTCCTTTAGGCCTAAAAAGATACGGTTGGATCAGCAACAGGATACCACTGAAGATTTCCTAGAAGTATTATTGTGAACAGATATCAGCTTTAGAATAACTCAGGTGGCTGAATGGGGAGAGAGTTGAGGGAGGAGAGATTGAGACAACAGGCACCAAGATTCTGAGGAAGCTCCTGTAATAGTCAAGATGAGTGTAGTAGGTATGTATAGGTGTTGTGAAGTGGGTCATAACATTTCTGTGGTAAAATCATCATAGTTTGGTCAATGATGAGGTTGAAGGGTTAGTTGGAACAGGTACAGGGTCAGGTACAGGGGAAAGAAAGTAAGCTACGTGGAGGTATCCTGCAGTGAGAGTGAAATTCTGGGCTAGGGGTCTTGCCTCTGTTCATGCACTATTGATAGCTGAAGCCATGACAGTGGATGCAGTTACCAAGACAATCGGTTTTGGGAGAGCAAAGGGAAACTGAGTAAGAGCAAAAAGACAGAGCAGGGGGTTAGGAGTGAATCTGAGCCCTATGCTTTACCCCATTGTATCTCCATCATAACACTTGTTTACCTGAGCGTCCTCCCTTCCCAAGTCTGTGAAACTTCCAAAGGTGGGATGTAAATATTATCTACTCCTTGGCATCCTGCAAGCTCATCATAGTCAAGGGGTAGACACTAAAAAAAAAAATCCTTTCTGAATCATACCCAAACTTTTATGGAATGGTTTCTAAGTGCCATGCTGGTGCCCTTTCATTTCATATTTCATAGATGATGAAACGGAAGCATTAACTTGTTCAAGGTCACAGTTAGTGAGTGGGAGCCTGGATTTAAACTCAGGTGGTCTAACACAAGAGGCCACCTGCACCTAACTCTCATGCCATAGAACGAATGGAATCAGAGTGACATCTGCATGTCACTTTTTAGCTTAGAATTGTCTACACAGCAATGCTTTCTAGAAAATTCTAATATCCTCAGAGTAACACTTTGTGAGATGGAAGGAGGGCACACTATTATTATTGAGTAAAGGAAAGCTAAAGTTAACTGAATTCATGAAGAAACACATCTAGGAAGTGGCAAAACCAAGCAAAACCCCCATGTCCTGAGTTACACTTCATGTCCTGTTTCAGTCTTGCTCCCTGTCAATCCAGTTGTTTCCCTTACCCCTCAAGAAGATGGAATGCCTCAGCAGATGTCCAGCGGAATCTGGAGAGAGGGGCTGAGGAAAAAGCAAGAAAACTCTTTGGCTAGCAGTTTCTATTCTCTTGAGGGACTTAGGAGCTTGGTTCTGGCAAGACTGTGAGATGTCTGTGGGTCTAACTTGCTTGTGAATACTAGCATAGTCTCACTTTTATTAATAATCATGAGTGTTCTGGGACACCTGGGTGGCTCAATGGGTTAAAGCCTCTGCCTTCAGCTCAGGTCATGATCTCAGGGTCCTGGGATTAAGCCCCACATTGGGCTCTCTACTCAGCAGGGAGCCTGCTTCCCCCTCTCTCTCTGGCTGCCTCTCTGCCTACTTGTGATCTCTCTCTCTTTCTCTGTGTCAAATAAATAAATAAAATCTTTAAAAAAAATCATGAGTGTTCAAATTTAGGAACAACCCACGTGTAAAAAAATTTGGTTTGTTGACTTTAAATGTAAATGAAAGATGATCTATTGACTTGTTATTTATTCATTTTTCTTAGGGTCATAATCTGGAATCTGTCCGTGGTGAAACATCAGGCATCCCTTGACAATCTAAAGGTCCCACCCTCTTTAGAGCCTTCTGTGGTTCATTTATTAAGGAGGATAAGTATGGCCTCTTAATAGGAGAATGGAACGAGAATAATGGATACCAAATTTCTGTAAGCATTTGTCTAACCTGATCCCCTACGACACATCGAATCTTCTCTGACGGCTGGTTTCCTTAGATAGGGTGGACTCACAAAAAGATTTCAAAGGAATTGAAAATGTGATTGATAAATAGCTTTATACTTGTGTTCAGCTCAGTCCAGTTTAGAAAAAAAAAGTCCTCGTGCATCTGACAGATACTGCCTTGTTTAAATTTTATGAATCATAGCCAAGGTTTTCCTGCCATTTTTCTGCCACTATAGAATATTGGCTAACTTGCCAAATTTCACTATTGCCAATATAGACTCTGAAGCAACAAATACCACAGAGGATTCAAAGATGAAAAATCTCCTATTTTGTAAGTTAAATGTGGACATATTTATACAGAAGGTGAAAATACATCCTCAATGTAGCCAATATATTTAATCTCATGACTTCTAAAATAAGCAATGTTATGATAATTAAAACAGAGGCACCTGCATTCTTCCTATTTAAGGGAGGATGGAATGAAAAAAAGGAATTCAGTAGTTCTTGTCTATATGTTAACTAATATAATTTTAACTGTTAATAGCTTATAATATTAAATATTAACATTGACCTAGTACTCTCTTACATGCAAAGCACTATTCTAAATATTTAATCCACTTTACAATTCTATGGTAAAAACTCTATTATTGTCCTCATTTCACAAGTGAAAACTGAGGCAGAGAAGTGTTAAGCACTTCTTGCCTCAAACTACAGAGCAAATAGTAGAGTCAGAATCCTAGAGCTCCCACTCTTAATCTGCTGGGCTAAAATTGTTGTGAATCCAATGACTTTGTCCCTACTGAACTGAAAAGACTTCTAAGAAGTAGAGGGACTTTAGAAAATCTTTCAAAGATGGGAACAAATTTAGAAAAATGGAAAGCTAGAAAATTTAGTGTTTGTAAGTAAACCCTCTCTTGTGTAGCCTTGAGGAATTCTTCTATTTATTCAGATAACTAAGTCTCATTGAAATCCGGAGCAAGGTGTCTCTGTGTAGCAGAGTCATGATGGTGTCTCAGGTCTATGAGAAGCTGATGGCTTTGTGCTGGGATAGTTTTCCTGCTGATCTTATTGAAATGGGGGCCATGGATTCCCATGAATGCATTCTTGCGCACTGAAGGAACCCCTCAAACACTATACAAATGAATGTCATTCCTTCTTCCCTTCCTCCTTTCCATTCCTCTAAGTCAATAAAATTACTAAAAATAGCGAGATTCCATGCTAAGTGCTGATAATTAAATAAATACATATGTAAATAAATAGGGCAAGGGTTCATGGCCTTTATGAAGCCTCAAACATGGTTTTAAAAATGTCCATCTGAGAAAGAAAAGGGGTGCCTTTGTGGCTCAGTGGGTTAAGGGTCTGACTCTTGATTTTGATTCAGATTGTGATTTTAGGGTTGTGAGATTAAGCCCCACATTGGGCTCTGCACTGGGCGTAGATAAGATTCTCTCTCCCCCTCTGCCCCTCCCACTCTCCTTTCTCTATCTCCCCTTCTCTAAAAATAATGGCCATCTGTTCATGGTATAAGCAGGTGTAAAAGTGGGAATGTTTACTTCAAACTGGGATGTTGGGAAAGGCTTCATAGAAGAGGTTGTACTTGAACTGAGCCTTAAAAGATGTGTAGCTTGGGGGTGGGATGATCAGAAAAGAATGAGAAAAGCACTCCAGGAAGAGGGATCAGCAAGAGCAGCAAAGGATTGTAGGAGTAAAACAGTAGGGCATGTGGGAGGAAGTGGAGAGAAGGTTGCCTGAATGGAGGAAGAGTGTGAGGTGCAGCCATTAGAACAAGGTTGGAGAATAAGGCAAAGGCCAGACCAGGAGAGGCAAAGAGAAGTTTCATCACTGAAAATCCTCTTCCAGGACCTAAACGCCAACACAGGGCCTGTATATGGTGATCATGTTTTAAAAATTACCTACATGTCATCATATAATATCTGAGCTTCAAGATTTCAGGAATGCTGATGCTTTTATGAACATTTTGATAGCCTCCTAACTGGTTTCCTCAGTTCCACTCCTGCCCTTTTATAACCCTTTCTCCTATAGTGTCTATTGCATCCAAGTGCATCATTTACTCGCTTATGATCTTTCAGTGTTTTCCTTGCCTTGGGCTATAAGGTCCTGCATGATCCATGGTGAACTGGTACCATTCTTCCCTCTCCCACATGCTCAACCATACTGGTCTTTCAGTTTCCTAAATATCTCAAGATTTCCCCTGGCCCAGCAGACTCTTCTCCCAACTTCATGGCTGGCTTCTTCTCTTTCATATCTCATCTAAATGTGATTTCCTCATAGAGATCTTCATGAACCATCTGTTCCAATGTACCTCTCTTCTCAGGCCATCCTTTATTTCCTTAATAGCACATATCACTAATTTGTAAAATTAAATTAATTAATTTTATTGTCTCTTTATTTCACAGAATGAAAGAGCCATGATAGATTAACACCTGCCTTATTTTGACTTATCCCTGGCTGTTTCCTTAGCACGTGGCACAGAATATACTCTCAAAAGAACAGTTCTGGGGCATCTGGGTGGCTCAGTGGATTAAGCCTCTGCCTTTGGCTCAGGTCATGATCTCAGGGTCCTGGGATCGAGCCCCACATCGGGCTCTCTGCTCAGCAGGGAGCCTGCTTTCCCCTCTTTCTCTGCCTGCCTCTCTGCCTACTTGTGAGCTCTCTCCTCTCTGTCAAATAAATAAATAAATAAAATCTCTAGGGGAAAAAAAAGAACAGTTCTGTGTTAAATGAATATAAATATTATGAATCTTTTGTATGTAATTAAAAAAACCCATAATGATAATTTTCCTTCTTTTTCTAAAAAAAGAGAAAAGGCTAGGAGCACCTGGGTGGCTCAGTTGGTTGAGCAACAGACTCTTGTTTCAGCTCAAATCATGATCTCAGAGTCCTGAGATTGAGCTCAGAGACTGGCTTTGTGCTCAATGCAGAGTCTGCTTGAGATGCTCTCTCTCCCTCTCCCTCTGCCCCTCCCCCTGCTTGTGTATTCTCTCCCTCTCTAAATATATAAATAAATTCTTAAAAAAAAAAGAGAAAAGACTAGATTAGTGATTCCCAAACTATATTTTATTCAGTAAAGAATTGAAAAAAAAATAAGAGCCAAATCGGGTTTCCAAGACTTTACTAATAAGTAAGTCTACATATGAAGAACATAAAAAAAATGCACATTTTCACCCCTCTCTTCCTTGCTGCTGCTTGTGGAGGTGGCAGCCATCTCTTACTCAGCATCCTGGTTGCCCTCAGACCTCCAGTGATGCATAAGATCATTAAAAAGAAGCTCAAGAAGTTTATCCAGCACCAATCAGACCGATGTGTCAAAATTAAGAGCAACTGATGGAAACCCAGAAGCATTGACAATAGGGTGTGCAGAAGAATCAAGGTCCAGGTCTTGATGCCCAACACTGGTTATAGGAGCAAGAAGAAAACAAAGCACATGCTGCCCAGTGGCTTCCAGAAGTTCCTAGTCCACAATGTCAAGGAGCTTGAAATGCTGCCGATGTGCAACAAATCTCACTGTGCAAAGGTTGCTCTCAGTGTCTCCTCCAGGAATCACAAAGCCATTGTGGAAAGAGCAGCCCAGCTGGCCATCAAAGTCAGCAATCCCGATGCCAAGCTGTGCAGTGAAGAAAATGAATAGACAGCTTATGTGCATGTCATATTTGTGTTAATAAAACCATAAAACTAGCAAAAATTGTACACTTTCTATGCCTGTCATCATTTTACCAGACAAATAGGTAGAGAGCTAAGGCATTCCAGTATGACGGCTTTGAGCAAAACCATAAAATGGTTGGAGGAGAGTAACCAATAGAGAATTTGAAGAATTTGCTAGGTTTAGACAATGGAGAGTTTCATGTGCCATGCAAAAGGATTCAGACTTAATACTACAGGGGATGAGAAGCTCTATGGGATAAAAGAACTAAAAGCAGGAAAGCTACATGGTCCCATTTGTATGTAAAAATTATCTGTGGCCAGTGCAGGAAATGGCTTGGAGGGAACTGAGATAAAATAAAGGAATCAACTTAGAAAGTTGTTACAATAACTCACAAGCAAGATGGTGAATCAGGCATGGCACTGAGGACCAAGGGGAAAGAATGGGTTTTTGCTATTAACTCTCCTTGGAATGATTTCTCTGAAACTTTAACAGAGTCTTCCTTCTGGTTTCGGCTCATATCATCTACCTACGGGCTTTCAAATAAATTTTCATATTATTTATCTGTTGGTCTCTTAGCTACCTTTTTTGACGACTATATATTTTTTTAAAAACACTAAACTACAGAGTCTTCATTGTGAGGGTAAAAAGAATAAGTGGATGTAAAAGCATTTTGCAAAGTATTACACAAATGGAAACTATTTTTATTCCCTGTAAGTCAATTAAGTTTACAAAGAGAAAAAAATCACTTCCCTACATGTAAGCTCCATAAGCAAACTCCCCAGGCAGAATGAATAACTCTTATAACCATAGCACTTTTTTGTACTTCTATCATAACACCTCCATTAATTATGAATTGTTTATGCATTGGTTTTTCCTTGTAGCATATAAATCCTTTAGAGGCAGAGAGAGAGTCTTATGAATCTTTGCAACCTGGTTTGTGGTAGACAGTAAGTGCTCAGTAAATGTTAATTGCATGCATGAATGAATGATTAGTTCCCAGGAAAGGATAAAGGCAGGTTGTAGGGAGCTGATGGGGACTTCAAAAGTAAAATAAATAATAGAGTAAATGTGTTAAAGTGAGAAGATTCAGGGTGATTGGTGTTCATATATTTTATTTTAGTCTAGAAGATATACATAGATTTACTAAACTGCCAAAATACGGTATAAACTTGCTCTTAGTAAAGTTAAGTATTTTGTGACACTGATAATTAAACATCCTTTTGCAGTATTGTATTCTTTACCCATTCATTTAGCAAATTTCTTCCCAGTGGCTGATAAGTATAAGACACTGTGCTATGGTTTATAAATAGTCATATTCCTGTCCTCACGAAGTGTGCTATCTAGTGGGGGGTAGGGAAGAAGACCTGCTCCAAACCAAATAGTGTCTTAGAATTTTACATATTTTATAATAATTACCATGTATTATTTCTTATATTCATGACAACTTTGTCAGGTAAGCGTTATGCTCATTTTCCAAAAAGAACCCTAAGCTAAGGGAATTTTATTAATTTATCTGGGCTCACTGAACTAGGAAGGGACTGAACCATATCAATTCACCACAAGGAAGAACATCAAAGGTTATTTTTTCATTTCAGAATCTAGATTTTCTGGCAGTCATTGAAGTTAATTCAATAATAGTAATAAAATACCGACAAGGACAGATGTATAAAATGATAATGAGTTATAATGATAAAGTTCCCACCCTCGTGGAGTTTTTGGTTTGGTGGAAGGGTTTAGAAAAATGAACATAATCAATTATAGAGTGGGATTTTAACCAAGACTGACAGATCTGGGGGGCGGGAAATGGTTCTCAGGAGCTAAGCAGTATTGTGGTGTAGTATGAAAAGTGTCCTGGGCTTGGGGGTTAAAGGCCACTATTTAAGATCTCACTCTAATTCTCCTGCTTGGGGGACTGAGGGCGAGACACCTACATTCTGGGCCTTACTGTCTTTGTTTATTAAACACGAGCAACAACAGGTAAGGTTTCTACCTTATTTCCAGAATTAATGGGTTGAGATAAGGGAAAGCAGTTTCTAAAGTGCAGTACAGATGAATGATAAAGAAAGCCAATTTCCTAGAAGCATCTCTTTGGTGTAAGAGCCATCAAATGAGAGAAAGCATAGAGAAGTGATTTATATATTCTTATCCCTAGTACATAATCTGGTGCCTGTCACATAGTAAGTGCTTAACAAATACTTACTGGGCTTAGCTCCTGAATTGGCTATAAGAGAACAGAGGGCACCAAATCTTCTTTCTTCCAGCTAGTGGGGAGGACATATTGCACCCAACTCCTTGGCACCTTGTGAACACACCAAGCAGCTGTCAACAAATATATTAGTTATAATCCAAAGTGCCATTTAAATTGGGTATCTTTGTTTGTTCCCTTGGTTGTTTTTTCAGAGATTATGTATATGACTGAATACTGTGTCTAAAAGAACATATTTGGGGGGTTGTGATGACCAGTCCTCATATCTATTGGGTTCTGTTAAGTATATATTTGCTCCTCTCTAGTGGTAAATTCTCACAGCATGCAGCACTATTGGGGTCTAGAACAGTACCATATATTCTCCATGAATGTTTATATTTCAACAGGTATTATAGACATAAGCTAGGGGATAAAGCTTAAGCCTGGTAATGCTATGCACTAGCCGGAGAGAGGATTTATTTAAGGAAGGATTGCTTACTTAGCAGCATCAAACCACACACCCAGAGACAGTTATCTATCTGCTTACCAAGACTAGCTTTTAGTTTGGATCATTGGCCAGACATGTACATGCCTTTGCTACAGATATGAGCAAATAAGTACACCTGCTAGTCTTAATCTTGTGTGTGATTACGATGTTAATATTAGTAAAATCATCTAGGATTCTTTTTTTTAGCTTTCACATTTTATTTAATGTGACTCAAAACTTTTTATAATAAACTTTTAATAAAGATGAATATTCATAACTTCAACTTCCATGAAGATAGATGATTTTTCTCTGTTCCTCCCACTGAGTACAACTAATAACCCCTGACATCATATATAAAACAAACACAGAATGTCTGTTAGGTGAGAGAAGAGAGTAAACAGTCTAGGGACCTTGGAACCCAAGGAACAATGAGTTAATGAGGTCCTTGGATTTTCTTTTTGCCTTACATGTGCCAAAATTGAAATTGGAGAAGTTAGAACACTGGGAAGCTAACAAGTGCAGGGGAAGGAAAGCCCCAACAAAAGCCTGCTCTCTGAAACTAAAAGACCAAGAAAAGGGTAGTCTCACATCACAGATAATTTCCAGACAGTAGCTGCTCTACTCTAGCCAAATACCACAAGAAAGGGATTGTGGCCCCCACCCCCTAGCCATGTCAGCAAACACCAAGGGTAGCCTAGGGCTGTACCCTAGCTTGGATATAACAATGCATGCATCTACTCACTGGATGGCATTAAAGAAGGACTTTCATTCCTGCTAAGTAGTCATGAACCCCCCCTCCTACCTGCCCAGTCCAACCACAGTGTCATGTGTGAAACCTAGATTTGCACCCATACTCTACAATGATGAGGTTCACCTCCCTCTCCTCACTGCAATTAAGATGTCACTCCAATTCCTCTAGTTGTAGGACTATGAGAAAGACACTCAGTGGTCTTATTTCAGAGGACCTAATGGATAGATTTTACCAGTGTCTAGTGGTAATGAGGCCACACAACCCCTGTGGTGATATTGGAAGGTGTGTGGGGAGCATTTATGAAGCGCTCTTACTCCTTCCTCCTTTTGGGAAGTTGGATATCCCACTTCTTACCAGTAGTATCATGGAGTCTTCTGCCCTGTCCTCCTCAGATGTCAGAGGTCAAGTGAGGATCTCATCTATCTCAACCTGGCAGTACTGAGGCAACACCCCCTCTTCCTCTACCAGAATGATACCATAGAAAGCTCAGGAAAACAAAGCTGAAATAAAATCTGGAGTTTCTTAACAGAATACTAAGAATGTTCAGGTTTCAGCTGAAAATAATTTATAGTACCAAGAACCAGGAAAATCTCAACATCAATGAATAAAGACAATGAGTGTTAAAACCAAGATGACAGAGATGTTAGAATTTGGGAAGTCTTCAGGTATTATTTCTTTCAGCTTCCTTTTCTTTCCTCTCTTCTATATTCTGGTGATACAAATGTTAGAACATTTATTATAGTCACACAGGTCCCTGAATGTCTGTCTGTCTGTCTCTTTTTTCCATTCATTTTCTTTGTTGTTCAGATTGGTAAATTTGTGTTGTTCTTTCTTCCAGTTTACAGATTCTTTTTTCTGTTCCTTCTGTTCAGCTGATGAAATTTTAAAGCAGCCATCATAAAAATGCTTCAATGAGCAATTATAAGTATGTTTGAAACAAATTGAAAAATTAAAGTCTCAGCAAAGAAACAGAGGCTATAAAGAAACCTAAACTTTACTTTTTTTTTTCTTTTAACATTTTACTTATTTATTTGACACAGAGAGAGAGATGACAAGTAGGTAGAGAGACAGACAGTGAGAGAGGGAAAGCAGGCTCCCTACTGAGTAGAGAGCCCCATGCGGGGCTCGATCCCAGGACCCTGAGATCATGACCTGAGCCGAAGGCAGAGGCTTTAATCCACTGAGCCACCCAGGTGCCCCAAGAAACCTAAACTTTAGAACTTCAAAATACAGTAACCAAAATAGAAAGCTCAGTGGATGGACTCAACAGATGAATAGGAGTATCAGAGGAAAGAATCAGCAAATCCAAAGAAAGAAAATAGAAATTACTCAATCTTTACACAGAAAGAAGATAGACTAAAGTAAGAGTGATTGGTGACTTGGGAACCTATATGACAAAATCGAGAAACCTAATATCTGTATCACCAGAGCACTGTAAAGAGAGGAGAAAGAGGTTGAGAATAGAAAGTGTTTGAAGAAATAGTGGCTTCCCAAGTTTGGCAAAAGACATAAATCCTATAGATTCAAAAAGCAGAGTGAACTCCAAACAGGATGAACTAAGAAAAAATCTACACCAAGACACATTATGGTCATACATCTAACAGTCAAAGAAAAACTCCTAAAGCAGTGAGAGAAACAACACCTTTACTATACAAGAAACACCATTCAAAGGACAGCACATTCTTCGTTTGAAATAACAGAGGCCAGAAAAAAATGGTGTGATATTTTTTAACTGCTGAAAGAAAAGAACTATTAATCCAGAATTCTATATCTGTAAGAATATCCTTCAGGAATAAAAGGGAGGTATTATAAGAGAAAGGAATTTGTCACTAGGAGAACTACTCTAAAAGAATGGGTAAAGAAGTTCTTTAAACAAAAAAGTCTTGGAACATCAGGGAAGGAAGAAGGAATGTGATAAACATATAAGGGTGTTTTCTGAGTTTTTAAATTACGTTTGACGGTTGTAACAAAAATAGTAATACTGTCTGATATGGTGCTAACGGTATGAGGAAATCTTTAAGACAATTATATTTTGAGTATAGGAGGATAAAGAGACATAAAAGGAGTAAAATTTCTATACTTCATTCTAAATGGTAAAATGTCAACATCAGTAAATTGTGATAAATTCTGTATCTATGATGTAGAGCAGCCACTAAAAAACTGTGCAAAAAGATATACTGAAAGACACCGCAGATAAATCAAAATTGAGTTCTGAAAGTGTTTCAGTAGGTCATAGGAAGGTAAGAAACGAAAACAGAAATAAAAAACAGAACAAACAAAAGATGGAATTAAATGGCAAACCTAAGTCCTAACATATCAATAATTATTTTACAGGAAGCAAAACTCATAGAACTGAACAAAGAAATCTAAAAATCCACAATCATACCTGAAAATCATACCTGGCTATACTGAAAATCGTCAATGATGTAGAGGAACTCCACACCATCAACCAATAAGACTGAATATACATTAACAAACCACACCACCCAAAACCAGAATACATGTTCTTTTCGAGCACATATGAGACATATACTAAGTTACTAACCATATGCTGGGCCATAAAACAAACCACAGCAAATTTATGAGAATGAGAATTATTCAGAGCATGTTCTCTGACCACATGGGGTCAAACTAGAAAACATTAACAGAAAAATAACATGAAAAATCTCCGCTTAACAACTAGACAATACACTTTTAATAATTCAAGAGTCAAAGATGAATTCTCAAGAGAAATTAAAAAAAAAACAACAAAAAAACAAAAAACGCTGATGGGGCAGCTGGCTCAGTTGGTTAAGCATCCAAATCTTGATTTCTTTAGGCTCAGGTGATGATCTCAAAGTTGTGAGATAGAGTCCTGTATCCAGCTCCACACTCAGCAGGGAGCCCATTTGAGATTCTCTCCCTCTGACCCTGCCCCCGCTCACATACTTTCTCTTTCTCTCTCTCTCTAAACAAATAAATCTTTAAAAAACATATCGAACTGAAAGAAAATGAAAGTAAAATATATCAAAATTTGTGAAGTACAGCTAAAATAGTGCTGAGAGGAAAATTTATAATGCTGCTTACATTAGAACATAGGACAAATTTCAAATTAATATTCTAAGCTCACACATCAAGAAATTAAAGGATGAAAGAAATAAACTCAAAGCGAACAAAGGGGAGAAAATAATAATGATGAAAGGAGAAATTCATAAAATTGAAAACAGAGAAGTAGAGAAAATCAATGAACAAAATCTGGCTCATACAAAGGTTCAATATAATTGGCAAGCCACTAGCACTCCTGACAAAAACAGAAAAGAGATTCAGATTGCCCGTATAAAGAACAAATCAGAGGATATTACTATAGATCCTGCAGGCATTTAAAAGGTAATAAGTGAAGGACTCCACTCCACGCAGAAAAGCTCACCAACTTCAATGAAATGTACCAGTTGCTCAAAAAACACAAACCATCACAATTAATCTAATAAGAGAGATAATTTGAATAGCCCAACAACACTTAAAGAGATTGCATTGGTAATTTAAAAACTGCCAAAAAAGAAATCTCCAGGCCTTGATGGTTTCACTGGATTATTCTACCAAAACTTGAAGGATAATTAAAATCCATTCTAGGGTTGCCTGGGTGGTGCAGTGGGTTGAGCTTCCAACTCTTGGTTTTAGATCGGGTCATGGTCTTGGGGTTGGGATCAAGCCCCATGGAGTCTGCTTGAAATTCTCTCTCCCTCTCTTTCTAAAATAAATAAATAGATCTTTAAAAATAAATCTGTTCTACACAACCTATTCTTAAAAAAAGAAAACTTAGAAGATAACACTTTCCTATTCATTATCTGAAGCTAATATTAACTCTGAAATGAAAACTCAAAAAAGACAGTACAGAAAAAGAAAACTATAGATGAATTTCCCTCATGAACATAAACATAAAAATTAATAAAATATATTAAATCTTTAACAAAATATTTAACATATATTCAACAAAATAATAAAAGATGCAAAAAATCTTTAATAAAGTGTTTAACATATATTTAAAATAAACAGAATTAAGCAATATATATGAAGAATTATGCTTCATGATCAAATGATATTTATTTGATATTTCATATCAAAGAATGTAAAACTTGTTCAATATTGAAAAATCAATCAGTGTAACTCACTATGTTGACAGGTAAGGAAGAAAAATTATAGGATCTTGTCAACTTATGCAGAAAAATCATTTGGCAAAACTCAATACCTGTTCATGATTAAAATTTTTTTTTTAAAAATTAGGTACACCAGAGAACTTTCTCAACTTGATTAAAAGAACCTACAAAATATCTATAGTTACCATTATATTTAGTGTTGAATGACTGAATGATTTCCCTTTAAAATTGGGAAAAAGACATGGGTGTTAGTTCTCATCACATTTAATCAATATAACACTGAAGTTCTAGATGGTGCAAATAAGACAAGAAAAGAAATAAAAGGCACACAGTTCGGGGAGGAAGAAATAAAACTGTCATTTGCAGATAATATGATTGCCTACACAGAAAATTTTAAGGCATCTACAAAAAGCAAATACTAAAACCCCAAACCCCTTAAAAGCTCTCCTAGAACTTAAAAGTTCAGAAAGGTGATAGGATACAAGATAACCATACAGCAACTAATTGTTTTTCTATTTATTTTTTTACTGATGTATAATGACATTGTATTGTCATTGTATTAGTTTCAGGAGTATGACATAATGATCTGATATTTGTATGCATTGTGAAATGATCATCACAATAAGGCTTATTCTCCGCCCTCCTACAAAGTTATAAAATTTTTTTTTTGATGAGAACTTTCAAGATCTACTCTTATAAATTCCAAATATGCCATACAATATTATTGATTATAGTCATCATGCTGTACATTACATGAATAAATATTATTTATTCAAATAATAAATAATGACTTATTTATTTTCTAACTTGTAGTTTGTACCTCTTGTTCCTCTTCATCTGTTTTGCCCACTGCTCAAACCTCTGTCCCCTTTGGCAGGCACCAATCTGTCCTCTGTATTTATGAGTTTTGTTTGTTTATTTATTTTGATTTTTAGATTCCACATATAAGTGAAATCATAGTCTTTGACTTTCTCTGTCAGACCTCTTTCATTTAGCATAAAATTCTCAAGTTCTATCATGTTGTCACAAATAGCAATATTTCATTCTTTTTTATGGCTGAGTAGTATTCCAATGTGTGTGTGTGTGTGTGTGTGTGTGTGTGTGTGTGTGTGTGTGTGTGTATGTGTACCATATCTTCTTTATCCATTTATGTATTAGTGGCCACTTAGGTTGTTTCCATATCCTGGCTATTGCAAGTAATGCTGCAATGATTATAGGAGAATATATCATTTTGAATTAGTGTTTTTATTTTCTTTGGATGAATACCCAGAAGTGGAATAGCTAAATCATGTGGTATTTCTATTTTTAATTTTTTATTGAACCTCCATACTGTTTCGCACAGTGGCTGCACTGATTTACATTCCCACCAACAGTGCACAGGACTCTCTTCCACATCCTCACCAACACTTGTTATTTCTTGTCATTTTGATACTAGCCATTCCGACAAGTGTGAGTTATTATCTCATTATGGCTTTGATTTGCGTCTTCCTGACTTTAAGTGATGTTGTGCATTATGTCTTCTTTGGAAAAATGTCTATTCAGATCCTTTGCCCATTTAGAACTAGGTTATTTTTGTTTTTGAGTTGTGTGATCTTCTGTGGTTCCATGTAAATTTTCAATTTGTTCCATTTATGTGAAAAATGCCATTGGAGTCCACAATAGCCAAACTATGGAAAGAGCCTAGATATACATCAACGGATGAATGGATAAAGAAGATGTGGTGCATATATATATATATATATATATATATATACACACACACACACACACACACAATGGAATACTATGCAGCTATCAAAAAACCGAAATCTTGCTATTTGCAATGACGTGGATGGAACTAGAGGGTATTATGCTAAGTGAAATAAGTCAATCAGAGAAAGGCAATTATCATATGATCTCACTGATATGAGAAGCTTGAAAACCAAGACAGAGGATCATAGGGGAAGGGAGGGAAAAATGAAACAAGATGAAACCAGAGAAGGAAACAAACCATAAGAGACTCTTAATCTCAAGAAAAAAACTGAGGGTTGCTGGAGAGGAGGGGGGTGGCAGGGATGGGGTTACTGGGTGATGGACATTGGGGAGGGTATGTGCTATGGGGAGTGCTGTGAGTTGTGTAAGACTGATGAATCACAGACCTGTATCCCTGAAACAAATAATACATTATATGTTAATAAAAAAATGCCATTGGAATTTTGATAGGAATTACATTGAATCTGTAAAAGGAACATTGGAATGATATTGAATCTTCTAAACCACAAGCCCACAGGAATAGTGCAGAGGAGTGGGGGAGGAATAGGAGGGTGTGCTGCCCAGGGACACGGGTCAGGCTCCACCGGGAGGGGTGTGGATAGGCAAGCCGGCCAATAGGGCTAGCCAGCAGGAAGGGGCGAGTGTGACGATGGCTGCCACCCACACTGGCGCTTCAAGCTAGAGGGGGAACACCCAGAATGGTGCTTACCAGCACCTCCATCCTCAGAGAGAGAGTCCTAACAATCTTCTGCTCCCTCTGGCTGCCTTAAGGTTTGTAAGTAAATCTAGTGCAGATGTGGTCTAGGCGCTTTTCAAATGCTGCTTTTGCTCAGGGTCCCTGAGTGAATGAGCCTGCACATGAGCCCTCTAAGAGTGGACTCTCTATTCCCTCCAGCCCTGTGTTTCTCCTGAATGCAAGCCCTGTTGGTCTTTGAAGCCAGATGTTTTGCGGGCTCGTCTTTCCAGTATAGATCCCAGGAGTTGGGTGCCTGATGGGTGAGATCTCCGGTGACTCTGCCCCACTGTGGGTTGCCGGGGGCGGGGGTGGGGTTTTTGGTGACATTGTCTCTGCCTCTCCGGCCCCTCTAGATGTGGTCTTTATCGCCTTTGCTGTGGAGGATCTGTTCAGCTAGTTTTCAGGCTTTTCTCAAAAAGATTTATTGTGTAGGTACCTGTAGATTTGTTGTATCTGAGGGAGGAGTTCAGGATCCTCCTGAGCTGCTTTATATCCTCATTGAACTGCTTCATATTTTTATAAACTAGCAATGGACACACAGACAACACAATTGAAATATAATACCATTTGCAATTGCTTAAAAAATTAGTTAGGTGTAAATAAAACAAATATGTACTGGACATTAATGTTGAAGTATTATAGGACAAAATACTGGTGAAAGAAATCAAGGAAGATCTAAATAAATGAAGAGGAATGCCATGTTTGTGGATTGGAAGAATCAGTATAGTAAAAATGTTAATTCTCCCCTGATACACTGATTTAATGAAATTTGTATCAGAAATCTCAGTAATATTTTTTGTAGATAATATTATTCTAAAATTTACATGGAAAGGCAAAGGGACTAGGATAGCTAAATTACAGAGTTTGCTGTGGGAATGACATTATTAAGGGGATGAAAAGGCGAGATGCAGACTGGGGGAGAATATTTGCAAACCACTTATCTGACAAAGGACTAATATCTAGGCTATATAAAGAATTCTCAGGGCACCTGGGTGGCTCAGTAGGTTAAAGCCTCTGCCTTCGGCTCAGGTCATGATCTCAGGGTCCTGGGATCGAGCCCCGCATCGAGCTCTCTGCTGGGCAGGGAGCCTGCTTCCCACTTTCTCTCTGCCTGCCTCTCTGCCTACTTGTGATCTCTCTCTGTCAGATAAATAAAATTAAAAAATAAAAAAGAATTCTCAAAACTCAACGGCAAAGAAACAACCTGGTTAGAAAATATTCAAAAGTCACGACACAATAAAAATTAAAAAAACAAAAAATAAAAATAAATAAATCTTTAAAAAATAAAAAAAAAAATTTTAAAAGTCATGAACAGACATTTCACCAAAGAGGATAAACAGATGGAAAATAAACACATGGAAATTGTACAGCATCATTAGCACTAGGGAAATGCAAATTAAAACCATGATGAGATATCACTGCACAGGTATCAGAATGGCTCAAATAAAAGAGAGTGACAGAACCAAATGCTGGTAATCGTACACACACTCTTGAGAACACTCTGGCAATTTCTTTATAACCTAAAAATGTAACAACCATGTAATCCACTCTGGGGCCTTTATCTCAGGGAAATGAAAGCTTATGTTTGCACAAAAAACCTGTATATGAATGTTCAAAGAAACTTTATTTATAATTGGCAAAACTGGACACAACTCAGATAGCCTGAGTGAAGTAAGTAAAGCAGAGAGAGTCAGTTATCATACGGTTTCACTTACTTGTAGAGGATAATGAATAACATGGAGGACATTAGGAGAAGGAAAGGAAAAGTGAATGGGGGGAAATCAGAGGGGGAGATGAAGTATGAGAGACTCTGAGAAACAAATTGAGGGTTTTGGAGGGGAGGGGTGGGGGGTGGGCGAGCCTGGTGGTGGGTATTGAGGAGGACACGTATTGTGTGGAGCACTGGGTGTGGTGCATGAACAATGAATCTTAGAACATTGAAAAAATAAAATTAAAATAAAATAAAATAAAATAAAAAAGGTGAGTAGAACAAAGTAGATGTACACACTGTAGTACATCCATATACTTATTCCACATCTACTTGGTGTCAGTATTCAACTAGGGGCTTAAATGCATCTGTGACTAAAAATCTTATAAAGTTAATATTTTTATCATAATTTTGTAGATTAGAAACTTGAGGTTTAGATAGATTAAATGGCTTACTCAACATTATCCAGGGGAGAGGTTGGAATTTGCAACTGGGGTTTTTTGATTTTCCAAAACCCATTCGTTTTCCACTGTAGAATGCTGTCATGAAAGTCATGTGAGGGGCTCCGTGTGTTTGTTATTTTTCATAATCCAGAAAGATGTAATTAATGGTGTTTTATCCTGTTTAAGAGTTGGTTCAGTCAGCAGACCTTTAGTATGAGGTGATTGCCCAAGAACAGATTTACCTTTTCTGTTGTGCGTTTACAAAGTCATGTACTAGCTTCTGGGTCTTACTTCTCTAAGGAGGAGGGTGGGCTCAAACAAATTTTCTTCTGTTGACTCATTGTATCATGTCAAAGAATTAGTTCTTGTCCTTTGTCATACGTCTGCAACTTGTGGAGCCTAACACACTCAGTTGCTCACAGAACTGCCTGAAATGACTTTGTTTTGCAATGTGTATCCCTGCCCTTCAGAGTCAACCTAAACACAACCCTTGACTTCCACAATTATTTAGCAGGCGCGGCTGAAAAAGTTGATGCACCATCACATTTCAGAGCCAGAAAGGATCAGCATTCAATTAGAATAATCACCTCATTTCATAGAGAGGTAGTGACTTGTCCAAGTCACATGTATATGTTTAAAATGAAAACACAGGGGCGCCTGGGTGGCTCAGTCGTTGAGCGTCTGCCTTCGGCTCAGGTCATGATCCCAGAGTCCTGGGATCGAGCCCCGCATCGGGCTCCTTGCTCCGCAGGAAGCCTGCTTCTCCCGCTACCACTCCCTCTGCTTGTGTTCCCTCTGTAGCTGTGTTTCTCTCTGTCAAATAAATAAAATCTTTAAAAAAAAAAATAAAATGAAAACACAAATCTTAGATCTCTTGGGAGGCTCATATCTGACTATTACCCACATTAATTTCTACACCTCATACTGTGAGCTCTAGTTGCTATTGGTTCCCAGGTTTTGTCCATGTTTTATGAATTGACCATCAACAAAATATTGATTTATTTCAGAACGAAAAAGCAAAACTCCAAAGCCCTTAAACTGAGAAGGAATGGAAGCTACCAAGTATAATGGGAATACATAAAATCTCATGATTAGATGATTCTAGAAATTGCTAACATCATGTGGCTGGAAAAATCCAAGAATTGGAATTAGCAGTTCTAGGTTAGATGACTTATTATGTGACCTAAGTGGCTCTGTGTCCTTAGCCGTGCCTCTTAATTTTGATTCCTCCAACAAACTCTTATTTGGTGTCTGCTTTATACTTTGTATTTTGCTTGGCTCTGGAGATTCAGTGCTGATCAAAATAATAATAATGCCTGCCTCTACCTAAGTCGCAGTGTTGGTTATGAGAGAAATGAGATAATAAATGTGAAAGCTCTTTGTAAAGTGTACAATTCCATAAAAATTAGACATAACCTGATACCATTTCCAATTGCAAGTGTATGTGGTATCACAAATGGAGCTTTGAAGATAATGAAAACTCCCTGAGCATAAATTGAAAATACATTTATATTGTGAGATTGTGAAGTCTAGAAATTGAATTGGACAGAATGCTTAATAATAAACAATTGCAATGTGCCAATCACTTGCTTATCATCTGTGTTCCCCACTCAAATATAAACGCAGAAACTTTTCTCTCCTTTACTACTATTATTTCAGCTCTTAAAACAGTACAGGCGCACAGTATACACAACATATTTGTTGAATAAATTAATTTAATGAACCTCTTTTTGTGTATAAATGTTAATTTTTTAGGGTAAGTGACAAGAAGTAGAACTAGGGGGCATAAAGTTATATGCATTTAGTCTTGATAGTGCTAAATACTTCTAATTAACTACTAATTCATCTTTTAATTGCCTAATTAATTTAAAAAGATATTTTACACCTGTATATTTTGACCTTTTTTAGATCTGGCTAGCATATACATTTTTTTGGGGAATAGCATTCCCCTCTTTTAGGAATTATACCTTTTCTTATTCTTCTGGTGGGAGTTGTGAAGTTGAATATACTCATCTTCTGCTGCAGTGCGTTGTGTCAGGAGTGGGCCCAGACTCAAGCTGGGCCAGTCCTGGAATCATGTCTCTTAGGTTATCAATTATTGGTCCAGGTGTAGCCTTTGGTTCTAATCAGGGCCAGTGAGTCCCTTTCTTGAATTGAAACTTGAATTAGTCATTTTCTGTTGGTTGAAGCCATGAGACATAAAATGCAGAAATTGCTGGTTGCCACATTTTTCATCACATGGAGAGTGCCAGTCGACACCAAGAGAGAGAAATCTGAAGCCAACATGCAGAGAGGGTCAGAAGGGATGAGTCCAAATGCTGTCAAACTACCTGAGCAGTACTGAGATTTGAAATATCACAATTTCTTTTTAATGATTATAATAATAATTTCCTTTTTTGTTTGTTTGTTCAAGTAAGTTCAAGCTGGCTTTCCCCCACATTTAGAGCCAAGAGTCATAATAGTGAAGGCTGATGCACAGTATTTTGACTCATAGTATCTCATATGTAGCAACATATAAAAGTACCCATTTTCGCATTTATCTCTTTATAAGGTATGTTATCAATATTGAAGGTTTCTTGTCAGTATGGTTGGTAAAAACAATGATACCATCTCATTTTTAATTTATTATTTATGTTCCCTAAAAACTAGCTAAGTTGAGAATGTTGTCAGATCTTGATTGATTATTTGTAATTCTTCTGTGAACTGTTCATGTGTAATAGTTGGTCATTTTTCTGTGGGGTTGTATTTTTCTTATTAATTTGAAGGAATTCATTAAATACTATACCTGTGGATCTTTGTTAGTTATGTACATTGCAATTATTTTCTCCTAGTCTGGTATATGCTTTTTAAGAATTTTGCTCATGTATATGTTATCATATAGAGGTTACTAATCTGTATGTATTCAACTCTGTTATACTTTTCCTTTATGATTTCTTGATTTTCTTGACTTGTTTAGGAGATCTTGTCCTACCTCCAGATTATTTTTAAAAATCAAAATTCCTGAGATGCCTGGGTGACTCAGTCGGTTAAGTGTCTGCCTTCGGCTCAGGTCATGATCTCAGGATCCTGGGATTGAGTCCCACATTGGGCTCCTTGCTCAGTGAGGAACCTGCTTCTCCCTCTCTTTTTGCTTCCCCTGCTTGTGCACACTCCCTCTCTCTCTCTGCCAAATAAATAAAATCTTTAAATCAAAATTCCTTTTTTTTTTTTGCAGATCTGTACATTTATTTTCTACCTTTTATTTTATTCTAATCCAATCACTATACCTTGCCCTTTGCATAAACAACACTTTGCAAGATAGCTGTTGCTATATCTACTTTTCATATTATGAGAGGGAAAATGAGGTTCAGAAAGTTGTCCAGGTCATCCTGGACATGCTGAGATTCTGACACCAAGGTCATGCTCTTTCAACTTGTGATGCCATCTCTGCAAACTATAGGTGAGAAAACAGGTCATTTATAATTACTGCAATTTATCCTCTTTATCTTTTCATTCATTCTCAAAGTGATTTCAGTGGCTAATATTGCAAATTAATATAACAATATAGATATTTATTGTGTAAGGGAACTGGTGTGAGCACAAACTGTGATCTAAATGAATTCTATGCCTAGTTATGTTCTTGATTAAGGATGGGCAGATGAATGGATGGATGGGTGAATGAATGATAGCATCACTCAGAGACTGAGGGTGGCAAGAATCACATTGACCCCATCTGTGCTGGGAGAGCCAAGGTTAAGCAAGAGCCAAGATTTGGAGGAAGATGAGGAAAAAGCTGGCTGTCAGCTGTGTGCAGCAGCCCTATCAAGGCAGAGCTGGCTGTCTAGAGGTCTCAGCTAATCACTACTGTTCCCATAATCACGCCTCACTTTTCTGAATTCCCAAAACACCTCCAAAGACCTCTCATAGCTCTTTGTCCTTGTCTGTTTTGCCCAACAGGCTATGCCCTCCCAAGTTTGGCACTGAGCCTCTGTGTTCCATGCCCCTTCGCCCTCGCACAGCTGTGGTCAGCCCACAGGTTGAGGGCCAATTGGGCGATACTGAGCTGTGTGGTTTGTGTGCTCATTTCAAGAGGGATAAATTAGAAAGTCACCATATTATTGATGCTCTTCAAAGAAGTCTCAGTATTATAATTTTGGTGGCTAAAAAGCCATGCTAAATTTCTTAGTGAACATCTTCTATTCAGTAAAGTGGGTAGGTAATTAAAGTTCCAAGACTAGTTGTTTTTGTGTGTGTGTGAAAACTAATGTAGCCATTTTCCTTTTGAGTGAAAGAAACATGTACTCCATGTAATATGTACGTAGACACAAATCCCATACACACATACCCCGCCCCTCCAAACACACACTATGCCTAAGTTTGCATTCACACAAAAGGAGGTTGCTCACCACTGGAGTCTACGGTCAGCAAATGCCTAATCCAGTAAGGGTTCAATGCATCAGTTTCCAGACACATTCAACGAGCAGTATACCAACTTTCCCTATCGATGAAGCCCACCAGAGGACCAACACTGGCCTCAACTGCTGCTTCCCTGCTGGTCCCTCAGGAGCAGAAACATGTGCAGTAATGCCTGCTAGCTGCCCAGTACAGTGTCAGCTTCTCAACAGTGTTCTTTGAGTGATGGCCTAACCAAAAATTGCTCAGCAGACATTGCATCCCATGTGTATTTTGCTCATGTAAATGCAGTCCCAGGGGCCCTGGTGGCTGTGGGGGTGTGCCACCTGGATCTCCCTTCAAGAGAACCTGCTGTGGGGAGCTCAGCAGAGAGCAGCTGCTGCCCTGTTCCCATCTGAACAGGCCAAGGCCGTGCTTGCCTTAGATTCCTCCTAGCCAAAATCTAAGCAAGGCTGGGGCACCGGAGCTAGGCCTTTCCTGCCTGACATGGGATTCCTCCCACAGGCAGTGTTTGCTTGTGGAGTTTCAGGCGTACAATATAGTGATTCAACACTTCCATAAAGCTGGTGCTCATCACAAGTGCACTCCTTAATCCTCATTACCTATTTAGCCCATCACCACACCCATCTCCCCTCTGGTTTGTTCTTATAGTTAAGAGTCTGTTTCTTGGCTTGCCTCTCTCTCCTTCTCTCTCTCTTCAATATATCCTCTAAATTTTGGTCATCATTGCTAGCTAAAGAAATAAGACATTTCCCCCAATTCTAGAAGTAAACTGTCTGCACTAAATTTGCTAAGAAAGAATGTCTTCAGTGGGGCAATTTCCTATTCCCAAGAAGATTTTCTAGAATTTTGACTAATTTTCTAACATTAGTACATACCCCTACTCTCTCTCTCTTATCCTACAACTTAACTGAAAAACTGCCTGGATGAAGCAAGTCTATGAAATATCATTCTAAACAGCTAACTTCTTCAGACTACTGGGGGTTAATTAGCAAGAAAATGCTCTTCTCTGAAAAATGTATTAGGTAATGTACATACTTCTAATAATTTAAACCTCTGGGCCACCTGTCAAATTGCTGCCCATTTTAGAAAGAAAAAAACTGAACTGAGCATGTTGAATAAATTGCCCAAAATCAGAGCTAGAAAGTAGCTGAGTCATATGGAAACCAAGCCTTATCAATTAGCTCATGGTTTTTCTTTTTTTAAATTTAATTTAATTTAATTTTTTCAGCATTCCAAGATTCATTGTTCATGCACCACACCCAGTTCTCCAGCTCATGGTTTTTCTTTACTTGTATTTGTTTCCATCTTTTTAAACTTTGCCAGCTAACTAGAGGCTATCTTTCTGAGCCCCAAACTGTAAATCAGAAAGTCTTGCCTTGCTGGACTGTCTACACTATGGCAGTCATACCCAGTTTAACCTTTTCATGATGTCACAGGGACATCTTTATGAATCGTAATTACTTTAATGTTGACATTTGTGAAGTTATTTATGATTTTAGATGAGCACATCTGTTATTCAAATTTTTCATTCAGCAAATATTTGTGGAATACCCTCTGCAGTAGGCAGATTTCTAAAATAGGTGCCAAAATTCCCTGCCCCTGGTGTACATGTTTCAAATAATCCCCAGGACTATAAATATGATAGATTTTGCTCCTGTAATTGGGTTATATTACTTGGCAAGTTGACCTTAAGATCTGGAGATTATCCAGGTGGCCCTCATTGAATCACGTGACTCCTTTGAAAACAGAGTTTTCCAGCTGGTTATAGAAAAGGAAGTCAGATATTCAAAGCACAGGAAGGATTTAACATGCAGTTGCTGCTTAAAAATGGTGGAGGCCACGTGGCAAGGAATGTGGCTAGCCTCTAGGAGCTAAGAATGGCCTCTGTTGACAGTCCGTAGGGGAATGAAGACCTCAATCTTACAGTGTCATGGAGCTGGAATTTGCCAACAGTCTGAATGAACTTGGAAGCAGAATCTTCTCCAGAATACCCAGAAAGTAACTCAGGCTGGCTGACACCTTGATTTCAGCTTTTAATGCCCTGCCCAGGTTGTAGAACCTAGCCACCCTGAGACCGGACTCCTGACATGCAGGACTGTGAAGTGATAAATGGTGTGTTGGCTTAAGGTACTGAAATGACAATACTTTGCTATGCAAAGAACAAATATTGGAATAACAATATAATAATATAACAATATAATAATATAACAATATAATAATATAACAATATAATAATAATTATTATATTGTTATATAATATAATATTATATAATGTGCCGGGCACAGTTCTTGGGGCCAGGGATATAACATGTCCTTTGCACTCATAGAATTTATGTTTTGGGGAGAGGATGGGGGATGAAGGAGATTCAATGAAGAAAAACCAATACATAAACATACAGCCAAAGATCAGACTGTGGTTAGTGCTGTGGGGAGAATTATAACAGGGTGATATGAACAAGAATGTCTGCGTGGTTCCTTCAGATCACTTGATCTGTGAAAAACAGGGAGAACTAGGGTTGGATGATGGAGAACCAAGAGTTCTTGGTGGTCACTTGGCCACTCAAGGGAAGTCTCTCTGAGGCTGCCATATCTGGAAAGGCTTGCATGACAAGAAGATTCTGGGGGAAAAAGTTGTCCACATGTAAGAGAGATCATGGCAAGGGTTTTCATGTGGAAAAGAATGTGTGATTGACAGAGAGAAGGGAAGCACGGCTGGGACTTGGATGATCAGACTGCCTGCAGAGGAGGTTGGAGAGATGGTTAGACACCAGCTAAGACAGGACTCTGTGGGTCTTGGAAAGGAATTTGAATTTGATTTTAAAGATGCTGGTAAGCCATTGGAGGACTTTAGACAGGTTTCGATATGATTTACATTCTCAAGGTATTGCACAGTATGGAGGCATGCAGAAACATTCCAATTAACATCAGAAATAGAGCAGGAATTTCTTTTTTGTTTTGTTTTCATGCAGTTGAAATATTTTGCCAGTTGTTTATGCATAGAATATATTTAAATTTTTAATGTATTCTTGGACTCAGGGGTATTTCCCTTTTAACTTAATGTTCTTTATCATCCCTTCTATGTTTTTATTAGGAACATTAGAAGAAATTTACAAAGAACAATATCCAAAGGTCCAACTAAGAATTGACATTTTAACATACTGTTCATTTAACATTGTTTTCAAGTCCCTATGTTTTTTAAGAAAATAAAGAAATAGTATGTGTAAAAGTAAAGCCCATTTTGTCCTTCATTCCTATCCTATTTTCTTTTTAAGAAGTTAAATATATCATAGATGTTGTGTGTATCCTTATAGGCCTCTATTCAGTTTTAATTTTTTACAAACACATGTATATTTTTAAAATTAAAAATTCTATATTATATGCATTGTTTATTTATGTGTCATACATTTATATAAAAGTTATAATAAATGTAAAAAAAAAAGATTGCAGAAGGCAATTGATAAACTGGGCAACTATTTCAGAATCAACTGTAAACATTCAGATGAGCAAACATGGTGGCTTGGACCAGGGCAGTGCTGGTGGAAGTAGAAATAAGGGTACAGATTTGAGGTGTGTTTCAGAGATAGTGTCGCTAAGTCTTGCTGCTGGACTGGATGTGAGAGAAGAGAGAAAGTGTAGACTCAGGGTATCTCCTAGCTATTTTTAGTGCAAGCAATTGAGTGGATAACACTGACTAAAATAGGGAGGACTAGGAGTGCCTGGGTGGCTCAGTCAGTTAAGTGTCCTTGGATCAAGCACCACGTTGAGCTCTCTGCTCAGCAGGGAGTCTGCTTCTTCCTCTCCCTCTGTGCTCTCTCTCTCTCCTCCATCCCTCCCTCTCGCTCTTCTCTCTCTCAAGTAAATAAATAAAATCTTAAAAAAAATAGGGAGAACGAGGGTTGGATGATGGAGAAGCAAGAGTTCTATTTTGGCCATAAAAAGTTTGAGAGACCTATCAGACATCAAATGGAGATGTCAAATCTCTAGTTGGGTTTGTAAGTCTGGCGTTCAGAAAGGAAGTTAGGACTGGAAAATGTGGAGATGACCAGCAAAATGAATCATGCCTAAAGCTTTGAGATTACCCAGGGAGAGACTGCAGATAGAGAAGTGAAAAAGAATGAGGACTGGACTCTAGGGTACTCCAACATTTAGAGATCAGAAAGTGGAACCAGCATGGGAGGCTGAGCAGGACTGGCCAGCAAATGAGAAGGCAACAGGGCAGTCTGGGGTCCTGGAAGCCGAGAAGAGAAAGGACGGGTCAAGGTGTGAAATCATGTCAGTGACTCCATCCAGCTCTGTTACTTTTGATCTCCACCACAAGCCTGTGCAGTAAGCCGTGACAGAATCACTATTTTCATTTTAGAGATAAAGAACAGCTTTGAGAGAGTAAATGACTGTTCTCAAGAGACCTGTCTAATCAGGGGTCCTTCAGAGTATATGGTTCCTGACCCTGGCCCTTCAAGGAAACTCTGCAACTGCCCTATTTTTTCCCCTTTGGGTTGTATTATAGTAATGTCCTGAGGCCTCTGATACATTTAACCCTCTGTGCCTCTACAAAAAAACAGATGATGGGTTTTTACAGGCTTGTGATAAATATTTGTGGTTTTCCTGGCTTCCTCATTTGTTGTAAGGAAGCCAACTAGCAGTTCTCCCTGCCCTAAATGCCCCTGTCTTGAGTGACCCTGGCTTGCCTTCTCTTATTTTAAATTTGTTTTAAATTTTAAATTTGTTTCACTTAATGATTTACACCTGAATTTCAAATGTGTGGCAGATAACTGAATGCTCCCTAGATGATGCTAAGTATATATTAGTAGAACTCTTCAATGTTTACATCATGTTTGACCTTGTTTAATAATTGTTAATAAGGTAATAGTAAGTGAAACAGAATGCTAACCCGGGGCTTTGGTATTCTTGCAAAGAAGTTCAGGGCTTGGAGTAATAATAGTGCTGGATTTTCTCTTTTCTTTCATGGTAAATTAATTCGTACCAAAATCATCTCTTTATTGCTAGTTCTGAGAGGGTGCTAGTTTATATTTGGCTTTAATCTTTAGGAGGTAATCACAAGAATCAAGCAACCTCAAACCAATGATTGAGAATGTTATTCTTTCTGGTCTCTGTTTGGTTTAAGGAACACCCAGCTACTGAGAAGAAAATAAAGGACAAAAAAATTAAACAACGAAAATCACACAGAGTAAGGCACTAGGAAAAAAGCACATTTGCAAGATATGGAGGTTGAGTTTACACATACAATGATTTGGTTGGTTTCGTAGTGTATAATGAGATTAAACACATTTGTTTTATGTGTAAACCTCAGCCAAAGTTTATAAGGAAACTCAATGGACTGGGATTGTTTTTAATGAAAAATTTTAAGATACTAGTTTGGATGTTTAGTTCATAATAATTTAGTTCTTTCCAAAGTAAAATGATACTTATTTGTCATCTTTTGACTCAAACTGTCTCCTTGATTTTCTGCCTAATATAAAAGGTGGTCAGATTATAATATTGAAAAGAGAATGATGTCTTAAAATTGTCAAGTATTTAGAAGCCTGCTTCCTCCTTCTGTGGGGAAATATGTAATTTCATTTATAGGGACAGCAAGCCATCAAGGAAGGAGACTCACATTTTTGGAGTTCTATTACATATGAAGCACCAGATGAGGAGTTTCTATGGACAGTACTTTGGTTTTGATTCAGGTATATTATATCATTTCTTCCTTACAATGAAGAAACAGAGAGGCTGATCGTCTGGCCCCACGTCACAGTTAGAGCTAGTTAACATTAGAACTCATATATAAACAAGGTGGTCCATGTGAATCTGTCAGATACAGGGCTTGCCCCTGGAGCACACCTCCATCTCCCAAAACAGGCTTTGCCTTGTCACCACAATAATGGCTTTGGAGGAAGGCAATGTCCTCCTCACTGTCCTTGCAAAGGACTTGATTTCCTCAAATGTCTTTTTGGAAGAAATGTATTCATAGAGGAGGCAATCCTCTGAAGTACCTGAAAATCACTGTTAGTTTGCTAGGGCTGCCGTAAGGAAGCACTCTAAAGGGAGTGGCTTTAACAACAGAAAGTCGTTGTCTCGAAGGTCTGGAGACCAGAAGTCCGAGAGCCACGTGTCCACCAGGGTTGGGCCCTCCTGGGGCCCCTGAGGGAAGAGCCCGTTCCAGGCCTTTCTCATTGGCTCTGTCTTCACAGCATCTTCCCTCTGCGCATGTCTCTGTCCAAATTCCCCTTTTTTATAAGGATACCAGTAAGACTAGATTAGGGCCCACCCTAATGACCTAATTCTAGCTTGATTAACTCTGTAAAGACCATCTCCAAATAAAGTCATATTGGGAAGTACTGGGGGTTGGGACTTTTTATGAATTTGTGGAGGAAACAATTCAACCCAGAGCCACGGGGTAACTTTAGCTCATTAACGTATCAATTCATTGATGTCTCACGCCAGACCAGACACTGTGCCAGGAATCGAAGTGTCAAGGCAGCCAGTTCCTTACTCTCTATCAAGGAAGACGGATATTAAACTAGTCCCTGCAATAAAATATGAAGAGTGACGTAATGGGAGAACTACCAGAAGTTGTAAGAGGTGACTAGTAGTTGGCCAGAGGAGGGAATGCAGGGGAAAGTGTTTTCAAGCTTCCCCTGAACAAACCGCAAGGGGAGAAGAGCATGATAGCGTCCTTCCAGGAGTTAGGGCATGTAAACCTAGGGCTGTCCACACATGTGGGATATTCCTTTCACTGAGGTTTCCTGATCCCTCTTTCAAGGCATGGATGCATTTATATTCTATTCTCTCTATGCATGTTGGCTTTTAAAATACACAATCAATGTTTTAAATCCTGCACTACCAAGAAAAAAGCCAGGCCTAAGTGTCTTCCAACCTATCACCAGGAAGACACATCATTTTTATGTCCTGTTGTATCTTCCAGGGTACTCATTTTATCCCAGCTTGAGAAACTCTCCGATCAGTGTAGACTTCATGCAAGGATTAATCCTAGGCTCTCAAGAGTTTGGATTTGCTTTGGTTTGGATTAAAAATCTCAGAGCAGTTTACATTAAATTTGAGTTGGTGTTTTTAAAATGTACTGTTATGGCAATGGCCACAATCGCCAAACTATGGAAAGAACCAAAATGCCCTTCAACAGATGAATGGATAAAGAAGATATGGTCCATATATACAGTGGGATATTATGCCTCCATCAGAAAGGACGAATATCCAACTTTTGTATCAACATGGACGAGACTGGAAGAGATTATGCGGAGTGAAATAAGTCAAGCAGAGAGATCCAATTATCTTATGGTCTCACTTATATGTGGAGCATAAGGAAAAACATGGAGGGCATTGTGAGAAGGAAGGGAAGGGTGAATGGGGGAAAATCAGAGGGGTCGATGAACCCTGAGAGACTGTGGACTCTGAGGAACAAACTGAGGGTTTTGGAGGGGTGGGGGTGGGGGGTTGGGCGAGCCTGGTGGTAGGTATTGAGGAGGGCACTTATTGCATGGAGCACTGGGTGTGTTGCATGAACAATTAATCTTGTAACACTGAAAAAATAAAATAAACATATTTGGGGAAAAAAATAAAATGTGCTGTTATGTATACTATAAGGATGTTACGGATAGTTCAGTATCATTTAGTGGTCCTTTATATATTATTTAGTCCATATAAACATATATATCATTTAGTTCATCATAGGTCCATAATATCATTTAGTGGTCCTTTAGTGAAAAACCACAGGAAAAATATTTCCTCTGAAGACTCAGGGCCAGAAATAGTTTTGCTTTCCCAAAGCATACTACGATTCTTTTTAATTGATTGAAATTCCTTTCTTTCCTTTGGCTGCTAGGAAATTCAAAACTAAATTACCATTTCATCTTCAGTATTTGTTTGGGGGCTTGTACTGTTTGGAATCTGTCTCGTAACATTATCATTGTTTTCATCTTACTATTTTACCTTTATTATCCTTTCACCTTTATTTTTTTATTTATAACATAATAACATTATGTATTATTACACAGTATATGTGATTATGCATACTATACAATAATATTATAATAATACTATTATATGGAATAATGGCGTCTATATGATTGTTTAATGCATTCTAAATGCAGTGGACATTTGGATATTGCTGTTTATGTACCTTATGCACCCTCTGCTCCAGAGGTGGATACGAGCAGTGTAGGGATATTCCCTCCAACCTGGCACAGTGGATCAAGAATGCAGGCCTTAGACAGTCAGCACCTGGCAGGTCCATGGACTTGAGGGCCAATTCATGAACGGGCATGTGACCTACTTCAGGCCAGAGAGAAAAGAGGGGTAATTTCTTATGCCAGACATTTTCTATCTCTGCATAAGAAACTACTGGAGTTGGAGGGAAGTAAAAACACTAAGTATGATCCCAAAACTTCACGAGTGCTGAGCTAGTATCTCTCAGTTAATAAATCCTGAAGCCTCACTGGTCTCTAGACTTCTTTGCTGCTCAGCAAAATAAAAAAAAAAAAATAGATGTCTACCGGGGCGCCTGGGTGGCTCAGTGGGTTGAGGCCTCTGCCTTCAGCTCAGGTTGTGGTCTCAGGGTCCTGGGATCGAACCCTGCATTGGGCTCCCTGCTCGGTGGGGAGCCTGCTTCCCCCTCTCTCTCTGCCTGCCTTTCTGCCTACTTGTGATCTCTCTCTCTCTCTGTCAAATAAATAAATAAAATCTTAAAAAAAAATAGATGTCTACCACAGAGTCTATTCAACATAGTGGGATTTTTAAAAAAATGCTTTGGTATCTAGAAAAGGTTAATATTATTTCAAAAATTTTAGATTTGTATGTTTGTGTGTGTGCATGTGTGTGTGTGTGTGTGTGTGTGTGTATCTGAATTTAAAACTAGTAAGTTTGCCTTCTAGTTATTTCTCACTGAACCTCTTCTGAGTCAGATATTGTTCCCTATTATTTAGGCCATTCTGAATTGTTGTTCGGTCATTTGTTTGTTTGTTTCTGTCCTCACTTAAACTGCCTCAAATCCTTTGGGGAACAAGGCAGAACGTGAATAAGTAAAACAAGGCTAAAATGGCCACAAGAGGAGTCATTCATAGTGGGATCTCATCCCACTTTCCCATTCTAACCTCTTGGAATCTCTCGTTATATATCTCTTTTCTTTCCACCAGTTTTGTCCCAAGTATGGAAAGACTGACTGTCCTCTGGATGCATCATACCCTCTTGACTGTGCACTTGCTATTATCCATTGTCACAGTGTCTTTTTCTTGTAGGTTAACAAGAGTCAACCTAAACATCACTGCTTAAGGAAGACAGACCTGAGCTGGCTTTTCAAAATACTTCCCTAGTACCTTATCCATCCCCTCTCTATTACTGAAGCCATGACATAGCTTTGTAGCCACTTACCTGCCTCCACTAGGCAGGAAGTCTCTTGAGGGTAGGAACGAGGTCACCGCAGCTTGGTATCATTACTGTGTAGTACAGTGCCTGGCAAAAAGCAGGTACTCACTTCCTCTGTATATAGGTCATTGTCCTTTAAGGTAACCAACTGGAAATTGAGAAACAGAGATACATTGGGTTTTTTAGTAATAAAAGAGGTTAATCCCAGAAGATAAGCTACCTTGTCCTATACTGTGGAAAGAGCTCAGAAAGTCCAGGTTGGAATCTATAATTTCAGAATATTAAATTTGGGAGGGTTCTTAACTTAACCTTCTCATTTTTCAAACAGAGAGCCAAGACCCAGAGGGATGAAGTAGCTTGCCTAAGGTTGCATAGCTTATTAGATTCACAGCTAGGAGGAGAACCCAGGTTTCCTACCCAAAACTACTGCTCATCCAGCTACTTTTCTGTCCTGCTGCGTGCTCTCAATACCTTGTATGACCTTGACTTGAGTCACCTAAGCCTCGCTGAGTCCTTGTTTTTCCATTGCAAGAATGGAATTTTATTCTCACAGGGTAGTTGGCTGGAACCAAATGATATAAATACATGAAAACATTTTGAGAACTATAAATGCACCTTCAAAGCATGAGGTTTCATCATAGGATGCTTCTCAACCCTGGATACTCTGCAGAAAAAGTCACTCATTCCCTTTGGTGTCAGGAAACATTGTTGAATCCTACAATTTGGCATCTATAAAGAGTAAAATTCAAAATATTACAGAGAGCATTTTTTCCCCGTTTGTTTTAACAAGCATTGTTTCATTTTAATAATCTGTGACAAAATGTCTAGCTAATAAGAAAAGCATGCTAAATGCTTGAGGTAAAAAGGAATACAGTCAACCCTGCAAGGTTTTCCTCAAACACTTTGCTATCAATTCTTTCGTCCTATGGGAGATCAGTGCTGCTAAGTAAATTCGTGTGGGATTTGCCAGCCTTGGAGATTTTTGAAAAGAGCAGAGTCAAATTAGGTTACTGAGTTAGGTGCCACTCAATGTGCCTAGTTTATGCATAAAAACCTTGTTTAAAATAAGTCTGGATATGTGATATTTTGGGGCAGGAGCATTAAATGAAAGGCATGGCAAACCAGCTCTTTTCAATCAGTCCTATCACCCCATGCTCTTCTTAAAAATGTTTATGTAGAGGGGTGCCTCAGTGGTATAATTGATCAAATGACTGATTCGTGGTTTTGGCTCAGGTCATAATCTGAGGGCTGTAGGATCGAGCTCCACATCAGGCTCAGTGTCCAGTGCAAGGTCTCCTTGGGACTCTCTCTCCCTCTTCCTCCCCACCCCCTTCAAATTAATAAATAAATCTTTAGAAAATGTTTATGTAGGGGCGCCTGGGTGGCTCAGTTGTTAAGCGGCTGCCTTCGGCTCAGGTCATGATCCCAGAGTCCTGGGATTGAGCCCCGCATCAGGCTCTTTGCTCGGCAGGAAGCTTGCTTCCCCTGCTAACATTCCCTCTGCCTGTGTTCCCTCTCTCGCTGTGTTTCTCTCTGTCAAATAAATAAAATCTTAAAAAAAAATGTTTATGTAGAAAATTTAACCAGTTATTGTGTATTATCAAAACCTATTGTGTCTAGATACTTGCCAGGTACTGGGAATTATAGGAGAATTAGACCTACTGGGTGCCTCCCACTCACAGATGTGATCTCTTGAGGAAAAGAGATGAATGGATAATGAGAGGTATTAAGGCAAGTACAAGAACCTGGAGGGGAACACAGCGCGGGGTGGGGAGGCTCCTCATTATTACCATGGATTGACTGGCATATTAGAATATCTCAAGGTCAAGTTTTAAGGCTGACAGTCAATCTGCTTTACAACATAATCCCACTTTCCATTTCTAAACTTTCAAGATGCCTTATTTGTCTCACTCTTTCTGCATTTAACACTAATGATAACAAAATAAATACACACAGATACTTAATATAGTATTACTTAATAAGTATTACTACTTATTAAGTAATCCTGTTATTATTGAGTAATAATACTTATTACATACATACTTGATAAGTATCTGTGTGAGAGCTTCCTACACAACATGTTGCAGAAATACCCATGTTTAGTTTGACCCTTCAAATAACTAGTTTCTGTCAGAATCCAACTTAAGGCTTTCATAATTCCATCACTGACTCTTCATACACTTTTCTTTTCCTCTTATCTAAATTACTTTTGCTGGTCTCTTTAGCCAAATTTTCTCCATTAATGTGTATTTGTGTTGTTAGATGCCACTGCTACTGACAATAGTTGATGTTTTTTTGGTGCTTACTATTTTGCTAGATGTGGTGCTAAACTCTTCACAGAGCACCATTTCCTTTAATTGGCTCAACAAAGTGATGAGGTAGGTCCAATTATTCTCCATTTTTGACAGATAAATGGAGGTCCAGAGAGGTTAATTTTTTCCAATAGATATCCAGTTTCTAAGTAAGAGATCTGGGATGAAGTGTATGTCTGGTGAAGTGCATATCCTTCCAGACCTTGAGCTTGAATACTGAGTGCTATGCTCCTTCAATGTCTTTTCTGGAACAGGCTGAAGACCTTATCCATAGGTAAATTATTTTATATATCTGCTAGAAGACCATCATTTAGAAATCTGCCTGGACTGCTTCTTCTACTCCCTCCCCCTGGATAACTCCAGTGTTCCTTTGAAATTGACATTAGGCTTCCAGTAAACCATAGCACATTGTCCCCACAGGGTTATCTCTTCTTCCCTTGGCCTTTGAAATACTGGTAGAAGTGTAGATACCTATCTGCAAGGACAAAAAGAACAGGAAAGACAATAATGAATAGAATGGTTCAATGACTTTTCTGAAGATAGGAAACAGATGCTGGTATGGCAAACAACTTAGAAGAGTAGAGAAAGTTCCCACTTAAATACCTGCAGGTGACTAGCTATATGGAGTGTCTAAGAGGCTCTGAAAGAAGAGCACCAGATCATTGGAAGTTTGTGAGGCACAAGTGAAAACTGGGTGACTGGCAGATGCCTAGGTCCCTCCAAATCTTTCATAGCCAGAAGGTAGTTTCTTTCATGCCTTTGGAGAATTAAACTAGTGAGACTCTGGTCTCAGGGTCACCAGGATCAGGGAATAATGAGGTGGTATGGAATAGGGCTATAACAGAGGATTAAGTATGATCTATATAACAAACTGTAATATCCTCAGCACCCTTCCCCTCTTGCCTTGGAAGGCCAACTTCCAAGCATATATCCCTTTCCTGAACCTCTCTAGCAGCATATTGGAAGATCATTTTGTTGTGAAATGAAGTAGCTTCAGAGAAAAGATTTCCAGAGACAGACACATGGAGCTTTCCATCCACAAGGATGGCATGCCCTTTCATTTTCCCAAGTAAAGTCCAGCAATTAAATTTCTGCCATAAAACATTTGGTGCTTTACACTTAAAAAAACTAGTGGACAACCCAGGATAACTAGGTATTCGAGGAAGACCTTCCATAGAAAGTGAGAAAAACACACCAGAAAAACAGCCAACCAAAGAAATGAATAATCCAACAGAATAATAATGAAAAAGGAACTCAGCAAAGTAGAGGTGATGCTGGCAGCAAAAAAAAACTTCAAAAAAATCTGGAACTAGGGGTGCCTGGGTGGCTCAGTGTGTTAAAGCCTCTGCCTTCGGCTCAAGTCATGATCTCAGGGTCCTGGGATTGAGCCCCGCATCAGGCTCTCTGCTCTGCAGGAAGCCTGTTTCCCCCTCTCTCTGTGCCTGTCTCTGCCTAATTGTGACCTATCTCCTCTCTGTCAAATAAATAAATAAAATATTTTAAAAAAATCTGCAACTAATATCTTCAGAAAGGTAAGAAAATTTGTTGCATTGATAGAATTTCAATAGGATGGTTGGGAAAAGAAAATATCAGAAAAATAAAGAACTTTTGGTGGGAGAAGATATGATATTTTTATTTCATACTCCCCCTCTCCAAAATTAAAAAGTCCACAAAAACATTGAAAAATATCCTATTGCCCAACAAAGGAAAAATGATGGACAAGAAACAGGAAAAGATAGGAAAATTAAAAGCTTAATACAGGGACTCCCACATCAATACATTAGGAGATTCAGAAGGAGATTATAGAGAAAATTAAAAGAATGAAATTATCAAAGGAATAATGTAAGAATGTCTTCTGTAACTGAAGTGTGAGAGCTTCTGCATTGATAGGTTCCTTGACTGCTTCTTATAGGCAAAAAGACTTTCCTCCAGCCAGGCACATTATTTGGAAATTTTAGAATATTTGGAATGAATATGAGAGGAAAAAAGAGGCAGAGAGAGACAAAAAAGAGACAGAGACAGAGACAGAGGGACAGAAGCAAGATCCAGAATTCAAAATGGCTTCAAGCTTAACCATAGCAACGCTGGATTCTAGAACAGAAGAGCAGTATTTTCAAAATTCAGAGCGATAATTACATCCAACCTAGTTAGTGTTCTACATTTAGCCAAATTATTGATTGGGGGTGTAAGGGGGTATACAGATATTTTCTGATATGAAGGGTTCAAACATTGTACCCATTACACATCTTTTCTTAGGAAGCTAATAATACGCTTTATAAAATGAGGAGTCAGTCAAAAAAAAGAAAGACATGGACTTTAAAAAACAAGGTATTTAATTCCTGGGGTAGGGGAGTAGAAAAAAGAAGGCAAAGCATGAAAGGTATATAACAGGCCTGGAGATCAATGGGTCCAGACAGGAGCGGAGGACTGAGGGTACTGGGAAAGAGGATGCAGGATGGGTGAATGGAAGAAGCAAGAGCAAGTGGCAGAAATGGATGAAGTATTTGCCACTGTGGTTGAACATTTGTAAAACTGTAAAAAGCTCTGTAGGGGCAGTTGGGGAAAAAGTGGTGATATGAATGGCTAAAATAAAAACCACAAGGAACAACAAGGTTGATGAGGATGTGGAGAAAAAGTAAATTTTATGCACTGTTAGTGGGAATGCAAACTGGTGCAGCCCCTACAGAAAACAGTAGGGAGCTCCCTCAATAAGTTATAAGTAGATCTACCCTATGATCCAATAATCACACTACTGGATATTTACCCAAAAAATACAGAAACACTAACTTAAAGGAGTACATGCACACCTATGTTTATAGTATCAGTATTTATAATAAACAAATTATGAAAATAGCCCAAGTGTCCACCAATAAATAAATAAAGATGTGGTATATGCACATACACACACATGTGTGTGTATGTGTGTGTGTGTATTCAGCCACAAAAAAAGAATGAAATCTTGCCATTTGCAATGACATAGATGGAGTTCAAGAGTATAATGCCAAGCAAAATAAATCAGAGAAAGACAAATACCATATGATTTCATTCACATATGGAATTCAAGAAACAAAACAAATGAACAAAGAAAAAAAGAGAGAGATACAAAGCAAGAAACAGACTTTTCCACTATAGAGACCAAACTGATGGTCATCAGAGGGGAGGTGAGTGGGGGCGTGGGTAAAATAGGGGATAGGGATTGAGAAGTGCACTTGTTGTGATGAGCACCAGGTGATGTATGGAATTGTTGAATCACTATATTGTACCTGAAACTATCACACTCTATGTTAATACCAGAATTAAGACAAAAACTTAATGGAAAAATTAGTGATAACTACATTAATTAAAAAAAGTCAACTCTGGGAAAAGCTGTAAGTTCAATAAGAGAGGGTATGAAATCACAGTATTTGAAATATGATTAAGCATATTTAATATATAATTAAGAAGTTGAGGATGATGTAAAAAAGCTAAACGTTTAACTTCTATAATGGGAATTCAATATAAAAGGTCTTACATTTATAACACAAGATATAGCAGTTTAAGCCTCTTAGAGATAGGGGAATTTGATTACCAGGAGAAGTTGATAAAGTAGTTGACAGAGGTTGGCTCTGAGGAGTGGAACTGATGTGATGGTGGCGATATGATGGTGAGTGGAGCAGTAGATTATCATTTTTCATATAGACCAGTTTATTTGATTAAAAAAAGGGCATTTACTATTTAGATTAAATAATGCAACCAACCTTAGCAGTTCTTCCCCTGCAGTTTTTCTTGATGCCTTCCGTATGGTCTCAATGACTTGTCTTTCCGCCTCCTTCCCCCTGAATCCCTTTCCCCTATTTTGTGCTCATTTACACTGTATGATTTGTCATGCAAAGTTGTTTTATTTTTAATTATTCATGGTCCAGTTTTTGCCACTAGATGATGAGCTTTTTATCTGTAGGGACTATGTGAGAAGTTCCCCAAAATCTCTTGGCTCATATTGCCCTTTCTTTCTCAGTAATTTCTTTATGGGGTCCCTAACCTAAAAGAAATAGCAAGTCTGTTTATTGTCTAATTAGATCAAAACAACTTAAGAGTATCCCTTATAGATATAAGTGTTTTGGAAAGGAGCACCAGGAGCTTACAGTGCATGGTTTTCATATTGGAAAGGCCCCAGTTTGTGTCCCTTAAAGCAGGAGCAAGAGTTAACATGGTCTCAACAGGGATTGCTAACCACAGCTAACCACAATAATAATGGAAATTGAAAATTAAAAAAGAAAAAGACTAACCTGGAATTCTGCCCCTCACATAACCACTTGTTTTCATTAATCTATTCCTATCTAATCCTTGCCCATACATAGACATATTTTTACATTCAATCAGCAAAGATGTATTGTGATTTATTCACCCACTTAAGATTTTATCCCGTGGTTTTCCTTGCTTTGGTGCTTGGCTTTCATAGCGGTTGTTTTAATCAGCTGTATATTTCATTACATTGTATTTAACCATATCCCAGGGAATGGATATATTGATTGAATTTTTCTTACTCTACAATCACATCTTTCTTTTTTTTTTTTTTTTTTTTAAAGATTTTATTTATTGGACAGAGAGAAACACAGCGAGAGAGGGAACACAAGCAGAGGGAATGGTAACGGGAGAAGCAGGCCTCCCGCCGATCAGGGAACCCGATGTGGGGCTGGATCCCAGGATCCTGGGATCATGACCCAAGCCGAAGGTAGACGCCCAACGACTGAGCCACCCAGGCGCCCCTACAATCACATCTTTCTACACATATATTCATTATTCTTCTTGATTATTTACATAAAATAATTCCTTAGTAGAAGCTATTTGTTTTCTGAAGTTTTAGAATTTTAGAATCTTAGAATTGGGGAAAAGTTGCTACATCAAATCTCAAACTCATGGCAGGGATGCCTGGTAAAGCAACAGGCCTTTTCCTGACTCCTTCCAATAAACCCCATTTCTTCAATAACCCCATTTCTTCATTTTCCAATTTGTTTATTTACAAAAGAAAAATTTGAAAATGCTTACTTTTTTGAGCCCAAAGCACCAACATTTACTCTCCTTATTGGTCCTGATTCTGCCCTCAGGAGCTCACAAAATGGGTGTGTTCTCTCTTTCCACATGGAAGCCCTTCAAATATTTGAGGATGATGATTGTGGACAAGTGACCTTTGCATGGTGTTTCAGCTAAAATATTCTTCAACCACGACTCTGAATCTTCCTAGTCACTCACCTTTGCCATTTTCTGCCCCAATTACTCAAACCTCCTCCTCTCTCTGCCAATCACCCAGAGCCCCCAAGCCTTGTTCATGGGGTAACTTTCAGGTCTGCGCCACCATATTGTGTTATGTACGTGTACAATGTCATCATTGGTTTTGTATATTACTAAGAAACAAAAACCATTGCCAATTAAATTTTGACATGCCATCAATTATAAGGCACACTTCATTTCCAAAAATGTTAAAATGTGAAAAAGAAAAGTATTTTAGAATCAGTGAAATATAGCAAGGCAGTTGTTTCTTTCTACTTACTAAAAAGCTGGAGTCAATTGTTTTTAAACTATGGTTCAACTTTACCACTCACGGACTCTGCAATATGAGGATGTTGGAACACTTATACTTGCCAACATGCACATCTTCCCTCCACCTCTCACCCTGTATTTGTTTAATTATTATTGTGGCATTGTCAAAATCTGTGTCATCTATATTTGGAGCTGACCATAAAGTCAATAGGTTTTCAGACTTAATCTGTTTTTAATCTGGGTTGTTATTCATAACCAGTGGAGTTTCTCCATACCTGGACTCTGACTTTGCAGTAAAGTGGTTTGGTGTTATTGTTCCTATTATTCTTATTATCAGTGACTATTAGAATAGAACTGTATTGCCATCCTTAGGGCATGGGACATGCCTTTATAATTCACACACACACACACACACACACACACACACACACACACGCAGGCACAGAGATCCAAACCACATCGCACATTACAAGAACCCCAGTCCCTGCCCAAGCAGGCTCTCTTACAAGGGTACAGACTGGGACAGCAACCAATGTCAGAGAAAGTCATCCACCTTGGAAATACTATTTCCAGGTCCAGGAGCCACACTGCATGGCACATATTGGCAATCCAAAGCTGCCCTAGAAAAAAAACATCTCACATAGGGGGGAGCCCTCCTTAATGCCCATCACCCAGCTATCCCATCCCCCCACCCACCTCCCCTATAGCAACCCTCAGTCTGAAGGTTATATTCCCTTTCATGTAGTTATTCCATTTGGGAATTTCACTTTTGGAAATAATCACAAAACGTATATTAATATTATTATAATTATCAACATGTAAATCAACCCTATTGACTATCAGTGAGAACTCAGAAGAAAGAAATACAGTTTTTGTAAGCCATGTTCTTTAAGGTGGTAGAATTCTAAGCAAATTTCATTTAAAAAATATTTTGATGGAGGGTTCACAATAGCTACAGTAAGTATGCATTTATAAGAGGAGAAAAAAGAAAAATAAATATTATTTAGGAATGATACTTGGTCCCTCAATAAAGCATAATCCTCAATGGTATAATTTACATAAACGCAGACACCCATTTTTTTGTCTTTTTTTTTTTTTGAGGACCTTGTACTTGCTTGGCATGCTCAGAAACATTGCATCATTTAAAGTAATTTGCATTATAACCTTGTGAGGCAAGTTTAATTATCTTTAATTTATGGATGACACTACCTAGATTCAGAGAGATTATACATATACCCTAAGGGCCATCAGTTAATAGTCAGGGACAGAGTCAGGGCATAAACTTTCTGACTCTTAACTACAAATGCTAGTGTCAGAGTTATGAGGCCATTGTCCTGTAGAGACCAGCAGAACAATCTACTATTTTATTGTTTAAAAAAAAAAAATTT
>CM053604.1:7052766-7065634 GCA_028646535.1 Procyon lotor | reverse complement strand
TTAAATATATTTTTATTTTACCACCAGTTTCTTAAGCATTTTGTCTTGAATGATTTCTGAGTTATATTGAATACTTTTCCTAACTTTACTGAACCTTTTTCTTTTAATTTTTAATTAAAAATTAATATGGTATTAATATTTTAATATAGTATATTACATTAATTGGTTTTTATATTTTCCCTCTTTACCTTAATTTGATATATCAGAGTATCATGTGAACAAGTTTTAAAAGTCAAATAGTTCTGTAGTAGTAGAACCCATTCCTAATTATCAGTCTCCGGGGGTAACCTCTTTCAAATCTTTCAGTGTCTCTTTGTATTTACCCACCCCCAACCCCTCAGTATTTCCAGATAACATGAATATATTTCTGTTTCTTGGTTTTTCAATTTTAGATATCAATATACTGCTACTTTTTTCAGTTTTAGGTATTATCTATTTATTTTTTACTTTGGAAGATAAATAATTTGCTTTCTCTCTCTTCCAGTATAATTGTATTTTTTGTTTAAATGGGTATTTATATTATGTATGTAAATTTCATTCACCAATGAGCAATATAGGATACTAAGATTAATTTTCCTTTCTTGTTTACAAGAATATACTTTATGTATTGTTTTCTCTAGAGTTAATAAATTCCTTATTGCTTAATTTCTTTGTACATCTATTATTAATTCATTCTAAAACTCACAAAAGTATACTGAAATCTCTTTTTAGTATATGCAGAAACTTCAAGCAATATATCAGGAGTGTATGGTGTGTGTATGAGAGAGAGAGAAAGAGAGAGAGAAAATGATTAGACAAAAAAAGACAGGTGCATGTCTCCTGAAGCCTTATGTCTTTCCACTGATCAGTTCTGTTCTATGGACCTGTAGAGCAGCTGTTGCCTGGGATATCCTTTTCTCATCATCATGAGAATTACCTTAGCATCCTTCCTGCGTTGAAGTCCATATATTTTTGGATCCATTATTTTCTCTTTTTAAGGTTACTACTTTGTTTGGTAGAACACACCCTTTGTTTTCTTTTTTGAATCCATGACAAGTGAAAGGATGATGCCAGTTTGGTACACTCTCTGCTTTACCTCCACATTTGATTGATAGTTTGTACTGGTATAGACTTCTACCTTTAAGATCTAAAGGTAGATCTTCTACCTTTTAGGTACTTCTACCTTTTAAGATCTTTGGCTTTTCTAATATTTTACAATACTATACCTCGGTATCTTTTTTCATTTATTGCACTGGGATGGAGCTAGGTGCTCAGTGGTGCCCTTCAATCTCTACACTCAGGTTTTTCAATTCTGGGAAGTTCTTGTATTATCTCTTTGGTTATTTCTTTCTCTGTGTTTCTCTAGTCTCCTTTTTCTTCCCTTCTAGATTTCCTAATTTTAGCTGTTGGCCCTCCAAAATAGGTCTTCTTTTTAAAAAATGTTTCCTATATTTAGATTTTTGAACTATGGTTCTGGGAGATTGCCTCAGTGTATCTTCCAAATATTATATTGAATTAAAAATATTTGTAGTTATATTTTTAATTTTGATGAACTCCTTTTTGTTTGTTTGTTTTATGACTGTCCTTTTTAAATAGCGCTCATTCTTGTTTTATAGTTGTAATAGCTTTCACTTCTCTGGGATTTTTTATTTTTATTTTTTAAAGAAGATTTCTTCTGATTCCTGTATTTAATCTGTTTCTTTTTTAAAAAATAATTGTGTTGGTCTGTTTATTATATTAGTAGTATTTTTCAAATATTTGGTGATTCTTTGCTGTCCATTTATATTGGGGGAAAAAAGGCCTTTAAAAGCTCATTGAAAACTCAGCTTGTGGAGTCAGGACTTACTGAGTGGTGAGCTTCACTACTAGGCAATTGACCAGATAGCTATTTCCTTGCAGAATCTCTAATTGTCCAATAACTGTAGGTCTCTTCACTTGGGCTTATCTGTCTTCTTTGGACATTGCGGTATCCTCCAGTCTCTTGTCTGTGGGCACAAACCTGGCAGAAGGCTTTCTGGGAACTGAGTGAAAAATGAATGCTGGGCTTTTATTTTTAGCATTTTTTGTTCTGCATCTTCCCTCAACTATGCCCGATGTCCCTGAGTCCAAAGTCTTCTGATTCAGTGGCTTCAGTGTTATACTTGCAGTCTTTTGTGGCCCTGGAGATGAGTGGAATGGGAACATTAGTTATGTTATTTTGGGTATAGGACATATCTTCTTACACATGTACACTTTTAAGCATTCCTTCTAGTCTCTGTTCCACTGTATCTCCAACTGCAGTGGCCTGTAGTATTTCTAACTCCTGGTTTCTATCCCATCAGGGCTAGGCTAGGAAGGAAAACTAGGGTCCAACTTAGAATTAAAACAGATTTTTACTTCTCTGGCTCTCTCCGTCTGTATTAATCCCATCCTCCCTAATGACTTGATAGTTGTCTGCTCCTTGCTCCTAGGCCAGTGTATAGATCCCTGTGTCCCACCTTAGCATTTCAGGAATCCTGTTCCACACACAACAATAATAGGAATGTTGTAGATCCAGTTGCCAAGTCAGCATGTTTCTCGATTCCATTCCTGAGAGAGAGAGGTAGTGCCTGTGTCCTCTGGGCTTTCTCAGGCCTGAAACTTGCTACAATCTATAGCTCCAGGTAGGGGTAGGCAGCAGGTATCCCCCTCTCCTTGTCATACGTGGGAAAATCATGTGTAACCATCTACTGGCTGTGAGTCATGAGCCTAGTCCTTGCTCCCCATTTTGGATGGTGATTAACTTTAATTTCAGTCATGCTGCAGAAGCTGAATCACCCCTGCTACAGTCTCAGAGCCCAGGAGGCTTTGGGCTGTAGCACCTCTCACTCATTTGTCTTTGTTCCATCCCTTATCCAAGAGAAGTAAACTTTTCTTTTCCCATTTATTCTTGGCAATGTCTTTTTATCACCGTGTGTGTGTGTGTGCATGCAAAAAATATGTATACATATTTTTTTTCTTGTCACTTCTGTTGGCTTGGAACAGGGGAACAACGTGTGAACTCAATGCACTCTTTTCACAGCAAGTCTAAATATTGGTTCATTAAAAATTAGCAGAATAGGAGCAACAATGCAAGCCAACAACCAACTGAAAACCCATTTCCTTTTTCTTGGTGAAAAGTGGTAAGATTTGACTGGCTGTGATTTGGAAGGACTAAGTAGGATACTGTATATAACTGTGCTCTGTGATAGCTAGAGTCCCTCACAAATCTTGCTTACTTTATGTTTATGTTACCACATCACCTGATTAGACAATCCTAAGCCCTTCCGTACACCACATGCCTTATTTTTATTTATGTTCCAAACATAAAAGATGAACTTGTACAGACCTGGAATTTCTCTCTGTCTCAAATGTATTTCCCAAACTTCCAATGTAAACAGAAATGCATATTTCTGTCTTTCAAGTTTTTGAGCAGCATTTGGCAGAGAGACATGCTAGAAGAGAGTTACAAGGGTATTCTCAGCAGGCTGTGTGAGTGAGGATGTCGTCCTTACTATGTGGGTTCTCCAGTCCTGATCCACTGCCCAGAACACAGAAGTTCACCAGAAAGACAAACAGAGGTTTATGAAACACCTGGACTTTAACTTCCCTCTCAAAATGCCAGGCTATTATCTTTTCGTGGCAGAAAGTTTTGCTCCTCCTCTAAACTCACAGAGTCTAAACTCTAATCCTACTCTTATTACCAGTTTACCCTGAACTTAGTCACTTCAATTCAACAAATATTTATTGGAGTGTGCCAGGCAATGTTAGGTACTGGAGTGTAGTGATGAATACAGCACAGTTCCTATCTTCCGTGTCCTCATGGTCTAATGTCTGGGAAGACAAACAGGCCTGTGAATCAAGAGAATTAGCACAGGTGGCTAACCTTTGTACTTAAAGCTCTGGCTGTGACATCCAGGTGCCCATGTTCACACTTGCCCATGCTCACTCCGAGACTGTGAATAGGTCATTCAGCTATGTTGTGTTTTAGTTTCCTCATCTATATAAAGAATGTGATAGTGATGTCGTATAGTGTATATACAGTATGTATTATGGTATCTACATATATAAATATATCATATTATATGATAATATTTTATAACATATAATAGAAGCTGATATTTGCGATGCTTCCTATTTGCCAAGCTCAGTTATACACATTAATATGTATTGAGGCATTGTAATATTTAACCTTACCATAATGCATAATATAACATATTATATTAATTATATATTTATAGTAACTAGTATATAATGGAATTATACATAAATATGTAATTATAAAATGACATAATATGTTATAGCAAATATTAATGCAAATTAAATGTTATAATGCCTCAATACATGTTAAATGTATATAATTGAGCCTGGCAAAATAGGAAGCACTCATAAATGCCAACTTCTATTGTTATGTACATTTTAGCTTTCAAACATGAAGGAGAGGTTAAACCAGTAATGAATGGAATGTAGTCTTTAAATATTTTATTATTTATTTACTTGAGGTTGAGAGAGAGAGAGAGAAAGAGAGAGACGTGAACATGCAATTGTGGGTGGGTAGGTGGGGGAGGAGCTGAAGGAGAAGGACAAGCAGACTCTGTACTGAGTGTGGAGCTGGATGTGGGGCTTAATCTCACAACTCTGAGATCATGACCTGAGCCAAAATCAAATATCAGATGCTTAACCAATGGAGTCACCCAGGTACCCTGGAACATGGTCTTTAGAGTCAAACAGACTGGGTTCAAAACCTTGCTAAACAACTTACAACTTTGAGTAACCTCGTATGGGAAGTACTTAGTTAAAATCAATGTTCAATAAGTGTTGCTGTTATTATTATTATTATTATTATTATCATTTTATATCTCTGAAACAAAGGTTCCCAGTGTCAAAAGGCATGATTGCTCTCTTTCTATTGCAAAGTTTCTCTTTATGTTGGAGATAATAAATGTATCATTCTTAGCACAAAAGGGCTCTTTATTAGTAATCAATACAAAGTGAACATTTTAAATATTATCAGCTCTAACTATACGTTTTTGGTGTAAAATGTTCCCTGTGTGCCAGAGTGTAGCAGAGACTTCTATCCCCACCCCAAATTTCTGACTCTGTCTTCTACAGAATAGAGCTATTTCTGGGGAAGAATGGCCCAGCCAGGGACTGTATCTCCCTGGGCCTTGGGCCAAGCGTCTGGTCTTGCAGTACACTATGAATATAACTGGTGTGTGTCCAGGTAAAGATAATTAGGGAATGTGGCTTTTTAACCCTCTTTTTTCTCTCCTGCTGCTTGGAAGCGAGGACTTAGAGATCTTAAGAAACAGGAGAACCACCAGAGGAAAAGAATTGGGTCCCTGAATCACCACATGGAGAAAAGTTGTCCACTGAGCAGGAACTCCCACATTAGATTCCTACCCGAGTTTTTATTGTGTTAGGCCACCACAATTTGAGGCTTTATTTGTTACAGCAGCTAGCATTATCCTAATAAACACACTATGTTTAAATATGTTAAATACTGAAGTTACCAGGATGAACCATAAGCAGACAAAATTTAGAGCACAGTCAAAATTAGGCCATTTTAAAGATCCAGTTAAAATATTGATGGTATTTAAAGGAGAGGGAATGGGGACCAGAAGAGCCATCATGAGAGAGAAGGATAAGATATTGCCTGAGTATTGAAGGATTTGGACATGTAGCAAAGCTTGGGGAGGCATCACAGGTAGAAGAGAAGCCAGAGCAAGTGAGGATAGTGTTCCCTGGATAGTGAATCTCTCCTGCATACTTGCATATAGAGTATATAGAAAGGAATAGTTGGAATTAAAGACAGGAAGGCAGACAGAATCCACATTTTGAGGGGGAACTGGAATGAGAAGCAAGTATTTGACTTTTTTCTACCAGCAGTGGAGAACTACTATTAATTTTTGAGTAGAGGGATGATATGATGAGATTTGTTCTTGCAGATGATTTATCACAATGTCTTATAAGAGATGGTCTTGAAGAAAGAATAACTGAAGCCAGAGGAGTAAATGAGAAGACTAGTGCAGTAGTCTAGGGGAAAAGTCACCAGGTGGAAAATTATGGTGGAAATGAAGTAGATGAGATGCATGCAAAGATAGGATAATATACAGGATATATGTGGGATAATGTGCTGTCAACTGACTGGATGTGTGGAGCAGAGACTTTCTCACAGAAGTGAGAAAATAAGAGTCTTAGATTTGTTAACCTGGGTAACTGGGAGGATGATGGTGACATTAACAGAAGTGCGGAAGGGAGGTTAGGATGGAGGAGGAGATGGGGGATGGTTAATTTTATTTTGGACATTTAGTAATAAGATATCTATACTGGATAGACTGTCAATGTTGACCAACAGGTAGTTCTTACTTTTGGACTACTGTTGAAGAGAGAGCATTAGCCAAATTAGCAGTGTTGCTTCCAAGAGGTGGATTTACAAGGACTATTTGGAGAGATCGGAGACTGATTGGTAAGTTAATGGATGGGAGACAGTGTCTTAGTCCACTCGGGCTGCCATAACAAAGTACCAAAGACTGCAGCATGGCTCCAACAACAAACACTTGTTTTCCCACAGTTCTGGGGGCCAGCCCATTAATGAGGTGCCAGCTGATTTGGTTTCTGGGAAGAGCTCTCTTCTTGGATTGCAGGTGGTTGCCTTCTCACTGTGTCCTCATGTGGTAGATAAGATCTCTGGTGTCTCTTTTTATAAGGCCATTAATCTCATTCAAGAGGGCTCCACTTTCATGATCTAATTGCCTTCCAAAGGCTTCATCTCCAGATACCATGACATTGGGGGTTAAGGCTTTAACATGTGATTCTAGGGGAACACAGACATATAGGCCATCATGCACAGGTATCTAAAGAGTAAGTAGAGGAAGGAAAGGTAGAGAAAATTCCTATAGAATTTTATTAGAAAAGGCAAAAGTGATTGAAGTTAAAAATTTTCATGTATTCACATAATATTAAGAGAATAAGACACATTTAACCTAATTAATCATTAGGGAGAAGCTGGAAATGTAGAAATCCCATTCTCCAATTTTTGAAGTTGAAAGTATCTATCACAACAAGAATTAGATTTTGGCTTTATATTAACTTTCCATGCAAGAGAAAAAACAGTTTAAAGGCTTTCAACCCAGTTATTAGTTTATCCATTTTATAAAGTTTCTTTGGCATGGTCTTCTTACAGATAGTTGTTTTTGTTATCCGGTTCATTTCTTTTGTACTTTTTCATCTAATTAATTAATTATTATTATTTTTACTCAGGTATCATTAAAATACAGTGATGTATTAGTTTCAGGGGTATAATGTAATGATTTGGGAATTCTATACATTACTCAGTTCTCATCATGATAAGTGTACTCTTAATCCTTTTCACCTAGTCCATCCATCCCTCCAACCACCTCTCCTCTGGTGACCCTCAGTTTATTCTCTCTATTTTAGAGTCTGTTTTTTTATTTGTCTCTTTTTTTCTATCTTAGTTTTTTTTTTTAAGATTTTATTTATTTATTTGACAGAGAGAGAGATCACAAGTAGGCAGAGAGGCAGGCAGAGAGAGGGATGGGGAAGCAGGTTTCCTGCTGAGCAGAGATCCCGATGTGGGGTTTGATCCCAGGACCCTGAGATCATGACCTGAGCCAAAGGCAGATGCTTTAACCCTCTGAGCCATCCAGGCAACCTATTTGTTCTGTTTTCTAAGTTCCACATATGAATGAAATCATATGGTATTTGTCTTTCTCTGACTATATTATTTCATTTAGTATTATACCCTCTAGGTCCATTCATATTGGTACAAGTGGTAAGATCTTATTCATTTTTATGGCTGAGTAATATTCCATTGTACCAATATTTTACTTTTAATCAGTCTCTGAATAGTCATTATTGTTTTAGGCCTCTAACCTTATTCTCATCATTGACTCCTCCTTTTCTCTTGGACACCGCAGTCAATTCACCAGGAATTTGGTTCTGCTTTCAAAATAAGTCCAGAATCCAGCGACTTGTCATCCCTTCCACAATCACCATCTTGGCCTGAGCTGCTGTTGTTTCTCTCTACAATTACTGAAATGGTGTCCTGCCAACCCCCCTGCCTCTATCTTTATACACTTAAGGTCTGTTTCCACCATGGCAGCTGGAATGATCTCACTGAAACATGAGATAGATCCTTGTATTTCTTTGCTAGAACCTTGTCATGGCCACACACCTCACTCAACAAAGGTAGAAATCCTACCAGGGACACATGGCTCTGTACAGTCTACCTCCAGTCTTAATTCGCTTCTTCCTTTCCCTACTCTCTCTGTGCCTCTCTCGTGGGCTTCCTTACACTTTCTGTAGAAGTGTAGAGCAGGCATGGCCCCACGTTAAGACTTTATCTCTAGCTGTTCCCCTATAGGCACAGCTTCCCCTCCCCCATCCCATATCTATATGGCTGCCCACACCCTCAACCCTCAACTGCTTCCTATCTCTGCTCATGCCATCTTTTCAGGAAAGTCTACTTTGACAACCTTATTTCACACTACAGTAGAAACTCCCCTGCCCCATGTTCCTTAGGCACCTTACCCTGTTCCAGGTTTTCTTTTCTTTTCTTTTCTTTTCTTTTCTTTTCTTTTCTTTTCTTTTCTTTTCTTTTCTTTTCTTTTCTTTTACTTTGTTTGCTTTCCTTTCCTTTCCTTTCCTTTCCTTTCCTTTCCTTTCCTTTCCTTTCCTTTCCTTTCTTTTCTTTTTTTCTTTTCTTTTCTTTTTTACTTTTCTTTTTTCAGTGTTCCAAGATTCATTGTTTATGGACCACAACCAGTGCTCCATGTAATATGTGCCCCCCATATTACCCAACACCAGGCTCACCCATCCCCCACCCCCTCCCTTCCTGAACCCTCAGTTTGTTTCTCAGATTCCACAGTCTTTCATGGTTCACCTCCCCCTCCAGTTTCCCCCAATTCACTTTTCCTTTTCTTCCCCTAATGACATACATGTTATTCCTTATGCTCCACAAGTAAATGAAACTAAATAATAATTGACTTTCTTTGCTTGACTTATTTCACTCGGCATAATCTCCTTCACTCCTGTCCAAGTTGATACAAAAGTTGGGTATGCTGATGGAGGCATAATATTCCATTGTATATATGGGCCATATCTGCTTTATCCATTTGTCTGTTGAAGAGCATCTTGGCTCTTTCCACAGTTTGGTGATTGTGGCCATTGCTGCTATGAACATTGGGGTACATGTGGCCCTTCTTTTCACTACATCTGTATCTTTGGGGTAAATACCCAGTAGTACAATTGCAGGGTCATAGGGTAGCTCTATTTCTAATTTATTCAGGAATCTCCACACTGTTTTCCAAAGTGGCTGCACCAACTTGCATTCCCATCAACAGTGGAAGAGGGTTCCTCTTCCTCCACATCCTCTCCAACATTTGTTGTTTACTGTCTTATTGATTTTGGCCATTCTAATTGGTGTAAGGTGGTGTCTCAATGTGGTTTTGATTTGAGTTTCCCTGATGGCTAATGATGAACATTTTTTCATGTGTCTGTTAGCTATTTGTATGTCTTCTTTGGAGAAGTGTCTGTTCATGTCTTCTGCCCATTTTTTGATGTAATTATCGGTTTTGTGAGTGTTGAGTTTGAAGAGTTCTTTATAGATTAATGTGATAGAACAAAGCAATAAGGGAAGAGAGAAGAACCACATGGTCCTCTCAACTGATGCAGAAAAAACATTTAACAAAATACAGCATCCGTTCCTGATTAAAACTCTTCAAAGTATAGGGATAGAGGGAACATTCCTCAACTTCATAAAATCTATCTATGAAAAATCCACAATGAATATCATTCTCAATGGGGAAAAGCTGACAGCCTTCCCTTTGAGATCAGGAACATGATGAGGATGCCCACTCTGGCCACTGTTGTTCAACATAGTACTAGAAATCCTAGCAACAGCAATCAGACAACAAAAAGAAAGAAAAGATATGCAAATTGGCAATGAAGAAGTTAAACTCTCTTTGCAGATGACATGATACTTTATATGGAAAACCCAAAATACTCCATCCCCAAACTACTAGAACTCATAGAGCATTTCAGTAATGTGGCAGGATACAAAATCAATGCACAAAAATCAGTTGCTTTCTTATACTTACAATAAAAATATGAAAAGGGAAATTAGAGAATCTATTCCATTTACTATAGCACCAAGAACCATAAGATACCTTGGAATAAACCTAACCAAAGAGGTAAAGGATCTGTACTCGAGGAACTACAGAACACTCATAAAAGAAATTGAAGAAGACACAAAAAGATGGAAAAGCATTCCATGCTCATGGATTGGAAGAATAAAGATTATTAAAATGTCTATACTGCCCAGAGCAATCTATGCTTTCGATGCCATCCTGATCAAAATTCCACTGGCATTTTTCAAAGGGCTGGAACAAACAATCCTAAAATTTGTACGGAACTAGAAAAGACCTCGAATTGCTAAGGAAATGTTGAAAAAGAAAAACCAAGCTGGGGCATCATGTTGCCTGATTTTAAGCTTTACTGCAAAGGTGTGATCACCAAGACAGCTTGGTACTGGCACAAAAACAGACACATAGACTAGTAAAATAGAGTAGAGAGCTCAGATATGGACTCACAACTCTATGTTCCATGTTTTCTTTTTCCCATAGCACTTTCTACCTTGTAGTATGCTGTATAATTTATTTGTGGTGTTTATTGTTCATTGTCTTTCCAGCCTCCAGCCAATCAATATCCTTGAGAATAGAGATCCATATTTTTTCTACTGTTGTTTCCTTAGTGCCTTGGGCAGTGCTGGTCACCAAACAAATATTTCTTAAATAAATGAATGAACTTGTTTCTCTCATTTCAAGTCTGTGTTCTTAATGACTAAATTCTATGGCCAAAGAAGTGAGAAATTAAATTAAGAAATGAATGAATGAACAGAATGAATGACTCCTCTACCAGTTTGGGAGTTCATTGAGGGATGAGGTTGTCTCCGTTCTGTGAGTATGCCTGGAACAAAGCAGGTGCTTAGAAATGCTTACAGAATTAAATTACATCCTGCAGGCACTGATTCTGACATTTGGTAGGCCCTGTTACCACATAAAATACTTCCCTCCTGTTTTGGCCCATCATGACCACAATTACTTCTCTTAGCCAAAAAAGCCCTTTGTCCCTTGGCTGAGGTTCAGACCCTGCTGCTTTCAGCCAGACTAGGCAACAAAAAGGAGCTTCAGAAGGAAGGACAACAGTCACTTTCTTTCTGCAGGATGCCTCCTAAGCTGTTTAAGTCTCTCTCCGTGTCCCTCGATTTTAAACCTTTTTGCTTTGGCGCTTCAGGATTCCAGCTGACAGCACAAAGAGGTGACACAGGCTGGAGAGTGGCAGGAGAGTGGAAGTTTGGGGGGCCTCCTTCCCCCAGGAAATACTGATACATAATGAATTTTTCCCCGCAATTTTATAGAAGATATTCCAGACCCCAGATATGGGAACAAAATCAAAGGAAAGAGCAATGTATATGTGCTGCCGAAGCGAGCACGGAAAGAGCAATGTAGTACTTACAAATCAACAGTTCTGTAGGAGCAAACGTGCCCATGGCAGGTGAAGTCTGAAGACAAAGCCCTTCTAATATGATCACACCCCAGTCATTGACCCCAGTCTCTGCCCTGAGAGTTTTTCACCTGAGCACATGCCAAATGTCAGAAAACCACAGGTACCAGCACTGTCGCTTACCAACGATGTCATCATAGGCAAGTCACGTCGCTTTTCTGAGCTTCATTATATTTCTATTCAATGGAAATGTTAAATCCTGGCATTCAGAATGTAATGAGAAATAAACAAGGTATTTATTACCTTTGTGGAATCCTTCCTGATTTTCTTTATTTTTTTCAAAGATTTTATTTATTTATTTGCCAGAGAGAGAGAGAGAGAGAGAGAGAGAGAGAGAGAAAGAGAGCAAACAAGCACAAGGAGGGGGAGCGGCAGGCAGAGGGAGAAACAGACTTCTCTCCGAGCAGGGAGCCCGAGGTGGGGCTCCATCCCAGAACCCTGGGATCATGACCTGAGTGGAAGGCAGATGCTTAACCCACTGAGCCATCAAGCCACCCTTTTCCTGATTTTCTTTAACAGTTAATCTTTATATGTGTGGTAGTACCTCATAGTACCGTATATATACACACCCAGAAAGTGAGTAAAAACTGGTGAAATCTGAATAAGATCTGTAATAGAAACTGACCAATGTCAATTTCTTCGTTCTGTAAGATGTTACCACTGGGGGACTGTGGGGAGGGGTACACGGGAACCCTCTGCATTATTTAGCTTTGAGTTTAGGTCTAAAGTTATTTCAAACTAAGAAGCTTTCAGTTCATTTCTGTGCTTTTTCTCTCCCTTAATACCTTCTGAATGTTTCTGATGAAACTTAGAACAGTTGGATCTGCTTCCCAGAAGGACTCTGTGCTCCCTGAGGGCACAGTTACTTTCTTATTTGTTCTTACTCACTGGCTAACATGGTGCCTGGCATAGAGTTGGTGCTCATGAACGTTTATGGATTCTTTCAGCCCAGAATATCAAGATAAGCAACCTCTCATCTTAGATACTGCTACCTCTAAAAATACTTACGGAAAATTAATGTTTATTGAGAGACAATTTTATGCCAGGTACTTTCTATAAAGTTCTCTCACTTAATCCCCATAGCAACCTTATGAGGTATAAACCGTAATTCTCATTTTACAAATGAGGGAACTGAGCCTCAAAAAACTTAACCTACTTGCCCAAGAGGAGAAGCATGGAGGTGGATTCAACCTCTGAGTTCATCTGGCTCCAGAGTCCGTTTTCCTTCCCTTCCCTTCCTTTCCCTCCCCTTCCCCTTTCCTTCCTTCCTTCCTTCCTTCCTTCCTTCCTTCCTTCCTTGCTTCCT
>CM053604.1:7000190-7052666 GCA_028646535.1 Procyon lotor | reverse complement strand
CTCTCTCAAAAAAAAAAAAAAAAAAAGTAAGTAAAATTTAAAAAAACAAGTGGACACAAATGAAAAGGAAGAGCAGGGAAAGGAACTGGAGGCCGTGGGGGCTGGGTGCAAATTCGCAGCATGAAATAAGACGTGCAGGGTAGGTCTTGTTGAAAATACAAGATCTGAGCAGGGCTGAACATGAGACTAGAGCGATGGGGTGAACCAAGCAGATCTTTGGGAAAATCACAGAAGGTGGAGGGGTAGCCAGGGCAAGCCCTCAGACTGTGGACGTGGGTCTGGGGACATGCGGACGGGCAAGGTGGCTGGTTTGGCCGAGCCGAGTACCCACATGAGGAAGGAAGATGAGCCATGAAGGATGGAAGGTGGATCCCAGGAGACCGTAAACATCACTGCAAAACTTTGTGAGGACTTTGATTTTGCTCTGAGATGGTAACCACTGCAGGGTCTGAACAAAAGAATGACATCAGCTGACTCAAGCCTTTATGGGCTTTCTCGGCTGCTGGGCCGAGGCTCGGCTAAGAGGCCATGGTCAGAAGCAGGGAGACCAGTGGAAAGGCTGTTGCAGGAATTCCAGGCTGGACATGATCATGGTTTCGACATAGTTAAGCGGAGGAACTGCCTTTCTCCCCACATGACTTCTCTCACCAGCCTGTCTCCACACGTGTTTATAGACCCTCAAACAGTTGCTTCCTCATGGGCAAGGTGGCCTTTTCTTCCTTCCCCTCTGCCTGCGTGGCTGAGCTCCTCATTCCTTCTGTGCCCCCCACCTCCCCTTCCCTGGCTTCCCACGTACCTATCCTGGGCCCGGCGCTCTGCATCCTACCTTTTTGCTCCTCTGTGGCCCTCTTTGTGCCCTGGGACGTGCTCATCCTTCTCTAGGGCCTGCAGTACCCTGCCTGTCCTGGTGGTAGTTATCTTCTCATACACCTGTTTGGCCTGATCCGCCCTGTGTTGTGAAACAGAAGGCCCGAGTCTACTAATGGATGAGTTCAGGTACAAAGCAGGTCCTCCTCCCGTCCACCCCAAGGCCAGAAAGATGGCAAACTGACTCCCAGTTTCCACCATTGCCAGCAGGGGATCATCAATGCCTGTCTCGGGGGAACATTGTGCGATCCATGGGACAACACATGAGGAGTTAGGTGACAACAGGAGCACCACAAAGATCATAGGGAAGACGAAAGGGATTTTGTTCAGTGGACACTGTTGTCGAGCCCTTAGGATCCAGGATCTTACACAGTCCTCACAAGGCTCTGGATAGGAGCTATCTTTGCTGCTTCCCAGGTAAGGGACCCCAAAAGTAAAGTAGCCAGTTCTGGCCAGCACCCCGTCTGCTGCCAGTTCTGTTACAGGGGTGCAGGAAAGCAGAAAGCAGAAGGGTGTTTTTACCTCTGGAAGAGGGCAGTTCCCTTGTTTAAAAAAATGAAGAAAAAAAGCCAAACAATAAAAGGAAAGGCTTGATTCCTGGGGCCTGGGCATGATTGAGTCAATGAGTCAAAACAGTCAGTGTTCAGTGCCTCAGTCAGTTAGTTCCAGGCCCTAGAGATGTGGACACCCAAGCCAGGACTTTCCACAGCCTGTTCTGTGTGCTTCCCCTTGACCCACTGAGGGGAGGGGTGTGTGAATGCTTTCCCGTGATACTAAAATGCAGCTAAGCAGAAAGGACATGTGACTCAGGGCTGAAAAAAGACATTATGACAACCTGGCAATGGAATCCATCGCCCAGTCCAACTAGGTGTGACAAGTTGGGGCAAGAGTTGCATCTAATGGTAAAATCACTCCTTTTCATTGTATGCGGTTAGATCTTCCCCACTCCCCAAAAGGTGTAGGGCTCATGGGCCAGTGGATTGTGCCCGGGGTGCAGGAATGCTCGGAGAAGGTGGTACCCAGGTAGCCCTGCCCTGTATGCATTAATCATCCAGTTTAAAGGCCATTTGCGGCACTTTGCACCTTGTCAGCATTTTAAAAACCGGTAATTCTCTCACCCAGAGTCCATTATTTCCAAACTTTGCCAAATCTGGAAAAGAGGCCAAAGGAGTTGGCATTTTCAAAGCCAAGATCCCTTTTTCTTCTGCTGCAGGAACTTTCTGGATGCTGGTGGACATGTGGCTGTGACAGTTCATTTTACGAGTCAACTTGGCTAGGTTATGGTGACCAGTTGCCTTAAGAGCAAAGAGTGAGTTTTCCCAAAGAAGGAATTCTGCCTCCAGACTACAACATAGAAATCCCGTTGGCTTTTCCGGCCTTTGGATACAAGTGGTATTGGAGGGGTGTCCGCTGTTTCACTACAGACTTGGAAAGGAAGCTCCCTGCCATTGCTTGCTGGGGATCAGGCTGGTAGGGCAGGAGCTCAGCAACAAGGCTGCAAGGTCTGTAGCCACTCAGTCTTTTGCAATGAGCTTTTCATTTTCTAGGACAGAACTGATTGAGCGCAAAAGAACATGAGTGTTGGAGGCAAATAGTCCAGTGGTATGTCTGTGGGCAGATTCCAGAAATTCTATGAGCCTCAGTGCCATCCTTTGAGAACTTTGGACTGAGTTGAGGTGTCCATACTTTTCTCTGTAGAACACCTCCCTTGTTATTTGCTGTTGCCACACAGAGCCTATATCTTGAAAGATTTTATTCGCCAACCATACTGAGTGTATTTGCTTTTTGTTAGTTTATATTTATTTTATTAATTTATTTTCTTTTTTTAAATGGTAGTATCACATGTGTTAATTTATTTAACTTTTATTTAAGTAAATCAGAGACTTAAAGGCAAATGAGAATAGTTGGTCAGCAGGAGACTACCAGTCTTTTTTTTAAAGATTTTATTTATTTATTTGATAGAGAGAGAGAGAAAGATCACAAGTAGGCAGAGAGGCAGGCAGAGAGAGAGGGGGAAGCAGGCTCCCCGCTGAGCAGAGAGCCCGATGTGGGGCTCGATCCCAGGACTCCGAGATCATGACCCGAGCGGAAGGCAGAGGCTTTAACCCACTGAGCCACCCAGGCACCCCAGGAGACTACCAGTCTTAACACCTCATTGTGTTAATAAAATCTTGATTAGGGTACCTGGGTGGTTCAGTTGGTTAAGCACCTGACTCTGGATTTCAGCTCAGGTCTTGATCTCAGGGTTGTGAGTTCAAGCCCCACATTGGGCTCCACGTGCAGTGTGGAGCTTATTTAAAAAAAATCCTGATTGGGATGCCTGGATGGTTCAGAGGGTTGAGTGTCTGTCTTCGGCTCAGGTCATGATCTCGGGGTCCTGAGATGGAGCTCCGCATCAGGCTCCCCGCTCAATGCGGAGCCTGCTTCCCTCTCTCTCTGCCTGCCTCTCTGCCTACATGTGATCTCTCTCCTCTCTGTCAAATAAATAAACAAAATCTTTAAAAAAAAAATCCTGATCATTAGCAAAGAGGCAATTTTTTTAACTAAGTGAGCTGATATTGATGGTTATATATGGTTCTCTTTTTGTCAACTTTTGCTTGTCATATTATTCTCTAGTCTTTTCTTTTTCATTGATATTCTTGTTTTAGGAGTGTGCATTATGATACATTAAGTTGTGTTTTTTTTTTTTTTAATTCAGACTCTATCCTTTAATAGAAGAATTTAACCCATTTACCCTTTTGTGATTACCAGCATGTTTGGCCTAGTCCTCATGCACTGTTGGTGGAAATGCAAAGTGGTGCAGCCACTGAGGAAAACAGTGCTGAGGTTTCCCACTTCAACCTAATTAGAACAATGTTCATTTCCTGTAAGTATATCTGAACTATTGAAATAGCTGAGGACTGCAACAGCTTCCTTTCAGGACTCTTGATTCCTTTAGGATTCTAGAATTCCACAGCATTCTTCATTCAAACATAAGGATGCTGGAACCCTGCCCTGAATATTCCTTAAGGTAGGACCTAGCCAAGAAGCAGGGTGCAGCTAAAGAATGGAATCACAGTCTGTGAGGCTTCCTTTTGGGTACTTGTTCATGCCTCCCTCTTTGCTTCTGGAACTGTCCTGCTTTACTTCTGAATTTGTCCTTCCAGACCTGGCTGCAATGATGACTGTCCAACTGATCTATTTTTGTATTCCTTTCTGAGACATAATTACCTCTGAGTAATCCTCTGGTAGCATTGCACTAACTCATCCATCTGTCCATCTGTCCATCCATCCATCCATCCACCCATTCAACAAATATTTATGCAGTGGCTTCCACTTACCAGTTCTTGCTCTGGGTGCAATTAGGGGAGGCCACACAAGTGCACAAAATAAACTATTTTCAACATGTGTGGTTTAGATAAACTACCTACCCTTGAGGACTGTAGGTGGCGGTTCTAACCTCCTTTTCTGTAGAGCCTCAGCCCTGAAAACCATAGCCTTATAGTCATTCTGGCTTTTTTCTCTGAATACAAGGCTATGGTGTGCAGGGCTTGGTGGTCAGCCACTGTTCTTATCCTTGGCTCTATGTCTTTCTGTTGGTCTGTCTCAACAGTTCAGGGCCTCAAGATCCTCAAAGAGTGTCCACTGGGGGTTTCATTCACCTCATCCTCTCATTTTTCCCTGCAATCATGTGTCTGACAGTGAGAACTCATGTTGACTCTTCAGCCTCTGTGAGCCTCCACCATCTTATCATGACTGTTTTCCTCCTAGTTATTGAAGATCTCTTTTCTTCAGGTGTGATCTTTTTAAGAACTCAGCTTAGCTTGAAAGCCCTTAGAGATACCCAGGAAAGGTGCCTCTGGTGGACACACCCATAGTCTCCAGAGTGGCTTTGCCCCTGGACCTCACTGCTCACACTTTACCCTTGGGCAGAGGCTCTTGCTTCCCCATGGCCCACATGCATACTGTGTGTGGGGCGGGTAACCCTAGCCAAGTTCCTGGTCCTTAACTTCCCTTCTGAATGTGACTTCATGTCTCCTGCTTGGGAGATTAACCAAAATTAAAATAGTGTAATGAGCACCATGAAGAGGCAGCTGTAGTGTTCGGAATCACCTCTTGAGTCTCACTGGTGGGCTGGGTCAGCTTCAGCAAAGGCTTCCTTGCAGAGGGGTATTAGTATGAAGCCCAGCTGGTCAAAAGAAGTTGGCTGTACAATGGAGAGTTTCAGGCAGAGTTAACACCTTGACAGGTGGTCAAGTTCACTGTGAATCCATTCACTGAGCCAGGAACACTGGGTGTGAAGGAGAAAGTGATACCAGAATGTGGGAAAGGTATGCTGGCACTATGACAAAGGAGTGGTTTCTCATTCTTATTCCTGGGGTATTCCCACTCATGCGGGAGAGAGGCACCTGTATCGGTAAGCCTTCCCTCAGAGAAATGAATTTCCTCTAAGGCATACTTTCTGGTACCCTGGCAGGTGGATGGGGTCACCTGCTATTTTCCTACCCCACCTTATAGAATACTAGCTCAGCTCCTGAAAATTCATGCTGCAAAAATCAGTGGATGCTCTGTAAAAGCAGCCATGTGAGGAATAAAAGGCTGGAAAGCGTGAATGTAAAAGTCAGTAACTGTTAAGTGATGTATTTGATGGTGGATTTTATTCTTGCTTTTACATTATGCGTTTTCTTTGGTTTTATTTTACTAACTTTAAAATTGTATTTAGAAAGAACTATATTCGAATTATATTCAAAAAAGATCTCTGATAGATATCCCTGGTCTCATTTCTGGGTCACAGCATGAGAAACTCATTTCCCAGGCGACATTGGTCTTAGTCTGTAATATATTAGTAGAGGCTCTATTAGGAAACGATAAGGCCACATACCGAGGTCTCTAGAAATGTAAGTGATTTCTCTGCCACGGCAAGGAGTGTTATCCTATATCAGCCTAATGAATTTGCTCTTTTCGTATTTATGGCACCCATTAGGGTGTCTCATTTGTGGTGTTGCTATTTCAGAAAATGGGAGGGAATTCGGCTATGCTGTTTCTGATGTGGCTGCAGAATTCCCTGCTGGCTGTGGGTCCCAGAGAGCGGTGTGTCCAGCATACAATATCCTTTGTTCCAGCATCTGCGTCTTTTCCTCACACAGGCAATCAGTGCAAGGAGGCAATCACGTTCCCCACGCTCGTGCAGCTCAGGGATCGAAGCACAATTTGGCGTCTTTGTCATTTTCAAAAATCAAATCTGTCTAGGGACCAAGTTCCAACAGCAGCTGTTTTTGCTTTATGTTTTATTTAAAGACATTTAATTTTGAGCCTTGCATGTTTCCAACTTTTTTTTTTCCAGAGCAGACTGTGTGCATGTATAGAATACTCTACACTGTGTAGAGTAGTCCTTTATTAGGGGTAGGTGCTTTTTAGGATAAAATCAAATTAAAATTATTAGTTATTCATGCTTTTTAAAATTGTTTCATTAAAATAATAGAAACTATACACCAAATATGTAAAATACTTACTTTGCGGCAGGCTTTATGCCAAGTGGTTTATATACATTTATTTCAGTAAGACTTACCAGAATCTTATGAAGTAAACAGAGAAGTTAATGCCCATATTATGGGTGAATAATCATAGGGATTATATGAATAATCAGAGGGATAATGACTTGGGCAAGTTCTCACATCCAATGAGTAGGAAGCTGAGACTTTAACCACATAATGCACATGACATACAATCTATGTGATATCGCATATGTGTGTAACATACCTGTATACCTATTATCTCTACATGAAGCTCAGACTTCCAAATGATATTTTCTTTCTCTTTCTCCCTTTTCTCTTTCAATTTTTCTACCTCTTCTTGGCCTCTTTGCTCCTTCTGATTGTTGACTAGTCCTGCTTGTGGGTCACAGACTATGATCTGGGTGGGCAGAGGATCAGATGACCCAGGTTTCAGGAGGACAAAGCTCCTGATCATCATGCCAGACAGCCTGGGTTTCTCTCTTGCTTCTGCTCTGTGCTAGTTCATGTTGTTGGGTAGTCCTGTAGCTTCTTAGAGCCTCAGATTCTTTGTTTGGTGTGCTGGTTGGTGCCAACCACGGTTGGTGGTCTAGGTGCCTATGGAGGCTGTTGTGAGGGTGAGCTATGAGGCTATGAAAGCCCTTTATAAGCTACGAAGTGTCACAGTCACTCTGCCAGGTTCTTTGGGTCCTCTATGAGGAAGATTTATCTCTCACGAGAGATAGAAAATTAAATAGAAACAAGAACCACGACCGAGTCAGAGTTCAAGAAGAGCAGGAGCCAGAAAAGGTCACATGGGATCCAACTCAACTCCAGGAGCCAGAATTAGTCACCATCCCAGGGCAGGGGCATTTGTTTTTTCTTGCTCCAGGAACTGGTCATGAAAACAACCTCAACACTCTCTGCCTCTGTTTCTACCAAACCTGCTGCTCTTGATGAACTGATTTCTACTCTTGTCTCTCTGCTTTGTGGCTTTTGCTACCTCATGTCTCCTTGCTCATGGCCTTCTCTTCTGAGTTATTTTGCTTTTGTCTCTCTTAAGGAACACTGACTCTTTCTGTAGGTCTCACACTCAAACTGCCAAGGGAGAAGATTCAGCATGTTAGCAGCAGTGGTGTGTTGGTTAATGTTCAATAACTGGCTGTCTGTGGGAGGTTTGGGGTGGGGGGAAGCCCTGGTTTGTAATGTTTGCCGATTTCCATGGTACAAATAATCCCACTACTGTTGATTTCAGGCAACCAACATGATGTCACTTGACTCCTTCAATCCTGAAAATGGAACAGTTGGACCCTGTGAATTGGCATGAGCTAGCTCCTGGACATCACTGTCACCCCTGTCTGCCATTGTATAGTTTCTGGTCAATTTAGGGATCAGGCTGGTCTTGAATTGAATTCCCATCCTGGTCCATGTAGCTGTGACCCAAAGGTGGCAGGTTCAGATGTTTAATCTCTCTTAAAATGTCCTGTGACATGCAGGGTTCCCAGTTCATAGTAAAACTCTCTAACATAAATATTATTTAACTCTCATTTTATGTATCATGAAGAGGAAAGATGTAAAATGAAGATAAACACAAATTAGAAAGTGACTAATGATGTAAGACAGGTGTAAAAAAAATAAGCAGTGGGAGTTCAGAGATAGGAAATGTCACTTCCAGTGGGAGAAAACCAAGAAGATTTTTTGGATTATGTAGCACTTGGACTGAGCCCTCAAGGATGCAAGACTTGGAAGTTGGAGAAATAGAGAGGAAAATATGCAAGATACAGAGAATAAGAGCTGAAAGAAAAATGTGGACTGGAGAAGGCATGGAATAGGTATGGAGTCAGTGGCACTTCATTTACCTGGAGCAAAAGGTGTGTGAAGGGGAGGACAAGGTGATCATATCATCAAGGAAAGCTGTAGAGGACCTTGTGTGTCAACATAAAGTGGCTGGGATGTATTATACTGCTTTACTCTGTTGCTGTTACTAAATGGAAGTGAAATATAAATTTGTTAAGGCCATCATCTGTATCATAACATGGGTCAATTGGAGTAGAATTTGCAAGACTTCTGATAATAACATGGTGCTAAGTCACATAAATTGGTTCTTTCTCTTCTCCATCCTTTTTAAACAGCTAATGTTATTATTTCTATTAACTTTTTGCACTGAGTGGTATCAACAAGATGAGAGAGATCACCAATGAGTGTCAGGCTGGGATAAATCTGAAGGCCTGGGTTCTAGTCTGCTTTGTCACCAACTCAAAAAGTGACCTGGGGAGAGTTATTTTTTTGCCAACCTTGGTCTGTTCTCACATCTGTAATCTTGCAGGGTGATTATTTCATGGTAGCTTTCTTACTTATTCCAACTGTATAATCATATACACATGACCTCTCCAGATTATTTCAAATGAAGTCATTCATTATTTGGGTGCTAGCAAAGGGAAAAGAACTTCATGACCTCAGCACAGATAGTTTTCCTTTGGGAGGCAGCTACTGCTGGGAAACAGTTACTGCCAAAGTTCATATGTGGTAGGAGATGAACATTCTGGTTAGTTGAGTTTTCCTATTAAAGTGAAGAGTAGTGAAACTTATTTAAACCCCTGCTGTTAGCAATATGTCCCAAGTGTTCTAGCTGATGGTTTTGACCTAAGAAACACAACTTTTAAAAGGAATATATACATGATGGTCATTGAATAATAATAAATAATAATAATGATTGCTGTCATTTATCAAAAGTTTATTCTCTGCCAGGTACTGATCTAAGAGCCTTATATGCATAATCTCTCTCAATATTGCCAAGAAATATAAAAACCAAGCACATTATCACAGCATCTTATAGTGGGTTAGATTGTGGTCCCCCAAAAGATGACTACATTCCAATCCTTGGAACTTTTATGGTTGTGAATGAATGTAATCTTATTTGGAGAAAGGTCTTTGCAGATGTAATTAAGCTAAAGATCTTGAGATAAGACATCATCTGGATTTTCACAATGGGCCCTAATTCCAATGACAGATGTCCTTATAAAAGAATGCAGAGGAGAGACATATAAAAAAAAGGAAATTGCCATATGGCAATGGAGTAGAGATTTCAGTGATGTGGCCATGAGCCAAGGAACACCCTGAGCCACCAGAATCTGGAGAAAGCAGGGAACAGATTTTCTCCTACAACTTTCAGAGGGAGCACAGCCCTGCTTGTCGACACTTTGAGATCAGACTTTGGGCTTCAGAACTGTGAGAACAAAATTTTTCTTCTTTAAGTCACCAAGTTTGTGGTAATTTGTTATAGCAGACATAAGAAATAAGTACACACTTTTTTACAAATACGAAATGAAGCATAGAAGCATCAGTTGAACTTACCTCAGATTCCACATTTGGTAAGTGATATTGCAGGAGACTTATCTAGGCAGGTTTAGAGCTTGCTTTCGATCTTAGTAGAATGTTGTACCTCATAACTCTATCTTCATAGAGATATAGAAACTACCAGTTACAATACACTCTGGAAAGTGCTTTGAGAAAATGGGGCAAACATAAGGTGCTATAGGAGTACAAAGGGGGACACATAAGCAAGGTTCTGAGGGGTATTAGTGAAGGTATCCTAGAAAAGATGATGATACTGGGACGTGTTTTTTTTTTTTTTTTTTTTTTTTGAAGAACATTTTTTTATTTGACACGCACTGCCTCATTGCATTTTATTTTTTTTTTTATTTTTTATTATTTTTTTTTTATTAACATATAATGTATTATTTGCCCCAGGGTACATGTCTGTGAATCTTCGGGCTTACACATTTCACAGCACTTAATAGCACATACTGGGACGTGTTTTAATGATGGAGAAACTTTTCCAGAAAATAAGTGGGTAGAGTTTCCCAAGCAAGGAGGTCAATCAAAGAGGGTGAGAAAGAGTGAAGCACCTTTAGGGAATTTCAAGAGTTAGATGTGGCCCTGGGGGTTCCTGGAAGAGGGACGGGTGATGTGGCAGAAGATCAAAGTAAAGACCAGCTGATGGTAGGTCTTACGTGCCAAGCTAGAGATCATGAACTGCTCAGGCAGTTGGAGAGTTGGAGAGGTTGGGGCAGGCTGATTGCATCATCAGATCAGTGTCTTCCAGACTTACAGTGGAGAACACCATGCAGGATGGAATAGGAGGAGTTGATACAGAAACAGATTGGGATGCACATTAGAGCACTGGAGATGGTGATGGAGGGGAGAAAGCACATTTAGCAGACATTTTTACATGGTGACATGAGTAGGATTCAGTGACCAATGGGATGTCAAAGGCAAGAAGAAGGAGGGGCATGGGCTGCCTCGCAGGTGTCAGGTTTGGGGAACTGGGTTGATGGTGGTGTCCTCAGCTGGTACAAGAAATAAAGGAAGTACCCAGTCTGGGGTAGTGACAGGGATGGGGTTGGAAACAGGGAGTACAAATAAATATTTCACTGATGGCTGAGGATCTCTCATGGTTTTTATTCTGAATATATGAACATCTACAATATGGCTTATGACTTTGACACTGCTGTGGTGGTATATATTGAATTTGCAATGTACTCTAAAAAGAGGAAGAAGGGAGCCAACACTGACTACATACTATTGGTTGGGTGTCTTACTTAACATTATCATATTCAGTCCCTAGAGTGAAACTTCCAGGTAAATGTTATCCATATTTCATAAATGAAGAAGTCAATTAAAATGCTAAAATGATTAAGTAACTGGACCAGCGTCACAGGGTTAGTCAATGTCTGGGGAGCCCAGATTTTAGATCTCATCTTCTTTCCTGATGCCTTCTGGACATAGAGGTAGAATGATTTTTGAGACACATCTTCCCCATTTATTAGCTGTCTGACCTTTGGAAATTTGCTCAACCACTGTATGCCTCAATTTTAGCAGCTGTCAAAGGGGATAAAAATAATAGTTCCTGTTCTCCTTGACTCAAATAAGAACCTATGACTGAAAATCTCTGCAAATGATAAAAGCCTGGGAAAATATGAGTAATTATTTATGTGATTAGCCTAGATTTTTAAAATTTTATTTTTTGAGATAAGTCCTGACTTCAGCAACATGGAGGGCATTGTGAGAAGGAAGGGAAGGGTGAATGGGGGGAAATCAGAGGGGGAGATGAGCCATGAGAGACTGTGGACTCTGAGCAACAAACTGAGGGTTTTGGAGGGGTGGGGGTGGAGGCGTTGGGCGAGCCTGGTGGTGGGTATTGAGGAAGGCACATATTGCATGGAGCACTGGGTGTGGTGCATGAACAAAAAATCTTGTAACACTGAAAAAATAAAATAAACATATTTGGGGAAAAAAAAGAAACACTTAAAAAAAAAAGTTTTGTGATTTTTCTGATTTCCCCCTAAAAGTTTGGTAGCCGTTTTCTAGTTAACCATGTTTTTAAAATTTGGGCTTATTTAACTATTCCTATTCAGATCACTCCAAGCAGTTTCTAAGTGTGCCCCTACAAAAATTCACTCCATTGATAGTGGATTTTTGTTGGCCATGTGAACATCAGATCTATCCTTGTGCCTCATGACATGTGTTCAGCAACAGATACACCTTCTGCTAAACTTAGAGGTGATATGAGAAGAAACAACCAGCATCTCAACTGAGTAAGACAGATCATTTTATAGCTAACCTAGTAGTATGGACCGATTCTTAGTCATTCTGCAAACTCAGGGATCTAGCAGAGCCTGGTGTCTTCAGTGCAGAAAATGTAGGTATTTATTGGCTGTTCTCCAACATATAGGGTGGTATTGGTTTATCTCTAATCTCTATTTAATTCTAAGACAAATTTTTTACTTCAAAAAGCCCAGCTTATGAAAAGAGAGAACTGTAAAAACAGGCACATAGCCACAGATAAAAGCTAGTAGCACTTTTCAAAGGCATGGGTGTATGTATGTGTAATGTAAAGTAACACCATCTTTTATCATATCTTTAAAAAATTGTGTGAAGAGCTAACAGCAAAAATGTTGAGAGGACAGTTGTGTAATTAGCAAAACAAATCTCTTTTCTCAGAAAGGACAAACTATGTCCATTACACAACTCTGCTCCAGTCTCTACAAGGGTGATGAAAGTAGTAGAGGATAGGGGAAGGGAAATTAGCTTGGGAACCAAGATAATTTTTTTTTTTTTTGGTCTTAAACTCTTAAGGTAGTTGGCATTGGGTTTTAATTACATGCCGCTGAAAGATCCCTGTATCTGCAACATGGGCATATAGTGTGGAGGAGTGGTAAAAATAAGTTAGAGTACATTCACACTCTAGATAGAAAAAAAAAATCTAAAGCCTAATGCCTTAGAGTAGGTAAACTTTTTTTTAAAAAAGATTTTATTTACTTATTTGACAGAGAGAGATCACAAGTAGGCAGAGAGGCAGGCAGAGAGTGAAGGGGAAGCAGGCTCCCCGCTGAGCAGAGAGCCTGATGCGGGGCTTGATCCCAGGACGCTGAGATCATGACCTGAGCCAAAGGCAGAGGCTTTAACCCACTGAGTCACCCAGGTGCCCCTAGAATAGGTAATCTCAATCTTTTAAACAATTCCTATTGGATCTTTTCTGGCTGATTGTCCAAACTCAAACAAATCACGGAGGTCAGGGGGATAGAATCCTCATATTAGGTAGGCCTGAGTTATTTGCTTACTTTGGTGTTGGGGCAAAGGAAGGGTCAACTATTCCTGCTTCACAGTGAAAAATGGGCTTCGCTTTCAGAAGGGGAAATAAGTGCTGGATCAACAACAGCACAGATCCACTGTACCTTTATTACTTGTTATTTAGTGCTACAGGATCCAAGAGCATTTCTGTGATTCCCACTAGGTTCTCCCCACTTAGCATCTTCCACGAGGATCTTGTCTTACTCACTCCTGCGTCAGTGTGTAAATTCTTTGTCATTGAGAACTCGGCTTCCATTTAATCATTTCTAAGACACCTTCCCAGACAAGGCTTATCCAGGAAGGCTGTTTTCTCTGATACAGCACATGCTTTATAATCACCAGTTCACCATAGTCTGTTAAGCCTGAATCTCATCCAATCACTTTTCCAGGCCATTTGCCTCCCCTAATGTATCTCTCATTTCTTGTCCTCCTCCCCATCACCACCTTAGTTCAGACATTCATTTCTTCTCACTTGGATGACCGAGTATATTCTTAACTTTCTGCCTCCGGTCTCCCATTTCCTTCAGGGCAATTTTCTTTGAAGCACACAGCTCTGACCGTGTTAGCACTGACCTGAAAAATGGAAAGGTAATGTGGAAAGGTAGAGCTGCGTGAGAACGAAACCTCGTAAGAGCTAGAGGTTCCATTTTGAACAGCTGTTAGCTCACCTCAGACCCAGTCCAAAAGGTCTAATGGGAAAATCTGCAGGAAAATTAGAACTAACTGACAGTGGTCTCGAGAGGTGTAATAGAGGGAAGGAACCAGGACTGGAGTGGGGGATGAAGGTGGGATATGCAACTACCAAGATGGATGAGGTGAGAGGAATCCCAAAATAGCAATATTTCTAAGGAAGGAAACACAGGACTACATATGAAGTCATGGTTTGACTGGTTTAAGTTGTTTTTAGAAAAAGACTCATGGGGGCGGGGCGCCTGGGTGACACACACAGTCAGTTGAGCATCCCACTCTTGGTTTTGGCTCAGGTTGTGATCTCAGGGTCATGAGATTGAGCCCCATGTCAATGAGAAAGCTGCTTGAGATTCTTCTTTCTTTCCTTCTGCCCCTTCCTTCTCTCTCTCTGTAAAATAAATAAATAAATCTTTAAAAAGAAATAAAGAAAGAATCATGGCCTTGCCCACTGGGACTGTGATGTGCTTTGATTATGTTTGGGTATCCAGGTAGACCTATTTATTTATTCACTAGGCAAATATTTGCTGAATAGCTACCATTTGCCAAAGACCGTGTATCAAAGAATGCACGTGGAAACCTTGGAGTGTGATTACGGTTGACCTGAGTGGTCATGGGTAGAAAGACAAGAGACATTTTTTTGTGTTTTTCAATTCATCCAGCTGTGTACCTTCTGCCCAGTGAGTATTCAAAATTCAGTTCAAATCGAAAACCAGTTCATGCCACTAAAGAGTGTTCCATAGATTAATCAAAACTAGGGAAGGAGTAATAAATATCTTTAGTGAGCAAACAGTATATTCATGGCCAAAAAATACAACTTTGGGTTTGTTCGACTTTGCTCTATCTTGCTTATTAACTAGAAGATAAAATCCTTAGATGTGTCTTTTTTTTCTCTTTTCCTTTCTTACTTTTCTCATTTTTCTCTCTGCAAAGTTCTCATTAACACATTTTAATGAGTATAAATGAGGACTTCATGTCCCAAGAAAGAGAAAAGCCAAGCAGTGTGCACAGAGAGAGAGAGATGGAAAATATGCAATTATCGCTGTGGGTTTTTATATTTCTGGGCCATCCTTGAATCTCATGTTGCTTGCCAAGTCGGCAGAAGATGACTCCTAATTGCATAAGAAAGATGAGATTGGTGATAAAAGCATAGATATAAATATAGATATGGTGTAGATATGGATATCAATATCAATATAAATATAACCTCTCTGTTGTATCTTCGAGTCTATGCCATTCATTTGACTTCTTTTTGTTCTCCTCTTTTATGTTATTTTCATAGATATATATTTGTATGTGTATATGTATTTTATATATATAAATGTGTGTGTGTATATATATATATATATATATATTTTTTTTTTAAACTCAGTCCATAGGAGATTCCTAACGCCATTTTCCTGTCACCCATTGTGAGGTTCTGGACTTAGAAAATATTGACTTTGGGTGTTACAATCTCTCCCAAAAGTTCTAGAATGCTAACATGTAGGCAGTTCTGGCTTATTGAACACTTGATCAGGACTATGGAAAGAAACTTTGCACAGTCCCCCATCCATCTCTGTCACTGGAGCTGTTCTTTTTCCAGAGCCCACCCCCTCAGTCCCAGTGAAGCCTTGCTCTCATCTAGAGCACAAGTGGGCTGAACCTTCTGGACCTATAATGATCTTGTTCCATTTTCCCTTAATCCTCACTGCAGCCCTGTGAGGTAGGAATGGATTTCCTTAGTCCAGTAGTTTATAGTCTTTTTGAATCGGTGGAGCCCTTTTAGTGTGAATATCGTCACACTAACTATACTTTTAGTATCCATTCAATGAAAAAGTCACAATGAGCAAAATCTATCCTGAGTTCATTAACTCTTTTGTGGAGGTACACAATAATAGCAAAGCATTAAAAATGTATAACATGTATCTGGCACTTATGATGTGCCAGGCATGGAACCAGACATTTATGGTGATTCTCTTATTTCATTCTCACAACAACTTTTTGGGATACATCTTCTCATCTGCACCATTTTACAGATAGGAATACTAAACCCCTGAGAGGGGTGATGTAGTTGGCTTAAAGCCACACATTTAGTAAAGCAGCAGAACAGGAATTCAAACCTACCCAATGAGGCTTTAAGAGACAGCGTTCTTAACTATGATATGGTTTAGATGTTCATTTGGAAAAAGTAGAGACACCTTTGTTGGGTTGGTAGCTCCTGGTTGGAGACAATAGGATTGTCACGGAATGAATGAGATAATGTACATAGAGAAATCACATAGTGCCTGGTGTGCTCAGTAAATGTTACTCCCAAGGATAATGAATGTCTTTGACTCTGATCCTCACTGCTAAAAAAGATTTGTTAAGTGATCTTTCTATGACTATCGTAGGGGTTGAAGATCAAGATGCCAATAGATTTGGCATGGTGGCTTTGGTCATAGGGGTGAACCAGCTGGGGTGATTGGGATGGTGCAGTGACCCTTGGCATTGGAATTCTTGGTCCTGAAGTCTGTGTCCTGGCCTAGGGCAGCAGCAGCAGCAGGTGCACAGTGTCCTTTGGTTGACAATGGAGACAGAGTGGCCACTTTGGCATCTTTGGTGGCCAGTGATAGCAACATTATAATTCAGAGAGAAAAAGAGAAAAAGGTAAAAGTCAGGTAATTCACAGAACACTTAGGAGACACCTCTTAGGGTCTGGCAGGATGCTTTTGGGGACACTTGAAAGGGGTGGGAGCAAGAGGGATGAAAGTCTGTGAATGGTCCTCTTTCTCCCAGGATGGTTCTGCCTGGAGCACAGTTGTCATCACTGCAGTCTTCCCTGAGGTTTGTGTGGATTTCTTCTTCCAGCTATGTATAGAGAAGATGGCCTGAAGAGCTTCTCTGCTATGGAACGTATGTCTTAAATAAATTACAAAAGAAAGACAGAGAGAAGGAAAGAGAGAGAGAGAGAAAGGGAGAGAGAGAAAGAGAGAGAGAAAGAAAGAGAGGAAGGAAGGAAGGAAGGAAGGAAGGAAGGAAGGAAGGAAGGAAGGAAGGAAGGAAGGGAGGGAGGGAGGGAGGGAGGGAGGGAGAGAACCAAAGAATATAAACATACACTTGCTAGTGTGTGACTGAGCTCCCAAGTAGTGAGGAATTTCTTTCTTTCTTTTTTTTTTTTTTTAAGTAAGGAATTTCTTAAAGGATAAAACTGCGAACCAACAAACCATGAACTGAAACCAGAGAAGTGAGTAATCATAAGGCAGAATAGTCTTGGGTAAAACGACACAACCCGGCACCAGAAATTTTGAGGTTTATTGATCTCGCAGCCTATAAGAAATGGATCTGGGGTTCATGCAACAGGGAAGATACTGGGGTTAAAGATCCCCTCATAAACCATGACTCTCAAAGCACCTGTACCATCAGCAAATAGGTGGTCTAAAAATATATCTTTCTGCCCCTGATAAGAAAGTATGTTTGTTTCTGCTATGACTCTGGATATAATTCCATCAATAACAATTCTTGTCTCCCCTGGAAGTGGTTAGGTCTGGTCCAGACCTGTTCTTGCGTGCACCTAGGATTATTCTGCACCATCAATGGAATCAGGAAAAATGAAGTCAAGAAATTAAAATGGCCTTAGTGGAGAGCAGTTCCTGGTGTCCAGAAACACCATATGCAAATTCTATCAGAGGGTCAGCATCTTCATGTCAGAATCTTCAGGATGCCCATAGGTTAACTTCAGACAAATACAAATTCTTAATGAAAAATGACCAAATAAGAGTAGAAGCAAGCCATCATGAGCAATACTCAGCAGAAACAATTACCAACAGGTTTTGACCTTAGAGGTCTTCAAATAGCTGAACTATCAGATATGGAAGATATACTACCTAAGAATATCATGTTTAAAGAAGTGAAAGATGGGATACATATAGCAAGGAGAAAGAGACTATCAATCATGACCAAGCAGGTTTGGTAAAGCATGAAAGCTGAAGATAAAAATACAACGATTGAAATTAAAATCCAATGGATGGGTTAAAGAAAGGATGAGTCACAATGATGATGTGACAGCTGACAGGTATATATTACTTACTGCATGCTCAGTGCTCTTCTAAGCCCTTTGGAAACACACCAGAAGAAAGAGGGAGCAAATTAGAAGTTAGACAAATTGACTTTAGAGAGAGAAAGACGGAGGAAATATGGATGTGAGTGCGATGTCTCAAATTTACTAGTGTCCTGTCTCAGACATATGTTAGAAAACTCATCTTTAACTTTGGTTTCTTCAGATGTAAAATAGAAACAAAGGAGGCCATTTATCTAGAATGCCTGGGATTTGGTGTATTTTGTTGTAGGACTATTTCTGAAGTTTAGGTTTATCAACCCTAAAAGAGTAAAATAGTAAGAGAAAGAGATTGACCTGATCCAGCCTCAACATTTTCTGGGTACCTTCTTTAGAACTTTTTCTTGACTTAAAAAAAGTCCTTTTATTATGGAGACTTATAAATTGGGTATATATTACACAATTAATTTTTTAAAGATTTTATTTATTTATTTGAGAGAGAGAAAGCATGAGCTTGGGGAGGGGGAGAGAGAATTCCAAACAGACTCCATGCTGAGAGTGGACTCTGATGTGGGGCTCGATACCACAATCCTGAGATGATGACCTGAGCCAAAATCAAGAATCTGATGATGCTCAACTGACTGAGCCATCCAAGTGCTCTGTTACACAATTATAATTCAATGCCTCAATATAGTTTTTATCTGACCCAAATCACATAAGTGACCAAGAACCCTCATGGCTGCACAGAGAATGTCACTGATACATCAGAAAGCAAGTATTTTCAGTCTGTTGCATCACATTATTCCCACACGTGGTGAACCATGGCAAACTCATACATTATTAGAAGGTGATTTAATAAATGGATGATCATTAAAAATCCTATTTGTTATAACAGCTCTGCTGTTTAGATGCTTCTAACATTCAGAATCCAAGAAAAAACCCAGTTTCATACTAGAATACGATCCATTTCATAGAATTGTTTTGACAAAGAGATAATGAAAATACAATTAATTGTCACATAATAGGTACTTATTCCTCTTAGTGTTCCTTGTTTGCAAAGAACAACAAGAAATTCTGGCTTATTTAATTAGAAAATAAGTTCAATGGAAGACTAGTTGTGAAGGTTCACAGAACTGATGGGAAGCCTTGGAGAATGAGCAGGGACCAAAGAAGGCAAGGCCCAGCCACCAGTCTACCACAAACCTAGTTGGCTAGGATACTTACTAATATCTCTGATCTGGACACTTCCCACCACACCACTGGATTCTTGAATCACCCTCCTTGACAAATAATTTTCCATGGCCCCGGGGCCTCTAAGTCACTCCTTCAGGGTTCAAAGTCTTGGAAGGTGGAGGCTGTGAGGATCCATCTGGTCATACGTAGGTCTGGGGCTGATGCCCTTGATAATAAGGAGTGAACAGAGCATCTGTCCTCCTTTGGCTTCTTTTTCTGGAGATATTGCCTTGCTCTTATTTCTCTTGGTATTCCCAGAAAAGGGTAGGGTCTTCACATGCTGGGCAGACATTGTCAGGGCTCCTGAAATCTTTACTCCCTCAAAGCAATAACTAGTGGGAGTTGTACTGGGGTTTAATAGATATAAAATTTTGGGGCACCTGGGTGGCTCAGTCATTAAGCATCTGACTTCAGCTCAGGTCATGCAGGGTCCTGCAATCAGGAAACCTGCTTCTCCCTCTCCCACTCCCCTTGCTTGTGCTCCCTCTCCTGCTGTCTCTTTCTCTGTCAACTGTATAATAACACACACACACAAAAACTGATATAAAATTTTAAAGTGTCTCATCTTAGTGAATCAAGTCTTTGTTTTCTGACATCAGTGATCTCTTCAATTTTTTCCTGAGAATTGTATTTTTTTATTTGTGAAAATAAGGCATTCACAGCAGGAGGGATCTTTGTGGTGGTGAAAATGCTCTGAGTCTTGACTGCATCAATGTCAATACCTTAGTTGTGATATTTTACCACAGTTTTGCAAGGTGTTATCACTGGGTAAACTGGCTAAAGGGAAAATGTAGGATCTGTCTGTCTTATTTCTTACAACTACATGGGAATCTAAAATTGCCTCAAAATAAAAAGTTTATTTTTTTATTTTTTAAAGATTTTTTATTTATTTATTTGACACACAGAGAGAGAGATTACAAGTAGGCAGAGAGAGAGGAAGAAGCAGGCTCCTCGCTGAGTGGAGAGCCCGATGTGGGGCTCGATCTCAGGACCCTGAGACCACGACCTGAGCCCAAGGCAGAAGCTTTAACCCACTGAGCCACTCAAGCGCCCCAAAAAGTTTATTTTTTTTAAAGGCATGCTTGTGGTGAAGAAATAGAAACATTACAGAAAATTCACCTTTTTCTCGGAGCTCCAAATCCATCCCACCTAAAGTAGAACTAATATTTTGATAGATGTACACACGCACACACATGCACACACACATATATATTTATAGTGTGATTGCCTATAAAAACATATAGGCAAAAAATATTTATTTCAACAGATTTTTTTTTAAAGATTTTATTTATTTCACAGAGAGAAACACAGCGAGAGAGGGAACACAAGCAGAGGGAATGGTAGCGGGAGAAGCAGTCTTCCTGCCGAGCAGGGAGCCCGATGCGGGGCTCGATCCCAGGACCCTGGGATCATGACCTGAGCCGAAGGCAGACGCTTAACGACTGAGCCACTCAGGTGCTCCTCAACAGATTTTTTTTTTTACAACATATCTTTTCACCCAATAGTATATACAAGCAACTTTCCATGCAGAGGGACTTCCATTATTTTTGTGAGTCTATGGCTACCTGATTTTTCCAGACCTTTCTCTTTTCCTTTAGGCTGTGGGCTTCCTGGTAGATAGGACTATTTTTCATTACTGTACCTTCAGCACCTAACAACATGTCCCATATATGATGGGTCCCAATACATGTGTGTAGGATATCAGGGGTACCATGTTGTCCAAAAAGAAACAAAGATCCCAATGGTGAGCATTATAATGTATAGCAATACCTCACCGAGGTCAAGTTCTAAGATGCCCAGGAACCAGGGTTTCAATTTGACTTTGGGAGGGTGTCTGCAAATTTCACTGCCCTATCTAGATGGCATGCTCTGTCCATTTCTTCAGTGGGTCACCCTCACTCATTACTGCATTAGCCTTCAGGAGCATACTCCCTGCCTATCTCTTTGGCTCAACAAATGCCTGACTCCCATCAGTTTTGCAATTGGGCTGCATTGTTTCTGGTCCTCGAAGTTTAGTTTCAGAAAGCAAGAGGCCAATGTCAAAGATACCTCTTTATTTTGGCATAATTCCACAAAAATTTTCTCAAATAAATGCATTCAACCACTGGTACAAAATTAAGCATTCTCTGAGCACTTTGGGCCATTCCAAGGTAAGTAAAATATATTCCCTGCCCTTTCATAGGTTAAAATTTCCTGGAAAGGATACAAGCAGATTACTGAAAATCTTGAAAGAAAATAGCATGAGCATCATACCAAAGGTGCAAACATTGTGTTTGTGGAATATTGAGGTGGTAACAGTTTTGATCACCAGGGTCCCTTTGCAGAAACAAATGATTTAAGACATTACAAAATAACTATGCATATACGTGTGTGTGTGTGTGTTTGTGTGTATACACACATATATGCTGTGAAGAGCAATATACCACTCTATCATCTATCTATCTATCTATCTATCTATCTATCTATCTATCTATCTATCATCTATCTATCTATCTATCTATCTATCTATCTATCTATCATCATCTATCTATCATCTATTATCTCTCTATCTCATTATAGCACAGAGGAAAGGGAGGTTAATTTCTCTTGATCTGGGAGTAGGAGAGACAATTTGCTTCAGGGTAAATGTAAGGTTTGCAGAGTTGTAATCAATGAATAGAATTCACTAGAGAAACTGGGGTGCTGGGAGAAGAGCATTTGCAAAAGCAAATGGGGGTGCCATACGGATGGTATTTGAGAAAGTCAAGTGTCTAAGGCTATTGGAACAGAAAGGTGAACTTCAAATTAAATAGCAAATTTCAAAAACTTGCTCTCTTAGAAAAATTACTTATTCCTCCATTCTATTTTTTTGAGAGCTTTCTCTAATCAGGATGGCAAACACTCATATAGGGTTTAACACATACTTGGTACGATTCTAAGTATTTTTCATATGTTAAATTACATCATCCTCACAACATGCTTGGTATAATGCCCTACTATACTTGGTTATTTCCATTTTACATACACAGAGATGAAGATACAAGGAGGTTAAATGGTTTGGTCACACAATTGGTAAGCAGAGGGGGATTTCAATCCAGACAGCATAGCAGTGATATCTTCTCTTAACCATGACACTATACTGCTATATGCAAAGGGGTATACTATGTATGGAGACAGAAAGCTGGCCATGGGCCTGGTTTTACTCTGCCCTCTAGAGCTTACATTCTTGGGGGAGTTATTAAACAAACATCAATAGGCACAAAATTAGTATAAATCAAAATTAGTATGGACTAATTTTAGTATCAATTTAGTATCAATATTAGTATCAAAATTATTAATAAATAAAAATTAGTATGGACTCTGACATAACTGGTGTGAGGCTGAAGCTCAGGACAGGTATATGTGACCAGGTGACAGTTGTTTTGTGGCCTGTGGGATGAGCAGGAATTGTTCAGGTAGAAAGGATGGAGGATGTGAGGGGAAGTCTGTTCCTATACCAGGAATCATCCTTTGTGGAAGTGTTCAGGCAATGAGAAGCAGGTCTCTTATCAATAGAGAAGCAGAAAGAAGGCTGGGTAGGACAGTGTTAGAGGAGTATCTTCAGTCAAGGTGATGAGGAGATGGGTACTGCAGGGCCTCTGCTAGGATTTTGATTTTTATCTTAAGGGTAATGGGAAATGAGAATCCTCTGAGTGGCTCTAGGCAGAAGGTTGGCATGAAATAAATATATTTACAAAGGATGGTTCAGGCTGCTATTTGAGAAAGTGTGTGTGTGTGTGTGTGTGTGTGTGTGTGTGTGTGGTTGTGCATGTGTGGTGGCATGGGCAGGAAATGAACAAGAGTGGCTCTTGGGAGCCCTCTTGGAAGACTAATGAAGTTGTGATGGTGGCTTGGCTACCAGTTGTGACTGTGAAGATGGAGATGTACAAAGATCCAAGAGACATTTTGGAGATAGAATCCGTATAATATGATGACTGATTGGACATGGGGACTAAAGAAAACGGGTTTGCCTGAGACGACTCCCAAATTTCATGATTGTCTAGAGCAAGGGTTGGCCAACTTTTTCAGCAAAAGGCCAGATGATAAATATTCTAGGCTTCGTGGACCATATGGTCTCTTGCAACTCCTCAATTCTGCTGTTGTTGTCCAAAATCAGCCATAGACAACAGTAACAACCGGGCATGGCTCTGTTCCTGTGAGACCTTATTTAACACAGGAAGCAAGCCAGAGTTAGCTGTCGGCCATATTTTGCCAACTCCTGGGCTGGAAGATGTAAAGGTCATGGAGATGCGGTACTCTGGAGGAAGATGGGCTAGGCAAACAATTTCTTATTTCATTTATTTCTCATGAAACCCCATGAAGTAGTTGCAACTACTCTCTTCATGAGAGAAAACAATCTACACTCTGGCACTGTTCATTCACTTATCCAATGTCACACAGCTGGGAAATGACAAAGTCAATATTTGAATTCAGATCTTTTACTTCCAAGCCCATGAAAGACCTTCCTGTTACCCCATGCTATCTCTGTTCCTTTTCCCCTGCAACTATTCCATGATGGTGGCAAAACTTTGTTTTGAAAGCTTTCTCACTTCCCCCCAAAGGCATTTTTCTTCTTTGAATGATTTTTTAAAAAGCCAAATAGAAAGGGACAGTGAGTCTCTAAATGTACCATCATTCCTTTTGTTCAGTACAATAGACTTTATATTGCATTGTCCAGTCCCTACGAAGTGGGACATAGGAGGTTTGTTTTCAAGAAATTAGCATTGTATTTTTCTCTCTCTCTTTTTTTTACTCTCGACACAATTTTATCTTGGGGATAAACAGTGTTATTTTCATTCCCTCCATTTGAGCCCCACATTGAATGTTTTCTATTAAAATTTAAATAAGCCTCTTCAGAGACAGATGAAGATGTGAGGCTAAAATGAGCTGATTCACTAGAATTTGTTCCTGAGAATATAACTTATTTTCTCTTACAGCTTATGCAACTCAGTTTCATAATAGAAGTTTTAAGTGGGCCAGCATCGTGTCGTTATAGTCATTTCCTCCAACTTTTCCACCCAGAATAGCCAACTGCAAAGGGGGTAATAAGGGCCACAAATTCACTCTGCCCCCACCCCATAGAGGGCCAATTATTATTCCAGGAAATTTTTGGAAGCTGAAAGTTTTTTGAAGATACATTGGATTCCTTTTGTATGATCCTCAGTTGGTACGCATAGCAACAAAACTTTGCTGCTGGTTTGATTGTCCAAATTACTCTTTTTTCTTTGATTGAAATTGGACACAGGGCCTACCAAGGTGGGGATGCATGTGTGGAGTGTGTGAGAGGTGCCAACAGGAGATGGCAGTGCGACCAACAAGCAGGATGAGTGATCAGGTGGAACAAAGGAGAGGTTAGAAACTGATTGGTGGGCAAAGACCCAACATACCTAGCAGAGACTAGATGACTTCTAAATTAGAGATCGAAAGTCAGGGCACAGAGCAAAGGATTCAGGACCAGTGGGTGACATAAGTATAAGCAAAATGTTGGAGGAGTTGAGTAGTGTGAGAGAAATTCTGAATGATTACAGAGAAGAGCATTTTCCAACGTATGTTCCTTATAAATCAATGTTCTAAGAGAAAATGATTTTTTTATTGAGTAATTTTGAAAACATGTAATGTGATTCTTGGAGAGATATATTGATAGAAATAATAATAAAAATAATGATAATAATAAAAAATAGACATATAGATGATTACTGCCATAAACCTTACTGCTACTTACGAGTACCCCATCTTCCTCCACTTGTGGGTATACCTAAAGAATGAATATCTCCTGCCATTGAAGTTAAGCACAGACACTTGACTTGCTTGGGCCAATGAAATGTGAGTATTGATCACTTCTGCAGTTTATGGTTAATGCTAACCTCTCTGCTTTTCAGGCTCAATGTTCTTTCTGTCTCTATGACTGGTAGCATTCTCTCAATGAAGATGACCCCCTACTCCAATACCAACATATGATGGACATGTAGAATAAACATGAAGTAACTTTTCATTGTTCTAAGCCTTTGAGATTTTGGGGTTGGATCCCTAAGTGGTAAAATAGCTAAGATTTATGAATTCCTACTATGTGTCAGATGCCTTTCACAGTGTTTACATGTGTTAACACTTTATTGTATTATTAGAGTCTCTGGTATATCTAGAGGCAAATGAATATGGAGGTGAAGAGACCCATGTCAGATTTTCCAAGTATATAGAACAATAGAAACTCCTCATTTCTACTTTTCTTATTTTTCGGATAGAATACCTATTGACACCTTGTGAAACACAACCAGGTAACACATGTTGGAAAACTCAAGCTCCACAATCTATAGCTTGAGATAGGTCACCATGGGCCACAGGGAGAGTAGAAGCCTTACACAGTAGGCAAACGGAGATAAAGAGCTAAAAATGCTGACAGCTTCTCTAACCCTTGTTTCCACAGCAAAACCTGAGATGATTAGTGGTTCTTCATTAAAGCATGATTCTGACTGTTGGCTAATATTTAGTCCCCAAGAAGATGTGGGAGATCAAGCAATGAGGAAGACAAGGGCTTGTTATTTTGGTAGGTTGATCTTCTTAGAGGAAAACTGCCAGGATGCTAGCTTCTTCTCTCTCAATCAAAACCCCATGGAAAGAGAAAATTTCCCACCTACTGGGACTAAAAGCAAGAGATAAGTAACTATGGTGTTAGAAAAGTGAAGGTCATGAGCCTAATGTATCCATGGCCAATGTTGCTATACTAGTCATAATAATATGACTAAAATGTCATGTAATGGAGAATGTATGACAAAGGCAGGTGTGATGACTAATTTTATGTGTCAACTTTATTGTGCCAAAGGATGCCAGATTAAACATCATTTATGGGTGTGTCTGTGAGAGTGTTTCGGGATGTATTAGCATTTAGATCAGTGGAATCAGTAAAGTAGATTGCCCTTCCCAGTGTGAGTGGGCATGATCCAATTCATTGAGGTCTTGAATAGGTCAGTTTTCTCTTGCACTTGGACTGGGATTTACACCATTGACTTCCCTGATTCTCAGGGCTTTGGACTTGGACTAGAATGATACCTTCACCTTTCCTGGGTCTCTAGCTTTCAGATGGGAGATCTTGGGACTTCTTATTCTCCCATAGTCACATGCATCAATTCCTTATAATATGGGTGTGTATGTACACACATCCATATTATATGTGTATATATATATATATATATATATATATATATATATATATATACATATACACAGTTAACAGTGTTAACAGTATTAACAGTGGTGTGTGTGTGTGTGTGTGTGTGTGTGTGTGTGTGTGTATTCTGTTTCTCTGCAAATGCTAATACACTGGGTGACCATGGCACTATTCTTAAAATCATTGGGTAGTCTGAGCTCTGTCTTTTGGAGCAGGTAGCTGAAGAGAGTACAACCTTAAGGCTGGGTGTAGAAGCTGCACAGGAAGGACTTAGGGCTTTTGTGTTCATTGTTTCTGTTGCTTGGGACACTCTTCTTCCAGACCTTTACATTTCTAGCTCCCTCTCATCATTTAGGCTTTCCCCAAAATGTGATCTCCTCAGAGGAGACTTTGCCAACCTCTCAGCTTTTCAGGCTCAAGTCACTATCACTTCACTCTGTTTTACTTATACCCCATCACTTGTCACTACCTGATACTTTTCTTGCTGTTTTACTTGTTTATCATTTGTCTCCCCTTAGTAAAATGTGTCATGGGAGCAGAGACCTTGTTATATTCAACAAGAAACTCCCAGTGCCCAGCACAGTCTCTGACACCTAATAGAAGCTCAGTAAGTATTTCAGAATGATTACTGCATGACTGAATTACTGAATGAATAACAGGAGCAACAGAAATGAATGAAGCTCATACAGGGAAATGTGCATAAGATGGACAGAAAGAAACCCTAGGATGGTAGCATGTAACCAATAGCAGCAGACAAAAGTAGAGAGGCATCAGACCGTGTCTGTAGATGGTGCAGGACAGGACCACAAGTCAGGATTGCTGGGTTGCCTTACTCTAGAAAGTACTCTTTCTACCTAACTCTATTAAGACTGGGTTTGTAGAACCTAGTGGGTGCTTCCACAACCCCGATGGGTTAACTTTAGCAAAGCACTTATAATTCAGGATTGTGATTATTTGTTAACTTATCTACTTTGATAAGTAGCCCACATGTTCCAAGAAAGACTGTTTTATTCATGACAGTGTCCAGTGCATAGTGAGAATATTTAACAAAAATTTGTAGAAAGGGTAAAGAAGTGGATTAGACAGACAATCCCTTTATCACATCAGCCCAATTGTTTACTCTCATATGAATGTATACTGCTTGCAGCTTGAATCTACTCCAGACTTTGGGTCCATAATAGCAAATAGATTTCATCTCAACATGCCACTTTGGCTACCCTCAGTGGCTATTTACAGGACTATGATGAGAAGGATCTCAAGGCTGGTTCTAGTGTCAAATGGACACGGGTACCATGTTCAATCAGTAATGTTTGCACCAGAAAAGAGACAGAGGGCTGGCATGAGCTCCATGTATTTTCCAACCTAAACCTGTGGCCTCCTCATTAGTAAACAGTGACTGCAACTTGACCCCACCTTGTGCCACCATCTCTTTGTAGTCAAACACAGAGTCAAATATTTCAACCAAGTGCATACATCACACTTGGTGGGTTTTGAATTTTTCTTCCTGAATTCTCTTCATCATTAAGAGGTATTTAATATTTTAAATCACAGGGGCAGCAGACATAAAGAAGAAAATGGCACAGGGAGGAATGAAAGAGGGACAAAAGACAGAGAGAGAGTAGATGCAAAAGGGAAAGAAGTAAGGATAAGTGAAAAAAGAACTCTCGAATGTTTATAAATTGTAAATAGTACAACACAGGAGAGAAAGAGAAGGAAGAATAGGTTAAGAGAATGGCCAAAGAATAAGAAAGAAAGGAAATATTTTTTTGGGTTCTAATTCCAAATACGAAACCATAAAATACACCTAATAACACCCAGCCCCTCAGAAACATGTTGCTGAAAACAGATGCTCACTTGAGATTGTGTTGGCTTCATAGGTTAATGAGTCTCTGGATTAATTTTTTTTTCTGGATTCTTATTTTCTATCCTTTTCTGTTCTCTCCTCCTATTTCTTATCTTCTCTCAGTCACTTTCCCCATCTTTTTCTTCCTTCCTGCTTGACTTCCTTTCTTCCTTCTCCTCTTCCTCCTTTCTTTCCATCTTTTTTTTTTCCCTGCCTCTGTCTCTATTTTTCTGCCTCTTTCACATCCTTTTTTCCTTCTTCCCTTCTTTTTAAAATTTCCTTTCTTGATTCAACCATCTTATGAGAAGAATACCATGCCATTGCTGAAAATAATATAGAAGAACTAGAGACCCATTTCTTAAGCTCCACTAGTTCTCAGTTCATTTGGGGTAACTTGATTGGAAGCAGTCTATAGCATAGAGCTTCAGGTCTTTTGGGGACTAAAGAGTTATTTTAGAGTCCTGGTTCTGCCACTGTTGTTTTGTGACTTTACCTTCATGAACCTTAGCTTCTTCATCTATAGACGAGGGATAATAATAGCACCTTCTCCATGGGACAGTTGTGAGGAATGTATGAGATAATGTTATATATAAAATCTTAATGAGTAAAAGACAGTTATATTATTAAATATTATATAATGAAACCTTCTGGATCTCCACTACTAGAATGAGATGTTTCATCTTATGTCTGTTTAGAATGCTCAGCTCATCCTCTTTACCTCTGCTACAACATCACATTTAAAAAAATGCATTATTTTTTAGATATTCATTTAAAATCAATTAATTAACATATAATGTATTATTAGTTTCAGAAGTAGAGTTTAGTGATTCATCAGTTGCATATAAAACCTAAGGCTCATTCAATCAAGTGCCCTCCTGAATGTCCATCACCCTGTTACACCATCCTCTATGGAGTTCAGTTTTTAAGTAGATTACCGTTCCTCTATGACAGGCTTTTTAAGCCAGAAAAAGACAGGGTTAAGGGTATGGGTGTGAAAACTATTCCTGGAATTTAGCTTCCCTGTGTGTGACGCCTAGCCCGTGAGTTGTTCAAATGCACCAATGAAATGCATAGATTTAGGTAATTGCCATATAAAGAATAAGGAACTCGCCTATGTGTGTAGTGACGTATGTAGTGATGTATGTGCTTGCTTACTCGTGCATAAAAAGGCTGCAAAGGGAAGAGGCGGGGCTTCTTGCCTTAGTACTGCGCTGCATCATATGTGCCGGTGAGAGCCCCAGCTAGCTGGAAATAAATCCTCTTGCTGTTGCATACAGCCTGCCTTTTGTGGGTTCTTTTGGGAGGGTCTCGATCCGGATCCAACACCTCCACTCCCCACCCCACCTTGAGTTTGTTTCCTATGATTAAGAGTCTCTTAAGGTTTGTCTCCCACTCTGATCTCATTTTACTTTACTTTTCCTACCTTCCCCTTGGTTCATCTTTTTTCTTTCTTAAATTCCACGTATGAGTGAAATCATATATTTTTCTTTCTCTGACTTATTTTGCTTAGCATAATACCCTCTATTTCCATCCATGTCATTGTAAATGGAAAGATCACAACATCACATTTTATCCCTGTATTCTCTTTTCCTTTATGTGCAATGTGTTATGTTCTGCTTTAAGGAGACAGTGTTTCATAATCATGTGTTAATTAGGATACTCTTAGCTATAAAGCAAAAAAAAAATTCAAATGAAAATAGTTTAAACATCGATAAAGCTTTATTGTCCAACATAAAGAAGAGTTAGAGTTCTTTAGAGTCAAGAGTTCCAGTTGAGTTATTCCAATGGTGCAAGGTGACAGTGTGAACATATATGTTCCCATCACTTCTCCTTGCCATTTTCAGCCTGTTGGCATCACCCAGGACATGCCCCTCATGATATCAAGATGGCTGCTGTAATGCCAGCCCTCAAATTTTCATACAAGTGTGTTAAAAAGAAAACAAGTTTCTTCTCACCTATCTCTTTTTAAAAGAAAGCAAAACCTTTTATAGAAATCTCTAATAGATTTCCCCTTTATGCCTCACAGGTCAGGGTTGTATCACCCGGCCTTGCTTAAATCAAGCCTGTCAAAAGGAATTGAATTGCCTCTATTGGCTTGGACTGATCAATATTCATTCCTTGGGCCTTGCCTGGAGCCATCTTCCTTGAGCACATAAGAAGACCAACATGAAAAAAAAAATCAGGAATTTCCCATAAGTGATGAAGGAAACAGAGTTGAGGGGTTAGTTGTGTGATCCAGAATGTCTGCTGTAATTTACATTTGTATCTCAAACTCCAGCAGACCACTCTCCACTTAATAGGTCTTTTGAAATAGTTGTGGCAAGAAAACCCCATTATTTCTTGTACTTCTAAATGCCTATTCTATATCTCCACTTGAATTGCCATCAAACTCCCAAGAGCTAGGAAAAAGACATAGCATGGACTCTTCCTCACAACTCTCAGAAGGAGCCATCTCTACAGAAACCTGGATCCCAGACTTCCAGCCTCCAGAGCTGTGAGACAATAAATTTCTGCTGTTTAAGCCACTGGCTTGTGGTACATCGTTGCAGCAGTCCTAGCAAACCGACATACTTTCCACTGACTACTAGGTAAAATCCCTGTTCCAGGATCCAATTCTGACCTATTTTCGAGTATCTCCCACCATTCTGTTCTCTAGAGACAGCTTATATAGGATCTGGACCCTTCTCAGGGTTCTTGGAATATGACTTTAGGTGTTGCATGTGTTCCTTCACTTCTGGTCACATCACATTCTCCCTTTGAGAGTCAGCTCAACTGTCATCTTTTGGAGAGACCTGAGCAATCCTGTCTCCTAGAGGGAGTTTCCTCTCTTCTGTTTTCCCTTTACATTGTGTTCAAGACTGCACTGAAGCACTATTTCTATTGGATTACTTCTGTCTTTGTTTTATGACTGTGTCTCTCTGTCTAGATTGAGAGGACATTCAGAGAGGAAATGGTTTCCTATTTCCTTTTTTCTTTTTAGTGTCAAGCTCAGGAAGGTGGCTTAGGCGACCCAACAATCCTTGCTAGAATGTTACTAAGCAGCTGAAGAATTGAGTAAGCCCAATGGAAAGTGGCTGAGCGAGGAGTAGTAAGAACTTGGTTTTGTCTTTGCTGCTTACTTGCTGGATTATCTTGGGCAGATTCTTTAACCATTCTGGGCCTCTGGATTCCTCTCTTCAAAGTGGAGTGATTGGTCAGATCCCTCTAAGGAGTCCTTAATGGTGACCCATGGGATCTCCTCCCAAAGATATTCTTTTGTGGGATTCTCAAAGGAAGCCAAACTGAAATTGTAAATATTAAATGAAAGAATGTTGGGCAGATGTAAGTCAAAGAGCATTGTTTCCTAACTGAAGGGTCTGCTCCACTCTCCCACTTGTCCCCATGGAGCTAGCCCCCTCATTTGCCTCCTGGCAAGTCTGACTGTTACCCAAGGCCAAATGGTTGGGAAATCAGTTACAGGTATAGTTTTAAAATGAATAGCCATTAATTTGTGGTGGCCAGACTCTTTAGGACCACCTTCCCTTTTTCTGGCTGAGATTTCAGAGGCAGTTAAAAGGAGACTACTTAAGGAAATACACCAGCTTACAAGGACGTACTTGCAAAACCTGAATGGAAAAGCCCCCCAGGGTAAAAGGTGGAGCTTCCAACTGCACTTTCCCTCCTCCTCCTCCTTTCTCAGCACCTGAAATATCTCCTGGGGCAATAAAAGGCTGACTTAAAGAGACAGAGGATCTAGGCATGGTGGAGCCACCTGAGCTGTGGGTCTTTAGTGGAGAAACAGGTTTGGACTGCTGGTGAGCTTAATTTTATGAAAAAGACAAAAATCATTTTCTTCTTCCTGTTCTTCTCCTTCTCCTTCTTCTTCTCCTTCTTCTTCTTCTTTTGCAATGGCACCAATTGTGTTAGTTACTGATTAGTTCTCACATGGGAAATTCTTGGCTGGTTTTGCCATTTGTGAAAGCTCCCTTCACTTCAACACAATTCTTTGAGAGATGCTTATCTTGACAGCCTGGAGCAATTGTAGGAAATGTTCCCATGGTCTTTGTAACTAATTTGTCCGAGATATTTTGTATAATATTTGATTCACAACTTGTTAGCTTGTACAAATTGTTAGGCCTCCATGGCACATGGTGGTCTTGCTGTAAAATGGGTATAATGGTGCCTTTATTACCTCCTACATTTTATTTCTAACAAAACCATTCATTTATCTCACATAAAGTCTTCAAGTCAATGATGTTACCCTCAGTTTTAAGATTGACAATTTGTTCAAGTAAAATGTGACTTTAGTTTTGCAAAAGAATGCTTACTTAATTGACTTCAGAAGAGGAAAGGAAATCCCTATTGAACTCTGCATTGTCTTAGGTATGGTAGTGACAGCCTTGGGTTCTTTGAAGGTTCTAGTATGAATATTAATTCTAGTGACATTTCTTTCTCAGCCTTATTGCTGCATCTTTTCCCTTTGTATTTGCAATTTCATCTCCTCCCTCCCGCCCCCAATAACCAGGGAAGCTGATGTTATCATATCCACCTACCAGATAAGAGAATTGTAAGTGGAGGAGAGCAATGGTCCCAAGGTCACCCAATGGCAAGAAGCAGAGTCAATACCTAGAACTAAATCTTCTGACTCCACCTTCAGTGCTCTTGCCACCAGAGAGATTAGTCACAGAGTTGCTTTACCTTAACCCAAAGTGAAAAAGCATATTAGGTGTCTGCTATTAACCAAGCTTTCTGATAAATGTTGTTTAACTCCCAATCCCTGTCTAAAAGAAGCTCACAATTGAGTAGTCAAGATAAGATGCCTGCATTCATAGACCCGCAGGAAAGCAGAACGAGGATTGCCCAGGGGTGAGAAAGTGCTCAGCTCTAGGAGGGCATTTGAATATGTAGCTACGGAGGTTTGAATTTATTGGTAGGAATTTATTGGTAGGAACCACAGAAAGTCTTTGTTGAGTGTCTTGTGTTCAATAAGCTCTTCTTAAATACAACACAACAAAACACAACAACAACAACGTGGGAAGAACTTAGAGCAAGAATTTGCATCTCCACTCCCCCCCACTAGAAGCAAAATAGAGGAGGACAAACAAGGTGCAAAGGTCTGTTTAAGTCACAATGAATGAGAGGGAACTGGGACTCCCAACAGGGTCACTCCTCTTTGTTCTTTCTTTAATTTTTATTGTGCAGACATGGTAGAAGTTGGCTGGGTAGGAATTGCTGGTAGACCACAGGGGTTGCCCCTAGTTTTCATCCTCTTCTCTGGGCCACTACATTCAAGCCTATTGGCTCTTAGAGGCTATTTTAATCACGTCTCTTTTCTGCCTGGTCCTTTGAGAGTCGCCTTATTCCTGTGACTTTTTTAGGTGGTTAGCAGACCTGATGATACACAGAGTGTCTTAAAATGGCCTTCCATTCTGGGCTTTGCTCTCTCATCCCCTATTGCCGCTATGTGAGCATGTCCAGGTTAGCTCAGAGTGAGACAGCACTGCAAAACTGAAAGTCAGAGAGAGTCAGTACAGGGTAGGGGGAGAAATGGGACTGTCACTGCAACTCAACAGCATTCACCTACCTCCTCACTTACTTTTTGCACAACACCACACTCTCTCTGCAGCACCTATGCTGAATCTCATCCATGTCATTCAGGGTTACATGAATGAATTGTCCAACCCCTTGATCCAGTTGTCCTTCCTTTAAGGGTAGCCCTAATAACACCTCTTTCAGGAGACACCGAACACTTCTAAATCATACTAGTGTTTTTTTTTTTTTTTCTCCTCTGGGTACTAGTGTTTTTTTTCTTACTCTGGGTACCTAGAGTGCCCATACTAGTGTTTTTTTTTCTTACTCTGGGTACCTAGAGTAAATGAAAATGAGGACTCTGATTAATACACTGTCTTTTGATAGACTGTTTTATTTGAATGTCTCCTTCAAGCAAATATATAGCAGACAGGGATTCTGGGGAACAAGCGGAGAGATGTTTGGGGTCCCAAGTAGCCAGAAACTCCCAAGGTAGAGAAGAATCCCCACAGACACCTAGAGCTCTCCAAAGTTGACTCCTTAGAAACTTCGAGAAAAGCTCTTATCCAGACAGGCATCATGGAGATTAGTGGGGAGCCTCATGCATAGGGCAGGATGAGACAGGGAATTGTGGGTAGATATTTGGTAAAAGGGAAATTGAATTTGTGGGCAATCAGGGCATTGTGTCATTGTCAAAACAGTAATGCATGCAGCTCTCCCTTACTTTTTACCGGCTTTGTGCCTTCTCAGTAGGTAGGAAAGGGAATAATTTACCCAAGATCAAATAGCTGCTCAACAGAAGAAATACAGTTTGAACCCAAGCCTGATTAGCCCAGAGCCCAGCACTTTTCTGCTCTGCCTCTTCCAAGCTATATCAATATAATTGTCACTTCCAGCTGTGAAACTACCTCATCTAATTAGACTAGGCTCCACCCCATGGGGCCAAACCACTGGTGGGAAAGGTAGTTGTGGAGAAGAGTCCTTGGAGAACTTGCCTGTAACCTCAATGAGAGAAGAGTACCTGGTTTCTCATGTCCTACTTTCTACCTCTCCTACCTGTCTTAGTTGGCTAGAGCATTGGGTGCTGGAACATAGTGGTACTACTGGGGAAGAAGGAACAGAGATTCTAGCTCTGGCTCTGCTCTGTGACTCTAAAGTCACAAAATTACCTTGATTAGAGTTACTTTGACTATAAAATGAGGGATTTGGCCAACAATCAGTCTAAAATACAACTATTTGGCATCTCCGAGGGCTAACGGATGAATCAGAGTCAAGAGAGACACAGAGAAGGGTGAGTCCCAGCCTCCAAGGAGCACAGAAACCATGCCTAGTGTCATTTGACACAAGTCAAGCTGTAGTGAGAGCTGTGACAGAGGTGTGGTCAAACTGTGGGGGCAACAAAGAGAGAGACACCTGCAGGGAGGGCTGGAGGGCAAGGTTGTCCCAGAAGTGGGCAGACAGGAAGCTTCAAGAATGAGTGTGTGTGGGTTTTTTTTGTTGTTGTTTTGTTTTGTTTTTAAGAAGGATAGATATGGGTCTTATTTCATGTAAATATGTCTAATAACTGTCAAAGTGCCCATGACATTGTGGGTCTTGATGCCTGCTTACTGACTAAATGAAGAAAGGAGGGTGAATAAATGAATGGCCATTTCAGCCATAGACATGATCATTTCCATTGTTTATGTGCTCAGCAGGGCAGTAAAAAATAGTTTTTTTGTGCTTTATAATCTGGCCAAACGTTCTGCCATACATGGAAAAACACTGTACTTTTTTTTTTTTTTGAGTTTAAGAACAATGCTTATCATAAATATTTGGAATGTGGGGGAAATTATAAAGGTGTGGCTAATATATTACTCAAAGGTGATCAGTCTTAGCATTTGGTATATATTCTTCCAATCTTTTCCCAATGTGTACACACATATATGCATGCGCGTGTGCACACACACACACGCACACACACACACACACACACACACATTCTAATACTTTTTTTTTTTAAATCCATACATAGAATGTAAATATGTTCAGACAGGAAACAAAATGAGAGAATGAGATTGAGTAATGTCCTGTGATTTTTATATGAAAATGGAACCCATGGTAAAATCAAAAGGGGCGTCATCTAGCATTTTAAGCTAATACTCAAAATAAGAAAATCAAATAATACATTATATGTTAATTAAAAAAACAAAACAGTAAATAAAAAAATAAGAAAATCATCTCCTTTTCCCCTAATATACCCTTTATTTTCTTTGCAAAACCATGATGATATTAGTGGAAATGGTAGTAATCACCATTCATTAACCCCCTCCCACCACATGCCAGGCAGTGTGCAAAGTACTTCACACATCTTTAAAAAAGATCTTATTTATTTATTTATTTATTTATTTGACACAGAGAGAGAACACAAGCAGGGGGAGAGGGAGAAGCAGGCTCTCTGCTGAGCAGGGAGCCCAACACAGGGCTCAATCCCAGGACTCTGGGATCATGACCTGAGCTGAAGGCAGGTGCTTAACTGACTGAGCCACCCAGGAGCCTCATATACTTCATACTTCATTAACCTTTTTTCATATTATCACAACTTTGCAAGTTGGGTAATGTGTCTCCATTTTATTTTATTTTATTTTTTAAATTTTTTATTTATTTTTTTCCTGTCTCCATTTTATTTTTTATATATTTTTAAAAGATTTTATTTATTTGTTTGTCAGAGAGAGAGAGAAAGAGAGAACACAAGTAGTCAGAGAGGCAGGCAGAGGCAGAGGGTGAAGCAGGCTCCCCGCTGAGCAAGGAGCCTAATGTGGGACTTGATCCCAGAACCCCGGGATCATGACCCTAGCCGAAGGCAGCTGCCTAACCAACTAAGCCACCCAGGTGTCCCTCTGTCTCCATTTTAAAGAGAAGGTTTAGAAGGTTACCAGATTTACTCAACTGGGAACCCGGGCTTGTCCAACTCAAAGCCAAATACTTGAAAAGCCTTCACGGATATCAGAAGTGGTGTTCTGGAGGTCTATACACAGGACTGAGCAGCAGACTTTGGAATGTCATAGGATCCTTCCATAAGTTTGCTTATGACTTTGCTTTGACTCTGTGATGGAGCTGGCAGTGGGCTCTTCCAGCCAGGTGTTGGTTACTGTGCCTGTTAAAGTCCCTGGGCTTACCTCTCTGACAGCATTGACTCTCTGAGTTGCAGCAAAGTGTCCTGGTCAAAAGTCTCTGTGATCTCCTTGCCAATAGCCTGCATCGGTTGCCAGCTATGTGAATAACCAATCTTGGATCTACAACTCAGGCAAGATAGTATAGGTCAGCTATCATCGGACTGCAATCACTCGGAGACTGAGAAACTCAATGGGAGAATGAACCAGCTGAGCCCAGTCAACTCATAGGAACATGAAAAATAATGATAATTTACACTTTTATTTGGGGGATATTTTGTTACACAGCAATAGATAATCATAGCAGTGACATTAAGTTGAGTGGAAATTCAGACCTAAAGGAAGTTCTCCAGGAAATTTTTTCCAGTAAGTGGATTTTTGGCTTTAAAATAAATTCATATGTGGGAAAAGTTGTTTTTGACTATTATACAACCGGTCACTTCCATTAAATGTTGGCAATGAGGGATTTTTCTGTATCTATATTGGCAAGAGGCTCCGTGTAGGCAGACATTTCAATAGATTGTGGTTTGGCAAAACCATTAGTGTATTTAAAAAAGGGGAAAACATAGTGTTCAGAGCCAAATAACTTATACAGATTCCTGAAGAATAAAACATGAGAAAATAATTATAATTTTTTTAAAGATTTTATTTATTTATTTGAGAGAAAAAATGAGAGAGAGAGAGTGAGAGGGGGGAGGAGCAGAGAAAGAAGCAGACTCCCACTGAGCAGAGAGCCCGATGCGGGACTAGATCCTGGGACTCTAGAATTATGACCTGAGCAGAAGGCAATCGCTTAACCAACTGAGCCACCCAGGCACCCCTATAAGTTTTTTTGAGAGTAGATTAGGCTACTGGATAACTGTAATATGGGATTTTAACAGGCAGACCTTGTTGGTCTAGTCTTAGTTTCTTATATGGTAACATTCTAGGCCAGTGGATTGAGAGAAAGTAGACTTGCATTCTTGAACTAATTTGCGCTTGGCCATGATATATTACTCTTTTAAAGAACCATGATAAAGCAATCTAATGCTTTACCTAGAGTTTGTATGGATACTCTTTACTCAGATTCTGTGATTTTTTTTTTCAGGTTCTGATAGTAATTTATTGAGTCCATGAAGGAATTTGCAAGTTTGTTTTAATGATCTGGAATATTTTAAATAGTCTTTGAAAGTTTGTTAGAATCCTCTTGTTAAAACAGCCTAGAGATATGTGTGTGTGTGTGTGTGTGGGTGGGTGTGTGGGTGTGTGTATTTCAGGGGGGCATGAAGGAGAAGAGGAGTTGGTGATGACTTCTAGAATTCTCACTTACACATTTGTTTGAATAGTGCCATTGCTTAAAATAGGGAACTCTAGAAGAATATCAGGATTGAGTGAAAATCTCATGAATTTCATTTTAGAGAGATGTTCACTTTCAGATTTTGGCTGGAGAGGAGACTAAGAATGGTCATACACTTGCCAAAAAGGATGCCTAGGAAATGTGTATAGAAGCTGTATTAATTTACTAGGGCTTCTATAACAAAGTACCACACACTGGGTGGTTTAAACAACAGATATATTGTCTCATAGTTCTGGAAGTTAGCAGTCTGAATTTAAGGTTTTGGCTGAGTTGGTTCATTCAGACAGCTCTAACAGAGAATCTTTTCCAGACTCTTCTCCAGACTTCTGGTAGTTCCTTGGCTTGTACTACCATAAATCCAGTCTTCCCACACCAGTCTTCCTGCATGTGTCTGCGTGTTCTTATGAGGACGCCACTTATATTGGATTAGAACTCACTCTAATGACCTGATTTTAATTTTATACCTCTACAAAGACCTTTCCTCCAAATGAAATCATTTTCTGGGATACTGGGGCTTAAGACTTCAATATATGAATTTTGAAGGGAGGAGTACAATTCAATTCATAACAAATATCAAGTATGCTATTCTAACTTAGAGCTTATGTTTGTTTGAGGGTAGTTTATGGTGTGGGGTATTAAAGATTGCTTGAGGAAGTGTGCTCCCCCTCAACCATTCTTGTTGTTGACACTAATTTGTTCACTGTATATGAGTTTGAGGTGACTTCAAGATATTCAAAAGGACATTTTAGATTTTATATATTTATGTGTTCACATAAGACCACATAGTGGATGACTCCATTTATATTAAATGTTCTGAATAGGAAAATCCACAGAGACAAGTTAGTCATTGTTGAGGACTGGGGCTGAGGGTAGGATGCAGACTGACTGCAAATCAGTACAGGGTTTCTTCTTGGGGTGACCAAAATATTCTAAAATTTGATTATGGTGATTGACATACACACACACACAACTCTGTGAATATTCTAAAAACTATTGAGTTGTAACTCTAAGTGAGTGAATTGTATGTTTTCTAACTCATATCTCCATAGATCTATTTTAAAAAAGCAAATGTTAAGTCAGCAATTGGATGTAAGGGTGTCTGGGTGAATTTCAAAGTCATAAGACTTTTGGTCATGAGATACTAAGACCCTGCCTCCCTTTAACTCTCTGGATCTGCTTTATCCTTTGTAATATGAGGATACTGGAGCTTATAATAGATGATCCCTCTATGATTCAACTAAAAGCATCACCTGATACCCTTCTTTCACCTGCAGACTAGCGGACTAGACTAGAGCAGACTAGTTTTTAGACATTGGACTTTGGAGTAACAGATCTCAATTTGCATCCAGCTCTTCCATCTGCTAACTCTGCAACTTGAGGCAAATTATTGTACCTCTCTGAAGTGTGATCTCCAAATAGGGCTATGGAATGGGAATAATATAGTAATTGCCTCCTCATGGGACTCTCAAGAAGGTTTAATATGATAATATTCTAAGGGGCTTAATGAGCATCTTGCTCATGGTCAGTCAATAAAAGGCAGTGGACAGCTATTATTATCAGCATGAATTTCCTAGGATCAAGACTAACAACTCTACCAAAATGGCTAGATGATTCTTTTTTAACAGGAGTTGAGTTGTCCTTTCATGTTTGATGCTCTGTCAGTTACACATCCTACATAATTTTTAATTTTTTTAAATAATTTGACACAGTAGCATCTGTGTTAGTCCAGAACATATTTTTCCTCACATTCCTCCCACAGTCTGGTAAGCTCTTTGTGTTATCAAATAGTCAGTTTGCCTCTGTTTTCAAGAGGCACCAAATGTCATGTAGAATGTGACAAATTTGTGATCATTAATAGTAATCTTTATTGATGCAAATATATCTATTTAGTATTTATTGAACACCTATTTTGTTCAAAACAATATGCTGAGCACAGAGAGGGGCACGAAGATGAGCAATATAAGGATGCCACTCTCATGAATCCCATGGTTTAGTGGTGGAGATACTCCCAAGTATCCAGTCATGTATCAAGTATTTTCTGAGCTCACAATGTGGATGGAAAGACATACCTGTAATTAATGGATGTATGAACCAAGTGCTGATGACCCTGGAAGAAGGGAGTGATTAAGTCAATGTGGAGAGGTTATGGATGCCAGATGGTCAGGTGGAAGAGGGGCATTCTGGACTGAAATTGGGGAACACAGTGAACTTCTCACTATTCTACAAATAAGTCATGCCCAATTGTGACATGACACCAGGACAGGATTCATGGCTAGGTAGAGGTGCTTCTGAAATGAAGCACAGGGTTTGGAGATTTAGTGCAGGGACCCGGGAGGCTGACCACAGGAAGGGATTGGGTTGGGTTATAAAAGAACCTCATGCTAAGAGAAGACAAGAAAAACTCATTCATTAAGCATCTGCCTTTGGCTCAGAAATGAAAATCCCAGAATTATGCATAAGAATAAATGTGTGTATGTGTATGCATGTGTGTACATGTATGTGCTGGAGCAATCTAACAGGCTGCCCTTTTCCTACTTTTTACTTGATGTTTTCAACCACAAATTTTGCATGCATTGATCAATAAATTGCTTTTTTTTTTCAGTATTTGAGCAATAGACAGCGTATAGTTTCAACATCAAGCTCTCTGCTGACTCATTTGTCTCTCAGCAACTGAGATTATTTTCATTGTCAATAACATTAATTGCACCTACCATTCATTATTTTCCCCTCCTTATAACATTCTCTCCACATATGCTTGCATTTGGGTGGCTAGAGACCAGTGACTACAGCCCTGAGTTTTCACCATCTGGCAAGCAGAGCTCTGGAAGTAAGGTCAGACTCTTGGGTTTTCCTGTGGCTCTGCCTCCCACCTTATGTGCCCAGAACTGAATTCATAAACCATTCTCTGGATGGTTTCTGGATGCAAGGAAGTATGTTTACTTTTACCAAAAAATTCTTCATTTCAAAGGGCTGGGGTGAGGTTTGCAGAAAAGAAGAGAACTGGAAGAAACAAACCTTATGTTATCATTGAAATGGAACCTGGACCTTAGGTTCCAAAGACCCGTATCTGAATCCCAGGTCTGCCACTTAAACTTGCTGGGTAACTTGAGCAAATCACTCTCCTGTTCGAGTCTGAGCTTCCTCCTCCTCTACAAAATTAGGATAGTAATATTTACCTTACCCATTGTTGAGGGTTGAACATGAGGCTCTGTATATAAAGCAGGCATTCCAGACTCTAGCTCAAGGTTGGTCCCTATTCTAGAAGTCCCAAGAGAAATGGCAGACTTTAGAAAGTCAGTGTGTCAAGGGAAAAAAAGAGTAAAATCCACCCTTGAAGATTAAACTAGGATAGCCTGTATGGTTTTATACAGACATGAAGATTGCTTCTGGTTAGTGGACAAGGTAATCAAAAGAAAAGGTAATAAACATCTATTTGTACGTTGCAATCATATTTATCACAGAACAACATGTTCATTGTATTAGAAGTACATCAGGGGCACCTGGGTGGCTTCTTCATTAAGCGTCTGCCTTTGGCTCAGGTCATGATCCCAAAGTCCTGGGACAGAGCCCCGCATTGGGCTCCCTGCTCCATGAGAGCCTGCTTCTCCCTCCCCGGGTCCCCCTGCTTGCGTTCCCTCTCTCGCTGTGTCTCTCTCTGTCAAATAAATAAATAAAATCTTAAAAAAAAAGTAGAAGTACATCAGAACCAAGAACCACTGGGAGGATAGGAATGGGCCCATCTCCAGGGCTGGCTTCCTGGGTATGCATCCTGTGTAGTTACACAGAGTTTCCTGTTGGAAGGCTCAGGGGTCTGCTGTTACCATCTTTTTTTTTTTTTTTTCTGAACAAGGAGCCTCTCAATTTTATTTTTCTCTAGGCTCCACAAATTATGGAGTCCGTCCTGGTCATATCTTTACATTATCACTTCCCTCACTCCTTCTTAATTCCATCTTGTATAGTTGAATTCACAGAAGATAAATGATTACATGATATGTCACTGTCAGAATAACTATCATATGCAGTACCCTAGTGCAGTCTCAAGTGCACCCTGGGAGGTTGGTATAATTGTCCCACTGGATACATGTATAATTTGCTCAAGGTCACACTATCAGTGAGGGTTGTGATCATGACTGGTACATCTGCCTACTCTTGCTGCTCTATCATGATGAATGAAACACACACACACACACACACACACACACACATGAAAAGTAATTCCAGTTCAAAAATAACAGAGTGGCAAACACCCCATAGAAGGATGTTTGGACTAAACTGATGTGCCAGCCCACACTGGACCCAGTAGCACATAATTTATTTATGTTAAATTTTCCCAGTTTTGTGCTTGCTTCCTGACACAGAATCTGTGGAACTTTACTCATCACTGTGGTCCCAGCATACTGTTTGGCATGTAGAATATGCTCAATAAAAATTTGCTGAATGAATAATATGCCTGCCCCATTCTTCACTCAGCATTTACTTGGATTTCTTTTTCACAGGTTCATACCTTTGTCCTCTTTTCTAAGACTTGTTTGACATGAGAAGGTTCTTTAGCAGCTTAATGTCTGATATATGAAGCAAAAAGCCCCATGATCATTACAAACAAAAACTTCAATGACAACACTTCATGTAAAACTTTGCTGTTTTATTATGTATTTTAATGCTGTTGGAACAGTCCAGTTACCAATTTTATTCTCCACTGTCTTGGGAGTGCCTTAGAAAAGGCCTTAGGAGGGAAGACTCCTTTTCCAGGTTGCTATATATGTATATATTTTAGAATTACTTTATTGAGGTGAAATTGCCATACAAAAACCTGCACATACTTAATGTTTACAAATGGTAGACTGGAGATAAGTATCCACCCATGAAGCTATCATCATAGTCTATGCAATAAACATCTAGTTCCCTAAAGTACTTCCTCTTTATTTGTTATGATTAATTTTTTTTGTGATAGGAACACAACATAAAGAGACTGTGGACTCTGAGCAACAAACTGAGGGTTTTGGAGGGGAGAGGGGTGAGGGGTTGGGTGAGCCTGGTGGTGGGTAGTGAGGAGGGCACGTATTGCATGGAACACTGGGTGTGGTACATGAACAATGAATCTTGGAACACTGAAAAAGCAAAATAAAAGTATTTGGGGGAAAAAAAGATCTATCCTTTTAGCAAATGTTAAAGTACATAACACAGTTTTGTTAACTATAGACACTATTTTTCAAAAACCCATGTTATCAGTGTCTCCCCATGCCACCTGCGGACTAACATATTCCCTCAGTGTCATTCTTCACTCATACCTTACTCTGCCCCTCGGTCAATATATCACGAAAGGCTACTGATTCTTTCTCCTAAATATCTCAACACTACTCTTCCTCGCCATGACCTCCCACTTCTCCAGCTAGGATCTCACTTGTCTCCTTCCTGGACTGATCCAATGTCTTCCTGGCAGGTCTTTGCCTCCTTACAGTGAAGCCACCATATGGCAGCTGGGGAGCCCTTGCCAACACAGGTCTCTAACTTCAGCACCCTCTGTTTTTCTTTTTTTTTTTTTTTTTTTTTAAAGATTTTATTTATTGGACAGAGAGAAACACAGTGAGAGAGGGAACACAAACAGAGGGAATGGAAGCGGGAGAAGCAGGCTTCCTGCTGAGCAGGGAGCCCGATGTGGGGCTCGATCCCAGGACCCTGGGATCATGACCTGAGCCGAAGGCAGACGCTTAACGACTGAGCCGCCCAGGTGCCCCCAGCACCCTCTGTTTAAAAGGCCTCCCTGGTTTCTCACTGCCTGCAGGAAGAGTTGGCCCCACTTGGCCTAGCATTGGAGGTCCTTACCTTACAGCTCCAAACTCGCTTTCTTGTTGGTTACCATGTATAAACCCACTCTGGTATCCTTACCTAGGTACACTCTGATACGTAATTCAGTGCTCAGGTGAGATCAACACCTTTGGGAGTGTGGTGAGAGAGCAGTTAAGCTGTGATAATGCAGGGCCCTACTGCGAGCGCTGGTGGCCTCTGTCAACCTTACTGGACATACTACTGGTCTCTGATAGTCCCACTCGAAGCAATGGAGCTAAAAAGCTGCCAGAACTGTCCCTTGCTGGTCTAAAATAGTAGCCTTTATACCCCTGACCCAGCCAGTCCTGGGGAGTGTGCTGCTCTTGGAATGGGTGATTATGGGCCAAGCAGCTCTCCCAAGCAGAGACCACTCCAAAGGAGGTGACAATGAGTGGGGCAATGAGTCCCTCCCTCCCAGAGGAAGGATTAGGAGTGCACCTCCACCTGTCCTTCACTTACTCTCCTTTTGCTCTACAGAACTTTTGCTCCTTTTTTTTGTGACTTCATGCTTTTGGCTTATGTATTCTGTTGGAAATGCACTTTGCCTACTACTTTCTCCCTTTCATCTGATACTTTCAGTTTCCCTTTCTGACTGATATCAATTACTGACTCCTCTGGAAGCCCCCACTCACTCTCCCAGGCAGAATCAATTGGAATTTCATGCGCTCAATTAAGATATCCCCTTTTTTTGTGCCCTGGTGGTACTTAATGCGTCATTTTATTATAGCATTTACCATATTGCTTATTTATTCACCTACTTGATCATTCATTTGTTCCTTCACTGGTAATTAATCAAGCCCTTGCCTGCCCTGTGCCCAGTGTTCTGAGAAGCACTGGGGACACAATGAGCAATATTTTGATTTGCTGACAGAAATTAATCAATAAGTCATGCAAAATCTGTATAATTCTAGGCTTCATAGCCTTTAGGTATGAAGAAGTTCATGGAGCTGGGAGATTTTACAGCAGGATGTTTGACCTGGTCAGGCAGGTTGAGGAGATGGCCCGGAGAAGTGTAATTGTGAGACAGCCTGGAGAAGGAAGAGAGGAAAAGCCTTTTGGGTGGACAGTAAAGAATGCACACAAACCTGGTGGCCAGAGAGTGGATGGGGAATGAGAAGACAGAAAGAACTTTGATGAGGGCCAAGAGAACACTAGACACAATGCTATTGTGATTGGTAATGATGGTGTGAAAACTTATTGCCTGCCTTCGATGCTTGGTGGGAGTCATGAGAAGGTTTTGAGCAGGGGCGCCTGGGTGGCTCAGTGGTTAAGCCTCTGCCTTCGGCTCAGGTCATGGTCTCAGGGTCCTGGGTTCAAACCCCGCATCGGTCTCTCTGCTCAGCGGGGAGCCTGCTTCCCCCCCTCTCTCTGCCTGCCTATCTGCCTACTTGTGATCTCTCTCTCTGTCAAATAAATAAATAAAAATTAAAAAAAAAAAAGAAGAAGGTTTTGAGCAAAGGATTGAAGTGATCAGATTATAGACCTGAAAACATGTGTCTGGCTTCCCTGTGGAGCAGATTGGAAGAGGGTGAGGAGGCCAGGGGAGACTATGTGGAGGCTGTTTTTAGTCAACCATTGGGGTAGGGCAGCTTGGAGCAAGTCCCCTTTACCCTTGGAATGGGGCAGATCTAGAGCAATTCAAGAGAAACATTGGTAAGCTTTGGTGATTGTTTTGTATGCGACTAGGAATGATGGAAAGGGAGATGTTAGAGCTACCTTTGGATTCCCACTGATCTCTAACCTTTTTCAGTTCAAAATCCCAAGAGAATGCTAGATCACTCAGGAGAGTGGTCTCCTCCACTCAGGGGAGTGGTCTCCATATGTATGCATATGTACACATACAACATTTTGCCTGTCACTTCAGGGAGATACATAGAACTTCTAAAGCCCATTCATGAGGCCCAGCTGGGGAAACAAATTATATCTTATTCTTTGCTATGCCTCCAGACCCTACTCTAGAAAACAGCATAAAATCTTGCATTTGGTACTTGTTTGTTGAAGCAATTAATAAGGGTAAGAAAAGACGGAGGGTACTGTGAGGCTCCTGATGGTTAATTCTCTGCCTGTTCTGCTGCGATGTGGATGTAGGAGTTTTAATAGAAGAGCTGCAACTTGCATGTCTATGAACCAACTGCTCATTAGCTTGCAAGGCAGCATTAGGTGGAAAAGTCCACAAATGGACTCATGAGCCTCCAGGTGGTAGAGAGGAATAAATTTTAAAGTATTAAAGCTCCAAAGACCAAAGATTTGTCTGCAGCAGATGTCTCTCCACAATGCTAAGTGCTTTGGACTGAAGAATAAAACTGTCTGCTTTTATTTTATGTGGGGGAGTGCATCATTTGGAGATGAAGCCAGTCTGCCTATGGCTGGGTGGATAAGTTAAGTTAATGTCTTGCATCTCATGATTCATTTGTACCTTGTGGAAGAAGCAGAAATGGTAATTGTGTTCAGGGACAGAGATTTAGAACAGAATCATGCCTTTGCAGATAAGGCATTTCAGGAGGTCAATAAAGATAAGCAGGAAAGAAATGCATAGAAGTTTTAAGAAAGATTTACTTTATACATATTATCCTAGGCAAGGCTGGAGTTTTCTTTTTATATCTTGGGTGGCCACATGCTTGGGGTAGGAAGAACTGTCATCTGAACCATGGACTCTTCAAGGGGTCTTAGTGGTCACCTGGTTCATCTATGTATGATCAGGAATTCCCTCTGTAGTGCCCTTTGCAGATAGTCTGTGGTTCCTCTTGCAGCTGCCCTAATGAGGTTCCATTGTCGAATAACTGATATAAAGTCCTGCCCTGACTTTTCAGTGGATACTAAGAGTGGCACATAGGCTTTAAATTGTGTAATAGTTCTAATTACTTGACAGTGCCTGCCTAGAGTAGGAGGATTCCAGAGCTGAGTCTGGATTAAAGAAAAAAGAAAAAAAAAAAGAAAAAGAAAAAAATAAAACAACAACAACCAGTAATTGATCAATGTCTGTCACAAGGGAGGGAGGATGAGGAATGGTACCCTGGAAGCCAAAAATGTTCTGAACTTGTCATCCTTGAGTTTGATTCTTCAGCTAATTAAGTCAACTTTTATTTATTGAGCGTCTACTATGTACCAGTTGTGGTCTTAGGGTCTGGGGGTGTGAATCCAGTGGTTATTTCTCAATCCTCATTTATTCTGCCCTCTCTGCAAAATGAGCCGGAGTTGGCCACTTTTTCATTCTTAAGATACACCCTTTCCTCAACCCTGGTCTGGCTTCCCTGAAACCATATTCTCTTTCCTCCCATCTCACGGGCTGTATTGCTCCTCAGTTTCCTCCTCTTCTCTATCTTAGAGGTAGAGGTGAGGGTGAGGGACCACAAGATTTGGTCCCAAATCTCTTTTTCTTTTCTATCTCACTCTATCTAGTCCAGTCCCATCCATGTTTCTAATTGCCGAGTATATGCTAATAACACTCAGGTTTCTATCTCTAGCCCCACAGGGAAACCTCTATAACCATCTACTACTTGGTAACTCTGCTTAGATATCTTAAATGCCCCTCAAACATAAGGGAACTATTGATTTCCCATATTGCCTCCAACCCTCACCCATCCAAAGATAACTTTGTTCGTTTGCCAGTCTTTGCATCTCAGGAAATGCCTCTGTTTCCAACACTTCTCACTAGTCTATCCATGCCAATCTACCCCTTGCCTAATCCCAGGCCATCCTCATTCTTGCCTGGAATCCATCAATAGACTTCCACCTGCTCTCTCTGTTTTGATACTTGCCTCCCTTCAGTTCACTGCCCGCACAATAAGAAGTTTTAAAAATAAATATTAACAAGATCATGTACGTTGTTTGTTTAAAATACTCCCAAAACTTCCCTGTGAAGAGAATTCAGGAACCTTCCCTCAGTTCACAGGGTTGACTTTAGTCTGTGTGCATCTCAGATCTCACCACTCTTACTCTTCAACCACTCACTAGCCTGCTTTCTCTTCCTCCAAAAATCTATGCATGTTTCCTCTTCAAGGACTCCATATTGTCTGTTCCTCTTGCTAGAATATTCTTCTTCCTGATCTTTCTGAGGTTGGTTCCTCCTTGTCTCTTAGGTCTTAGCTTAAATTGTACCTTGCAGTATATCTTTATCGTCTCTTGTCTGGATGACTGAAGGCAACTCCCTGCTGGCTTCTGCCTCTATCTCCCACTCCCATTCCCTCTCCACACCTCACAGATTTCATTCAGCCTGGCTGACTCAGCCTAACATGGTCTAGCCCCTCCCAGCCTTCCAGCCTCATCGTCACGGGATTCCTTGCCTCACAGGTTATATTGCCCTCTTTGCTGAGCTGTGGAATGCCTCTGAATTTTTTCACATGCTATTTCTCCCACCTGTATTCTCTGCCTTCCTTTCTTCTAGATAGCCTCTACTTCTCTCGGACACAATTTAGGAAAGCACCACCATTCCTGGAAATGCTTATTTTAGTCTTTCCTTACCTGAACTTCCTCTACTGGGCTTACGAAATCATGTGGGGGCTATTTGGTTGTTTTGTTGCCTGTTTTCTGGTCTCTTTTCTGATGGTTGTCTTAGAAACAAGGATTTGTACGTATGGCCTTATCTTTATCCCCAGCACCCAGCATAGACCTTTGCACCATAATAAACATTACGTAAAGCTTTCCTGACAGGATTTCTGGAAGACTGAAGTGAGATGGCTTTCTGCTGGGTGGATCATAGCCAGTGTTATACCCGACTCCAGAATTCATGAATTCTAAGTGAGGGCTGACCTCTGGGGATAGAATGAATGATGTCATCCTGAGGGAGAGGCTGCTAGTGGATCCATTGTGGAGAATCAAGTTTGGCTCTCCTGGCACAGCTCAGCCATGAGTTTTGGATCCTGCAGTAGTTCAGGTTCCAGTGTTTGACATGGGGGCTGAGGAAAGGACAGAGCATCAGCAGAAGGTGGAAATGAAGGTAGAAGGGCAGGAGAGGCTCAGGTCCCTCAGGAAGTATTGTTGTGTCCAGCCTGGTATGGCTGCCCCCTTCTCTGGGATTTACCTCTTATAAGCAATGGAGTCTAACTGGCCATGTTTCTACTTAGTGACCCTGCCCATCTGGCCATACCTGATCGAGTCAGAAGTATGCATCCAATGCCATCTGGGCCAATGGGATTCTCCATCTTCTAGAATTTAATATTTAAAATGGAAACACAGAGTCTGGAAGGTGGTGGTACTGAATCAGGCTGATGGCAACATCCTAGAAAGAAAAGCTCCAGACTCCTGCTGTTGGGACATGTCCATTTTCTTTCCCTTCCTGAGTCAGATCTTGATTCTGTGATATAGCCCAGTAAAGAGATAGGGGAGGTGGAGTAGGGATGAGAGAGACCAGATGTTTTCTGGAGAGTGGGCCAGTCTTCTAGGAGTGGAGGATGCAATGAGAGAAGAGCCAGGAGTAGATCTCAACTCACCATCTTGAACTAAGCAAGTGTCTATTCCCTATAGCAAAATTAAGGACTTCCAGAAAGGCAAAGCTGGAAGCGTTTTATTCATGAGGACATTGTGACCCAGAACAACATCCTGACTTGCTGAGGCTCCTGCATTCAGTTAATGGTTAGATCAGATCCCAGCCCAGTGCTCTTCCCACCATTTCAGTTATCTTCAGTCTGTTGAGTTGGGCTCAGCTCATCTGTCCACATGGATTCCTTGTGCTCCCCTCCCATGTTAGCTGCAGCTGATTACCTCTAGGGTCCAGGGGCTCAGGGTTAACCCGGGCTGTGTGGTTGCCAGGGGAGTATGTTCATCTAGGTCATCTGCCAACTTAAGGATCCAAGGGACCATCCCTTAAGATTGTGGGGCTCACAACTATAAAATGATAATCACATGGCAGGACACTGGCACGGAGGAACATCCACCATAATAACATGATGTGATGTGAGCGGCGTGGGGGTGGTACCTGCATGCTGCCCCACCCGCACACGCCCTGCTAGGCCTGCAGCATTCTAGCATGGCTGCATTCCTGGCCTCAGACGTCACCCTGGTTATATTGCTTCCAAATTTGGTTGGATGCAATAAGTGTACTCTTCTTTCCAACCAAGTCAGTCTGTCCAAAGTGGGAGGATGTGTGTTCTTTCTGCATCAGGCAGATTGCCATGGAGACCTTGAATCAGGCAGTGCTCCTGTCTGACTTCCACAGTTGGTGTGAAGTCGTTTCCTAAAAGTATGATCTGAAGTTTGCTTGAATCAGAATCTCTTGGTGTGATTATGAGAATGCGGATAATTAGGCCTCTTGCAGACCTACTGAATCATCATTTCTACATTATTAACAGGTTCCTCAGATGATGAGGGCTGTCCGTCTCGGGAGTTCACGGGGGTTGGAAAAAGTGGTGAGTTTAGGCTGGGGATATAGTGGTTTCCCGCCCCTGCTGCAGCACTTCCTAGCTGGTTGACTTTCTTGTGTCACTCACCATTTCTGAGTATCCTTCGAAAGAAAGGAATGCATCTTATTTATATTTATCTCTATTCGGTACCCAGGACATAGGTGGCCCTTAACTAGTGTTGAATGAGTGCATGCATGAGCAAAGATCTTAACCCACGCTGCACCTGTTGAATGAACTAACTCAGGGAAGACACCTGTGCAGAGTCCTACATCCGGTAGGTGCTTGGCAAGTGCAGTTCTCTTCCATTGCCCTGAGGACAGTGGCTTATCATCTGCAGGTAACTTGAGTAGAGACACAGTAGAAGTGTGGAGGAGATGACACGTGCTCAGAGACCTTTCTGAGACCCAGAGGTGATAGGCGCTTCCCAGGAAAATCCATACTTTCCTTTTTATTCTGATTCCTGTGACCCTCTGTCCACTGTCCTGGGAATCACCAAACCAGTGAAGTTTGACCAAGGCCAATCATGGAGGAGAGGGCCACAGCTGCCAGTATGTCATCTTGGGGCTGGGGAGGCTACCCGCTGGATGCCAGGTTTGTGCCCAGAGGTGGAAGAGCATCATGGCTGCAGTAAGCAGCTCAGGGTGAGGGGCATTTAGATGGATGATTAAGTTGGTGATTTGAGGTCCTGGGCATAAATAAATTAATCCTGGTCTTAACAGGTGATACCTTTGGGAAAAACAGCTGATTTCTTCTAGACTCAGTGATTTTATCTGCGAACGGGTCATAATGTACCTTCCCTAAGTACTCCTGGCATTTTTGTGAGAATCAAATGAGGTAATGAGGATATAATTATTGTCTCCGTATAGACCATATTATGATGCTTTCTTCTGAAAGTGTTGTTCCCAGACCAGCAGCATTGGCCTCAGTCAGGAGCTTATTAGACATGCAGAATCTTAGGCTCCATCCCAAACTTCCTGAATCAGAATCTCATTTTTACATGATCCCTAGGTGATTTTAAATACACATTGGAGCTTAAGAAGCAAAGAGTAACCGATTTTAAGGAAGTTGGAGTTCTCCAAATACCTTTTATCTAAAGAGCTCCTCTGGAGAAAGGGAATGTGTCTTATTTATCTCTGTTTAGTACCTAGAGTATGACTGACCCTTAACCAGGGTCGAATAAATGAATAAATAAATGAATGAATGAATGATCTTACTCTCACCCACTACCTGGAGCTCTTTACCCAATATTTCTCCTGCTGTAATAGCAGGACCTGTATGCGGTGATTGCAGCTGCCTTACAACCGCTGATGCCAACCACAGATGCAGGCATTTAGTATGTGATTAAGGACAGAGTAATCCACTTAATGTGGGTTATGGGAGATATTTGGCAGGAACCAAGGGACAGGGGTTGGATTTTAGTTTCCAAGATAATGTCTTTCCCAATTATTTAAAGCCCTCAGTTCCTTGGATCACACCCAGACAGAAATAAGCCTTCTTAACTCAGGATTGTGTAAACAGCTCTCTTGCTCACATTTTCAGCAGAATCTTGACTCTAGCAGTCTGTTCAGGTGCTTATGTAACAGGACATGGTGGGGTCGTCTAGCCGGATCTTTGTTGAGCAGAGACCAACTAAACTTACCATCTATAATGGAGAAATGCTTTTTGTTTACTAGATTTTGCCACCAGTTAAATTAATTAAAGGATTAATCTATTCCATTATTCAACACATGTGCTTTGCTCGGGGTTACCGTAGTGCTAGCAATCCCTGCTTCTATCAAGTCATTAGTGGGTAGTGAGGTTGGAATATGAATGAAGCTGTTACAGCGAGGTTTCAGGAAGTACAGACTGATACGGGAGAATGTGGCAGGTGAACTTAGCCTAGAGGAATAGAGGGGATGGGCAGAAGTGACCCCCCAGGGGATGAGCAGGAGCTAAGCAGTTGGAAGAAATGAATCTGGCACAAAGAAGAGCATGGATCAAGGCCTAGAAGCAAGAGAGAATATGCTCTAGTAAAGGGAGAGAAGGAGTGAGTGTTTGGATAGGTGGAGTGGCTTTGTGGGCTGCTTGTGGGTATATATGTGGGATGGAGTATGACAGGAAATGGGGTTAAAGATGCAAGAAAGGGTGGAACCCCATAGGATGTTGTGAATCCTCCTGGGAAATTTGCATTTATCCCCAGGTCACTTGAGGAAGTCTTTGAAAGTGTTGGTGGGTCTGATACATTTTCCAGTTTCCTTCTCTCATGGACCAGTGGACCCCCTCATCACTATGGCAGTGGGGAAAGATTTGTCTCTGGTGTGTGTGCCTCACCCTGACCTAGAAGGTCTCCTAACCTGAGCAAGGTGCCTGCTTCTTACTTTGCATCCTTTAATGCTAACCACAGGAGGGTC
>CM053604.1:6955919-6999690 GCA_028646535.1 Procyon lotor | reverse complement strand
GTGGGAAAGTGCTTTGTAAAATTCTATGAAAGAGTGGGTTTTCATTGGCACTCTGGGCATTGCTGGCTTCGTCCCTGGCAACGCCACTCCTTTCTGGCACACCTGAAGGCAGATAGGGCCCAGGAGTACATTTCTCACCTTCCACAGCTAATCACTGACTTCCTGTCTGAGGCTTGCAAATTAGGTTCCATTTTTCTCATGACTTCTGCACCCAATCACTAATGGATAACTCAATTAGAAACCATTCGTCCCAATGTAAATATTATTTTAGTTCAAAATTGTTGAGAGCAAATAACTTTGGTGACACAATCCACTTTGGAACACTTTCTGGTGGACCTGTGGTGTACACACCTGATTTGCTTCCCTTGTATGTAATTATCTCCTCAAGCTTCTGTTGGCATTTTCTGAAATGTTAATGGAATGACATTAAATTCCAGTTCATTTCAGAGCCCCTGTTTTCCTCTAAAAAGTTTTTCTCAGGAAATCTTTAAAAATAGATAGATAGGGGCGGCTGGGTGGCTCAGTGGGTTAAGCCTCTGCCTTCAGCTCAGGTCATGATCTCAGGGTCCTGGGAGCGAGCCCTGCATGGGGCTCTCTGCTCAGCAGGGAGCCTGCTTCCTCCTCTCTCTCTATCTGCCTCTCTGCCTACTTGTGACCTCTCTCTTCTCTGTCAAATAAATAAATAAAAAAAAATCTTTTTTTAGGAAAAGGATTGTCCCTCTTCAAATAATTGCCCTCCAAAATCCAAAACACATTGAGATGACAACACAAAGGGGAGATTAAAGGTTCTAAGCATTAGGATAAACATGAAATTTAGAGATTTTTAATCCTTGAATCTTATTCTCAAAAGGGTTTCTCACCGAGTTCTATTCCCATCCATTATACATACTGGAGGTTCCTCTCCTGGGGACAATGGACCATGTTAGAAGGTCTAGGCATTTATATCCAGGTCACCCTAAAGGGCTCCTTCAGAAAAGATGGAACCCTCACAGGGTGTGTCCTCCCTACAACCTTCTTCTTCGAGCGTCCCCCTCCCTGTCAGCTGCAGATGGTACTTCTCTGTCTTTGCTTCCAAGGGGTCCCTATTCCTTTCCCCATCATCCTGCACTGACTGCACTTCCTTAGTTATCTCTCTGGCTCCCACAGTAGACTGCAGCTCCCAGCAGTCAGGGGCTAGGATTCATTCACCTCACACACTGAATGACTAACCTCTGGATAGAAGGCATTTCCCAGGTCATGTCGGGCCACCACCTCAGACACACAGCAGCCCTCACCAGGGTGACTCTAATGGCCCTCTAACTTGTTTTTCTGACTTTACCTAATCTCTACATCATTCTCCCCAAGGGAACCAGGGAAGCCTTTAAGACATAAATCAGATCAGTCCTGCCCCTGCTTTAAACCCTTCTGTGAGGGTTTACTCTTGTCCTGGTAAATCTATACTCCTTCACCTGGCGTAGGGGACCTTTCATCACCTGGACCTGGCTTAGCTCTCCAACCTCACCTGCACCCCTTCTCAGCTCACAGAGAAATCTCCACCTGCCACTGAGGCACAGTAACTCCCTGAATACATTCCCACCTCTCACACGATAGAAGTAACTGATATTTACTGAGCACTTGCTATGCCAAGTACTTTCTCTTTGCTCAATCTGCATTTTTAAAAATGTTTTAATTTTATTTTTTTAAAAAATATTTTATTTATTTATTTGACAGACAGAGAGAGAGATCACAAGTAGGCAGATAGGCAGGCAGAGAGAGGGAAGCAGGCTCCCTGCTGAGCAGAGAGCCCAATGCGGGGCTCGATCCCAGGACTCTGGGATCATGACCTGAGCCAAAGGCAGAGGCTTTAACCCACTAAGCCACCCATGCTCCCCTGCATTTTTTTTTTTTTTTAAGATTTTTATTTTTAAGTAATCTCTACACCCAACATGGGGCTTGAACTCATAACCCCAAGATCAAGAGTCACATGTTTCACTGACTTGAGTCAGCCAGGTGCCCCTCACTCTGCATTCTTAATAAACCCCACAGTAACCCCATATCATAGTTATTGTTATGCCCCTTTTACAGATAAGAAAACTGACACCTGGAAAAGAAGAGAAATTCACTCCAGGCCCGACAGTTAAAGGCAGTTGAAGGGTTAGGATTAGGTTTGTGACTCCAGTGTCTGAGATTTTGCCTACCATGCTTTGTCAAAGATGTGGTTCTTAGGCAGAAAGAACTTATATCTCCCTGAGATGTGATCGTGCTGAGAGATGCATGTTCCACCCAGAGTAGATTTCAGAGGTGCTGTAGGAAGCCAGAAACAGCACAGCAATTTCTATTGCAAGGGTCCAAGAAGGCTTCACTGTTACATTTCAGAGGATGAAAAGGGTTTGCACGTGGAGAGAGAAGGAGAGGCTGTTCTGAGCAGGGGCACCCCTAGAGTAGGGCTGGCAGAAGGGAAGGCCTCAGGTGTGTCAGCAGGGCAGAGAAGGCCTCCCTCTGCTCCTGGCCACAGCAGAGAATCTAGAGAGAGGCATGCTGGGGGAACGTGGGAAGGGCCCGGAATGTGGAGGGAGGTCAGTTACAAGAGGCTCTTCCAAGCTGGGCCGAGAAGCATCTGATAGATGGTCTGAGAGACGCCGATCACCTTCCAGCAAAGAGCTGGTCCAATTTCACTGATATTTGGGGGAGGAAAAAAACCAATATAAAATTTGGGGTGGGTGACCAGGGGGAAGGAACACCCAATGAGGATGCTTTTGCAACAATTCTGACTTGGGACAGCAGGAGGGGTAGTGTAATTGTAAAGCAAAGGCCTGCTCCCACAGGTATTTAAAGCCACCTTGGGCTATAATTTGTCTTTTAATGACATTGCTGATTCTGCTCTTCCTGATGTCTGGGGACCCCAGAGTCACTTCCCAGTCACCTGCTGGGTGGCCAGAGGGCTCTGGGGTACTTAAAGAGCCCTCTGTTAGGATCAGGAGCCCCAGGTCTCAGGCTAGGCCCTACCCTACTGGTGGGATAGCCTCGGGCAACTCTTGCAGCTTCCTGGGGCAGCTTTCTGCCTGGGCCTTTTTCCTGTTTTTCACACCCAATGACTGGCTCATGGAACCCACCCAGTCAAACAAGAGTTTTAGTAGCATGGAAATACTCTTTGAGGACATTTAAGTGCCCACCATGTACACAGTGCTGTGGGTAACAATGGGTAAGATCCAGGGCACCTGGGTGGCTCATGGGTCAAGTGTCTGCCTTTGGCTCCGGTGATGATCTCAGGGTCCTGGGATGGAGCCCTTGCACAGGCTCTCTGCTCAGCGGGGAGCCTGCTTCTCCCTCTCCCTCTGCCTGATGCTCCCCCTGCTGTGCTCTCTCTCTCTCTCTCTGTCAAATAAATGAATAAAATCTTTAAAAAATAGACCCAAAACACTGGGGTGAGATCGTGCCACTAATCACTGCTTCCACTGGGGTTAGGATGGTGTGCATGTGTAGTAAAGGGTTTACTTGAAAGCAGAGGGGAGAGAGAGGGGTATCTGATGAGCATCCTGGCCAACAGCTGGGGTGAGTCAGTTTCCATAACAGCACCTGAAAGAGCCCTCTCAATGCTGATTGGCTTTTCAGGTCCTTTGTACCAGAACACTCCATCTGTTCAAAACAAGTCAGAGGCCCCCATAGCCTTTATTCAGGAAGAGAAGGAATTAGAACCTCCCATGGGAGGATTTGATCCAAGTGGATCTGACAGCACAAAACAAACACATAGTAGGACTTCACCAAATACCATCAGAATCAGTCTGAGAAAATTCAGCTATTTTCTTCTTTTAACTTTCATTCACTTAGTCCTTTGCTCTACATTTTACAAGCAGCCACTCACAATGTGGGTTTACTTGATTGCTGAACCGAGCAGACTCTCAGCTCCTTCTCAGGAAGAAATATCTCCGGTTCATCCATGGATCAGCAGGGCTGCCCTAAGCAGTGGCGCAGGACTGAAGGAGTAGAGGACATCTGAGCTGGAATGAGTCCGGGCTGGAATCCAGCCTCTGCTTTGCTGGTCCAGAGTTGCTTGAACCTGGAGGTCTTCATCTTTAAGAAGCACAAAGGTCTTGTCTGTGTGTGAAGTTGCAGCCTGAGGAACTGTGTGTTCCCAGAAGAAGCCTTCGTTCTAATTATGCAGGTCAGAGGAATAGTTTTCTGTGTTATGTGCTCTTTAAAAAAAAAAAAAAGATTTATTTATTATCAGAGAGAGAGTGAGGGCAAGGGGCAGAGGGGGAGAGAGCATCTCAAGCAGGCTCTCTGCTGAACACAGAGCCTGATGCAGGGCTTGATCTCATGACCATGAGATCATGACCTGAGCCGAAATCACGAGTCAGATGTTTAACTGACTGAGCCCCCCAGGGGCTGCACGTATGTGTGTTCTTTCTGCATCAGGGGCCATGTGTGTTATAGGTCTGATGCGGCACTACTCTAGCACTATTCTGTGATTTTTTTTTTTAAGACATTTATTAGGTGCTGTGTACTGAGTGTGCTGTTCAGTCCTGCCCCATTATTGAAAGATAAATAGGGAAAAATGCTGACTCTCTGTCTCATCAGTCATTTGAGTAAATGTATGATTAAGACACATGTGCAGAGAGAAGAGGTACCTCCTCCAAGCTGGGTAGCGAGGAAAGGCTTCCAGAAGTATCTCCTGAAGTTTTGAAAGATGAGTAGGGTTTCCCCAGGAGTGGAAGTGTGGGAACATAATGCAGCGCAAGACCAGGACCTGCCTGGACATGATGAACGCTGGGGAACTAGAGGTTGTGTGGGTGTGAGAGGAACTCAAGCCCATAGCCTTCTAGATCCAGGTGAGATGCATCTTTCCCAGGGGGTCTTCCAGAATCCTGGCTGAGGAAGGGACTTGTGGTCTCTTCTTTACTGCCTCTGGACCTATGATCAGCTCCCAGTGTTGTATTTGTCACATGACACAGCACACATTTCTAATTCAGGAGTCGCCCCTATCCGTGGGGGATGCATCCCAAAACCCCCAGTGGATGCCAGAAACCATGGGTGGTACCGAACAGTACACATAGTATGTTTGTTTCTGTACATACAGACCTAGGATCACTTTTAACTTACGCATTAGGCAAAATAAGAAATTAACAATCACTAATATTAAAAGAGAACAATTATAATGATGTACTGTAATAAAAGTTATGTGAATGTGGGCGCTCTCTTAAAATATCATCCTTCTTGTGATGATGTGAGATGATGAAATACCATGCATGATGAGATAAAAAGGGGGTGAATTTTGTAGGTGTTGTGAGGTAGTGGCAGGTTGCTACTGACCTTCTTACATTAATTATATCAGGAGGGTCATCTGCTTCCTGGCAGCAACTGACTGCAGGGGACTGAAGCCTCTGGTCATGGGGGCCTACTGTAGGCACAATTCTGTGATGGATCGGAAGCTTGCTGAGACCAGAGAGCTTGTGTCTTCTTCATTTTCGTTTCCTTAGTAAATAGCATATATGCTTAAAGCATATTTGCTCAAGTGAGTTCACACATGGGGAAAGTGCCTACCTCCTCAGAACTGATCTTGGGGGACTAATTATATCTATTACATTTATTTTTTATTTTTATTTTTTAAAAGATTTTATTTATTTATTTGTCAGAGAGAGAGAGAAAGGGAGAGAAAACAAGCAAGGGGAGGGAAGAGGCAGAGGAAGAAGCAGTCTCCCTGCTGAGTAAGGAGCCCGAGGTGGGGCTCCATCCCAGGACTCGGGGATCACGACCTGAGCAGAAGGCAGACACCCAACCAACTAAGCCACTCAGGCATCCCAATATATCTATTACATTTAAGTAGCTTCTAAAAACTTTCTTGAATTTTCTTATAAAGACATTTGTATCTAATCATATGATTATTTGTGCATGTATACATAGATGCATATATGTGTGTGTGCATGTATCCATATATATATGTAGGTATATATATACTGGAAAAATTCATATTAATGACTTCAGAAGTTTATGGGGGTGCTATTTCAGGACTATTGAATATGGCTGTCCATGTGCACTGAACAATTCTAGGGGACCATTTATTTATTTATTTTTTAAAAGATTTTATTTATTCATTTGATAGGGAGAGAGAGATCACAAGTAGGCAGAGAGGCAGGCAGAGAGAGAGGGGGAAGCAGGCTCCCCGCTAAGCAGAGAGCCCAATGCGGGGCTCGATCCCAGGACCCTGAGATCATGACCTGAGCTGAAGGCAGAGGCTTTAACCCACTGAGCCACCCAGGTGCCCCGGGGACCATTTATTTAGATGTGAATATGTACTTTATAAGTTTAAACAAAGAGTAATAAAAACAGAAAATATGACACTGTAAGTGGTATTTTCTTTCTTTTCAGAATTTTTCTGTATTTTCCCAACATGTTCAAAATGGATGGGCATGGCTTTTATATTCAAAAATTGTTAAAACTAATGAGTTGTGGAAAATTTCAAATACTAAAAGTATAAAGAAGAAAATAAAAATGACCCACATTTACAAACCAAAGAAAGCTACAATTAACATTTTACTTCGTAAAGTTTTGTTATATGATTTTTTAAAATTTCAAAGTGGTATTTGTTCTTTGAATAATTTTGGATAATTCAGAAATGTACAAAGAAGAAAATTAAAATCACTTCTAACTCATCACCCAGAGATGATCCCCTATTAACATTTTGTGTGTTTTCTTCCACCATTTTACTTTTTTTTTAAAAATTTTATTTATTTATTTGACAGAGAGACAGCAAGAGAGGGAACACAGGCAAGGGGTATGGGAGAAGGAGCAGCAGGCTTCCTGCTGAGCAGAGAGCCTGATGCGGGGCTCTAGCCCAGGACCCTGAGATCTTGACCTGAGCTGAAGGCAGAGGCTTTAACCCACTGAACCACCCAGGCACCCCATCTTTCACCATTTTTCTATATTAATACAATCATAACTCCCATTTGGTGTTTAATTTGAGCCAGGCAATTTGCTAAGTGCTTGGCAGGCATTATTTCACTTAATTCCCACATAAACAAACCCGAGGTGGGGATTGTCCGTCTCATCTCACAGAAGATACAAACCAAAGGTTAAGGAACTTGGATCAGTTGCAATTTGGACCTAATGTTGCTTGACTCCAAAGCAAATATTCTTCATGATTCTCTCCTTCCTTTCAAAGTTGTATGTGTAGTGACACATTCACACGTGCTTGTGTGTACATATACACCCCTACATATACACACTACACACAGACACATACAAGTTGTGGTTACAGTGTCTTCTGCTTTAGTGTCTTTTATTTTTTATTTAACATTATATGGTGAGCATTTTACGATGTTAGTAAAAATGCTTTTAGAAAGCGGTTTGATAAACTTTCTTTTTTTAAAGTTAAATTTTGAGCAAATCAGTCTTGAAGCTCTATTTCCTTCGACTGCGGGCCTTTGTCTTCAGGCCCCCAGACCAGTCCTCATGGTCCCACTGGGACTTCCCCTTCAGTTTTTCCTCAACCATTTCTTCCTTGTCAAGCTGGGAGTAGGTGAAGCCAGGTAAGCTGTGGTCACTGAGCTCAGAAGCTGCGCAAGAAATGAACCACCACAATGCCTCATTTCATGGCGAAACCTCATAGAATCATTACTCCACAGTCTGAGAGCCTTTCTTGCATGTGTGTGCGCGCATGTGCCCGTGTGTGTGTGTTTCATGTGAATAACTGTATGGCTGAGAAGGCATTTTTCAAATCAAGAAATTTATGGACAGGTTAAGCAATCGGGATAATATAAAATCTTCAGTGAGGGTTGCAACAAAAACTAGGACATAAAGCACCAAACTTTTTTTTTTTTTAAAGGTTTTATTTATTTATTTGTCAGAGAGAAAGAGAGAGAGAGTGAGCGAGCACACAAGTAGGCAGAGTGTCAGACGGCGGAGGGAGAAGCAGGCTCCCTCCAGGGAGCCTGATGTGGGACTCGATCCCAGGACCCTGGGATCATGATCTGAGCCGAAGGCAGCCGCTTAAGGAACTGAGTCACCCAGGCATCCCAGCACCAAACTTTTAGTGGAGTGCAAACTAAAGTTTAGAGTGAACTAGAGTTCACATCTAAAGTGGAACAGATCACTGCAGGCTTCCCGAGGCTCCGATATGCTAATGATGTATTGGCATTCCCAGGGGGATGCAGAGTTCGGAGTGATTCTCACCACTGGAGTAAGTGCAGTACTATTCCACTGAGAACCTCTTGGCGTGGAGGCAGCCTCCTAGCTGAGTCGTGTTCTGTGCTACAGTTTGAGAAATACTATTTTATAGGGTTTTTTAGTGCAATGTTAATTCGGTAATTTAATGTCATTCGATAACTAGTTCCTCGCTACTCAAAGCATCCTCCATGGATTGGTGGCATCAGCTTCTAGGCATGCCTTAGAAATATAGATTCGGCACTACCTCGCCCCTCTCCCAACCCCAACCCACAGATTCGGAATCTGCCCTGTGATAAGATTCCCAGGTAATACACAAGCGCATTCAAATTTGAGATAGATGCCCTGCTGGGAAGGGCACAAAGTTCTTAATGAAAAGGAAATGGCCTTACAGAGTTTATTTCATGTCATAAAGTGTATTTTACACACGCGTTAATTTAAGGTGCATGAACACAGGAAGTGGAATATGTATTTGAATACTGCCGGCCACGGAGCATAGCCTCGGCAGGCATGTGCTGATGCCCTTTCAACAAGGACCTCGAACAACTGTGAGCCCTCAGGTTTCTCCTAAGCCCTTTTTCTTTTCCTTTTTAGGAGACCATGCATCCATCCCCTAGCATGTCCACATTTGGAACCAGAGCGATTCATGTAGCCACATCCCATTAGCTAATAGCGAGGCCCCTGGAGAGGGGTTTCAGCTGGGAACACACAGCTAAAGCCTCTTTAATGGCCCAGTCAGCTGTCAGGGCTGTAAACACATTTCTTCCCATTCAGAGCCATTTGCCCCTCTCTGTGACCTCTCATGGCTCTCGGACCCTGGCCACGTGGCCCAGATGGCATAATCAGTCAGGCCAAAGCAGGTGACAGTGGGGCTTGCTGTTAGGTAATCAGTGACTATAATTAGCTGGGGTGGAGGCGATAATGGGACCAACTGCAGGGCTGGGGCCAGGGGAGCCCTGGGTGGGTGGAGGAGCGGCAGAGAGAAAGGGCTTGCTTACCCCACTCCACTGTCTTCCTTTCCCCTCCAGATGATGTTTACAGCACATGGGGCACATGCGTGCTTGTGGGAGGCAGACGCTTCATCCTCAGTGACGAAGGTCAGGGCTGAGCGCTAGCAGTTTAGTCAGTGAGTGGTGTGGCAGCTGATCAATTCTATCTCAAAGGAGCCATTCTAGAAATCTAGGTTTCAGTTTGATAATTAGTTGGCTCCAAGGACCTTGTGGGACCAAGGGCAAGAAGGGAGGGCTGTAGAGGATTAGAACCTGGGTCAGACACAGGCATTCTGATCCTGCTTGGCCACCCACCGGCTGGGCAGCCTCAGGCTGGTCAACCACCCTCTCTCTGCTTCCAACCGAGCAGGTTGCACCACACCCCTGTCGGTCCTTTGTTGGAGCAAAGTAAATATCAATGTCAATGTCGTCTGAAACACACCTGACATGTAGTAGCACTCTGAAAATAGTTTTCTTCTCCTCTCCATCTCAGTAGGTATGACTGTGTATGTGATGTCAGTAAAATAGAACCAACCGACTAAAAAAATCACTCAAAACAGGCCAAATAGGGTCTCTCTAATAATAGATGACATTTAGTTATACTTATCAGAAAGCAGTTGGTAAGTGATGTTGGCTTTGCTTGGAACTTCTATCAGGAGAACAGTCCCTGCATTTTGTAAATCAGAATGAAAGAGATGGGGGAGGGCAGTCAACTAAGAAACACTGTAGCATTGTTTATTGTTTGCCATTGTGTTGCTGGTAGCTGACGGCTGCTCTCTGACGCAGCACATCTTGTGGGGTTTACCGGAAACGAAAACATCCTGGAAGCTTCTTCACTTTGGGTTAGTTGAAGGCATAAAGTCAAGTGTCTCCATCTGTCAGCTATCCTACCCCTTCCCCCAGAATTATTGTTTTCTTCTTTTTCCTCCCTTTATTAAAAGAAAAAACATATAAATCTATCTCTATCTCTATCTCTATCTCTATTTATCTATCTATCTATCTATCTATCTATCTATCTATCTATCTATCTATCTAATCTATATCTCCCCAGAGAGGCAAAAAGGAAATAAAACCACCTATAATTCCAGAAATGACCAGTTAATCATTTGGATATATGTTCTTCTAGATCCCTCTAGACACATATACACATATATCATTTTTTTTTTCATCAAAATAGGTCACCTGGTCCCCTGGGACATGGTTTTTTTCTTCTGACTTGATATTTTGAATATTATTCCGTAAGTGTAGTTATTAATCTTTGTCAATAGGCACAGTTCTAGAGCACAATTTTTTTTCCAGATTTTCTATTAGTTTATTGACTCGATTTGCCAGGAAATCTACTCATCTTTTTCTGTTACCTTTCTTTTTTATTTTATTTATTTATTTTTGAAAAAGATTTTATTTATTTATTTATTTGACGGAGAGAAAGAGATCACAAGTAGGCAGAGAGGCAGGCAGAGAGAGGGGGAAACAGGCTCCCCACTGAGCAGAGAGCCCGATGTGGGGCTCGATCCCAGGATCCTGAGATCATGACCTGAGCTGAAGGCAGAGGCCTAAACCACTGAGCCACCCAGGTGCCCCTACCTTTCTTTTTTATTGAGATAATTCACACACTATGAAATTCACCCTTTTAAATTATACAATTAATTGAGTGGTTTTTAGTGACAAGTTTGGACAATCCTAACTGTTTCTAATTCAAGAACACTTCCATCACCCTCAAAAGAACTCTCCTTATCCAATTGCAGTGACTCCCTGTGCCCTCCTTCCTCTAACCCCTGGCTGGTAGTAGCTAGTACCGTAGAGATAGCATAAGTGATTGAACCACTTCCTCACCATTGCATTTATATATTGCTTATGACTACATATGACTTCAAACAATACTGTAATGATCAGTCTGGAAATTTTGGTCCAATTAAACTATATTTCTGAGTTATGTTAGAAGTAATACAGAGACACTATTTTAATGTGAAGAGTAATATTCCATTTTTGGGTGATGTGGCTTTGGGAAAACTTAGAATTAAATCTCTAAATCTGCCGAATTTATAAACATTCTTTGGGGATTTCCAGAGTGTGGTCATTGCAAAACTGCTTTTGCAAATACTACCTGTGGAGTTTGCCAGACGTTGGAAGTTGTGAAATTCTATTACTCTGCAGTTTCACAGTAGAGGTTGATTCCTGACTCCCCCTCCTAGAGCGACAAAGCTGTGTTTTGTTTCCTGTCTCTCTGAACAGCATTAGGACCTCGTAGAAAGAGAGCAGGCAGAAGAGCATAAGCTGGAACCAATTCTGTTCTCAGTTTCTAGGAGGGATTTTTATAGTTTGATTTTTTTTTTTTTTAAGATTTTATTTATTTGACACAGAGAGAGAGAGATCATAAGTAGGCAGAGAGGCAGGCAGAGAGAGGAGGGGAAGCAGGCTCTCTCTGAGCAGAGAGCCTGATGCGGGGCTCGCTCCCAGGACCCTGAGATCATGACCTGAGCTGAAGGCAGAGGCTTTAACGCACTGAGCCACCCAGGCGCCCCTGAAGTTTGATTTTTAAAACTAGACCTTAATCTTATATAAAAGGAATTTGGTAACTATATTTTAAAAACCTTGCATGCATTTGCATATGTAGATCATATTTAAAAATTCAGAATTCATTCCAGTAACAATAATAATTATTGTAGTAACTCCTATGAATTAGGAAGTCATAAGTCTTTGAGGACCAGGTGTGGTGCTAAGTATTTCATATGCATTACTTCATTGAACAACTTGTGAAATCATCCATAGGATTGTTTAAAAAATGGAGGTTGGAAGTATTACACAACCTAATGATGGTCAAGCAACAAGTTATTCTGGAGTCAGTTTGGCCGGTCCATTGTCCCTCAGTAATTTATCCCTTCCCAGAGCCTGACTCACACTCCCTGCACCCTGCCCCACCCTCAATGTCCCAATGCCAAAGCTGAGTTCTGAGTTCTGCACATGTTCCCTGAGATCCCACACCTAGAAACAACTAGGGGAGTCTTGTGCCTTAGTGAAGAGAGTGCGGTTTGGGTCTTGGTTCTGCCATTTACCTTGCCACCATGGGCAAGTTACTTAATTACTCTGTGGCTCAGTTTCCCCATTGCATGAAAGTGCGCTCAAGTACTTCACGATTGCCATGGAGGAGTTAGTCCAGCCTTGGGGTGACAGCACTGAGCCTGTCCCCCGAGGTCTTTACAGAAGGGGCAGTGGTGGTCAGCTAACCCTACCCCATCATTTTACACTGGGGAAAACAGACGACTAGAAAGAGGAAAGGCTTGCCAGCAACAGAATCTTTTTTTTTTTTTTAAGATTTTATTTATTTATTTGACAGAGAGATCACAAGCAGGCAAAAAGACAGGCAGAGGCAGAGGGAGAAGCAGGCTGCCTGCTGAGCAAGGAGCCCAACGTGGGACTCCATCCTAGGATCCTGGGATCATGACCTGAGCCGAAGGCAGCTGCTTAACCAACTGAGCCACCCAGGTGTCCCACCAGCAACAGAATCTTTACAGTGATTTTACAAAGTGATCTGTTTGGTTTCTGGTTGTTTGTCTAAAGCAGAGACTGCGATGGCGTAGTAAGCAAGACCCCAAGGCCGGCACTCTATTCCTGCTGTCGGAGCTTACAGGATTCCTTTATTTAGTCCTTGGTCTCATCCATAGCACTGGAATTACTGGGATCCACTGTGTGTTTGAGCCCCAGCAAGTCAGGAACTGCATTCTCAGTACATTCTGAAAACTGTCTTGCAAGGGATACCAACTCTTACTCATTCTACAGATGCAGAAAGTGAGACAGAAAGAACAAACCATGCCGAAACCCACACAGATCCGAAGGGACAGGATTTAGGAAAATTGCATTGTAGTCAAGAGCTCCACCATTAGCTCATTGTGTAGCTTTGAGCCCGTTACTTAACCTCCTCCTGTCTCCATTACTCCAAAACGGAGTAATGACAGGAACTTCCCTAAAAGGATGTGGTGAGAGTTATTAATGCTTGTAAAGCGCTTGGGAGAACGTCTAGCACATAGTATGAGCTCAATAAATGTCAGCCTTACACAAAACTAAACAAAACACGGGATGGTTTCATCAGCTTCCAAACCTTGTATTATTCTCTGCTACTCCCAGCTGTGTCAAAAGAAAGTGGGGAATTGAATTCATACTAAGAAACCCGAACAAGATTCAGGATTTGCAAGGCATTCGAAAGTGTGGCCTAGTTAGAAAGCGCACTCACACATACACACACACACACACACACACACACACACACACACACACACAGCTACTTTTAATAGCTGGTAAGAGCCAGAGAAAATCCAATTACAGATGAATCAATCGATTAAAAAGAAAGGGGGCAGAAGAAAGGAAAGAATGCTGGAGACACACAGCGCCAAATTACAGCTGGGTAATAGAATTAAGGGTCTGTAGAACGAACTGGGAGAAATCACAAAGGCATAAGGGCTGAGGACTCCTCCACAGCTCTGTAATGATTTCATTCTCTTTGGGCCCCTTGACTCCAAAGAGCCGTGACTGGGCCAGTCCCCAACAACGACCGGAGTGCATAGGAAATGACCAGATTTGTATTTGGCAAATCATATTTTTGCAAAGAAATAAACCACGTGTGACCTCTGGAGCAAGAGGATTATGTTTGCGTTAAGTAGATATCCAGGGTTAAGGATGAAATCACAGGGCCCAGATATCACAGTCCTGCGAAGGGAAGGTGTGAGCTGTGTCTTTGGTTTGGTAAAGATGTAGCTTGCAATTTTCTGTTTCCTAAGAAATCCTGTCTTTGCTCTCAAAGAAATATCTCATTGTTAACAGAATTTCCCTCTTGCATGCAAATACTTAAAAAAAAAAAATCCCATGTGCATTTTAAACCATTTTAGACTTTATTTTCTATTTTGGTGGGAGGGGTGCGGGGAGGGAGGTGGGCTGTTAATCCAGCAACAATCTCTACAGCTGTGTCTATTATTGGTGGGTTCTAGAAAAACATCCGTTTCTATGTATTTATGGAAAGGCGTCCTTAACTAGGCCACATAAAGAGCCAACGCATCTATAAATAAATTAAGGCGGCTGCAAGGCGTAGGCGGCTTGCCCCTCTGGCTGCGGCCTCTTCGGCCCTGGCGCGCAGCTGTCGCCTTTGTGCGGGCCAGGCTTGCCCCACCGGGATGCGCTCATCCCCGGGCGGGCGGGGCTGCGCGTGCGGGGCGGGGCGCACCTTCCCAGGCCGGCCTCGGGGCTTGACGCCAGTGCGGAGGGCGGGCTTCCGGTGGCCCAGGGTTGGCCTCACTGGCTCGGGAGTGTCTGGCTCCGCTGGGCCAGCCCGCGCAGGTGACCGAAGGCAGTTGGTTCACGGGAACCAGGTGCACCCAGCGCCAGCTCGGGCTGGGTTAACAGATGGTGGTGTTGAGATTGGGGGTGGGAGTGAGGGCCGGGAATGGTACAAAACAATCAAACCACAGAATAACCCCGGATATGTAAAATTAAATGGGGGGAGGGGGTATGGGAATGAGGAGAGCTTTTCCCAGAATTTGGCAGCCCCATCCTTCTTCCTACCCTAGGATGCGTGCTCCTACCAGGATACGCCCTCCCAACAGGCATGGAGAACATAGAGTTTTAGGCGCAGGTCTTTCTGTGCACTCAGAAGCTGCTGCAGTTCAGGATTCTCAAGGGGTTATATGCACAAGTCATTTGGAAAGCTGTGGTCCATTGGTTCTTACCCCTGGCTGTGCATTAGAATCACCTAGAGTTATGGGTTGAATTGTGTCCTCGAAAAAGATGTTTAAAGTCTGAACCCCCAGTGCCAGTGAATGAGAACTTGTTTGGAGATAGGGTATTTGCACATTATCAGTGTCATGAGGGTGGGCATTAATCTAATACGACTTATAAAAAGGGGGCATTTGGACACAGAGACAGACATGCATACAGGGATAATGCCAAGTGAAGATGAAGGCAGAGATTGGAATGATGCATCTATAAGAAAAGGCCTGATGAGTATTGTCAGCAAACCACTGGAAGTTGAGAGAGGCCGTGGAGAAGATTCTCCCTAACATCCTCAGTAGAAACCAAACCTACTGATACCTTCATCTCAGACTTCTGTGCTCCAGAAATGTGAGATGATGATTTTCTTTTTGGTTAAGTCATACAGTTTGTGTTACTTTGTTATGGCAGCCCTAGCAAACAGAAATACCTGGATACTTGTAAGACAGATCCAGGTTTCTGAGCGATATCGGACAGGCTTGCAATCAGAATACCCAGGGGTGGAGCTAAGGGACTTGCATTTTTTAATGTCCCTTGGACAATTCTGATGTAGTTGGTAGTGTGGGGAATGAGTGGGCCTGTCCATATCTTGTAGTAGTTGCTTCATCCTTAAAGCATCCTTCCTAAGAGTAGATGCTCGTATGTACCAGTCTGCTTGTAGACTTCTGGTGATGGGGGATTTATTACCTGATAGTGCAGGCTGATCCATCCTGGAAAGTTCTAATTATTCAGAGAAATCTTTAAGGAGAGCTAAAGTCTCCTCTGCTTTTCTCTATTATAAAACTGAAGAAACCGAACCCCTGAAAGATTGAGTAACTTGCCCAAGGCCACACAATCCGTATGGGGTGAATGTGGATTTGAATCTAAGCAGTTACCAGAGTCCATCCTCCTGTGGTCACTTTAACGACTCAGATGGCCCAAGGGCTTATGAAGGGCCATGACAGCTGTGGTCCCAGCAAGACCTCCTCCAGCCCTGAGAGACCCAGTTTCCCTCCCTGATCCTTACACCTAAATGGTGGGATGGGAGGGTGGGGTATGAGGTTAGAGGAGGGACCTGTGTGGACCCACTAGGCACCTGGCCTATGGGATTTGCTCTATGTGTATCCAGAACCTGGGTGAATTGGGTGGGGAGGCCAGGGTGTGGATTTCATTCTTATGTCAGGGCCTACTTCTGACCCTAACTCCCTGAGTGACCCTGGGCATATCTTGTGCTCTCTGGCCTTCAGTGTTCACATCTGTGAAATGGGGATAATGCTACTTTGTAGCAGACTTGAGAGGTTCCAGTGGGATCACACACAGGAAAATGCCTTGTGCAGCACAGACATGATATTATTAGCATGAGAAGAGAACTCAGATGTTTCCATGGAAGACTCTTCTCACTAAGGCAACTTTGGCAGTTGCTCTTCTTGATCAATCATATAATTTCTGCTCAGTTTCCAACACGCCATATCTAGGCTTGAGTGGAAGTGGGTGTAGGGAGGATTATTCAAAGGTGAGCCTTGTAGAGAGCCATAAGTCTGGCCATATATTTCCCTCTCCCTGGACATATTCCATACTGGACCCATTTTCCAAAACCAAGAATGGCATCTCCTTCTCTTTTGAAGACATTGCCACTGAGCAGCATTTTCTTGGGGCCAGAGCTGCCTGTCCCTCTTTCCCTAGAAATTTAGATTACCCCCACTGTCTGGACTTGGCTCATTCATCAGGGTTCAGAAGTCCTGATACTGTTATTTTTCTCATCCCCAGTTTTTCTCATCGATTTATCAGTTTTTTTCCACAAATATTCCCTTAGTGCTTACTTTGGCTCAGATCTGATGCTGGGCACTGGGAATATGGAATGGATTAAGATGAGTTCTGTGTTCCGGGAACTCAAAAGCAATCCCATCTAAGGGCTGCATGTGTTTCGACTTCCCAAAGCTGTCCCTAGTCACAGGCCCCACAGTGAACCTTCCCCTCCTTCTCCATTTCCTTTGCAGTATGGTGGACCAGGAAGAGGTCACTGCTGAGGCAGAAGATGTATGCTCTGCTTGCCTCCCTGCTGTGTGACTTTGGGCAAGTCATAGCCTCTCTGAACCTGTTTGCTCTTCTGTAAAATGAGGTCAACAATAGCGATGTGAAATAAGATTCAGTAAGAATTTACTATGAGCCAGAGACTATTCTAAGTGCTTTACTTATATCAACTATTAAACACTTTAAGAGGTAAATGTTACTGGTGTCTTCACTTTTCAGATGGGACCACTGAGGCACAGAAAAGTTCACTAATTTACTAGGTCAAAAAACTAATTCTTTGCAGAACTAAGAGACAAGTGCACGCCCTCTGGTTCAGGAGGCCAAGTTCTTTTTTTTTTTTTTTTTAAGATTTTATTTATTTATTTGACAGAGAGAGAGAACACAAGTAGGCAGAGAGGCAGGCAGAGAGAGAGGGAGAAGCAGGCTCCCTGCTGAGCAGAGAGCCCGATGCAGGGCTCGATCCCAGGACCCTGAGATCATGACCTGAGCTGAAGGCAGAGGCTTTAACCCACTGAGCCACCCAGGCGCCCCAAGGAGGCCAAGTTCTTAGCCACTGTCCTATCCTACCTCCCTAAGCTGAACATCATCAGAGGTCACCTTAGGGGGCATGTGAACAGGCATAGCACTTGGTAAAGTGCTACCCAAATGAAGACAGGATGGGGATGAAGATGAAGAAGATAATGATGAAGATAATTATGGTGATGATGGAGAGAAACAGACTTCTTCTTCAGTGAAGGAATGAAATTTCTTATAAGGTCTTATCTATCCACAGACGGATGGGGGGGGGAGAATTACATACAGATGACGCAATCCTGTACAGCACAAATTGCTGTCTCAGTATAAAGGTGAGGAAATGATGCTGCCGTGTCCATTCTCACCCCAGTAGAAGTCTAAGGTTTTGTTCTCTGGAGAGGTCTCTGAACTGCAGGATACCGGGCACATACCCTAACCCTGATCTTAACCCTAACACGAACACTAACCCTAGATCTGAGAGAGAAAAATCCAGTGAACTCACTGCTGGTTACCAGAGGGGAGGGGGAAGGAGGGGTGGGGGAAATGGGTGAGGGGATTAAGGAGGGCACTTTGGATGAGCACTGGGTGATATGCGGAAGTGTTGAATCACTATACTGCACACTTGAGACTCACATCACACTGTAGGCTGACTAGCTGGAATTTAAATACAAACTTAAAAAAAAAATAAAGAAAAAGAAAGGGGAGGGAATGAAGGCTCCAAGAGGTGATGTGCCTAGTCCAAGGTCAGTCATTGACAGAGCTTGGATTTCACCCAAGGGCCATCTGATTTCAGAGCCAGTGCTCTTCTGACATCTCTCTACTCCAGAGCAAATGGAAGTCAGCAGTCCTGGTCTTCAGCTGAAATTCAGTCCTCTCTCCTGTTCCCGCCTTCATTCATTAGCTAATTGTGGAGCAATCTCTATACTCAGGGAGAATTCGGCAAGAACAAGGCCACAATTCCTGCCTTTAGGGAGCTGTAGCTTTAAAGTATTATATAATCCTATGTCCTGTGAGGAACAAGACTTACCTAAGGAATTCCCATTTCCAATGAGGAGAGGCTTTCCCCGTCTTCCTCCCTCTCACTGCCCTGTTTTCTAGAATCCGGATTTATGCGTGACTTCCGGTGCCAAATGGACTTGATTTGTACAACCTGAAGGTCAGTTGAGCAAAGCCAGACAGGCTGTCTCCTCTTAACTTCCAGGTCTCAGAGGAATAAGTAAAGTAACCACAATGTTATTCCCAATCTCTTTGTGCTGAAGCGGATTGGCTTTATACTATTTTGGCCTGGGCTAGTTTTAAGACATCACACATTACAAATCAGAATCAGTTAGGATGGTGTGTGTGAAGTGAATGATGGTGGGAAAAATGCACATAAAATACGACAGTACAAGAGTGATCAAAATAAAAGGCATTTTTTTGTTTTGGGAATATGGAATGGATTAAGATGAGTTCTGTGTTCCAGGAACTCAAAACCAATCCCATCTAAGGGCTGCATGTTTTTTCCCCCAGATTTAACTAGACACATGCAAACACGTCCAGGGAAAATGTAGGGCTCGAGATAGTCAGGCATTCTTCCCTAGAGGTTAAAAGGAAAACAGGACCTGTTTCATCCCTATGTTGTGCTAGGCAGTGAGACGAGACCCTGTCAGTGCGTTATCTCATTTAATCCTCCTGGCCACCCTAAAATGAATACATTATTTTAAAACAGAGATGAGGGTTATCTGAGAGGATGTAAGTAAGACACCAGGTCCATTGCCTGCTCAAGTCCATTGCTTGTTTGGCAGTGATGGCCATTATTACTGCTGCGTAAATTCATTTGACAGACAAGGAAGCTAAGGCTTGGAGAGATTCAGTACGTTGTCTGTAAAATTATGAGGGTAAGGAGTGGCAGGGCAGGAGTCCAACACAGACCCATCTGGCCCCAAGGATCACTCTGACTCTTCCTGCAGTGCATGGTGCCACCAAGCTGCATTTTTTGGAGGAAGGACAAAACAAGGTATTTCTTTTATTAATTTTCTAAAAAGACCTGCAGGTCTGGTTCCCATGGGCTAGCCCCGTTTCTGACCTGTGTTTTTCTTTTCTCCTCTAATTATCTAATCTCAATTAGAAGCTACCATATAGTTTCTTTTGTGACTCCCGGTTAGCTTCAATCTTAAAGGAAACCAGAAGACCCCGTCACTATCAACCATTATCATTGTCATCTTCTACGGAGCTTTCTTACTCCCCAAGCTAAGCGGGTCCTTCTCTCCATTGTGACTCATACCCCATCACCTGTCCCTCCCCCTGGGGCCAACTCATAGGGTTATGAGTCATTCTGGCTTCTGACAGTCTCAAAAGAACTGTAAATTTAAGGGCAATCCTTCAAGGTCAAGGAGCACCATAGTTCTTTAAGCCACACCATTGTGGTTGGCACACGCCTTCTCCTTCAGTCAAGGAGAACTCCAAGCCTCTGTGGATTTTTCCTTTTTAGCTAATTGCTCCCTCTTTGGTCCCACCCTGGGAGAATCCTCAGTCAGTCAATGGGACACTGCTGGATCAGAGGTCAGGTCACAGATGTTCCAGGGCTGAGTTTATGGGTGTATTCTGGGTTTTGCAGAAGAATTACAGACTGGGGAACCAAGTCCTGTGTCAAGTGCAGCTTACTAGGAGTGCCAGCAAAAGCAGGGACTCTCTTAGTGCTGGGCTATTATAGGCCAATGGACCTGTGGCTTCACAGACAGGTTATAATTAGCAGACAGCTCATCCTGGAGGGAAGCAGAGAATGAGCCTCAGAACTGGTCCTCCAGCCTCTGGTTTGGCATCCCTCCATCCTGCCCCATTGTCATGTCACTCTCATGCTTAAGATCTTTAATAACTTCCCTTTGACTTCTATTTAACAAGAGGAAGAATATTTTTATGGTTTAAATGGAAAGGAAAATGCACAAGCGCACACACACACACACACACACACACTCACACATCTTTCCCCCTCTGCCTTCTTACTTCACTTGACCCACTTCTCTTGGTCTCTAAGGTTTAACTCTGCTGTTGTCTCTTCCGATTTTCTAGGCTGAGCTAGGCACCTGCTCTATGTACTCCTTACACATCTTGGGCTTTCTGCTAGTCCAGCCCTCACTGCACTTCCCTGCACTTTGCTTTTCTATTTAATCATCTATATTCTCAACACTGCAATAAGCTTTGTTACAGGACAAGACCCTGTTTGCACAAACCACATAGTAGGTGTTAGAAATGATGGATGACATCACATAGTAGTGGGATGGAAAAACTTACCTGTGTCTCTTTTTATGCCATCATAGATTTCATTAGAAATGAAGGAAAGATATCCCTTTCTGTGTTATTGAAGATCTGAATTTTCTTTACGCTTAATGAAGGTAATAAATAGACTTTTTGGGCTTCAGGACTAAAAAAAATAAAGTGGGCATGCCCTTCTTTAACTCAGTGTCATGAAATTTACTTGAAGGTACAAACCCACTGAGTATAGTTTAAAGTGGTGAAGGACTTCTTCAAGGTTTGAAGAGGGTGAAGGCCCAATCAATGTGATGGTTCCGTCTTCTCAGACTGGGTCAGAGTCATGGTTTTGGGAATGTTTGATGAGTTGCTCCAACCGAAAGGCCTTTGATGGCCTTCATGGTAGTCTGAGCCTTGAGTATTAAGAGCAGTGGTCTCAGGAGCCCTGGCAATATTCGTTGTGATTGGGGTGGTGTAGAGGAAGAGTGGCTACTCACACAACCACCACTTTCTGGTGGGTCCATGATAGCTGAGCAAAGTCTTACATATAGCGGCAGTAGAGATTGGAAATGAAGCTGTGGTCTCCGTATCAGCCCGCTCTCTGCCCACCATTTTCTTGGGTCTAGTAAGCTTATTATCCAAATGGAAGGAGACAATTGGAGGAGGGGATGACTAAGAATGGATTTCTTTGAAGAGTAAGGGCTTTTGGGAAATACTTTTGTATCACAAAGCATCCTCATGAACAAAGACAGTGAACCACTAGTCTTGCAAATGAATCAGCTGGAATGGTCCAGTCTAGTAGGCATATGTGGAACACTGGCTTTAGGTTTGGGGCTAGGAATCTCATGGTGGATAAGCCATGGCCCCTTTTCATGGTGTTCACTTAGTCTATGGAGTAGACTAGATGGCCACATAATCAGGGGTTTCACTATAACTTGGTGTAAGTTGAGGAAGAGAGAAGCACTGAAGGGAGGAAGGCTTATCCTGGACTAGAGAAGCAGTGAAGGTTTTCTGGAGTATAGGGTATTTGAACTGATCCTTGGAAGTAAAAATCAACTAAGTTTGCGATAAAAAATAGGAAGGGTATTCCAAGTGTCAGGGTGACAGAGAGAGATGGAAATGTGAGTTAACTATCCTGAGTATGAGGGAATTTATAGGTAGTTGGATATTGCTGGAAGATGAAATGTGTGAGCTTAATGGTGGAAGATGAGATTGGAAAACTGACAGGTCCAGAGTCAGATAACCTTGTACTAGATCCCAGGAATGATGAGCAGAAATCAGAGGGGTTTTAAGCAGGTCACATTTCAGCTTTAGAAAGATTAATTAATGCAATGTTAGGTTCTTTTATAGATAAATCCTAAAACCTCAGTGGTTTAATACAATACAAGATTATTTCTCTGAAGTGTGTAAGCCAATTGGTAGTAGTAAGGATTCTGCTTAGAGTCTCAGGGTGACACTATATCTGCCCTTTTTTTTTTTTTTTTAAGATTTTATTTATTTCACAGAGAGAAACACAGCTAGAGAGGGAACACAAGCAGAGGGAATGGTAGCGGGAGAAGCAGGCTTCCTGCAGAGCAGAGAGCCCGATGCGGGGCTCGATCCCAGGACTCTGGGATCATGACCTGAGCCGAAGGCAGACGCTTAATGACTGAGCCACCCAGGCACCCCATGTATCTGCCCTTTTTAACACAAGGCTCTCAAAGCCATTAACAATGACTTCCAAGCCATTAACATCATTCCTGGCAGACTGAGGAAGGAAGCTGAGAAGGTTTTTGCAGAAAGTTTTTAATGATTAGGCCAGGCATCACTCCCACCCATATTTCACTCTCTAGAACCCAGTTAGCTCAGTCACATCTCAGCAGCTCACAACAAGGCAGCCAAGCAGGTGTTGCCAAAATTTTTCCCTGGAGGAAGGGAAACCAGTTTGGTGAATGGCTAGTCCATCTCTGCTCCAAAGCACCTCTTTGGATCAGCAGAAAAAGGACAGCAAACAAAAAGACTGTTGCATTCACCCATGTTATAGGGGATTTTAGGGGGTAGAAGTAGAGATTAGAGAGATGGTATAAGAATCTTTGAAGAGGGGCACCTGGGTGGCTCAGAGGGTTAAAGCCTCTGCCTTCGGCTCAGGTCATGATCTCAGGGTCCTGGGATCGAGCCCTGCATCGGGCTTTCTGCTCTGCTCAGCGGGGAGCCTGCTTCCCCTTCTCTCTCTGCCTGCCTCTCTGCCTGCTTGTGATCTCTCTCTCTCTCTGTGTCAAATAAATAAATAAAATCTTTAAGAACAAAAAAAGGATCTTTGAAGAGACAGAACTGCCAGACCTTGAAGTGTGGACTGGGGAGGAAGCATGAGAGAGAAGGAGGTAATACTGGGGTTTCTGGTCTGGTTAATGTTGCATTCTGGAAAGACCAGGAGTTACAGGATGAGGGCGGTGTGGAAGTGGGTGGAGATGGCAAATGTGGTTTTAGGCATGTTGAGTCTGTATAGCTCACGGGATGTGTAAGTGGCCGTCTGAAAGACAAGCTGGGCTCAGAGAAAAGACCAGATTAGGGAGAGGGAGACGTAGGAAAGGTCAACATATACAAAGTCAAATTAATATGGGTTTTTTTTACTAAGGCAGGGAAGGGACAAAAAGAAATGGCAGACAGGGAGAAGAACAGAAGAACAGACTCTCCAAAAGATCCAAACCATATAAACATTTTGGAGAAGGTCACGTGTATTTCTCCTACAGAGTGTGTTGACTTGAGTACATGTATGTCAGTCTGTGCCAGGGGCCAGGGGCTATGCTTTGTGCTGGGAGAGGTGCTCTGTGCACTTCTCCACTCTCAAGGAGCTCAAAATTTGCTGGAGGCAAATGGTTGGTCTCTCACAAATGAATCACCCCCACAAACAGGGAAAAGTTTCCTATCCAAGGTGAACTATGGGTCACCAGAGGGGCATTTCCTTTAGTGCCTGGGATTCCACCACAGCCAACTCACAGTTTTTGAATAAGCTGCTTGACTGTTCTTTTGGGGAGCCACATGTTGTAGTGGAAAGAAGACAGGCTTCCAAAGCAAGCAGTAGAATATGCTACCTAATAGTGACAGGCCTTGGGTGAAAACTTAGACTCTCTGAGCTTTGCTTCTTTATTTATTAAACAAGAATAATAAGAGTAACGCTGGGTACACTAAGGGTAATCTGCAATAATGGGAGCTCTTGATATTAAATATGCAGTGTTCCATAACAAGAATAATGATAAGATGGTGATAATGATGATGATGATGATGGTGGGAACTAACAGTGGCTACTATGTGTTAGGACTATCGAAGTCCTTTACAAATACACCGTTAATCCCCTTAACAGCCCCATGAGGTAGAATTATTATTTATTTTCTTTTGACAAGTAAGAAAGTTGAGGCAGAAATGGCATCGGGCTTGAAGATATAACTGCTTCCGGTTGGGCAGCATTGAACACATCTCTGAGAATGAACAAGTCTAGGAGAGGGAGGGTGGATCAGAAAACACTCACTGTCCATTGGGAAGGAGCCTGGAAACAGAAAATGATGTGAGGCGTTCAAGTGTGTGGAAATGGGTGGGAGAGAAGTGGGAGTCAAATGTCATGACTCAATATTTGGTCGGGGACGGCACAGACACCAAATGGTTCATGCGTTCATCCAGCCATTCACTGTTCTCTTGTTGATGGTAACTCTTGGCAGACCATGGGTTGGGCTCAAGAATGCTCCCCATCCCTGGCTTCCAGAACTTCTAGTTGATTCCAGGAAGGGCAGAGGGAGGAGTGGGTGGAAATCTATAAGAGCGTTCCATTTCTTTCTATCCACCCTACACTGGATACATAGGTAGTTGTGGTTCTTATTTGTTTTGTTTTGTTTTTTGCTTGTTCAACATCCATTTTCTTTCTCTTGTTTTTTTCTTTTGGGAATTACTCCTCAGCCATGTTGTGTGAGACTCTTAGGGTTGGCCTGTGATTCAAACTAGAGTGGCCAGACAACTCTCTCTAGAATTTGCTTTTGAATGGAGTGACATGGTGATGAAATGTGTCTGCACCTCTTTCATCTGGACTCCAAGCACTTTGAAGAGACTTTCCTTTGGTTCCTGGAGCTTTAAGGCCCTGGAACTGCCCCCACTTCCTTTCTTCATTGTTGTGTGTTTACCTACATCATATCTCCATGTATACAGCATATGTAATACACACACACACACACACACACACACACATTTTCCCGCTTATATTGGCCAATTGCTTTCTGTTGCTTGCAACCAAAGACATTTAACTATACATATCCTTTTCTGACCATCTTTCAGCCTCAGTTTTTCCACTTGTGAAATAGGAAGGGTGAAACTTGCTATTTACCCACTGGAGGTTCTATAGATTAAAGGTGTTATGTCAATAAAATGCTTTCAGATGCTTGGATGAAAGTTGCTGGAGAACTATAAAGTCTCCATCTCCATTTTAGCTGTACTTTGAAAGGGGGACTTTCTTTATACATCATAAAACAGCTCTTATCCCAAGAGAATGTATTCTTCATTTTACTGTCTCTGTAAACAGTTCAGGGATGGCTCCATACTTGCTGCGTTTCCAAAGCTACCGCTGGAGATGAAAGCCCAGGTTGCTGAGCGTGAGAGGTTGTTGTATGCTATAGGGAGGAGATGTTTTCATTATTGCTCTTGTATTAGTTAGTGATAAGGAAGTTGGCTCAAATTTTCAGGTTGTTGCTTTGTTAGTTCTTTAGGGTAAATATTCACGTTCTTATCTCAAATTAAAAAAATGTAAAAACCCCACCAATTTTAGAACAGAAAGAACTGCATCATCTTAGAGTACTTGACAATTCTGAAAATATGTAACACTATACAAAACCATAACACCTTATAGGTTCTATGATATTTTATGATTTTCAAAACACTTATACTTCCCCTTGGACTGGTCTTGATTCTAGAGTATCCAGCAGATGTAAACTACACATAAGACTTCTGAGTAATTAGTTTTAAGTGAATCACTTGTACAATATGCCAACATGACAGTTGTGCATTCTCATCAGAGAAAATTTGGAAATGCAGAAGGGTAGAAAGATAAAGAAAAACATATCAATATTTCAATGGGTTTGCTGCCCTAAAACAACCATTCATTAAATTCTCATGTGTACCATTTTCCTTTTTTGTCACAATTATTTTATAAGTATTTCATGTTAGTTGATACAATTTGATATTCTGCGGCTTTTTTTCCTTTTTTCTTTTTTTTAAAGATTTTATTTATTTATTTGACAGAGAGAAACACAGTGAGAGAGAGAACACAAGCAGGGGGAATGGGAGAGGGAGAAGCAGGCTTCCTGCTGAGTGGTGAGCCCAATGCGAGGCTCAAACCCAGGAACCCTGGATCATGACCTGAGCTGAAGGCAGACATTTAATGACTGAGGACCCAGGAGCCCGGCTTTTTTTCCTTTTATATGACATTGTAACTCTAGCAGTTATCTATTGCCACCCCAAGACTCGGCAGATTAAAATAAGAACCATCCATGATTGCTATTGAGTCCAGGGGTTAGCTGGCAGTTTCTTCAGGTCTGGTCTCATGTGGGCTTGCTCATGGGTCTGCCATCAGGTGATTGTGTGATCTAACTTCTTTGGGGGTTCACAGCTACCTTACACTTGGTCTGTGATCCTGCAGGAGGCCAGCCTAGACTTGGATGTGTGGTGGTTGCAAGATTCCAAGTGAAAGAGACAGGGAGAGACAGAAAGAACACAGAAGCGTGAAAGGTAGGTATAGTTAGTTACTATCCATGTAAGTCACGAGGCCAGCCTGGATGCAGGGGTGGGGAAGAAAGCCCTCACATCTCTGTGGGAAGGGGATCCCTCGCCATTTGCAATGGTCAGAGATATGGGAAGTGCTGAAGAACTGTATCGAGAGTTTGCAGTCAGTCCCCCATAATAATAGAAGTGCACTTCTATATTACTTCATAGACTTTTTAATGACTTTATAGTATTACCCTGAGCGGCACTATCACAGATAATTTGAACATCTCCATTGTTTAAGACATTTTGGATTTTCCATTTTGTTTTCTGGGGTACAGCACACAGGTTTGTGGGGAGAAAACCTTTCCCCTTGAGCTTATTAATAATAATAAAAAAAATTCTGGGTGCCTGGGTGGCGCAGTTGGTTGAGCGACTGCCTTCCGCTCAGGTCATGATCCCAGAGTTCCAGGATCGAGTCCTGCATTGGGCTTCCATTAAAAAAAAAAAAAAAATCCTAATATAGAATCATAGAAATTAATGTATTGTTTAAAAGTTTATAAATATTTTTACTGTTTTCCTTCATCATTACAAAGCATTTTGTGAGGGGCTCACACCCATTGCGGTCCACATCAGTAGTATATGAGTGCTCATTTCACTGGCCTGCCACCAGTATTAAACACTTAAACCAAAAAAATCTCTGCTAAAACAAATAAAGAAATTTTCCACCCCCAGCGTTTTGTTGATGTAATGGGTGTTTATTTAATTGCTAATAAAAGAAGAGGAAGAGAGCCCTAGAGAGAGAAAGAGAGCGAGAAATAGATTTCTCTACTCAAACAGGGTTAGGAAATGCTGTGTCTTGTTCCCATCTTCATTATTCATTGTGGACATGCTCCGAAGATTCCCACAGTAAAATAACATGTTCAACTTTCCTATCAAGTCACTGTTTTCCTAATTATGTTGATCACAGAACCATCGTTTTTTTTCATAGCTGCGACCAACCTCTTGGAAAAACTTTCAGGAGGGGGGACATTCCTGAAGAAATGTTGTCTTACTGAAATAGAGTAGGTTTTCTTCAAGGTGGGAGTTTGAGAGGCCATGGAAAGGCAGGAACGGTACTAAACACCAGCTTTTGGTCACTTCTACAATCATGCTAAACTTCACGGAAAAGAAACGCAACTTGTCAACAAAAATATTCAGCTTCTCCTCCTCCTGCTTATTCTCTTTGGCATGATAACCTCAAGAGCTTTCAGGCTTTGTTTTAAGGGATGCCTTCTTTTCTGGAAAGAGCAGGCTGGCATTTTTCTCCTCTTCACATTTCCACAGCTGGATGTATCTGACAAGGGGCACAGAGCCCAAGGAGCTGGCCCTTTTTTGGGACTTTGCTGCTCCAGGTGTGGTCTGCCAAGGAAGAGCCTTGCACCACCTGGGCGCTTAGTAAAAATATAGGGTCTCGGCCCCGCACAGACCTCCTGCATCAGAGTCTGCATTTTAATGAGACGTCCTGGTGATTGTGTGCACAGGAAAGGGGGAGAAGCACTGAAGCAGGGGGGCAGCTGGCTAATCTAAAGGACGCTTCTTCCTCCTGACCATTACTTGCTAATTTAGCCACCACCACTGCGCATTGCAGAGTTCCTAGGACTGCTCTCATCATCTTTCAGCCCTGGATGGGTGCAAAGTCACAAGCCCTCTCTCCTAATTCCGTCAACAGATTTGCTTGCTAGAATTAAAGCAAACAAAGGAAACATACCAAATACAGAGGCAAAGCAAAGAGAAAGGAAGGAAGGAAGGGAGGGAGGAAGGGAGAGAGGGAGGGAGGGAGGAAGGAAGGAAGGAAGGAAGGGAGGGAGGAAGGGAGAGAGGGAGGGAGGGAGGAAGGAAGGAAGGAAGGAAGGGAGGGAGGGAGGGAGGAAGGAAAGAAGGAAGGAAGGAAAAAAAAAGAAAATAGATCGAAGCACATGTGGGAGGAATGATGAAGTTTCCTGCTCCTGTTCCAACCCTTGTCCTTGTCTTGGGTTCCAGATTCACGAACCTTAATCCATCCCTAATTCTGCCTTGGGAGTCTGGCCTTCCAGACCCAAATGACTGGTATAGCAGCCCAGACCCTTTTCGTGGCCTGGCCACCTCTTTTTTCCTGACTCTTCAGTCCTGTTGCTTCCTGGAGTGAACCATCTCCTGGTTTAATGGCACCCTTATTCTCCCTTCCCCTTGCCCTAATAGAGGGAGACAAGCCTGGGATGTCTTGATTATTTTGTGGTCCAGAACCAGAGACCTGGATCGCTCAGGACAGGAAACTATTCCAGGCTCTGTCTGCTTTCTCATTTCTTGTCTCTTTCCCAGAGTATTCCTGTCAGGTGTTCCCTCCCCCTGCTGCCCTTTGAAGAGACACTGCCTCAGTCCAACTTACAGGGCAGTGACTTTATTATACCAGGTCCCTTGCTCTAATCATAGTATGACAAAGGTACTGTATTCAAGAATCATATGCATTTACAAAATGGGGTCACTTCTTAATAGCTTTGGGCTATTAGCCAGAGGATGGCGGGAGATGGAAGCCAGTCAGAGTTATAAAGTACCAACTAATGGCTTTTAAGTGAATTATCTCAGTAACGTACCATCTAGAAGTAGTTAAAAGCATGGGTCAGAAGGAGACCCTTTGTTCTGACACTAACTAACTATGTGACCTTGGGGAAGTTACTGAACCTTTCTGTGCCATAATGTACTCCTCTGTAAAAGGAGGATAAAGGTAATTCCTATTTCTTAGAGACAGGATTGGCTGCAAAATCTGTAGGACCTAGTACTAATTGAAAATGTTGGACCCCTTGTTCAAAAGTTGTTGAGAATTTCAAGATGGCCTCTCTGCATGCAAGGACCTAGACAAGTTGAGGCTGTCCCTCCTCAAATCGTTAGCATAATTGCTGTGCCTAGGATATAGTAAGAATTCAGTGAGCTCCAGTTATCAATAAAGCTTTGAGAAACATATATTACTTATCCTATTTTACAAATGAAAGGACGGAGGCCCTGCATTGTGAAACAACTTACCCAACAGATCAGACAGCTCAGTGGCTGAACCGAAACTCACCTGGGGTCTGCTTTCAACAGGAATGAGCAGGAATCCCTGGGAGGTGAGCAGTGCTCCAGAGGAAGAGCGCCAGGGGCCCAGGAATCTACCCACTGCCCTCAGTGTCAAGAGGTGAGAGAGATTTATACATCTTACTTCTTCGACATCTGGGCACATTTATTTATCAAAAGCAGAACTGAGAGCCTTCGACCCAGGTTGGGCTGTTTATGACATCCCAGCAGAACGTTTAGCTTATGTTGATCAGAAACTGAAGGCTGAGCACCATTTCTCTGGCCTGTGGTTTCCTAAGTCCTTGAGGAAAGGACTTGAGGCCATCCTAAGTAGAGAACCAGGTTCGTTCCCCAGCCTCCCCCTTCAGGCAGGAAGGTTTCCTGTCTTTGAGCTGCAATATTTCCTGGCCTCCAAAGAGTGAAGAATAACCTGAAAAACTCCCTTCAGCTCAGGGTCCCAGAAATATGGCTGATTGGCCTGGTCAAGAACAATTGCATGTCCAACCAGGAGCCCTAGAGAAGGTCATATATACTGAGCCAGCATGTGGGGGGTGGTCTCACATGATTCTTTTCTACTTGGTGGGAGTGTACTCAACAAACACACGTTGATTGTTTGCTCTGGTCCAGAAAATGTGTTAGGTGCTTTACTCATGAGCTCTTTTAATTCTTCTGATAGGCCTGAGGGGTAGGCATGACCATTCTTACGTTACAGATGAAGACACCAAGGGCAGAGGGTATGGCCACATGCCTTAGTCCCACGAGCTAGGAAGGGGTGGGGTCAGGTTTGCATTCAGGTCTCTCTGGTCAGACCATACCATACTATCCCATTCTATACCGTACCTCTGCTTTTAACCCACTGTACAGTGGGATTTTACAATTAGGATGGTTAATTTTGTGTGTCATTTTGACAGGACCATGGAGTACCCGGATGTTTGATCAAATATTGTTCTTGATATTTCTGTGAGGGTGTTTTTGGGCGAGTTTAACATTTAACTCAGTGGCCTGAATAAAGCAGGTTGCCCTCTCCGATGTGTGTGTGTGTCTCATCCAATGAGTTGAAGGCCTGAGTAGAAGAAAAAACCTGAACCCCCTTAAATAAAAGATAATTTTTCCTGCCTAATAGGGATGAACTGAAATACTGGTTCTTCCTGGGTCTTGAGCCTGGGGGCCTTCAGATTGGAATTGAAGCATTAGCTCCCCTGGGTCTGCTGCTCACTGACTCACCCCACAGATCTTGGGACTTGCCAGTCTCCATGATTGTGTGAGCCAGTTCCTTACAATGTATGAATCTGCTATATCCTATTGGTTCTGTTTCTCCAAGTCTTTCATACAATGATATTGATATTCTAGGAACTGTGCTCAGCACTTTGGAAATACAGGGGCACAGCAAAGGCAAGAAGACAGAGTCCCTGTTTTCAAGGTGCTCATGGTGCGAGGAAGAAAGTTAACAACCCAGCCGATGTACTGCTGATGGGGAATGAGAAGCAATTGGTGGAGCAGAGGAACTAGGAGATGGGGTTTTAGGCAGAAGGAACAACAGGTTAAAGGCAACAAGGCAAAAGGGCACAATGGGTTTGGGGGAGTTTGTGAAAAATCCTGGAAGGCTGAAATTGACAGAGTATCCATCAGGTTCCAGTCAGGAAAACAGAAATCGCATTCATTAGTTTAACAGCAAGCCTCCACCGAGGAAGACTGGTTGAAGCAGGTATTGGTGGGCTAGTAAAGCAAAATGGAAGCCCTGAGGTAGCAGAGATAGTTAAGTGGGAAGCAGCAACCACCCCTCAGGCTGGGGGGCAAGGGTGGAATTTGGGATAAACGGAATTTAGAAGCTTAACAATGTTTCTGAGGGGCACCTGGGTGGCTCAGTTGGTTAAACATCTGAGTCTTGATTTGTGTTTGGATAGAAACAATGGCAGAATCACACGGGGACCCAGCCTTCTCATCTTTAGGAAGCACATTTGCATCGGGAAGGATAAGAATTCTGGCCTTAAAATAGTCCGAAGCTGCCAGGGTTCAGATGTTGACTTTGCCAGCTACTTCAAGATCTACAACCTTGAGTAAGACTTATAAGCTCTCTGCTTCACTTCCCTCCTCTAGATAATGGGAATAACCATGATACCCAGTAGAAGGGATTAAATGTGATAATGGCTATATGATAAATATCCTGGAGCACCTCTGTGGCTCAGTCGGTTAAGTGTGTGACTTCTGCTCAAGTCATGATCTCAGGGTCCTGGGATTAAGCCCCCTGGGGACTCCATGCTCATCGAGGAGTCTGCTTGTCCCTCAGCCCCTCTCCCTGCTAGTGCACTCTTTCTCTCTCACTCTCAAATAAATAAAAAAAATCTTTAAAAAAAATCCTTACCTTCTCCATCAAGTCTTTGCTCAAGTATCCACCTCTCAGTGCAGATTTTCCTGATCACTATTTCAAGTCACACCCTCTTCACCCCTGCACTCACCACTCATTATTCCCCTCACATGCCTCATTCTTCTCTAAGCTTTATCATCTTAAAACTTACAATTAAATTTTTTTGTTTATTGTCAATCTCCCTAACTGGAATGTGAGCTCCCTGAGAAATGAACATTTGTTCTGACTTGCTGTCTAATGCATAATTGCTATTCAATAAATATTTATTGCGTGAATGAAAAACCTTGTCTAGCAAATAGTAAGCACAAAGAAATTTTAGCAATCACTAATAAGATGAACATTATTTTACTAGTGTTTTGGCCTTCCACACACACACTGTCACCACAGGACTGAACTTGGTTCCATAAAATGAGATGTTAACCTACTTTGAAAATCTCTCAAGAGAACTAACTGAGCTAGAATTCCAGGACCTCAATAATAATTGGAAAATTTTAGTTTTTTGGACATGTATTAGGACATCTCTCAAAACTGGCCAGTGGGGGAGCAGCGCCTGGGTGGCTCAGTGGGTTATGCGTCCAACTCTTGATTTGGGCTCAGGTCATGGTCTCTGGGTCTGGGATTAAGCCCTGCTTTGGATTCCATGCTCAGCTTGGAGAATGCTAGTCCTTCTTCTGCTCTTCCCCCTATTCATGTGCTCTCTTTCTCTCTCTTAGTCAGATAAACAAACAAATAAAATCTTAAAAAAAAAATATTGGCAAGTTGGGTTGACTCCATGGATGTGACTGAGGTGAAACATCCTTCTTGGCCCACTTTCCTTTCAGTTATGATGTAAAAGAACCAGAAAAAGAACTTTCATGGCTAGAACATGCCAGAAAGACACTAGTAACATGCTAACATTTCCAGATGAAATTTCTCTATCTGCCCTCCTATCACTTCCAGGTAGCAGATTAAAATCTTAGCATTCCAGAGAGAAATTGTAGTACCTTGTTATATGGTACATTAATAAAAAATGCTACTAACAGCTAGTTCTACCTGCCTTAGTGAATAAAACTGATTTTTTTTTTTTTTTTTTTTAGTTTAATGAAGAAACCAACCACTTCCCTACCTTGACCTGAGTGTGTGTATTTCTTCTTTCACTGTGGCCAGTATGTAGCATCTTGATGCGTGTTGGCTATATGGTCAAGGTTAAACATACCCTGATGGTAGAGAACATTTTGGCATTCTCAGTGTCAACCACCTGGGTTGGCTTCTTAGTCAGGAACTAAGCAAGAGGTGGTTGGGTTGCATGGACAATGGGTTTGCTCTTGTTTTTCATTCTTGATCTACACTTGAGGCAGCCAGGTCCCTAGGAGGTCACTGTCACCTGGGGCAGGTGGATGCTAATAGTGATGGTGGCTCACACTGATTGAACACGCCCTGTATGCCCAGGCACTCTGGTCATGAGTTGTCTCATCAACTTTCACAGTAACTCCAAAAGATCAGTAGGCGCTACAGTTATTCTTTTCTTACAGATAAGAATCTTGAGGCTTAGAAAAATTAAATGAGTTTCCCAAGATTGCCTATCTAGTAAGTAAAGCTACTGGGATTTGAATTGTGATTCTGACCCCACAACCATACTCTTAGCTGTTTTTAAACAAGCCAGAATATAAAAAACAAAAACAAAACCAAAAACAAAAACAAAAAAAACCCCCAAAACAAGCCAGAATATTTAGAATCTGTATCTTGCTGATACTAGCTTTCCTTTGTAAAGTCTTTTTGGAGGAACATTTGAATCCTTTCTCAAATGTACAAACAGAGGAGAATAGGCCCTCTTCTCTTCTCTGGGTCACAGCAAGAAAGGGGAGCAGCACCCCTTGAAGCTAAGTACAGGGATTACAGGGTATTTAGTGATCTTTTCCTGGGGTAGGCAACCCATGGGCAAATTACTTAGCTTCTCAGTTCCCCTCTTTTCTCATCTGTGAAATGTAATAGTAGCCAATCATGGGGATATTATAACAATTAAATGAGATAATATATGCAAATAACTTAGCACAATGCCTGGAATGTGGTAAGCCCTTACTAAACTTTTACACGTTACCAAGGAAGTGATAACAAGGCATTTTCTTTTGCATAACTTACTTCCCTTTCAGTGAGACGTCACTCTTTAAGATATCATAAACATCTTAGACCATCTCCTACAATCACATTTTCCCAAAATATATTTGTTCCTTGTAGCTTAAAGCCAAAATGCTCTGCTCTGAACAAGTTCTAGGATCAGTTGTGTTTTGGAAATAAATTTAAAATTCTTTCTTTTTTGAAAATTAAATGCTCTGAGAGTTTTACAATAAAGACTTGGTTAAATTTGGTTTCGTAAATCTCTCAATGCTTTTTTTTAAAGAAAGCATCTTCTCAATGCTTTAAAAAAAAAACAAACAGTTAAATATTTTTAGACTTTATTTTTCTTCCTTAGAGCAGTTTTAGGTTCACAGAGAAATTGAGAGGGAGGCACAGAAATTTCTCATATACCCCTTGCTCCCACACATGCATACCCTCCTCCCTATCAACATCTTCCATCAGAGTAGTGCATTTTTTACAATTGGTGAATCGATATCAACGATATCGAATCGATATCAACACATCGTAAACACCCAAAGTTTGTTGTTTACCTTTGGGTTCACTCTTGATGTTGTATATTCTGTGGGCTTGGGATAAATGTATAATGACATTCATCCACCATTATAGTATTATATGATAGTATTTTCACTATCCTAAAAATTCTCTATGCTCCTTTTCCCCACTCCCCACAATCACTGGAAACCAATTTTTTTTAATTGTTTCCATACTTTGCCTTTTCATTCATCTCCTCTGTTCCACTGGTCTATGTGTCTGTTTTTGTGCTAGTACCATGCTGTCTTGGTGATCACAGCTTTTTAGTAAAGCTTGAAATTAGGCAATGTGATGCCCCCAGCTTTGTTTTTCTTTTGAACATTTCCTTAGCAATTCGGGGTCTTTTCTTGTTCCATACAAATTTTAGGATTGTTTGTTCCAGCACTTTGAAGAATGCTGGTGGAATTTTGATTGGGATGGCATAGATTTTCTTCTACATTATCTTCTAGGAGTTTTATAGTTTTGTATTTTACATTTAGGTCTATGATCCACTTTGGCTTAATTTTTTTGTGAAAGTTGTAAGATCTGTGTTTAGATTTATTTTTGTATGTGGATGTCCTGTTGTTCTAGCACCATTGTTGAAAAGTCTGTCCTGCTCCACCATGTTGAATTTACTCTTTTGTCAAAGATCTGTTGACTATATTTGTGGGGATATATTTCTGGGCTCTCAGTTCTGTCCCATTGATCTATTTATCTATTCTTTCACCAATATCATGCTGTCTTGATTACTATAGTTTTATATTAACTCCTGAAGTTGGGTAGTATTAGCCCTCCGACTTTGTTCTTCTGCCTCAATAGTGTATCAACTATTCTGAGTCTTTTTCCTCTCCATATAAGCTTTAGAATCAGGTTGTTACTAGCCACAAAGTAACTTACTGGAATTGTAATTTCTGAATGCTTTTGATATAGAAGTTCCTTTTTTCACCTAGTAGTTACTACCACTCTTTGGAATATAATTTGGAAATGGCATTGTATATAATTTCCTCATTCTCTGTGCATTGCAATTTCCTAATTCTTTGTGTATGAGCATCTTCAGTTAATCTTCAAGCTTCTTTTTTATATGAAGATTTTATTTATTTATTTGACAGAAAGACAGAGGGAGAGCCCAAGCAGGGGTAGCATCAGGCAGAGGGGGAAGGAGAGGCAGGCTCCCTACTGAGTAAAGAGCCTTATGCAGGGCTCAATCCCAGGACCCTGGGATAATGCCCTGAGCTGAAGGCAGATGCTTAACCAACTAAGCCACCCAGGCACCACAATTTTCAAGTGTCTTGATCATATTGTATATGACTCTTAATATCCACCATAGAACTGGGCACATAGTAAGTACTTAGCAAATCAAACATTGCTCAGGTAATTCACTGGGTTCTGTGTTCTGTTTCAGAGAGAGAGAGCCCTTCAGCCCAGCCTTGTGTGAAATGACCCCACCTTCAGGCAGGCAGTGTAATGTCATGGAGGGAACAGTGGATCAAAATCTCTGCGGCTTACTTTCTTCATTTATAACTTTGGTGTCTCAAGTTAAAGAGCTTCTGTGTTATTTTCTACCTTTAAATTCTTTGTAGTCATGAATTAGGGGCATTAAAGTTGGTGAAGTCTTACCACAAAAAAATGCAAAATAAAGGGAGGAGCTGTAACTTTGCTGAAATAAATGAAGATTATTAACAAAATGAGAAAAACGGATTCTGTTAATTCAGAGCTTGTTATAGAAAGGGAATCAGCCACCATCAGTTGGGTCTTGGCAGACTTAAAGGCAGGCAAAGTAGGAAAGCTTTAGGGTAGAAAGTAGAGAAGCCTTCAGGTATGTCCTGATTGGAGGCTGTTGGTATGGGGAAGCTGTAGAGTGGATAACTAGGAGTGGAGCACCCTATGTGATGGGTTAGGGCTCACGTTTGGCCTTTTCTGGTTGGTCCTAAGTTAGAAACAGGGACAAAAATTAGGTAAGCTGTCAGCTATTAATCGAATCCTGGCCATTTTGGGTTGATGGTTACAGTGGTTATGGTTTGGCTTCCTGTTGCTAGAGATGGCAGTCTGACCTCCTACAAGTGTGACTTAGAGCAGGCTGGCCTCCTGGGCTGGTTACTCTAGATAAGGATTTGTTTTCCCAGGCTAGTCGCTGGAGGTTTGGGGTCAGAGTTCTATTTTTAGGTATGGTCTGGGCCTCACTAACTGTTTGTGTAAAATTCTCAATTCAACCCAACTCAAAAGTTCCCTAAGTCAAGGGACTGTACCCAGAATCGTGGTTTGTGTTTTTAATAAAGATGACAATAGATAAACTATAGGTATTTCCAGATTTATTTTCTTTTTTTCTTTTCTTTTATTTTTTTAAAAATTTTTATTAACATATAATGTATTATTTGCCCCAGGGTACATGTCTGTGAATCGTCAGGCTTACACATTTCACAGCACTTAACATAGCACATACCCTCCCCAATGCCCACAACCCAGCCACCCCACCCCTACCCCCCCGCCTCCCGGCCACCCTTTGTTCGTTTCGTGAGTCTAGGAGTCTCTTATGGTTTGTCTCCCTCCCCATCCCTTCCTGTTTCATTTCTCTCCCTCACCCCCCCCACAAACCCCTACCTTGCCTCTCAAATTCTTCATATCAGAGAGATCATGTGATAATTGTCTTTCTCTGACTGACTTATTTCGCTTAGCATACAGATTTATTTTCTGGTAGTTCATGAGTATTACAAACCATTTGTGGGATGTAATAGTTAGCATTTTCTGATTCTGGAAAAGGTGTTCTCTAAACCCTTATAAGAGTTGTGAGTTTCCAAAGATTTAAAGGACATTTTGGTGTCCACAGCCTCAGAATTCTTGGGTTCTCTCTATCACTCCTGTGGGAATTAGAATTCACAGAGATTTAACTCCTGGTGCTGATTATTTCTCAGAATATCAATTAAGATTGGACTAAGCCTGGTATAACATTTCTCAGAAATTTTGAAATAATTCTTGGGATCTCTGCTTATTATATTTTCTTTAATAAGAAAAAAAGAAGTTGCTGTCCAGGAGTCCACACTCTCCGGCCTATGGTCTTTTATATACAGCCTGAGCTAAGAAGATTTTTTCCCTTCCATTTTTTTTTAAAGATTTTATTTATTTATTTGACAGAGAGAGATCATAAGTAGGCAGAGAGGCAGGCAGAGGGAGAAGGGGGAAGCAGGCTCCCTGCTGATGTGGGGCTCCATCCCAGGACCCTGGGATCATGATCTGAGCTGAAGGCAGAGGCTTAACGACTGAGCCACCCAGTCTCTTTCCTTCCCTTCCCTTTTTAAATAGTCATTAAAAACCAAAAGTAAATCAACAAAAAACAAAGAAGAGTATGTGATAGGGACTGTAGGTGGCCTGCAAAGTCTAAAACATTTACTCTGTTCTTTTAGACAAAATGTTTGCCAACTCTGATCTTGGTCAATTAGTAGAAAGCCTTTGCTGGATTTTAGAAGTAGAGTCCTTTTTATTTCCAGTGCAGTGGGGGTGGGGAGGTTGGGGGTTGCTGTCTGACATGTCCATTTCGTGGCTACAGAGGAAACACCGGTCCTATCTGTCAGGCCGGACCAGGATGGAGCCGCTGGAGTGTTCTCAGAGGATCTGACATCAGCTGGCTCCCAGGAACTGTCAACCTGAGGTTTTCCTTTGTGTTTGAAACCATTGTGCCTCCTCCCATGTGACCGCTGCTTGCGCTGATCCTGCTGTTTTTTTCAGGTCCAGCCCTTGCCCTCGCTGGAGAGGAGTCAAGACTTTTAAAGTTTCAGGGGGTTCACATTCCAGAGCCCAGTCTTTCTGAGTAAAACCCAAAGCATGTTTTTCTTACCTCTGCCATTTCTGCGTGGTTCAGGGGGAAAAAAAAAGGCTGAATTGACTTTCTGAGAAAATGATGTAGTGCAGTCATCAGACATGTGGGGACAATGCATAATAACATCCTCAAAAATGCTTACAGCATTACAGTAAGTGAAAATGTTGGACACAAATGTGGATAAGCGGCATAGTCTTACCTATTTAAAACAAATGATAGAAAACAAAATATGCATCAAAACAAGGCCTCAGGAAGGAAATACTTTGAAGGTAATGGTGATTGCTACAAGTAATTAGATTTTTATGTTATGTTTATTTTTCTTAAACTTTTCCTATACTTGAAAATTTTAAAAACATGTATAGTTTTAAGATCAGATTTATATAAAAAAAATAGTTTGACCTAGCACTACTTGGGTGTATTCTAGTCAGAAGAAAATATATACATTTATACATATTAAATGTCTTCCTGGGAGCAGATGGAAAGTGGATCTGTAAAGATGTAATTTGGATCAAATTGTCAAAGTCACCAAAACCTGACAGAAAATGAAAAACAAAAACAAAAACAAAGAAACCCAAAAATGTTATTAGGGAGCCCAGAATACTCTAGTAAATGCTTCATTCTCTTTTTATTTGATAGGCAGAGATCTTTTTTCTTGCTTTAAATGTTTTGATGTTGGTGCTCCTAAAAATTATAGTTGACCAATTCCTTAATATATTTAATTTTCAAAACATGGAACTTCAAGTAGAAATAAAAGCCCTGAATGTATCTGAAACTCGCTGATGCTTTCTTTTTTATACAGGACAAATCCATTGCTTCTCATATTTATTTTAATTGCATCTATAAATCGATTTGGAACAATAAAAACCCAGAAGCCTGAATATCAGGAAGGAAAGGAGACTTGGTCACAACTTGTTGATAAGTCTTTGAAATACATATTTATTTTGAGCCACAAAAGTGCTGTGTCTCAGCATCCCTTTCTCCTTAATAATGGAGAGCATTTTCTTCTCAAATAGATGGCCTATGAGTTGGCCATATGGAGGCCCTGCACCTTTTCAGGGCATTGTTATCACTTTATTTTCACAGATCTTGATTTTGTTGTAGCTTACTCCTCTTCCCTCCTTGGGCCATGTTTAGAAGTGTGAACGATCAGGGTGTATCATTCTGCATTTAACGTCCTCAATCTTAGCAGGCTCCCATTGTTGGCTGCTCCCTGCCATAGACCCTACTATAACCCTGTCCTTTCTTCATCCACTCACTTGCTTTCTGACTTATTAGATTGTGAGCTCTTTGAGGGCAGGGACCACACCCTATTCTGTATTTTCTGAGCAGCTGCCACAGAGCCTAGAATGTAGGCTTTGATATAGTTTCTTAATTAAACCAGTGTAGTGAAACCAAATTAAGTAGTAAGAGTACTTACTCTGTTTCAAGCACTGTTTTAAGTACTTCGCCTACATGAATTCATGTAACCCTCATAAAGTATGGCCTGAAAGCTCTATTCTTATTCCACTTACATGTAAATGAGATGGACTTACAGTCAGTGGTGATCATAGACCCTCTTTCTTTAGGGCAGAGATTGTCGAAAGCTGTATTTCTCCTAATACCTCCCTCCCAGATCCACCGATGATGGAGGAGGAAATGATCGCACAGAATGCCCCTTCAGCTTAGCTCCAGGAGAGGTAGGGAAGTGTTCGAGCACAGTCATGAGTCTAAACAGAGATCTTCTCTCTGCTAACCGCACCTAAACTACTCCTCATTTCTCAGCCTGTTTGTGCGTGAGGGCGCCTGGTATCCATCCAGAGCCTTGGCAGTCAAACCAGGCTGGTCCCCCATGTATGTTGTGAGCAAGCCCATGCACACAGGCTGCTGGAGTTTGGGCTGTCTTTGGGCATTTGTCTTGAATCCAATTGCTTCCCCATCCCTGATCTGTCTCCCTCCTCTCTCCCAGCTTCCAGTTGCCTGCCCTCTGGCCCTCTTCTCTTGGTTTTCAGCTCCAGCCCCTCCCTCCAGCTCTTTGGAGTTTTGCAGAGGCTCCTTGACTTCCCAGGCTGAGCCTCACTGCCTGTAGCCCACACTCACCCTGGGCTCTTCTGTTTCTGGCAGCTTCTGGCAAATGTCCTGCCTGACCAAATTCCAACTTGAGTCCCAGCCCCCGTGCTGGCGTGGCCCTGAAAGCAGGGATGGAATTCCCCTAGAGCTTTTCACATGGCTAAACAGATAAATTGTGTGATGGGTTACGCATCTCTAGTTCCAGAGTGGGAGCGGGAGACGGTGGCCATAAAGCTTTCGTGGTCGGACTTGGCCTCATCACCCCATACCTATCAGCGGTCTTCTTTTTTCCCACAGAGTCCCATTTGTCCTGTGTCAGGGGCTTTGTACACCCATTCCCACTGCACAGAAGACTTTTTATCCCCATTCCAACCCCCAACTCTGACTTCTGCTCATCTTTCAGGCTTCAGTTTTGAGGATGCCTCCCTTGGGGAGTCTTCACTGCTTATAACCCCCCACCCTGGCCTGGATCATGTAAGTGCCTTTTTGTTTCTCTCTTTCATCTTCTGGTGCGTCTCCATTATTATCTTCAGAGCCGATGTTCACAGGGGCTTCATCTAGGGAGACAAGACAAGCTTGAAGAATTTTACAAGAATGAACTTGGTCGATCTTCCTCAACAACCCCGATGATAGATACCATTTTTATCTCTGTTTTACAGATGAGGACTCTGCCTCAGGTAAGTTAAATAACTTATCTATTGTATGGGTAATCAGGTGGTGTAGGAGGAAATGATCCCACAGAATCCCACAGGTGTAGACAGGGTTTGACCTGGGTTTTCTGGCTCTGGAGCCCCTTGGCATGGCTACTGCCAGATGTCTCTTGTGTGTAGCTTTCTCATACTGTCCTGCATCATCTGGTTACTCCTGCTTTATCCACAGCTACATCCTAGCATGCAGGATAAATCCCAATAAAAATTAAGCTCATTGAATACTTTTTGTGAAATGAATGCCTGAATTCTAGTTATGGCTATTTTATGTCCGGCAAGTTCAAATTGAACATTCCTGATTCCTGATTTGATGAGATCAATTGTAACGAAACAAGGATAGCCAGGCAACTGGTTTATTGTCTTTGGGTTCCTTAATGCTTTCTGTGTTAATCAATCTTATTCAATATGAACAATTAGAGCTCAAGGGAAAGTGTTGTCTATCCCAGCCCCAAACCCTGTGTTTTACACAGTAGGAGACTGGGGTTGCAGTGTTTAAGTGACGAGTCCATGATCACACAGGAAGCCGGTGGCAAACAGGATGCCAGGTCGGCTGGTTTCCAGTCATGTGTCCTTGGTCTGCGCCTGGTCAAACAGAAATTATAGTCACATAGGGGTGCACAGTTAAAACAAACACTAAGTTTGCAACCGATTTGATTATGACCATAAACAACATGGGGAGCACGTGGCTCCAGTGCTCCTGGGGACTGTCATCAGCCCAGAGTAAACATAGGGCTTCTGATAGGGGGACATGCTTAGCCCAGAAAGGGCCCAAATTCTGCAAAGCTCTAAGAGTATTATGTTTACAGTGTTTTCTTGTTTTTTTTTTTTTTTTTTTTTTTCTGTGTGACCTTGGGTTCACTGCTTTGCTTCTCTGGTCTCTAGTCTCCTTGCTAGTATGACAGGGTGTTATAGACTAAATATTTGTGCACTCTAATACCTGCCCGAATTCACATGTTGAAGTCATAACCCAGAATGTGATGATATTTGCAGGTGGGACTTTGAAAAGTTATTAGGTTTAGATGAGATCAAGAGGGTAGAGCCCCCATGATGGAATTAATGTCCTTAAGAGAAAAGGAAAAGATACAAAAAAACTAGAGCTCTCTCTCTCTCTCTCTCTCTGCACTGTTGGAGGACACAGTGAGAAGGCAGGAAGCAAGCTCTCATCAAGAGCCAACTCTGCCAGCACCTTCATCTTGGGCTTCCATCCTGTAAACTGAGATAAATTAATGCCTGTTACTTAAGCACCTGAGTTTCTGGCGTTTTGGTAAAGGAGCCTATGCTGATTAAGACACGGACTTTTATGAGCTTGATCCTGAAGGCTCCTTCTGGCTCTGCAATTCTCACGTTCTTTCTGAAGGTCCCCTCTGTTATTGGCTGTGTTCATTCCTGCCATTCTGCTGTCCCCCAAGCCATTCCTCCTCACTGGTATGTTTTCTCCAACTCTTTGCCATTAATCAGTCTTCTGTTAACTTAGAGACTGAGCATAAGTCTCATTCACAGGTGTGGAGGAAAAACAATGCATTTTGGTCCAGTCTAGATGCTTCTCTTCATTTCTATGCGACCTTGAGTAGGTGCTTATTTATCTTCTCTATGCCTCTATTTGCAAAGTGAAGTTAATAATACCTATAGGATAAGAGTTGTTGTGACTATTACATAAAACTGAACATAGAAAGTTCCCAGAAAGAATGAGGATCAGCAGAATTTTTCTATTAAAAGCCAGACAGTAAATAATTTAGGCTTGTGGTGCATATGGCCTCTTGGCTTTGCCATTGTAGTGCAAAAATGGCCAAGGATGATATGTCGATGAACGGATGTGGCTATGTGCCAATAAAACTTTATTTATAAAAACAGGTGACAGTCTGGATTTGTATCTCCTACCTGCAGCACTGCACTTTTCAGGCCCTTGTAATAGATTATGATTCTCACTGCTTTTTTATCCAAACAAACTTCAGGCTGTCTTAAACTGTCTCTGTGTTTCTGTGAGGCCCCTCCTTTCCTTCTTGCCTCACCCTTCCTTTCCCAGATAGTGGGTATTTCGAAGGCAATGTTTTCTTTGGCTTCTCTTCATCCAGAGCTCCAAATGCAAGCACTACTAGATGGACTGTAAGTGTTTGTTGAAATGAAATGAGAAAGAGTCCCCCCTCATTCCAGGCTCGGAGTCCAGCATCTGAGGGCCCCCAGTGCAGTGGGGTGGGCCTGGTGCCATGGGAGAAGAAAGCCTTTCTGAGGTCTAAGGGGGGCTGCAGACTGGGTGGGGCTTTGCTTTATAAAGAGGTGCTGTGCTTTGACATTAGTGAAAAGCCCCAGCTGGCACACTGGGGAGCCGGCCAGCAGTGGGAGCTGGCGTGTGGGTCCACTGCAGAGGTTTCCTTGTCCTGTCAGCACGCCTCGGGCTCTGCTGATAGGGGGGCCATTGTTCCTTGTCCATTGTGTGGCATGCAGGGTGTTTGGGGCTGTGGGTAGGGTTGGGAGCAGCCACTCATTTCACAGAGCTCAGCTCAATGGAAACAGAAAGATAAAGAGCTAGAAGAGGAGGAAGAAGGTGCCCACCATGTTAATGTGCCAGCTCGGAAATTGAAGTGACCTGCAGGTGAGCATTCTCAGAGCAAGGATGACATTTGCTGCGAGTCGCTCTGGGCTTGGAATGGGAAATGGGCTTTTAGATGTTGATAATTGGAATGCACAAAAATTCAGTAACCCATCTGGCAGTTACTCTGCTAATCTCAGTATCCTGGCCAGGGGCCAGGCAGGAACAAAATTGCGTTCTCTTCTCTTAATCCCCACTGGACTCGGCAGG
>CM053604.1:6928383-6955419 GCA_028646535.1 Procyon lotor | reverse complement strand
TCTCAGAGCAAGGATGACATTTGCTGCGAGTCGCTCTGGGCTTGGAATGGGAAATGGGCTTTTAGATGTTGATAATTGGAATGCACAAAAATTCAGTAACCCATCTGGCAGTTACTCTGCTAATCTCAGTATCCTGGCCAGGGGCCAGGCAGGAACAAAATTGCGTTCTCTTCTCTTAATCCCCACTGGACTCGGCAGGCCCCCCGCCCTGTAGATTTGTCAGGTATACTCTGCTGGGCTCAATGGCTCAGGGAAGGACCTGAAATGTCACTAGCTATCCCTGGGGCCTCAGATACAGCCAGATACCAGGAGTCACCGGGAATGAATATGGAGGGAAGGAGGACCCACGCTCCCAGAGTCATTTGGGCTTGGGTTGAAGCCTGGCTCTACATGGGCAAAGTACAGAACTTTGTCCCTTTTTAGTTGACAGATGGTCTCTGGGATGAACTTCTAGGATTCACATTTGAAATCTGTCACTTACTGACTCTGTGATTTGAGTACATTACTTAATGTTCTGTACCTCAGTTCCCCTTCGTGTAAAGGGAACAGTATTGTACCTCCTCAAAGTGTCGTTATGAGCATCAAATGAGCAAACAAGTACACACGCACACACACACACACACACACACACACACTAGAAGAGATGTTGCTGTCCATAGTGCACATTTGTATGGGTTTATGATTTTGATTGTCATTTCCTTACACAAAAATGGGGACAATGACATCTACTATTAGGTATGTTGTAAGGATGTGATGAAATCATGAATGTAAAGTCCTCTCCCCTGGGTCTGGTGCATAGTAGGTCCTTAGTGAATGCTGGTAACTTTGTGTATCCCTTCACTACAGACTGGTTGCATAGCATAAGCATAATTGGTAAGAGTCCTGCATTACAGACTTGACTCTGTCTCCAGTTAGGTGCATGACCTCAGGCCTATTACTGCCCTTTCTGGCCTTAGATGTCCTTCCTCTAAGATGAGGAGGTCAGACTGGGTTCACTCTTTCTGCTCTAATATTTGGGCTTTCCAGAAGGTCAGGGAAACTGACTATAAGTGGCTGTCTTGTAGAGATTTGCTTTTTGCAGTAGCTCAACTTTAGATGGTGGAGTTCCCAGGCAGGATGTTTCACTGTGTGTACACTGGTGAAATGTGACAAGAAGGGCCCTCCCGTGCAACCCACCATACTTTTTTTCCAAAGAAGGATAACCAGCCTTCCTCAATCTTTAGTGGCCCTGAACGCATCATCATAGAAGTAGTAAACACTTATTAAGTGCTTTATGCATATTAAAACATGTGGCCTTCACAGACACCCCATGAGGGGGATATCATTATTATCTCCATGTTGCAGATGAGGAAACAGGACACAGAGAAAGTAACTCGGGGGAGAAGGGTGGGTTACACACCTGCTCTGTGGAATGGGTTTTGATCACAATGATTAGAGTTCTGAGGTTGCCTTTTCATCATGGGTCCAGTCGGCAAGCCAGTAAAACCTTAGGCCTCAGGCTGCAGGACATGCAGTGAAATGGGGCTATCCAGGAGGCAGACACACTGAATTGGTCTGGGGCCCACCCCACACCTGCTGGACGCCAAGGATAGATGGCATGTTTTCCTGGGTCACAGCTGCCTCAGGCTGTTTGGAGCTTGGAGGGTCAAGTGAGAGCACTGTCTTTAGGAGGCCCAGGAGAGGGAGGAGAGAGGCTTATTGCTGAAAGGACACATGTGATCATCACTAGTCTCCTCACTGCCATTCTTATGTAGGAGATGACATGTGTTGGTCAGGGCATGGGATGGTACTTGGGCATGAAGAGGCTGGTCCTTGCCAGGTAGAGACCTTGAGGCACCTTGAGTTCAAGAAGACACTGGACTGAGAATCAGAGACCCTGCAGAACTTCCACATTGTTTAGCTCTGTGTTCCAAGAAAAATTGCATTTTAACATGATGAGCCTTTGCAGGCTTTGACCATTCAATCCCCTTTGATAGGTTCAAGGTTAGCCTGTCAGGGCTCTCTGGAGAAGAAAAGCAAGAGTGCATTCATGTGATGTCCAAAGAATACACAGAATGTGGTTCCCCTGCTGCTATATCTGTTCCAGACCCCTTACAAGTTCCATCTTGTCTTTAACAAAACTGTCTGAGCACCTAACTTTTTGCTCAATACAGAGTTCCCTTTTTATAGGTGAGAAAGCTGAGGCATAGCCATTAGTCAATAGGTCATGAGCACACAGGCTGTGGCATAGCTGAGATTTAAACCTTGGTGTTTCTTTTAAGATTCTATTTATTTATTTACTTACAGCACGAGTCGGGGGAAGGGCAGAGCGAGAGAAAATCTCAAGCAGACTCCCTGCTGAGCATGGAGCCCAACATGGAGCTCAGTTCCATGATCCTGAGATCATACCCCAATGTTCATAGCAACAATGGCCACAATCACCAAATTGTGGAAAGAGCCAAGATGCCCTTCAATAGATAAATGGATAAAGAAGATATGGTCCATATATACAATGGAATATTATGCCTCCATCAGAAAGGATGAATACCCAACTTTTGTATCAACATGGACAGGACTGGAGGAGATTATGCTCAGTGAAATAAATCAAGGAGAGAAAGTCAATTATCATATGGTCTTATTTATGTCTGGAGCATAAGGAAAAACATGGAGGATATTAGGAGAATGAAAAGAAGGGTGAATTGGGGGAAATCGGAGAGGGAGATGAACCATGAGAGACTGTGGACTCTGAGCAACAAACTGAAGGTTTTGGAGGGGAGGGAGTCGGGGGGTTGGGCGAGCCTGGTGGTGGGTATTGAGGAGGGCACATATTGCATGGAGCACTGGGTGTGGTGCTTGGAATCTTGGAACACTGAAAAAATAAAAGTATTTAGAAAATAAAATACAATATTCTAGGTGTGAGAATTCAAAAAAAAAAAAAAAAGAGTCTGATGCTTAACTGCCTGAGTCACTCAAGTGCCTTGAACCCTGGTTTTCTGATCACAAATCTCTGCCCTTGACTGCTCCACTCTACTGGCCGATAGGGGAAAGTCTGTTCACCCCTGGCTTAATACGCAAGGTGATTCATGTCTTGGCCCAGCACTCCTGCTCACTCATGCTACTCTTTAGCTACAAGAATTTCTTTCTGTTCTGATGCTCTCCATCCCTTATGCATTCCTTTCCTGCCTAGGCTGTGCACCTGCCTGAATTTCCCTTTGCAATTTTCTACTTGTCTGTTGACACTCAGCTTATATGTCACGGTCATAGAGAAGCTTTTTAAATTATTCTTCATAGACTAGTGAACAGCATCCAGTCTCTGTTCTTCCTGGATCCATTTGCACTGATCTAATCTTTCCTTCACACTTCTGCCCCAAAGAACTTTCTAGGATATAAATCTGATCCTACAACGCTCTGGATCATAAGCCTCTCCCTTTTGTTTCTAAGATGGCTGGCATAAAAGGCTAGTCCTGGTTCTTGCCTGCCCCCTGTTGAATCTCACCTCACCAGCCCCTCCTCTGCTGACTGTCCTCATGATAAACTTCTTTCAATTCTCTGTCAGCCACTTGCTCTCTCATCTCCTTCCTTTCTGTCTCAGTCAGCTTGGCTGCTACAACAAAATACCACGGACTGACTGGGTGGCTTAACAACAGAAATGTATGTTCTCTTAGTTTTGGAGGCTGGAAGTTCAAAATCAGGGTGTCAGCAGGATTGGATACCGGTCAGAGCCCCCTTTCTGGCTTTCTGATGGCCACCTTCTGGCTGTGTCCTCATATGGCAAGAAGAGAGAGAGGACACTGATCCCATCCTGGAGGCCCCACACTCATGACATCATCTAACCCTAATTACCTTCCAAAGGCCCACCTACAAATACCACCAGGTTGGGGGGTAGGGCTTCAATATATGAATTTTGGGAGGATGTACATATTCTGTCTGTAGCACCTTCTCACACACAACTCCTTCCTGGGACCCTCTCTACCTCTGTCTACACTGACGAATGTCTCCTCATTCCTGTAGTCTTGGTTTAACCATCTTTTCCCCAGGGAGAAATCCCTGTCTTATAAACCCCTATATATGTTCCTACAGCTCCAATGGTGGAATTCTCCACTTCTACTTGTTGATGTGTCTCTTCTCTGGAAGATGGCGAGCTTCACTGGGCAGGTGGTCAGGCCACTGTGCAGAGCTCCTGGTACATAGCAGCTGCTCAATGAATACTAGGTGGATGGATGGATGAATGAGTAGAGTGGCTTGCCAATATCATGTTGAAAATTAAATCTGGCTTGGGATTCTAAATTCACCATCACAAACCACTTCTCTGTTCCTGGATCCTGCCGGCATGCCCATTTCCTCCCCCAGACTATTTTCCCTGGTTGCTTCCACCTGTACACAATATTAAAAACCATGTGATTACACACCTGAAACTAATATAACTATGTTAGTGATACTTAAATAAAAAATATGAAATGGTGCTTTATTTTTTTTGCGAACATTTACTTTTATTTATTTTTTTAAATTTTATTTTATTTTTTCAGTGTTCCAAGATTCATTGTTTATGCACCGCACCCAGTGCTCCATGCAATATATGCCCTCCTTAGTAGCCACCACCATGCTCACCTAACCCCCCACCCCCAGCCCTCCAAAACCCTCAGTTTATTTCTGCTTTCTATTCTTGTTTTACCTTTCAGATATTAGTAGACTCTTATGCTCTTTATATTTTGTCTGCTAGCCAAGTCATGCATTTTAGCTCCTTTAATTTTTCTCTCAGATAAATCTCTTCATATTCACTTTGGACTCTCTCCAATTTTCATAGCTTTTGTTTTTTTCCCTCCTCCAATTTCCTTAATACTTAAAAAAAATGCTGTTATGTTTGAAAGCACTGGCTTAAAAATGCAGTTCAGTTGAAGTCTATATACAATTTTTGAGACTGGTGCTTATGACAGAAGGATGAGGAAGGTATGGTCCCAATCTTCAAGGAGTGTAAAGTCTTATATGTCTCAACTCTACATGCCTCTGGGCTGAAGGCAAAAGGTGTTGGGACGTTTCTTGGCACTGGATATCAAGCAGATGTGAGCAAAAAGTCTCCAGCCCAGTGTGTTTGGGTGGCTTCTCCTAGAATTTTCCTGTCCTCTTCTATTCTTTATGCAGACCCACAGCTGCAACTCTATACCCCTTAGGGTATATTTAGGAGACCCTGAGCTCCCTGGCTACCTACTTGTCAGAACAGACCACAGCCTCAAGTCAGAAGACCTGGTTTTGTGGAAAGCCATTCACTTTGAGTTAGGAAGTCCTGGATTGGAATCCTGGTCATGCTGTTGCTGCTTCAGATTTTATTTATTTATTTTAGTGAGAGAGAGAGAGAGCAGGGGGAGGGGCAGAAGGAGAGGGAAAGAGAGAATCTCAAGCAGACTTCCTGCTGATCACGGAGCCCAATGTGGAGCTCAATCCCATGAACCTGAGATCATGACCTGAGCTAAAATCAAGAGCCAGATACTTAACCAACTTAGCCACCCAGGTACCTCTTGGTTATGCTTCTTTAGCTGTATATCCTTGGGTGAGATTTATCAAGCTCCCATTTTACTCATCTATAAAACAGGGATAACAACCACTGCCTCATAGTGTTCTTATGAGGATGAGGTGATGTACAAATGAAGAGCTTCTGGTATATGACAATTACTCAGCAAATGCTGCTTCTCATCCCAAACCAGTGGAGTGGCATTTTAGCTGTGGCCTATCTTTTGTGGCTACACTGTGGGCTTCGTTAGTGGCCATGAGCGTGAGCTGCCTTGTAAAGTCTAGGTTATACCATGGTTTCTATGAAGTTTGGACAGGCTAAGTCATTGACTTAGGATATGAAACTAGTATGAATACAACCAGAAGTGAGGTGTCTTAAGAAGAGTTTTATATTTAAGTGAAAGACGCATTCAGATGTATTAAAACCACTTCAGAAAACACTTTGCTTGTACTGGCCAAGTTAAAAACAACAACAAAATTACCATCTCCAATGACACATCAGGACCTCCTTCCTTCTATGTATTCAGCCATTCAACCAGGCTTCATGGAGCTCCTACTATGTGCCAAACATGGTGGAACTGAACCTGTAATCCCTGAATTAATCATGTAAATAATCATGTAATTCCTGGTGTGTGTGTAAGTGTGTATGTGTGTGTGTGTGTCCTTAGTGTGTAGGCAATATAGGACGGCATAGACTGTTATGAAAATAAGCAGAGGAATTATGGTAGGGAGGCAGGAAGAAGGGCAGCTGACACCTTTTTGGGGGTCAGGAAGATTGTTTGGAGAAGATGATCCAACAGACACATTCCTGTTTATAGTGATGCTGGACCAATCAGAGTAGGTTCTCATTAAGGAGCTGGAGAGGTTCCTAGAGGTTATAGTTTTGCCACGCATTAACTTTTTCATTGCTGGTTTCAGGAGCCTTAGGGGATGAGCCAGGGAGGGAGAGAAATCATTTGGAGTAGTGACTGCTTCCCAGCTCCATAGAGGCTTTCTATATTTAGTCATCCAACATTGCCACTCACCTATTACTTTGTCTGTTTATGAAGTTTAGAACAAAGTTACCAGGATTACAAAAATCCTAAATCCCTCACCAGAGGCATCGATCTGAATCTGATTGGTTTATTTTCCTTCTCTTGCTTTTTAAAAAATAGTGTTTTAAGGTTTTCTTTTTAATCAGCCGTACAGATATTTCTTTACAGTTTCTTGTTAAATAGAATTCCCCAAACAGTTTTGAGCATCTCAGTCACTGTGTCCTCTGCATGAGTGGGTCTATTGGGTGGCTTGCTTCCCTCCCTCACAAAATCCTGCCTAATACACCACAAACCCCTCAGCTTGTCTTTTGATCCTCACTGTCCATTATTTCAAAGCACCGTGTATTTTCTTTTTATTCTCTATATTTAATGTAAATAATGCAGGAAGTGCTTGATGCCTTCTGCTAATCTCCATGAAGATTTCTGGGGAGCAAGGAGACAGTCCATTCTGGAGGGTGAACAGTGCAGACAGTCACATGTTGGAGTTGGGAGAAACTAAGTTGAAGCACTAAGCCTTTCCTGGTTGACTGCTTGACTGTGGGATAGTTCATTTCTCAGGACTTTATAAAAACTATAGATAGAGATCGTGAGACTCAAATGAGCCAACCCAGTTGGTTCAGGTCCTTCTAGATGCAGACGCTAGGACAAGCTTAAACATGCAAAGATTTTATTGGGGGAAATTCCCGTGTGAAAGGAAATAGGGAGCAAGTTTGGGAAGCCGGGAGAGCCTCAGAGACACAGGGGAGAGGACGGGAGGTTGTATGGAAGCATCCCAGACCACTGTTTGGTCTAAGGGAGGGTTGACCAAGTTGCTAGGAAGTTCTGCACCTAAGCTGGTTGGGAAAGGAGTCCCAGAGCCCATGTCCCCAGGAAGGGACAACATTTGGGCATAGTAGAAAGGCAGCCTGTGAGGGGACATGGCTTTGGTGTCAATGAAGTGGGCTTCAGGTGTAGCATCTGGGGTCTGAGATCAGTTGTGCCTTCCGCTACAGCTGTAGGAAGTCTGTGAGTTCGTCCTGATGGCACCACAGTGCCTTACACAGTTTACAGCACAGAGATGACTCTCCACCATTCAGATTTGAGGTGATATACCATTTCCAAAACTTGGTAGGCAAGATCCCTCTATATCAAACAGAAGCAAAGCCTTAACATTGTCTTAATAAGAGAAGGTGCTGAGTATAGTGAGTGGCACATGGTAGATACTCAGAAAACATTTGATGGGCCTCAAGTATGATGGAAAGAGTGTATCTGCCTTCACATCCTGGTCATATGATATTCCTTCTGGCAAATGTTCAAAAATATCTTTATCTACTACAGAGAACTGATAAGATATCAGTGCTAGACATAGTGAGTGAGGAACGTGTGATGTCTCCTGGCTTTGGCCTTTCCTCTTTCTGTGCCTGCCCCCCCACCCTTTTCTTGCAGTCATCTTCATTTGCTTAGGTAATGAATTTATCAAAGCACCTGTCCTAGGGCTCAGACATAGGGACTGTGTACCACATGCCTAATCTTGTAAAGAGTATTTACTTATCTCTTAGAGAATGTGCCTGCAAGGGTCTAGTTTATTTATGATGTAGAAATCTTGGGATTTCAGAAGCCAAGGGCAGTAACTGAGCAGGGAATGGGCACAGGGCATGTATTAAACCTATATCCATTCCTCTACCTGGTCATGGGTTCCCTCTTAGAGATGTTTCCCCCCTTTCATAGGCTTCTTTAATTTGGTGACCTTGCAGCCTCTTTCTACTTTCCATTCATTTATTTATATAACAAATTTTTGAGGGCTCACTCTGTACCAGGCACTGAGTTGAGCATTGAGATGGGGGAAGTTATTCTAACAGAGTGTCTTAGTTTGGATTCTTCCAAAAGCCAACCTCAGCACAAGGATTTGGGTACAGCTTACTTGGGAAGTGAGCTCAGTAAGCAATGCCAAGTAGTGGGGAAGTAAGTCGGGGAAGGAAAGAAAACCAATGAAATATATTTCATTTTAGCAGGGGTCAGCAAACTCCTTCTGTAAAGGACCAGATAGTATTTTAGGCTTTGTGGGCTATACAGTCCCTGTTGCAACTACTCAGCCCTATTCTTATCACTCAAAGGTAGTCACAGACAACATATAAATAAAAGGGCATGCATGCATTACAATAAAACTTTATTTATAAAAACAGGTGTCAGTTGAATTGGGACTATGAACCATGGTTTGAGGACCCCTGATCTAGAAGGTCTCTACCATGGGCAATTGAAGCCCAGTTACATTGGGGACCCACTGGAAGTATATCTTGCTCCATCAGTCCTACTGAGGAACAAAAGAGCTGGCCTGTTTATCTGTCAAATCTCTTCCCTCAGTGTTTAGAGATTTGTTCCCCATGGCCAACCCTAAACCCAGCTAGCCTATCCCAGGAGTTCTGGGCGTGTTCTGTGGCCAGAGAACACCCTTAAGCAGAGAGGCATGGGACCCCACAGTATGTGCTGAGCTATCTGCAGTGGCCTCGAGGTAGACCAAAGGGACATGAGTGAGGCACCAACAGCATCTCTTACAAAGAGGTTTCTATCAAGTGGTGAGATAAAGCATGAACCTCTGAAAAGTGAAATCTTACTTTATGTGGTCCAGAGGCTCTGGCTAACTATTAGGGAAATGCCACAAAGCATTGGGAAGTATTATACAAATATTAGCTGACACTTATTAAACACTTACTATGGAAAAAGGACTGTGCTAAGCACTTCAGATGTATTAATTCAACTAATCCTCACTGAAGCAGATGCTATTTTATTCTCATTTTACAAGTAGTTAAACCGAGGCTTAGAGAGCTTACACAGCTTGCTCAAGGTTGCACAGCTAATAAGAAGGGGGATGTCTTGTGAACCCCAACATGTTGTCTCCAGAGCTGTCAAAAATGGATTCAGGAATGTTGTTGAGTCAATGACTATGTTGGCTTCCCTGGGAGGTCCATAACAAAGTACCACAAACCAGGTGGCTTAAGACAACAGAAATTTCTTCTTTTAATTCTAACCTCCACCGTCACAAGATGTTCTCCTGTGTGTCCCTGTTTCTCTTTTCTTCTTATGAAGACACCAGTTATATTGGATTAAGGGCACACCTTAATCCAGTGTGACCTCATCTTAACCGAATTGCATCTGCGAAGACCTAATTTTCAAATAAAGTCACAATTTCATATACCAGGGGTTAGGATCTGAGCATATATCTCTTTTGGGGACACAGTGTAACCCATCACACTGGGCCAGACACTATGTCAGAAATAGGGATGCAGAGATGAAGGAGGCATGGTTCTGCTTTGGCACCAATCATGGTTTAAGGGCTGGTGGGATGATTCAGAGAAATGAGCAGATAAAGGCAATATAAATGTAATCAGTTCTAGAGTAGTTGCATTTTCAAAATACATCTCCTTACAGTAGTCAATTTGGTTCCTCTAATTTTCATATTTAACTTTATTTTTTCCTTATCCCTTACTGATTCCTGAGGTTGGTTACGCACTAGTGAGGTGAAGTTATAATTCGAATGGTGGTAATTGTCACTTCTAGGCAAGGATGACTCCTTTGGGCCTCAGTTTCTTCATCTGTGAAAGAGTCAGTAGGATACATTATTGGATTTTAACTCTAGCAACACACTAGAATCGCCTGGGGAGATTTAAAACTACTGCTGATGCTGGGCCCACCATTAGGGATTCTGATTCAGTTTGCTGAATTGGGAGCCAAGATCAATATTTTTAAAACATTCCTGGATTATTCTATTCTTGGCAGCCAAGCCAAAGACTACTGGTGCTCAAAGTCATGGGGGCTTACCCGCTCTGCCAATCTTGGGTTATAATCAGTTATACACTTTCTTTCCCAGGTTGAAGATGCCCCCATGGCTTCTGCCAGAATGAGTTTGGGGCAGGACTCTGGAGGGGAGGTTATCTTCCCTGTTAGCCCAGTGCTGCTCTTTTTAGCAAAATATAGACCTGAAAACCTCCCGAAGAAGATGTCTACAATCAAATGCTCTGTTTGGGGGAACTGTCAGCAAGTCAAGAGAACAGATACAGGGATACCAGCAATTGTGAATTAGGTGTTAATTTCTTCCTGGCAAAGCCAGTCTTTTGATGAGAGAAGGCTCATAAACCATACAGATGACTCAGGCCAGCACACTCCCTCTTTTTCTGGGCTTTCGAATCCAGGTGGTGGAAGACCTAGGGAGGGGGGGAATATGCTTGGTGGCCAGAAGCTGGAGTGCTAATTATAGATGGAAGGCCAGAAAAGGCATAGGATATTTTAAAGTTTCTCTTAAGTCTTTTTTTCCTTTGTCATATCTGTAGACCAGGCTATTTCTTAGTAAGTTAAGAATGCCATCTTCTTAAGGAATTTCCATACTGTTTTCCAAAGTGGCTGCGCCAACTTGCATTCCCACTAATAGTGTAAGAGGCTTCCCTTTTCTCCACATCCTCTCCAACACTTGTTCTTTTCTGTCTTGTTAATTTTTGCTACCCTACAACCCTGCACTTCCACTACTGGGTGTTTACCCCAAAGATACAGATGTAGTGAAAAGAAGGGCCACTTGTACCCCAATGTTCATAGCAGCAATGTCAACAATTGCAAAACTGTGGAAAGATCCAGGATGCCCTTCAACAGATGAATGGATAAAGAAGATATGGTCCATATATACAATGGAATATTATGCAGCCATCAGAAAGGATGAATACCCAAGTTTTGTATCATCATGGATGGGACTGGAGGAGATTATGCTCAGTGAAATAAGTCAAGCAGTGAAAGTCAATTATCATATGGTTTCACTTACTTGTGGAACATAACATGGAGGACATTAGGAGAAGGAAAGGAAAAGAATTGGGGGAAATCAGAGAGGAAGATGAACCATGAGAGACTGTGGACTCTGATAAACAAACTGAGGCTTTTGAAAGGGAGAGGGGTGGGAGGATGGATGGGCAAGCCTAGTGGTGGGTATTGAGGAGGGCACGTATTACATGGAGCACTGGGTGTGGTGCATGAACAATGAATCTTGGAACACTGAAAAAATAAAATTAAATTAAAAATTAAAAAAAAAAAAAGAATGCCATCTTCATTGTTTGACCCATCTAGGTTTAAAATCCTCCTCCACCTTCCTTCATCTGTGACCTTGAAGAAATTATTTAGCCTCTCTGGGTTTCAGTTTCTTTATTGAAGTGAGTATAACAGGCTAGCCCTTCATTGGATGGTTGTGTGACTTATGTAAGGTTACCTGTGAAGATTTGTGTAAAGCACCTAATAGGGTGGTGTCTGGCACACAGAAACACATAATCAGTGTTTTCTGGAGTTGAGTTATTTTTTTTTTTAAGATTTTATTTATTTATTTGACAGACAGGAGAGAGATCACAAGTAGGCAGAGAGGCAGGCAGAGAGAGAGGGAAGCAGGCTCCCTGCTGAGCAGAGAGCCCGATGTGGGGCTTGATCCCAGGACCCTGAGCTGAAGGCAGAGGCTTTAACCCACTGAGCGACCCAGGCACCCCATGCAGGTGAGTTATTCTTGTAATTATTATTAGCCAATAAGCTTTGTAGAGATGAGAACAGAAGCTAAATGACACTGACACCAAATATGGGCCAGGTCCCATGTTAAACAATTATATATATAGAAATTCATTTAATATTTATTATAAATGTGTGAGTTAGGTATTATTATTTCTACCTTACAGATGAGGAGACTGAGGCCCAGACTTAAAGGTCAGACAGAGGTATGTTGGTGCAGGCTGGATCCAGTAAGTCAGATTGACTCCAATCACACTCCAATCCACAGCACATATAGCTGAGTGAAATTGGATTAAAAGGAAACAGGGAAACTTATACTGGAAGAAAAAGATTCCATATAGGAACAGCCTGGGGTGTTTGTGCTACGTGTGCATGTGCGCTTATGGTGACCCCTCACCAGAGTCCAATTACAGACACATTGGGTGAGATTTTAGGGTAGACCACATGAGTGTTAGAGAGTGAGAAGGAGCAGCACAGGGTGGTAAGGGATTGTGATGACAACTTGGGATCTCTTCATCCATCCACCTTCCCCCGAGGCATCTGATGGGATGTGAGAGACACTTTGAATGTCCACCAATAAGTCTATACCCTGTTCTGTAGCAGGCGGCACTTTCCCCAAATTATATTCAGAAACCCAACAGGAGTTTCTGGGAAGGAGAGACAAAACTGGCCTGAGAGGGTTAAGGAGAGACGCTAAAAGAGCCTGGTTGGTCCTAGAAATTTAGTGATTTCTTATTAGGCTAAATCCTCCTTTCCCGTCTACCTTGCCCATTCTATATGCCTTAGAAAGCCCTTCTCCCAACTTCTTTTTTTTTCTCTGAAAAGTTAATCAGGACCATCTCCACTGTTCCTATCCCCAAACATAGCCTCAGCCAACAGAGAACCTGGAAAAACTTGGTGTGGTCTGCAGCATAACAGCCCCTGGAGACGTCCATGTCAGAACCTGGGAATGTGCTAGGTTACACGACAGAGTACCATGAAGGTTGTAGGTAGAACTACACTTGCTAATCAGCAGGCTTTGAGAGAGAGAGAAGGTTGCTTGAGCCATGGGAGCCCAATATAATCACAAGGGTCCTTAAGAGTGGAGGATACTGGCAGTGTGAGAAGCACTCAACCTGATTTGCTGGCTTTGAAGACGGAGGAATCCCACTAGGAGACCGAGGGAGCTGACAGCAAGGAGATAGATTCTCCCCTAGAGTCTCCGGAAAGACTACAGCCCTGCTGAACTTGATGTTAGCCAATGAGACCTGTGCTGGGCCTCTAGCTTGAAGAACTTAAGATAATAAATGTGTGCTGTTTAAAGCCCCGAAATTAGTGCTGATTTGTTACGACAGCCATAGGAAGCCAATATGCTTGGCAGTGCACAGGGCTGGAGGGGCAGTGGACTCGCCAGAGAGCTTGAACTGGGAGAGTGGAGCAGGTAGAGGTGGCCCTGTTGGGAGGCCCCACCCAAGCATAGGAAAACACAGTCCACGCCAGGAAAGTGGTAACACATTTTTTCTAAAATAAGATTATGAGTAAAAATTCTACTGGGAAGATTCCTTTGGGAAAGTGGAAGAACACAGGTTTTGAACCAAGCTGTGTGGTCTTGGAAACTGACCCCATCGCTTCAGCTCTGTGATCTGGGCAGTTTACTTAATTCCTGTGAGTGTCTGATTCCTCACCTATAAAATGCCATATACAGGCTGTCTGATTAAGATGCCCATCATCCCACTGCTTATCTCTGAGTTCCCATGTTAGCTAACGACAGAGGTGTTCTAGGGACTTCTAGGGACTTCTAACCAAAGGGAAGTATCCAGTGCTGGGAACAGAGTAAATGATGACTGGTATCTTTCCAAAGGCACATGTCCCAGGCAGACTACAATTTTGTTTGTCTGAATAACCACTGAATGAATGCTTTTTAGAAAGAAATACAATCAGTGTTAATGCAGTGCCCTATGGTAAAAATTTCAACTTCTGAGAGTGGAATTTTGGTAGGAAGGGCCATGCTTGAACTAAGAATCAGGATCAGACCTACTGAGAATATTCTTTGTAGAAAAGTACACCTTTTTTTTTTTAAGATTTTATTTATTTATTTGACAGAGAGAGAGAGATCATAAGTAGGCAGAGAGTCAGGCAGAGAGAGAGGGAAAAGCCGGCTCCCTGAAGAGCAGGGAACCCGATGCGGGGCTCGATCCCAGGACCCTGAGATCATGACCTGAGCCAAAGGCAGAGGCTTTAACCCACTGAGCCACCCAGGCACCCAAAAAGTACACTTTTAAGTAAACCTCTATCCCTTATGAATTTCAAGTTCACTCCTCAGTTGACCAACAAAATCCATATTTTTAAGTTTACTTTATACTCAGTAATGACCTTGACATCAGAATGGATGCTTAGTTGTGTGCATCTCCACGTTTGCTTCAAAGTCAATATTCCCAGGCCTGAAGTCCTTACCTCTCCACCACTGCCCCTAAATCTGCCCATCCTGTGCTTCTAATCTCAGTGAGTTTAAGCCACCGAATCTGTGGTATTTTGTTGTTAACAGCCCAGAGGTGCAGTGAGATAAAGTCTGAACACGTCAGAATGGCATGACATACCCTTTTCCTCGTAATTCCCATCCACCTGACAGGTCACTCACAACTGTTTTCTCATAACTGAGATTCCTAACTCATTGTGCTCTTTGGGGCATATGTCCTTTCCTCTGCTGCAAGTAGACTGGTTGGTTCTCTTTCACCCTTCATTATTCCTTTAGTGTATGTGGTTAACGTTCCATTTTGTGTTCTTGGAGTACTTGAGACAAGCCTGTCTCACCGTAATAAAATGTATTTTAATTATTCCTTATCTATTTTTTCCAACTTGTCTATTATTCCCTCAACAAATTAAGAGGGAGAGAGGGGTTCTGTCTTAGTCATCTTTGTAATATCCACAGCACAGATTCTAGCACCTTGTAGATTTTATAAAAAATATCCGTTGAATGGATGAGTCAGTGAAAAAATTATACATGAAGCAAAACCTCCCATTGCTCTTAGGATAAATCCCAAGCTCCTTCATATGGCTTCCATGCTTTTCTAGCCTCATTTATTTCAACCTACCTTAGTCACAAGAGCTGATGGACACTTCCAGTCTGCCTTCTGTTCCAAAGCCTCTGTGCTCCTCTATTCCTCTGCCTGGAACATGCTCCCTGCTCTAACCAATCTTAAGCCACGAGTACCTTAACCCATCCTTCAACTTGTAGCTAAATGGCTTCCCAGGGAAAGTTTTCTTGACATCTTGTACCCTAGACATGATTGTTTCCCCTGTGCTTTGTTCACAGAACACTTTTCTGGTTTCTTCCCAATACTTAACTCCAGTGTGCTGTAGCATGCTTGTGTGATTGTAGAATTAAATTGGCCTCCTGACTAGACAGCAAAGTCCCTGAGATCAGGGAGGTTTGCTTACTGGCTTGTGTGTTCTGTTTTCAGCCCTCTCCCCAGGACATGGAACAGTGCCCAGCACAGAGCAGGCACTCATAATAATACCACAATGTGGTAAAAAAATAGACTGCAGAGTTAAGTTGCAAGATGCAAAGCAGACTCTAGGTTTTGCCATTTTTTTCTTTACATCATTTCGTTCACTTGAAGTTATCAATAAGAGATCTGAAAAATCAGACCTTATCTCTCACCTTCATCCTTGCAACCCTTGCTTTCTGTCGACACTTGAACAAAATCTACAGTGTTTGGGCTGTGAGGAGTAGGCTTAAAGGCAAAAGCTGTCCATGTGGCCCCGAAGCTTTACTGGGAAGACTTTTAGAGGTACCAGAGCTCGTGTCTCACCTTAAAGGGTAGGCAGAGTTGAACTGGAGAGAAGGGAAGTGTTAAGAAAGAGCAATTTTGCATGCCTAGTGGATCCTGAACCCACCATAGCTCAGTGGTTATCTTGTCTCTAGAGTCTGACTTTGTGGGTTCAAATCCTGGGTCTACCTCTTCCTGTCAGAGTGATCCCAGACCAGCTCATTAGCTTCTGCATCACAGTTTTCCCAACTATTGGAATAGAGGTTAAGAATAGTCCCTACCTAACACGGTCTTCATGAAGATTAAGTGAGCTAAAAAATGTAATGGGCTTAGAATAGTGCCTGTCACATAGGATACATCTAGGGACAATTATAGATACTAATATTAGTCTTCCTGATGTTTTTAATCCATGGAGAGAAACATCAATACTGTATCTTGCCTGAACTTCTCCCCTGGAGGCACAGAGTAACTCTTCATTGTAGGGTTCAGAGGGAGAATCTGGCCAGGCACAGAAGCTCCTTTTCCTCTCAGAGGCTAACTGGGGGACATGTCTGTGATTCAGCTCCTCCAGACTCAGGTTTTCCTTGCCTCTGGGGCTGCATGACTGTGGGTAATGACTGATTCTGGGACTTAGTGTTAGAAGATTCAAGTGCCTATAGATATAAGCTCAATTCTCTAATATTAGCTTAATAATGATCAAACTTTGGCCCCATCTGCCTGCATCCTTTCTCTTATTTATACATTGATTTGGAACTTAAATATGAGGAAGGTAGCCATTTATTGGGACCTGTTAAAGAACTTCCATGGGATCACATTTGAATAGAGTAGAAAAGCAAGGGACAATGATTAATGGGGTCTTAGGGTCTGAAGAGCAGAGGTCCATGCTGAGAAATCAGAAAACCAAAACAGAGTCAATGTGCTTTGGGATGATCAGCAAGAAAAGCGAAACAGTATAGTTTGGATGATTATGAGTGTGAGTTCCTAAATTTCAGAGTTCCCAGACAAAGCTAATTCCCAGTTAAGCAGCCAGGAGATGCAAATGTTGTAACTCAGAAAGTGTCATGGCATCTGTTTCTATCTCTAGAGAACTCATAAGGAGCTCAAACCTCCCACAGTGAGTTACTTCAACATATACAGTGTGTGTGTAGAAGCCAAAGGAGTGGCATACAACACAAAGAGAGGATTCAGAACACAGAGTGCTCAGATCAGAGAGACATATGCCATCAGTGGGCTGCAAGGCCATGCAAACAGGGCAGCCATTCTCAAACTAACGGACCACGATGGGCAGATGTCTGTCCAACACTGCACAGACAAGTTATCTAACACAATTGTTTAACTGACTCATAAACTAAAATAGGAAGCTAAACTGGGAGGGTGGCCCTTGAAACAAGGGAAGGTCATCACAGGGTACAGGGACAGGAAGCATGAGGATATGGAAAGGCAGGATACAGAACTTGGTCAGTGCAAAATGGAAGAACGATCCAGTCCAGGCCAGAACAGATACTTCCTTTCTGCCACACTTGGTTAAGTAAGCATTTTTATGAGTGGTAATCAGGAATGAATGTGAGATCATATTGCAGGTATTTAAGAGTTTGGAGTGAATTACTTCATTTGAGTCACTTGTTTAGTGAAATAGATTTACGTGGACCTCACTCCCCAATGTAATTTTAGATGCTTCATAAGCCAACTTGGGCCGTTGTTAGAACGTCTGTGTCAGAAGGTCCACACAGATGTGTCTAGAGCTGGCCAGACCCCGTTGAACTGTTTCAGTCAGCTACCTGGCAGGCAGCGGAGGCAAAATCAGCTGTGTCAACTATTTTTATGGATACATTGGCAGAAGATCTTTCTTGTAGTTTATGAATCCTGTTTCTAAGCAAATAAAGTTCTCACCATAGATGATGTGTTTAGTCAAATGTCCAAACATCACTGGAAATAGTGGCTGCAGTGGTTGATGGGTGGGCTGGAAGAAGAAAGAAATACAGCTTCATTGGAATAAGTGAACCTACTTAATTTAACTCTCCCTTCTCCCCTCCCCCTGGTAAGGCATCCCAGTGGGTTCCCTAGGAAGTTGAGTCCAAAGGAAAGTTTAATATTCCATGTTTATTGATGAGTTCTCTTGGGATGAATCCCCAAGGTGGGGGAAATGAAGAGAGCAGGACTGGGCATTGGAGGGGGGGCAAGTTGTGCTGTGTTATCTCATCTGACAACCTCATTTCACCCCTCAAAAGTGGGTGGCTCTGGAGCTAGAATGACTCTTCAGAGTTGTTCTGAATTAGGCCAAGATGGCCGGCATGTTTTATAGTCTCACATTAAATTGTCATTGGATGTGGGGCTCCCAGGAAGGGAGGTGGGCCACCTCTGCAGCTGAGGCAGACCCTGAAGGGTCTGAAGGATGTGGGCATCTATCCTCAGCACTTTCAGGCTGGGATTGCAAGACTTCCATTGAAAGGGCATCTGGGCAGTGTCCACCTCAGAGGTCCACCTATAGGCCATTTGAAGGACACTAATTCAAAATTGATATCTAAGAAAGCCATAAGGCAGAGGAAAGAGAAAATACTGGAATCAAGGAGGTCAACCATAAGGCTATTGTAAAAATCTAGGAATTCTTAAAAAAAAATCTAGAAATAAGGATAAGAGTGGGAAGGGAGGGAAAGTTGAGGATTTGCAATGGCAATCAGGAGAATTGATCTCTCTGGAATGAATGTAGATAGTGAGGTTACCAAACACTGAACCTCCTACGTGTCTTTAGTGCACATTTCAGTCTCATTTTCTTGATGGGAGAATGCTCTCAGAACTGATACAACCAGCAGGTACAATACATGGAATATATTTCCTCTTAATGTCTCATTTTCTTCAATTAGCTCTTGAGGCAGCTTTATATATTAAAAGAGTGTCAAGAATTGATTTCAAATATTGGCTTTGAGGAGTCTTTGCTGTTTGATTCTGGTCAAGGTTTTAACTTTTTTTTTTTTTTAAGATTTTATTTATTTATTTGACAGAGAGAGAGAGAGAGAGATCGAGAGATGACAAGTAGGCAGAGAGGCAGGCAGAGAGAGGGGGAAGCAGGCTCCCTGCTGAGCAGAGAGCCCGATGCAGGGCTGGATCCCAGGACGCCGAGATCATGACTTGAGCCAAAGGCAGAGGCTTTAACCCACTGAGCCACCCAGGTGCCCCGGTTTTAACCTTTCTGAACTCTAGCTTCCTTATCTGTAAAATGGGAGCAATGTTATCTATCCTTGCCAAGGTTGTCCCAAAATGAGAAAGGCAATGAGATACACGAAAAGTACTCTGCATAGTGCCTAATACATAATACTTCTTTAACAGAGTCAGTTTTCTCTTCATGAAAAAGGAGACTAGGTGGGCCATTCTAGACTGCTCCATTGGACTCAGTTTTGAGAGAAAATCTTGCGGGAGAATGGTCTTTGCCTGCTTTTTATGTGCAAAACAATAATATAAATAAAGCTTTTGGTTTTAAAGTGAAATAAATGCATACTACAACATTCAACTTCCAGCTCAGACCTAGCATGTTGAAATCTGCCTGGAGCAAAATTTCATGGCTGAGCTGTAGTTACAGAAAATAACATTCTAAAGTTTGAAGTTCTGCATCAACCTTCACATTCCAGACCTAGTTAAAGGGATATTGTAAGTCTTCCATGAAGTAGGATTTGAGTTGATGAAGTTTTTGTTGAAGGAGAAAAGAAGGCCCAGGTAACAAGGCTGGTGTTGTTTTGTTTTAGTAGCTTCCCATCGGGTGAAAACTAGAAATGATTGCAGATGGAGAATGTAATAGGAATGTTTTAGGTGAACCTCAGTTCTGCGATGGTGTCCCAAGGCCCCCACTCTGGGGAAGCCCCCTGTGTATATAGATGTTGTATGTCTAACAGAGGGCCCTGTCTTGAGAGATTTACAGTCAAATGGGGAGACCTCCAGGAAAATGTGCTTTCCTGCAACCTAGCAGGTAGAAGGGGCTGTGCTCTGACCCAGTTCATTTGCTAGACCCTTGGATCAGAGATTTTTGGACCTGTGAGTTCTTCATGGGTTTCAATTTATATGTCTGATATTTAAAAAAAAATAGCAACTCTGAAGGGCAAAACGAAAACTTCAATATAAAAAATGAATAAATGCTAAATTAAATGTTATGAAACTTTACATGATGTCAGCTGGCCTAGAGCAACTCAACATACACATACGTATACACACACAAAATATTTATGCTTATAATGTGTATACATGTGTATGCATGCATATATGTGTATATGTATACACAAACATATTTTATATATAATATATAGTGTGTGTGTGTGTATCAAAACAGCAAAAAAATCCAGTAATTTACACTAAAACAAATTAAGAAGTAGTTTTATAATCCTTAACATTTTCTTAAAACAATATGGCTACATTGGGATGTGGGTACATTTTATTTTAATAAAGTATGTAAGAGGCCTCTGAAAACAAAAGTGTCTAGATCCTCCAAAGGTTTAAAAGTGGCCCATGATGTATAGGAGCCCCAGAAGGATAATGTCTCCCCCAGGGAGAGATTCCAAAGAAGGTCAGGCTAGAATTGCATGTTGGTTGCCAAGTAGGTATTGTGACATGTCACAAATTTCACAGCTGAGGAGAGTTCTGGAACCACATCGTCAAGTTTATCCTTGTATCGGACATGTCTAACTTAATGCAGCTCAATGCTTCATGCCTGAGGTAACTCACACCAGCTCTTGGATGGGTAATAAGCAGGAGCAGGCAAGTGTAGGGTCATTTAACTGACTTCTGATTGTTTCATGGTTCTTATTTGCAAAGGAGCTGATTCTCTCCAACTCAACTGAAAGCAGAACAGTGACCAAGGGACATGTCAGAGGACAAGCAGGGGGCCCAATATAAACACACAGGCTAACTGGCACAGACAACCAACCGGGTATGGGTCTCACCTCCAGGGGCACTGACAGATACTGCTTTGGGGCAGGGCTTTTTCTTTAGTCTTCCTTGGACTTTCACCTGGTTCTATTGGGGAAGAGAATCAGAATCCGGAACTGTCCCACTTGCTGGTTTCCTGAAGGTCAGAGAAATCTTGACCTGTTCAGTTTGCCCGGATGGAATCTCAGAAGATTCATTTTTGACCTGCAGGCTCAGAGGAGTGGTGGTTGAACCCAAGGGGATGGTGTTGTGTGCAAGGCAGCAGAGGCTGCCTACTCTTCCTCGGGATCTGTTTGATGCCTTTAAAGGGTGGTTCTCCCAGCCAAACTGGACCTGCGATTAGGGGAAAGAGACCGAAAGTTTAACCCCTATGTGATCCAATTATAAACTTGATGTAACAGTAAATATCAAGATGACTATGTTTCCATAGGTGCTCATCATTTATTTACCCATCTTTTCTTTCATATACTACAGGAAGCTAAACGAATAGCTTCTAATGAGTGCCTTCTATGAGCTATGTCCTTGGCTAAGCAGCTCTTCTTATTTTTCTGTCATTTAACCTCCATCTCATTCCTGCAAAGTAGGTCTTATTGGCCCACTGTAGTCAAGGAAATTCAGACTTGGAGACCTTAAGAGAACAGCCAAGGTTATAGAATTGTGTCAGAGCCAAGATTCAAAACTGGGTTTAATGACTTCCTAAGCACTTATTCTCTTTCACAGCATGGGATATTGCTCTTGAATATTCTTATTGTCTGCCTCTGTTTCCTGACATAAAAGTTAAAGCAAGTCATATTTTAAGAAGATGTCAATTTCCATTGTAAGCACTGGGAATAAAGATAGAACTGTCCCTTCAAGTAGGGTTTTTATTCGCCAGGACTCAAACTCTCCTGGGAATGTTAGCATGGGAACAACTGACCAGACCTGTCTGGTGAGCTCCTCAAGTGAGCTGCCTGCCTGAGTATCCGGAGGAACAGAGGAAGAAGTAACTGGCTAGTTCTTAGGGCCTTAGGAGGACTTGATGGTGGAAATGGTGTTTTGAGTCGTATCTTGAGGGAAAGATCAGGTTCTGCCTGGCAGACAAAGGTCAGGAAGGATCTTCTGGGGCAGATGGCTCAGGAGCAGAAAGGGAGGGAGGCTGCCCATGTTGTACACATGGGGGTAAGGAGTTATTCAAGGCAAATGGTTTTGTGAATGGACCTCATGGCAGAGGGGTTGCAGGGAGGTTTGTAGACAGGTGTGGTTGTGTAGACTTCCTTCTGTGAGGACAGAGAGAGATGAAGGGATGAATTCAGAACCTCTTAGCCATAGCAGACACTTGTTCAAAGTTTAGGTTACAGTGTGATCATAGGTGAGAATGTGGCTAGCCTTCCAGACTCCATCTCTATGGGAAACTAATTCAAAAAGTGCCCTTTGTGGACAACCAGATGGGCCACCTTCTTCTGCACACCAAGGGCAGGTTTTGCTATGCAACCTTGCATAATTTACCCTGAACTTCATACCTCAGCCAGCCCCCTGGTGCAGGATTTGTATTCCTCATAATTCTTCAGCACCAGCCACTGTCTAGATCCTAGGCTTCAACTAGGAATGAGGTGGATAAAAACCTTGCATTTTACAGAGATATCCCAACAATATAAATAGAAGCAGATGAAGAAGAAATTGTGACTGGTAGAAAGTACTAGAAAGAAAATGAAACACAAGAATGTGACAGAGAATGATGAGGGGGAGGGTGTTTGGGGAAAGCTTTTTCAGGGAGGTGGTCAAGAGAATTTTAATGTATGCATTTAATTTAATTTGGCAATGCAGGCACTCCCTATAAATTGCAAAATATTCCAAAGTGTATAAGTAAAGCAAAAGGACTCTCTTTTTGACTCCTATTCCCCACTCTCTTTTCCAGAGAATGGAAATCCTTGTGTATTTTTGCAGAGATATTCTATGCATCTCAATCCTATGTGTCTGTGTGTGGAACAGGGGTGATACCATCCTATATACACTGCTTGACATATTACATTTTTCACTTTACAGTATTTCTTGGAGAAATTCCCACATCAGTAATCGAGTTGCCCCACTTATTTTTAGCTGGTTTTACAATATTCCAGCACAGGTCCAGAACGCTTACCTCTAATTCCAAAATCCCAAAATCCCTGAAAACTTAATTTTACCCCATATTTTGACACCCACGCTTATCTAGCAGCAAAACTGACCTGGCTGATATGAAAATATTTATTGTTTTGGTAATTGCACTTGGTTTCACGGGGTATGCTTTAGAAGGATGAACGTATGAGGTTGTTGGGCATTGCTTAGGGTCTGCTAGGAATGAAAGCATAAATCTCACTTTGGGTGAGACTCAAAGCATAAAGTATCCCTTTACAAAAATTAAAAAAGAATCTGCATTCTGAGTCAAAAGTGGTCCCAAGTGTTAATTCTTAATTAGACAATGTGGACATTTATCATTTTACTTAAATTGTCCCTATCGATGGACATTTTAATTGTTTCCAATATTTGTTCTTACTAATGATGCTAATACGTATATGATTCCATGCCTGTGTGGGTTACCCATAAGGTAAATTCTTGAAAGAGGAATTCCATGGGTCAAACTGTTTGAATATTAATAATTTTGCTCAGTTTGACCAATCTGTTCTTACACTCTCACCAGCACTAAGAGTATCAGTTTTCTTTGTCTGTGGGCTTTTCATGTCTAAAGAGTGCAATCAGCTCTCAGTCAGCCAATGCTTCATCAGCAGGAACTCTCCATCAGCCAGGGTCATACTCTCCTGAATTGATGAGACTTGGTGATAGATCCACAGGGGTTTAATGACAAGAAGAGCAACTGGTGCTGAGCCTTGTTTGAGTATCAGGTGGAGTTGAATGCAGCCTCACTCTGGGAAAATAGGCAGCTGGGTATACTCGAGGTTTAATGATGAAGTCATGTGACTGATCTTTTAACCAACAAGCTAGATGCTAAGCAGTGATAACATTGTAGGTCACAAGTTTTGTCTGAAGTGAGTTGATTGCCTCATGCATTGTTTTAGCAACTGCAAGGTTATCCTTGGTCATTGAATCAGAACACAATTCATTGTTCGTCTTAACAACAAAGCTTACTGTTGAAGGAAGGTAGTGTCATTTAGGTTCAAATCCTGGCTTTGCTGGCCTGTAGCTGTGTTAATTTAGGCAAGACACTTGACTGTCCAGAGATTTGGTTTTCTCACCTGCTTAATTAGAATAATACTCACACAACATTACTTTTATTATTATTATTAGGATTAAGTAGGATGAATGTATTTTAGATACCTGGGATAATGTAGGTACTCAGGAAATGGCTGGTTTTAATTTTGAAATCCTGAGCTAAGAGGCTTTAGATACCTGTTAATTCATAGAAGACATTAGGAGAAGGAAAGGATAAGTGAATTGGGGTAAATTGGAGGGGGAGATGAAGCATGAGAGACTGTGGATTCTGAGAAACAAACTGAGGGTCTTAGAGGGGAGAGGGTGGGGGGATGGGTGAGTCTGGTGGTGGGTATTGAGGAGGGTACATATTACATGGAGCACTGGGTGTGGTGCATAAACAATGAATCTTGGAACACTGAAAATAAAATAAACCAATAAACGCAATGCAAAAATCTCTGATCTCCAAAAAAAATTTGTAGTAAAACAATAGGTCTACTACATTAGATTGTTTTAAAAGATTGATTTGAGCAAGGTTTGGTATAAAGAATGGGCCCCAGGGAGATAAATCCCTGGAAGAGCAAGGGGATGAAGCATGGCTGACAGCTGATCCAATCACCTATGGAGCCAACATTAAGTGACCTTGTCTGACAGTGATCAGGCCCAAGTTGGGATTTTCACCTGGATGTGTACAGCCAGGACAAGTCACTCAAGCTTTGAGTGAGACTCAAAGCATTCGGTCTCAGAGAGGAGCAGACCTAACGAGTGCCATTTGATGGAAAGCCATTTCTGTTAGTCTCAGTTATCCAGAGATGTGGGGATACTTATACTTGCCTTAGAGCTTCTCATTATTTCTACCCACAACTTTTAAATATATGAGTGTAAAACAGGATTATTCTGTCAACTACCCTATTTTTCATAATGTTAGGCTAAATAATTGTATACTAAATAGCTAGATATCCTACTCTCACCCTTAATTCCAGAGTCACCAAATTTGTACTCTTCAAAAAACCAGCCACCTGGATGGCTCAGTGGTATAAATGTTTGACCCCCTCCTTTTTATTTTTTTAAAGATTTTATTTATTTATTTGACAGAAAGAAAGAGATCAGAAGTAGGCAGAGAGGCAGGCAGAGAGAGGGGGAAGCAGGCTCCCTGCTGAGCAGAGAGACCGATGCAGAGCTCAATCCTGGGACCCTGAGATCATGACCTGAGTCGAAGGCAGAGGCTTTAACCCACTGAGCCACCCAGGCATCCCAAGTGTTTGACTATTGATTTCAGCTCTGGTCATGATCTCAGGGTCATGAGATTGAGCCCTGCATCAGGTTCTGTGTTGGGTATGGAACCTGTTTGAGATTCTCTCTTTCCCTGTCCCTCTGCCCTTGCCACTTGAACCCCCCCAATCAAAAATATGTAAAAATAAAAGCCATGTGTTTCCTTTAAAGAAAAACAAGCATTTATTTTTCTTGAGCACTTTTATAGATTCTTTGTACTACAGCTGAAGGCAAATGACATTTGAAGATGTCTTCTTCAACCAAGCACTTTGGGCTCTAGTGGCTAAGCACATTCAGTGGAGTCATGCTGACAAGACTCAAATCTAACACCTGGTACTTACTGGTGGTATGGCTTTGGGCAAGTTATATAAATTCTCTGTTCCTCCATTTACTGCTCTGTACAATGAGAATAACAATACTAAAATCAGCTTCAAAGGGTTATTATGAGGATTAAATGTAAGCCTGAACAAAGCAAAACATGTGAAGCATTTAGAGTCGTGCCTAGCACATGATAAACCTTTGGTAACTATTCATTTTCAAAGTGAGGGCTTACTATGTGCCCTCTGTATACACAGAATTGTGTTATACAATGAGATACAAGGGGTAGGGTAGGGGTAGTGTTGATCTGAGATTTGGCCCATAACTAGCAGCTCTTTTTGCTGAGTTTTAAAACAGTTGGGAAATAGGCAAGAGAATCACCAGATGGAGAGTCAAAATGTTAGATTTATTATTAATAGTCTATGCAAAAGAACATATGTTGTAGTGAGATTGAAAATGGTCTTGCTTGCTTCCAACTCCTCTCTTGACCTTAGGGTAGCACACCCTGGTAAGGTTTGAGTCTACCTACAGTCCAGATCCCCCTAATTTAAACTACTTTCCTCACTGGTCCAGAGGGGGAAGGGAAGAGAGAGACCAAATCCCCAGGGCTTGAGGTTGTTGTAGATGAGCTTCACCCAGTGGACCAATGACTACTGCCAGCAATGAGGTGAATTTCTCCACCTCAGAAGTTAAGTTGGAATAAGAAACCAGGGCATGGAGAAGAGGTCTTCCTATTTGCTAAATGGTTTCTGTTAAAGCATGTGAACTCAGGGAAAGGGAATCTGGCATGTCCTCAGAAGTTAATAGCAATGTTAAATGATACCTCCTGTGTAAGGACTTTTTTTTTAATTTAATGTTTTTATTTTATTTTTCCCCCAAATATGTTTATTTTATTTTTTCAGTGTTACAAGATTAATTGTTCATGCGCCATACCCAATGCTCTATGCAATACGTGCCCTCCTCAATACCCACCACCAGGCTCGCCCAACCCTCCACCTTGTCCCACAACTCTAAAACTCAGTTTGTTGCTCAGAGTCCACAGTCTCTCATGGTTCATCTCACCCTCTGATTTCCCCCCATTCCCCCTTCCCTTCCTTCTCACAATGCCCTCCATGTTTTTCTTTATGCTCAGCACGTGAGACCATAAGACAATTGACTCTCTCTTTTTGACTTATTTCACTCTGCATAATCTCTTCCAGTCCCATCCATGTTGATACAAAAGTTGGATATTCGTCCTTTCTAATGGAGGCATAATATTCCATTGTATATAGAGACCATATCTTCTTTATCTATTCATCTGTTGAAGGGCATTTTGGTTCTTTCCACAATTTGGTGATCCATTTTATAGATGAACAGCCATTGCTGCTATGAACATTGGGGTACATGTGACCCTTCTTTGTACTACATCTGCTTCTTTGGGGTAAATACCCAGTAGTGCAATTGCAGGGTCATAAGGTAGCTCTATTTCTAATTTCTTGAGGAATCTCCACACTGTTTTCCAAAGTGGCTGCACCAGCTTGCAATCCCACCAACAGTGTAAGAGGGTTCCCCTTTCTCCACACCCTCTCCAACATTTGTTGTCTACTGTCTTGTTGATTTTG
>CM053604.1:6894105-6927883 GCA_028646535.1 Procyon lotor | reverse complement strand
AGGGGAAGAGGTGACCTTTGAGGTGTTGGATCAGAGGAGAGTAGACTATAGGAGCATTTGAGAGTATTAAACACCCCTTTGGGATTTACCCCCAAATCCCCTCACTGACCTGCTGGACTATTTTCAACCTAGGACTCAGGTTTCATTAGCATCGCTGAGGACTCCTTTGGGCCTCCTTACACTGTGCAAAGAAATGAGCATCTCATAGGAAGGTAGGGCACAGGAATAGAAAGTGAATCAGCTTCAGAGCTAGGGGAACCGGGGTTTCCTCCCATCCCAGCTATGCCACTTCCCTGTTGTGTGGGCTTTGGCAGATGATTCAACCTTGGTATTCACCATTCCCCTAACTTATACATTTGAGAATAACATTAAATATGTATGTCTTAGGGTTGCTTTGAAGATTACACAATACACTGGCATCAATGTGTGTTCACAACAATCATGCAAAATAGAAAGATAGGCTTTGTATACCTTGGTATGGTTTTGGCTGCATCCAAACTTAAGCACTTATTGACTACCTCATTGTGTTAAGTGTTGGCAAATGTAACAGTGAAAAAACCTCTTATTTACTCTCAAGAAGTTGACATTCCATTTGACGGGCAGTCCAATATCGTGTATCCAGTACCAACTGGGGCTCCAATTTGTGTGTCCGATGGCCAGTTTTTAAGTGGCCTCCTGGCTTGGGTGGACAGGGATTGCTTAGTGTGGTTTTGCCCTGAGACCAGCAGGGTTGTGCAGGTGGCTCAGTGCATAGGCTGAGGCCCAGCAGAGCCCTCAGTTCTGACACAGCCCTCCAGCACCATATCTTTGGAATGAGCAAAAACTTTTGCAGTTCTTCAGATGTTTTAAAACACCAAGTACATTTTGCAAAGTGTTCTTCCTTGAATATTTAAAATCATGTTTTATTTAAGGGAAATGACTTTCATAAATTTCTGACCCATTTGAGCTTTATATCATTGTAATATTCTTTAAGAGCCAATTCGTGTCCAATAAGGCTTTTCACCTTGTTTAATGACTTTTTAAAATTCTCTTTTCTTGCAATCAAAACTGTATAAGCCAATTCGAATGCCAAAGGGTTCAAGTTCAGTTCAGAGTGCTCAAATCATGAATTCTGAGAGAATTTTAAGTTGGTGAAATGAGTTCTGCTCATCCGTATTCAGCTCTGTATTTCTAGAGATTAGCCTAGTGTGGACTCAATGTGGGCCCCATCTGAAGTTGGAAGAACTAGACTTATCACTGAATATTTGAAGCCAGTCATACCTTCCCTTATGTATATCTGTGATGTCCTAGGCAGAGAAACTGGCTTATGTTTCTAATTCTGAGCAGCGAAGAAGGAAGAAAGGAAAAGTGGCTACCTTCATCCTTATTATGTTGTTTCAGCTTGATCTTATTTACTCTCTAGAATGGTCCTGGGAAGAAGGTATTGTCTCCATTTTACCAAAGAGGAAAGTCAGGCTCAGAGATGTTAAAGAAATTGACTGAAGTCACACAGTCAGGAAATGGCAGAAAACAGTGTCTTCTGAACTGAAGCTTTGAGGCCTCCTGAGTTTCATTTCCTTCTGTGCCCTACTGGCTCCATAAATTTCCACTGAGGTAGGCTGAGGTCTCTCTCTCCTAAGCAGTGTGTCAGGTACTTACACTGAGCACATTACCTCACTTCATCTTTGCTCTAACTCCCTTTTACAGTTGAGGAAACAAAGTCTCTGAAATGTAGATCACATGTCTCAAGTTACAGGGCAGGGCCAGACAGACTTGGGTCTGAATCCTGGCTTCAACACTCTTCATTTCCTGAGGCTGTTAGAACACATGACCATAAGCAGAAACTTGCTCTCCCACAATTCTGGAGGCCAGAAGTCTGAAATCAAGGATTTGCACTAGATCTGCACTCCCTCTGGAGGTGCTAGGGGAGACCTCCTCTCTTGCCTTTCCTGCCTCTGGCTGTTGGCATTCCTCGGCTTGTGGCCACTTCTCTCTCTGATCCGTCCTCACTTTGCCTTCTCCTCTGTGTGTCTTCTCTGTGTCTCTTACATGGAAACTTGCCACTTGATTTAGGGCCCACCCAAATAGTTCCAGAGACCTCGTCATCTCAAGATCCTTCATTTAGTTACATTTTCAAAGACACTTGTTCCCAGTGAGGTCACATTCATGGGCTCTGGAGGTGAGGCCATGCATGAGTCTGTCTTTTTGTGGGAACCACTCACTAGCTGTTGACTAAGGGGCATAGACTCTTCAACTGCCTCCATAGAATGATGGTACCACCAACCTAACCTCATAGCATTGCTGTGATAGAGAAGGGGTGGCTACTGATCCTGCCTTTCGTTTCAGCACTAAGTCCTCTCAGTTCACAAAATCCTCATCAAATATCAACTCTGAGACCACAATGTCAGGTTCTTATAGCTCCATGGACACATGGGCAGGGAAAAGGGGTTATCCACTATGCAAATGAAATGAATGCATACTTTACAGGCAAAAATTTACTCCCCAGCTTTGACCTAGAAAGTGTTGCTGTCTTATATTCTTCCCCAGCCTCACCACCTGCTGTGTTAGGGAAGCCAATCTTAGGAGCTCAGTTGCTAATCAGAAGGACTTCCCCTTCAAAAACAGTCTTTTGCCTGGTGGCTTGAAAGATGACAAAGGCTCTCCAGAACTGATCTGAGGCTAATCCATAGATAAATGCTCCTGACTTCCATCACCATGTGCAAACCTGCAATACAACCTCACTTCAGTGGGGGTTTGCTCAACCAGGACAGTTTGTTAGGAGGGTTTAGCTCAACCAGGACAGTTTTTAAAGACTTCTGGAAACAAAATCTAGTTCTAGGAAGGGAGAATCTTTCTATTGGTGGGTTAATGTGAGCTAGCTCTGTAGCCCCAGAAACCCAGGTCCACAGCAGGAAAAGCTGACCCAACTCCCCTTTCCCCTTCCTTTGTTCCTTTCTTTTCTTCCTTCCTTTGCTTTTTTTTTTTTTTAAGATTTTATTTCTTTATTTGACATAGAGAGAGATCACAAGTAGGCAGAGAGGCAGGCAGAGAGAGAGGGGGAAGCAGGCTCCCTGCTGAGCAGAGAACCAGATGCGGGGCTCGATCCCAGGACCCTGAGATCATGACCTGAGCCGAAGGTAGAGGCTTTAACCCACTGAGCCACCCAGGTGCCCCGTTCCTTCCTTTGTTTTTTGATTTATCTTTTATCAAACCTTTAGCATCTCTTCATCATATGCCAGGATGTGGATTAAGTCTAGAGGGTACATGATATGGGCTCAGAATCTAGAACGGGGAGAAGGACATGGGTAAGTGGTCCCCCTCTGACACTATCTAATAGAGGACATAGAATATTTTGGGGCAGTGGAACGCTGGTCATGTCTGGGGGGGGAGAGCAGGGGAACTGGGACTGGTTTATAGAGGATGCAGTGTTTGAGTTTGATCTTGAGAGATTAAAAGTTTTGGGGCACCTGGGTGGCTCAGCTGGTTAAGCATCTGCCTTCAGCTTAGGTCATGTTCCTCAGGTCTTGGGATCAAGTTCCTTATTAGGGCTCCCTGCTCAGCAGGGAGTCTATTTCTCCCTATCCCTCTGCCCCTACCCCTATCTATGTGCTCTTCTCGTCTCTGTCTCTCTCTCTGAAATAAATAAATAAAAATCTTAAAAAAAAAAAAAAAAGAATGCAGGCCAGGAAGAGGGAATGGTGCGTGCCAAGGCTCAAAAGTAAAAAAGTAAATGCTAATTTCAAGGAAGTGCATCACTTAATATGATCGCAGTATAAAACCTTAGCAGGAACCAGGATCTGAAGTAAAGACCAAGCATGACACACTGAAGTCAAAGGCTATCATCACACTGAAGTCAAAGGCTATCATCACCAGTAAAGATGGATCTGAAGGGAATTGGCCTCCAGTCAAGGAGACCAGTGATGAAGGTCTTTGACTGGCTTATGTGCTTACTATTTGCTAGGCATTCTTTTTAAGCATTTTCAAAATATATTTTCACTGGTCTATCTCTTACCACAACTTTAGGAATGTATTCTTTTATCTGGTAAAGAGTGAAAGGATCACCCAGCTAATAAATGGCAGAGCTGGAATTTGAACCTTGAGTATGTCCAAGACAATGGGAGTGGGAGAGAAGAGGTGGAAGTTTCCGGACTTGGGGCCCAGTTGGTGGGAAGGGGAGGGTGGTGACTAGGTCTTCAATCCTACCTGCGTTCCAGACATGGCTACCCGATTAGCCCTTCCCTCATACCTGTCCTTTTCTACATTCTGTCACCTAAGTTCTTGTGCAGCCAATGTCCCTAGGCCTGGCCTCTTCCCAAAGCTCTTTACATTAGGGAGTATCAATGCCATCGTTTGTATAGGGGTTTAACATCAGACTCTGGAGTAATCCAAATTACTGGATTTGTTTCTCTGCTTTCCCCATTTGAATTCCCTGCTATTTGGTGCCTGATTGGTGGACCAGCAACAGTAACTAGTTGGAAATTCAGAATCTCAGGCCCCATCCCAGACTTTCTTAACCAGAATCTGCCTTTTACTGGTTGAGTGTGACATATACAAGTTGATTTGTGGTGCATTAATATTTGAGAGGGGCTGTTCTTTCTGTATAACTTTGAACAAATTATATAATGCTGTCTCTACCCTCTCTTTTTTTTTTGCCCCAACAAGTTCTAGGTCCTTAGCAAAGCTGCCCACTCTGAATTGGATGGTTTGATGGGCCTGTAACAAAGTTGGCATTCAGGAGCTTCATCCTGCCCATTATTCTCTCCTAGCTTTGGTAAGAGCTTTGCAGTGGCTACACATAAGTATAATCTATACATTGTCACTCACCACCATCTTGCAATGGGCCTGGGAAGGTACTATCAGATAGTGAAATATCTTACTGACAGCATGTCAGTAAAGCCAGGTTAGTTCTCCTAAGGACATATGTTGCAAACTACCTGCTTAACAAGTTTTTTCAAAAAGAAAAATCTTATAAATGATCACTTCTGAAAGGCTGTTTCTAATCCTATGCCTGAAGATAGAGCATATGAATTCTCATGATAAATTCATTGTAAAATGTCCACTATAATTTATTTTGGGGCAGTGAGGTAGATTGTAAAAATGGGCATGCTTTCCACCTTTTTGGCATGTAATTTTACAACTCCTCCCATCAAGAAGTGCACTCTTTCTCCCAGTCTTTGGATCTGAACTGGCCTGATGATGTGCTTTGGCCAATGAATGTGGCAGAAGTTATGAAGTGCCAGTTCCGAGCTTTTACTCACTCTCTTTTGGGATCTTGCCCGGCCCTTGTGTAAACAAGCTGAAGTTGGCCTGCCAGAGGATGAGAAACCATGTGGAGCAGAGACAAACCACTGGAATTGAGGCCATCCTAGATCAGAAGAACTGCCAACCTGCAGGTGAAGTGTAGAATCCTGAGATACTTAACTGTTATTATTTTAAGCGTGGGCTTAAACATTGATAAAATGTTTACAGCAAAATAGTGCAAAACTAATAAAAGCAGTAACAAAATCAATCACTGAGCTTTGGGTAATTGATTATGAAGCAACAGCTGATACACTCCAATGATGACAAATGATGACAGTTTTTTAAATAGACGGTGCTTGCTGAGAAGGCTGAGTAATGCCATGCACCAACATCTTGCATATTTTCCCTCTTTTCATCTCTCCATCTACAAAGCCTACCTTTTTATTAACATTTACTCACCAATCTTTTATAGGTCATAGAGTTTAATCCTTATATCTACCATATGAAATAAACCTTATTTCCATTTGATGGTGGAAAGAACGTGATTCTCAGAAGGATTGGGAGAACTGACCAAGCCCGAGGTAGCATCTGAAAAGTGGCAGAGCTGCGATTTGACCTCAGGTCTGATCTGGATCCTATACCTGCGTTTTCCAACCCCATGGCTTGTTGTTTTCCTGACCAGTTTTCAAGAGAGGTGCTTTCATGCCTTAATTTTGGAAAGGGACTTTCTGGGTGGTTAAATAACATATCCAATTAATAAATGAAGAGTTAGTTTTGAACCTAGGATTCACTGACTCTAATACCTGCATTCACTAAGGTTCATTATTAAGAAATATATCCTAAATGGAGAAGAACATGTTTATATCCATGCCAGGACCACGTTATTTCTTTGTTTTAGAAACTTGTTCTGCTCTGTTTGAATGTGTTTTAAAAATCATGTTTTGCAAACCCCAAATTGTAACAGAAAACAGGTTGTAAAGGAACTGGTGAGAGTTATTGCCCAGAAAAACCAGCTGGGAAGCATTTCAGTGTCAATCTTATTATTGCTTTTAAATTAGCAGTGACTTCAAAAGCCTTTGAAGTAGCTGGCAGGGAATGCTTGGATTGGGGAAAACAATCACTAGAGGGTATTCTCAGCAGGCATGTGCTTTAAAAATGTTCCTCCTCTTTATGCCTTGGCACTGAGAAAGATTGGAAAAGAGGTAGAGGGATCTTAGCAGGAAGCTTCTAGCTGATGTGAATTGCCAGGAAGACCCAATTAGCCTGTCCCTCTCAGTAGCAGAAACCCAAGCAGAAGGAATAAATTATTTGCGGCAGTGGTCAAAGCTGCTGACAACTTCAGAGACCACCCATGAGGTCTTTCCATGTCAAGCTGACTAGAAGAGCCTGAGAGGCTGTAACCCCAGGGACTTGATGGATTCTGACCTGAGAGCAGAGCGAAGTCAAATTAAATGGTAGCTCATAATACCTGAAGAAGAGTCAAGAAATGCCTGTTTCCCACCTTGAATACCTGCCTGAGGACTTTTACTGGTCATCCTTTAAGACTGGTTTTAGAGTTTACTTCTTTGAAAACTCTGACATGTCCTGAGACTTCTCTCTATCCAAATACAACTCATTCATTTCTCCACCCTTCCATCCATCCAGCCAGCCAGCGTTTGAAGACTTCCAACTTTGTGTCTGATGTTATTAGATCTTGAGGATATTGATAATTTTAAAGTAGATAATAAGCACCCCCCTGCCCCACCATGATGCTTAAGTCTTGGGAAGAGAGTAGAGACTGCCCGGTAAGCAGACCAAGTAGGTGCCTGGGCACCAACAAGGGAGTATCAAGAAATTGTTAGGAAATAATTTGATATTTTTACATGTACACAACTATTTTATCAAAATAAAAAATGGGGTGCCTGGGTGGCTCAGTGGGTTAAGCCTCTGCCTTTGGCTCAGGTCATGATCTCAGGGTCCTGGGATTGAGCCCTGCATCGGGCTCTCTGCTCAGCAGGGAGCCCACTTCCCCGCCCCCCCCCCTGCCTGCCTCTTTGCCTACTTGTGATATCTCTTTCTCTGTTAAATAAATGCATAAAATCTTTAAAAAAATCACAACTGGCTTGAACTTTCCTACATGTGTTTATGGCATGGGAATGTTTTTATGTTGATTTAGATATCAGAAGAAGTGAAACCATGATCTTTTCCAGACTTGGGGTCTTAAAAGTCATTTGTTATCATAAAGAGGAAAACATGAGTAGTTATGTTAAGTACTCTAATAAAGAATGCTTGTGAACTGTGAAAGAAACCAGGAAAGGTGTTTAATCAGCCTTGAAGTTGGTGTGTGTGTGTGTGTGTGTGTGTGTGTGTGTTTATGATGGAGGGTGGTCAGGGAAGAGCTGTGGAGAAGTTATTATTCCCTCCTATCTGCTCTCATAGTCCCTAGGTCATGCCTCTATTCCAGTTCCTGCTTTGATCAATCATCTACATGTCTATTTGTAGCAGATGCTATAGTGTCCCACCTATATCCTATTGGCACCCATTATTCTAGTGCATGACCATAGCATTCTACTACAGGCACCTGCAACTTTTTGCCTGAGTCGTTTTTCTGCATCCACAGGCTGGGAAACTAGAAGTGCAAGAGGGTTAGGATCCCTGGGAGTACCCTCACCTCAACTAAAGATGAATGGGAGTAAGGTGATAAGTAGCCCAACTTTATCACCCCTGGGTAGGATCTCTTAAAAGTTCTCAACACATCCCCAATTTCTCATGCAGGGCTGATCCCAGCATTTACCAGCATGATAACACAGCCTATATTATTACCTTCCTTCTCTGGACAGTCTCACTCCCCTACTTCTCTACCAGTTATTCTGGGGCTACCTACAGATAAATCTCTTGCATCCCTATCCTGGTCTCAGAGCTGGGTTCTGGGAGAATCAAAGTTAGGACAATGACTCTCTTCTCCTCTCAGACCAGGGCTGGGGCCAGCACAAAGCCTGACATATAGTTGGACTTACTAAATCTTAAACAAATGAATTAATGAATAAATAAATGAATGATTAAGTATGAATGATGATGGCACACTTCCACCTTGTGTTGTTTTATGAAACTCAAATGAATCTCATTAAAATGGCATTTGGGTGGAGGAAATAGCTGTTTGGGAAGTAACTGACAGGTGATTTGGCTTCTGAGAAATGGGAGACACCAGGCTGGGCCTGGAGGAGAAAGATGAAGCTGTGTTGATAGCTTCCCCTCTCTTTCCTAGCTTGGATTGCCCTCCCCTACTGTGCCTATTGTACATACCAATAGCAGCCTACCTTCCCTTATTTTGATAAGATTCAGATTCAAAGACTTCTTGGAAAATGAGTTCTCAAAATAAAGACTAAGGAAACCTAATAAATCTAACGCAGTTCTCACAAAAGTGGTGGTATCTATTTATTCATGTATTCAGTTCATTCATCTGTAAATTTATCCATTCAGTAACTTACTTATTCATTAGTTTGGTCATTTGTTAATTGATTCATTTCCTCCCTCCTTGCTGACTTGAAGACTTTGGTTCAGAGGATCTGGTAATGAAGCATATGGTCCCTAGAGACTGAATACCTTGACTGGCATCCTGGCTGTGTGTCCTTGGTCAAGCTACCTAACTTACCTCTACTTTAGTTTCTTCATTTGTAAGATGGGGATAAATGGTACCCCTGGTTGAGAAGGTTAAGTGATTAACCTTCTAATCACTAACTAACCTAAGTGATTAAGTTTGTGTGAAGTGCTTAGAACAATCTCACATATAATCAGAGTCATAGCAATAATGACCATTATCTGTTTGGACTGTACTTTCCCCCTTCTTCTCTTACCATGACCCTCACATGGCCTCTACCTTCATACCTAATTAGATTAGTAGCAGCACCCCCATGCTGTCCTTTTCTACCTCTGGTTTGTGAATAGCCAAGAGTAGGGTCAGGGTGGGGAGAGGAGAGGTCAGCTCCCTGTATCCAGCTCTGGATTGATCAAAAGGAAAGATGAGTCCCTGCTTTACCAGGAATGGAAATCATACTGTGTACAGAAAGGTGTTGCCCACCATAGCAGGAAACACATTCCAAAATTCATATTTATTAACACTTTACAGTCCAATCAGCATGTTGAAAGATCCCTAGACTACAAATGAACATTACTATGGCTCATAAGAAAGTGTAGGATGATCTATGGGCATGTACATTGTGAAAACGGCGACAAGTTGCTGTTGACAACCCAAGTTGACAACAAGTTGACAACTCAACTTGATTAGGAGGGCAATGCTTAAGACCAAGAATTCTGCTGCCTAAATGCCTGGGTTGAATCTCTACTCTGTTATTTTTGGTTGGCTGAGGTTAATGTGTCTCAAAATTCACATATGTAAAGTAAAGATGGTACAAAGTCCATGTGCCCTAAGATTGTTGGTATGGCCAAATGGGTCCATAAATGTATGGAATTAGAGTAGTAACAACTCCTTGTAGCTATTAAGTACTTGTTGTGTGCCTGGCACTGTTCTAAGAGTTCTCTGTAGAAGTGGGCATGAACTGGATACTCGCATCAGTTTGGCAGTAAACACCTAAAATATCAGCAACTTAGATAAGGTAGAAGTTTCTCTCTCTGTGGTCATCAGAGACCTAGGCTCCTTCATTGTCAAGTACTTCATTATTCAAGAACTATTTTCTGTCCTCCAGATCACCTCATGTTCCATGGAGTTCTAGCTGTCAGAATCATATCTCAGGCATCAGGAGAAAGACAAGGTGATAGGGAAAAGGGATGTCCCTTCAAGGTAAGTCGGCTCTCCTTAAGGAGTTTTCCCAGATGCTCCCCATACTGTTTAAGCTTACATCTAATTGAAAAGAACTTCGTCACTTTGTGTTACCTAGCTGCAAGATAGATTGGGAAATGTAGAGGATTTCAACTGAGACTTCCAATGAGACCGAGGCCCCATGTGATACCTTAACTGCAATCCTGAAATAATTCTTGATCCAAAGGGACTCAGCTCCACTATGCTTGAGTTCCTAACCCACAAAAACTATGTGATAATAAATGGTTGCTGTTTTAAGCTGCTATGTTTTGGGGGTAACTGTTATGTAACAATAGAGAATTAGTACACTAACATTCTTGAAATTTCCTTTCCTTTTTTTGATGTTACAGCCTCAGTGAGTATGTGGCAATAAGTTGGCCAAATGCTTTGCCACCACATAGCATGGGACACCAGATTTCTTACCTGCAATATCCTCTGATAAATGAATTCAGTAAAGTTGCAGAATACAAAATAAATGTATAGAGATCTGTTGTATTTCAACACACCAATAATGAAGCAGCAGAAAGAAAAATGAAATATCCTCAATGTTTGCCTCTAGTGCCTTATCCAATGTCATATTTTAGATTCTATCTCTTGTAGTACCTCTCTTCCAAGAACTAAATTCTGCATCACTTAAGATAGGTCCAGCTACATCTAACAGAAATTCCAAAATCACACTCAGATACACAACAAAGTTTATTTTAGTTTCATATAAAAGAATTCTAGTAGTAGCTAGCCTAAGACTACTTTAGTGGTTCTGTATTAATCAGTGTCCCATGCTCTTATCTGCTCTAAGACCTTGGTATTCATTATCAAGACCACCACATGGTCCAAAATGGCTGCCTTAGCTCTTTGCACCATATCTTTATTCCAACCTACAGAAGGATGAAACAGATAAGTAAGTCATCTTAGCTGAATCAGTTGCCCTCAAAGACTCTCCTAAGCGATGTTTTCCATAAGATATTTGTGTAATAGGGAAGATAATATTTAAAAAGTAGAGGACCTTGTAGGTCATTTATTCCAATGTTTCCCAAACTATGCATTTTGATTTCTTTTTCATGATTTTTGCTATACTTGTATGTCATCCATATGAGTGATTACTTCATATTGAATCATATAGTGAAAGTTATTTCCTTACAATTACATACCATCTATACTATTTTTACATAATATGTTTTTAAATCAACTTATATTTTAAAAATTAAATATATGTATTTATAAATAAAATTTTCAGTTAGAAAGTGGTGCTTCCATGAAAGTTGTAGAAAGTACATAAAATAAGATAAAATGAAATAAAGTTATAAAATTATATACGGAAACAATGTCAGCCAAAATAAGCTCTGAGCCATTGGTCTGTCCCCTTTTTTATCAAAAAATGAAGATTAGCAAACTGAAGTTTATGGATTTCTCCTGAATGAAGCAGAAGGATTGCAAAGAGAGTTACTTTCTCATTATACTATTCAATATAATTTTAATGTCCTGTGTACTACCAAACTCATCTGAATTTTACTAGAGATCTATGATCTACATTTTGGGAAGCATGGTACAATCTTTTGACAAATGAGTAAACCAATTTCCCAGAGGTCTTGTGTGATTCTCTCTTTGCCCCTTGGCATTCTGTAATGCTTGTAAAGACTATATTGACTGATACTACAGTCAGCTGGTTTAGGGTCTGTGTCTGCCTGCTAGACTGACTGTGAGCTCTCAGATGGTTGAGTCAGATTGGTCTGTGATCCCTGGGGCGAGGCCCAGAGAGCCTGCCCAGAATCAGTGCATTTTGTGGGTGGGAGCAAATGGAATTGCCCAAGAATACATAGCTTACATACACGAATGAAACGGGCCTGTAGCTTCTGGGCCTTCGCTCAAATGGTAGCTTCTAGTTAGGTTTCTAGAGAGAGAGAGATCAATTTGATTCCAGGGACAGAGAGCAAAGGATTTAAAATAAAGTGCTGCTTTTTATTTGAAAAAAATCAAGGTTACTTTTGCTTGCTCTTGTATAAAATAGTAGGTTAAAAACCCACGGTGATTCAAAGTAGAAATCTCAGAGAAATGTTGTTCAATAAAATTGTTGTTGATGGTGATGACAGTAATAATTAATAAAGATAGCTGCCATTTACTGAACATTTTCTAGACACCAAACACAATTCTAATATGCTAGATAATTATTGAATTTTCTCATGGGCTAGATAATTATTATTCCCATTTCATCAGAGAAAACTGAGGCATTGAGTGGTCATTAGCCAGCACTTAAGATACAATAGCCAGTAAGTAATGGGTGAATCTGCATTTGATGAGTCTACCTCTTTAGATCCTCTAGTTCTCACCTGAGTTTTTGTTTAAGGGCTTCTATAGCAACAAGCTCAGCCGGAGTTCCGCTAACTTTTGGAAGGTGGGATCCACCAGTACCTCACCTGGGCACCCTTTGCAGTGTGCCTGTTGCCTCTTGTTCTGGGACCTCTATGGCCTTGAATCTGCAGTACTCTTAGTCATCTCAGCTTATGTAGCGCAGAAGAAGTGGGGAATTAATTCTGTGTGGGTTAAACCTTTGATCTGTGGGAGATGGAATCAAAATGATTCTACTCCTTTTTGATTCCCCTGGTCAGGCTGTGCAGAGCTCATTTTATATTCGGACAACCAGTTGCACCTAGTGTCAGCCAACTTGACAAAGTATTTTTCTTGGCTCACCCTCCTATTTCTTTCACTTCTGCTCTCTTAGATCATAGTAAAGAGATATCATGTAGGCCTTTTACTTTTGAAGCTCATTTGCATCAGCTCAGATCTGTCTGATTCCAAAGCGCATGCCCAGGATGCTAAGTTATATTGGTCTATGTGTGACTCTTCAAGATAGCCTAATTTCCTGGTGAGATGCCCATGCTTTTGGTATATGAATGATATGGTCCTCCCCACCACTCTCTGCCTCAGATGTTAATATTCTTTATGTTCTATTTACCATGCTCTGTTCTGTTTCCAGCCCTTTGCATTTGCATTCTCTTTGGAGAGTTCTCTCCTCCTTCTTTCTCTATTCCTTTCAGCTTCTTTTTCTGGCTAACATAACACTCATCTTTAGAATTCAATCCCAATGGCATTTTCTGATCTCTCTGGTCCCCTCAGTCTTCTTCCATTGGGTATTAGCTCTCTGTTTCCTATACTTTACTTTTATACACCTACCTTCATGCCATTATTTGTTCTTCCAGGATCCTCATGCCATTATTGTTCTTCTAGGTGTCCCCAGCTTTTTGAAGATAGAGGTGGTATTCCATTGACATGTCTGTCCCTAATGTGATTGTGGCACCTTACATAGTCTCAGCTAAATGAAGGTGATGGTGGAGTGGCCAAGGGCACAGGAATGTTGTCAGATGGTCTTGGGACTCCAGTCCTGCCCTGACACTTATAGCCATGGTCTTTTGAGCACGTTGCCTAACAGCTGGGCCTTCAGTTTCCTAATTTGTAAAAAGGGAAAACCAGGGGCACCTGGGTGGCTCAGTCGTTAAGTGTCTGCCTTCGGCTCAGGTCATGATCCCGGAGTCCTGGGATCGAGCCCCGCATCGGGCTCCCTGCTTTGTGGGAAGCCTGCTTCTCCCACTACCATTCCCTCTGCTTGTGTTCCCTCTCTCGCTGTGTTTCTCTCTGTCAAATAAATAAAATCTTTAAAAGAAAAAAAGGGAAAACCATAGTAGCTATGATGTAGCATTCTTATAAGAATTAAATGACATAAAACATATTGAATTTAGTAAGATAAAAATAAATGTAAGGTACTATTATCAACAGTAAGGTAATTTATTATTCCATTAAAAAAAGTGAAAAAGTAGTTAGAGAAGAAAAGTTAGACTATTTGCCACTTAGATCCAAACACAGGTTTAATGAGTGCCCTCACGTTTTTTAAGCACCCCAGAGGCTCAGCTCAGACCCAAAAGCTTTTAGGCTAAGTCGGTCCATACAGTTTTATTAGACACTCACCACATACTAGGCACTATCTGCAGGGCTAGAGCACTAGAAATGGTAATACACAGGGACTGTCCTCAGCAAGTTCAAATTCTAGCAAAGTTATGACCTCAAAGTCTGTGATCTTGTATAATGACCACATTTCCTCTCATCTTGAAGATAAATGCATTCATTTCTTCATCAAATTATTTATTGTGCATATCCTATGTTCTCAGCTTTGGCTAGGTGGCAGGGACACAGCAGTGAATCCATACTTTGATTTTTTGAAGTTTATCTACACTGGGAAAGACAGACAAGAAACACACACACACACACACACACACACACGAATAATAAATAGAAAAAAAGTGGGTGTTCAAAAATGAACCAGAGAATTCTGGGAAGAGGCATCAGATTATGTAAAGGGATGGAGATGTGGAGATCATGGCATGATCTGAGACCAGGAGTGTTATGACAGCATAGATCATGGGGTAGAAAGATTGGTGAGGCTGGAGAGACAAGTTGAGAACAGAATGCTAAGTGCTGTCCTGCTAATCAGGATTCTTTTTCATCACAGAAACTCAACCAGAGAAGTGAAATAGGGAGTGCACTTATGTGGCAAAGCTTGGGTGTGGGCAGAATAAGGCATGGTCCCAAAGAAACTTAACCCCAAGTTTAAAGACATCTTATTGCCAAGACGGAATTTCCTCATGTGATAAGGAACATGATCATAAATAAATTTCAATTTCTTTCTTTCCAACTTAATGATTTTAAATAAAAGGAACTACTCTGTTGAAAAAGAGTAAGTCCCAGGGAACACGGATAGGCTTTGCCTGAGTCATGTGATCTTCCTGGATCACCAAAAACAGTGACCAGGAGATGGGAAATCTGATTGGCTTGACTTGGGTCACTTGCTTATCTGTGTCTGTGGTGGGGTCAGGGTCTGTTTACAGAAGGAGAGGAAAGAATCATGCTTAGATCCAAACCAAATAATGTCCCCAGAGCCTTGAATGCCACACTAGGGAGTTTGGGTTGCATCTAAGGGTGGAAAAAATAATTTTTAGGTCTTAAGTAAGAAGATGAAATGGTCAAATATGTGTTGAGAAAGAGTACCTCAAGCATAGGGTAGGAAGATGGCTGAATAATGCCACAATCCAAGTAAGGCCTTAGAACAAGAGCTGGCACAAAGTTACTGGGAGTGTGAGTGGATGAAAGAGAGAACACAGGGGATTGATACTCCATTCCAGGTTTCAGCTGGAGACAGATGAAAGCACTGGCCACTACTATATGAATTGTTGACAAGGCGAATTATTGATAAGGTCTTTCTAGAAGTCATCCTGGCTTAGCAGTTGGCCTGAATGCTAGCCTTACGTATGTTTTTACTGAAGTTAAATTAGGGCAAGGTGCAGAAAACCTCCTTCTTCTTACTAGGATTTTAATTTAACAAATATTGGGTAGCTACCATGTGCTATGTCTGTGTTTTTGTATCTTTGAGGTGAATAAAACAAATCCCTGCAAGAAAAATGCAACATGGTAATCCTATGTTTGGAAAGAATATATTGTATTTCCACCCATTATCTCCTTCAATCTTTACTGTTGGCCTATGGGGTAGCACGGAAAACATTCTGACCTCTATTACACATTTCCCAGGAGAAGTGAACTGACTTTCTCAGTCCCCACATGAAAGTCCTCTTCAGTTCTGTCCACTCTAATCTTAAACCCATGGGTTCTGGCTCTTTTCTATGCCACAGGAACTGAGAGACTCCCCCAGGCAGCTGTGGACTGGTAAGGGTTGAACAATAGGCTCTCTGAGAAGTGTTTGCTGTGTGAATACTTTCACTGTGGCTGGTTTCAAATGATCAGTGTTGTTTGAATGCTGAGTTGGAAAGAGATGCATGCAAGGAGTCTCTTGAATCTGAGGGTTCAAATGTCTCACCTGCCAGATTGCAACCTGGGTCCTGGAGGGGAGGGGGGGTGGGGAAGGGAGAATGGAAAGCCATCATCTTAGAGTTTGGTCTGGATGGTCTGTTATAGGCTGAATTGTGTCTCCCACAAAATATATGTTGAACTCCTAACCCCCAAGACCTCAGAATATTATATTTGGACGTGGGGTCATTGTAGGTGTGATTAGTTAAAATGAGATTGTACTAGAGTAAGGTGGGCCTCTAGTCCAATATGAGTGGTGTCTTTATGAAGAAGATAGCCATGTGAAGACACAGGGACATCAGGAGAAGGTTATGTGAAGATGGAGTCAAGATACTGGAGTGATGCATTTACTGGCTGAGGAACTGCTCCTGAGGCTACTAGAAACTGGAAAAAGCAAGAATGGATCGTCTTCTAGGGGTTTCAGAGGGAACATGGCCCTGCCAACACCTTGATTTTAGGCTTCTAGTCTCCAGAACTGTGAAACAATACATTTCTGTTGTTTTAACTTGCCCAATCTGTAGCACTTTGTTATAGATGCCCTAGGAAACTAATGACCTCTGTGTGTTCTTGTACCCTGCACCACCTGGTTTGAAGTATGACTGCCCTTGGGCAAAATCCCATTGTGTTAGTGTTTTATGGTTCCAGTGCTCTTACATTCTACCCCTCCATTTGGATCAGATTACAGGAGTCTAGCACAATGAGCTAAAATAGAGGACAGCTTATTGCCTATGGAAGTAAGAAAGTCATCATATCAGATATAATTAGTAGACTATGCACTAGGTATCAGGTGCTATACCAGGTGTTTTTCATGTATTGCCACATTTAATTTAATCTTCACAATAACCCTATGACTAGGCATAATTATACTTATTTTACAAATGGGGAAATAGAAACTCAATGATTTTAGATCACTTGCCTAAGTCGCAGAGCTGGTTAAGGACTGCAGGGTTGTCACCTTAGGTGTGATAGACTCAGACTCTGCACAGCATCTTAGCTCTCCTCCCTGTGGCCAGTTTATGGAAGTCTCAGTGGGCTATAGATGCACAAACAACAAACACCTCAAGGATTGACCCATCTGGATCCAGAGATAAAGTGGGATCTAAGGATAAGGGAAGAAGATGGAAATGGTTAGAGAAATCAGGTCAATTGAGTGAGTGATCTTGGATCCCTTTGGTGAGCTCATCTACATTTAGTGGTTGCCATTTTCGTGTGGCAATAATAATGATAAGCCAACAATTATATTATAGAAATCTTAACCCTTATGTGTGGACAGCATTGAACAGCTGTGATAGATTTTCCTTTTAGTGGCTCTCACAAGCTCTCCAGCTCTGAAGTCAAACAGAGCTGGGCTCATAGTCCAGACCTGAAATTTACCAGTGGTCTCATCTTGAGCAAGTTGCTTAATCACTCATGAGTGTGAATTTATTTCCCTTACTTATAACCTTTTAGAGGTGTTGGAGGGATTAAATGAGGTAGAGTGGGAATAGTATATAGTAGACATTAAGGGAGCAAGTTTACTCCCTCCATTCTTATGAGAAACAGTGTTCCTCAATAATTCTGGCCTCCCAACCCACTGTTACCTTCCCCATGGAATGTATTGTTTGCTGATTCACGTTTCCTGATTGAGAGAAGCAAATCTACCAAAAGTTCCAAGCTTGTGCCTCAGTTCTCTCTATATCCTGGAGCAATGCTATGCTACTCTGTATTTGTCATTGTTGCATCCCTCTTATGGGTTGCATTTTGTCATCCAAAAAAATGTTTTGAATTCTTGACCCCTAGCACTTATGAAAGTTACCTTATTTGAAAATAAGGTCTTTGTATATGTAATCAAATTTAGATGAAGTCATTAGGATGGGTCTTAATCGAATATGACTTTTTCTTTAAGATTTCAATTATTTATTTGAGAGGGGTGGGGAGGTGCCAAGGGGGAGGGAGAAGCAGACTCCCTGGCTAAGCAGGGAGCCCAACACAGGGCTCAATCCCAGGACTCTGGGATCATGACCTGAGCAGAAGGCAAACACTGAGCCACTCAGGAATTCCATTATAAGAAATGAGAAACACCACGTGAAGATGGAGCCACACAGGAGGTAATGTCATGTGACCATGGAGACCTGGACTGAAATGCTACAAGTACAAGCCAAAGAATGCCTGGTGCTGTTGAAAAATAAGGAGCTCTATTATCATCTCTATTCTGAGGTGAATAAGAATAGACAGGGGGTTGAGGGAGGTGCCTGGGTGACTCAGTTGTTTAAGCAACTGACTCCTGGTTTTGGTTTAGGTCATGATCTCAGGGTCCTGGGATTAAGCCCTGTGTCCCATGTCCATGCTCAGTGGAAGTCAGCTGGAGATTCTCTCTCTCCCTCTGCCTCTGCCCCACCCCTGCCCATGCACTCTCTCTAAACAAACCATATATATATATATATATATATGGGTGTGGGAATTATATTCCCATATAATGTGTGTGTATATATATATATAAGTATATATATATTATATACTTATATATATAAGTATATATAATATAATAATATATTATAAATATATATATAACAAATATATATAATAATATATATTATTATATATTATATGTTATATATATTATATATAATATATAATAATATATATTATTATATATAATATATGTTATATATATTATATATAATATATAATAATATATATATAATAAATATATATAATAAATATAATATAATATATATATTAAGGAGTAGACAGGGGATTATGAAAAAGGAAGAGCTAAGACAGAGAAGAGAACCAATATGCATTGAGCACCATTACAAACATCTCATTTAATTGTGATACCCTGTATGGTCAGTGTTCTTATTCTCACTTTCTAGATGAGGAAGCTTAGTCAAAGATAATAGATTCCCAGTTCAAGGTCTCACCATGAGCAAGTGGCTGAAAAAATTTCCAAGTTCTAATTCTAGCACCTGCCTGTGATATTTCTACTTTCTACAAAGTGATTGAGGTAATAGGTAAAATCACAGTCAGTGCTCATTGTACTTGCTCTGAAATGCGGAGGGAGGAGAGGCTTGACTGAGCCCCCAGAGGAGTTTTAGAAAGGTAGTATAGCACGGTGGTTAGAGTGAAAGCCCTGGAGCGATCCTGCTGGAGTTCCAATGCCACCTACCTTCAGACACTGACCGGTTGTGTGCATTTGCCACGTGGCTCCATCTCTCTGGCTTGACATGTGGTAATAACGGGGACAGGGATTATAGAGCTGTTGTCAGATTAAATGAGCATCACATAAAAGCACTTAGAACAGAGTTTATCCCATGGGATAAGCAAGCAACATAAGTGCTTGTTGATACTATTATTTTTTATTATCCAATATGTGACCTGTGGCAGGACCCCCTTTCTACCAGAAGAGGCATAATGAGCCACCAGGATGGCTGTCTCCTGTGCATGGTTCCCAGGACGTGCTGCTGGTCTGCTTGCTGCCACTGTGATTTCCAAAATCTCAGCCGAGTTGGGATGTTATGTTTCTAATTAGACAACTGTTGGCTGTGTGGGCTAATAGCATCTTTCACAAGGCTTTTTGGTGATACAGGGTGACTACTGTAATGTTTCATAGCCATTCGTAAAAGCACACTCCAGAAGGAAAGTGCTAACATGTAATTTGCAGTCATGACTTCCAGCACTCATTCAGAATATGCTTCTGTGGTCCTGGGGTTTGAGTCTCTGTCTGCTAGTTCTCTGAAGAGTGTTGGACACCAGCACCCTGCCCAGCTGCTTTGTCTAACCATCAGGACTGCCTGCCTCTGCAGAACTCCCTAACTTCCGAAATAAGTGTTCTAGGGTGTCCCGTGTAAATGGTGTCAGCTGGGAAACTGTCACTTAAGGCTGTGAGGCTGAGCTGAAGCAAAGGAAGAACAAATTGAGTATAATGTGTTTTTTCTTCAGGATGCTTAGTTTGCTCTGAATTCTAGTGAGTATTTTTCTAGGACCACAATGACCAACTTTTGCCTGATGGCCAACCATATTTTCTTTGTCTTCCGGGATGTGTTTATCAGAAAAATGGGCCAGACTCAGTAGACAGAACCAGTTCAACTTTGGGATTTTGCTCGTGGAGCATCATGCACAAGGGGTTGGAGCACATGGATTAAAGTTCTCTTTCTCAAAGGAAGAATTGGCCTTTCTGGCCCTGGAAAAAGACCCAAGCACATCTTTATGTTTCTCTCTGCCAGGACATCCAGTTCTTGGACTTAATAATTCCAAATACAGATTTCTTTCATCTAAATGAAAAAAAGAATCACAAATCATACACAATTTTCTGGATTTAGTGGAGATAAAGGGATCTCCACTGGATGTGTAGTATGTTTGAGAGTTGAATTAAGATGTAAGGATATAGAAAATATGGAATAAGAATAAAAAAAGAAAGATGCTCTAGAGAAAATAAAATAGCCTACAGGTATATAATGATCCCCAAATGAATTAATCCGGTAAAATCTGTAGATTTCAAGAGAGGAATTTCACACAATTGATAGAAAATAGACAAAATGAAATAGTAACTGTTACACATGTATCCTATGCAAATTGATTAGAATGCAGACACACTCACAGCCCTATCTTCCCATTTGATCCACTCACACAGATGAACGGGCTACAAAACACCGTTCTCTCTCTCTCATTTTTTTTATCTTAATGATATACATCATGGAAATTTTCATATTGTTACATGCCATTCCTTTTATATTATTCTAGCACATTCTTTTTAATGGTTCAAGATATTTCATTGTAAAAATGTATCTTAATCTAAATCTACAATCACCTATTAATAAACATATAGATTATTTCCGGTTTGGAGCATTTTACTTTTTATTTTATTTCTTTTCCAAGCATTACTGCAATGAATATCTTTAGACATAATTCACTGAGTGCATGTGTATGTATGTCTGTAGAAAAAAATTCTTTGGAGTGGAATTTCTGAGCTAAAGAGTATTTAGTAGATATTGACCTTTTGATAAGTTGACCTTCAAAGAGTTTATGCCAATATATACTCCCAAATTACCACCATTTGGATATATGTTTCTGCAAAATCTTGCCCACACCATGTTTTGTAATCCTTTTAATTGTTGCCAATCTGTTAGGTAAAAATAAACACAATATCCTGTTGTTTTAATTTGCATTTACTAAATCACTGTGTGAGGTTAAGCTTCTGTTCATATCATTCTGAGGGATTTGTTTTTATTTTTCTGAACTGAGCACACAATAGGTACATAATAAATATTTGTTGAACACAACAAACTGTTGTGCAATTGTTCCTTTTATTAGTAGTCTTAATGAACTCTTTACAGAATAAAAGCATTATTTTGATACACCCTTTGATATAGTGGCTGCAAGTATTTATTTTCCTGTTTACTATTTGTCTTAGTTTTGTGGAATTTTTGGTGGGAGGTATTTAGAAATTTGGCTTTTACTTATTAATATAGTCACATTTATTATTATTTTTAAGATAGTTTATGCTTTTTATTTTTTTAAAGATTATTTATTTATTTGACAGAGAGAGAAAGAGAGAGATCACAAGTAGGCAGAGAGGCAGGCAGAGAGAGAGGGGGAAGCAGGATCCCAGGACCCTGAGATCATGATCTGAGCCGAAGGCAGAGGCTTTAACCCACTGAGCCACCCAGGCGCCCCTAGTTTATGCTTTTTAAATCTAGCTGAAAGTTTTCTCTTACTCCTCTAAATAAACACAATGCCCTTATTATGCCTCCTTTCTGCTGCTGACATTCCTTGTGTAATCTCCAAAGTGTACTGTGGTCCCCAAATTGTACTCTGTTCCCCTTGCCTACCAAATCCCTTCCTTTCTCTGCCCATATAATGCAAAGTATCCAGAATGTTGTTGCTGGAGAGGATGTTAGATTCCAGGCTATGGGAGCTGATCCTTAACCTGTAGGAGTTAGAGCAGGGCTCACTGGGCTTCATGATTTCTGCAGGTGATAGACTGAGATGGTGGGATAGGGATAGTAAAGGGCCTTGCTTTTGTTCAGTAGGAATTCCATTTAGATCTCTCTCTCTCTGCGTTGTTCTCCATCTGGGACTTATTATCTGTGGTTTGGGTGCATGAGACAGACCAAGCACCTGCTGAGTTTACAGGGAAACCAGAGTGTGGCCCTGAGAAAGCAGGCTGCAGTAGACCTGCCTTTGGACCAGATTCAGTGAGTCCTCTGCGTATACCTCAGTTGCCTGCTCAGTGTGCTTCAATCTCTCCCTTCTTCTGATAACAGCACTCCATCATCCAAAGAGTATTTTTCCCCACCTCCCCATGCCCACCTCCATGTTATTCATTACCCAGGAAGGCAAATGACTCCATCTAGGTTAGGAATAGGAATCTTGACCAGATGCCCATAGGCGCTCAGGACTCTTGGATCATCAGTTATGAGGATGTTTTTAATCAGAGCTCCCCAACTGCTTAAGGCTGTAATATATTCCCTGTTGCAGTCTTCCTGAGTCCTGAGATTGTTCAGGCTTCTCACAGTAACCATCCACTAAGCATTTTTCTCCCTTTGCTTAAATTAGTCAAATTCTATTGCTTACTCTCCAAGAACCCTAGCAAAAGAAGAGCTCACCAGTGTTGGTGAGTCACATGGGGGTCTGGGGCTAAAGCCATGGCTTTGGTCAGTGTGTCATCCTCTGGGAATCTCTTCACTGGCAACCTGAAGCCATGGCACCCCTTTTATGGATTTTCAATCATAAGGTTGGGAAGACTGGATCACCTTCCCATATGGGAAAATTGAGTCCCCTGGAGAGTCGGAGACTTGATAGAACCAAGGAATCCAGGAAATATTTTTGATATTTTTTGTAAGATAAACCATGAGGATTTTACCCAGGCTGATTGGGAGCTGGTGTTCAAGACCCTTGCTAGTTTCTTGGAGTCAGAGCCAGGAAGCCCTGTCATCTGGTTGTGATTACAAGGCTCAGCATGCCCCACCAAAGGCCCTCTGGCGCCTTTCCTCTTTGGAAACACATTCAGCACATTTTTAGAAACCGCACTGAGAAGCCCTTCCTGAGAAAGTGACTAAACACTGCTTAATATTCTGAAAACATAAACAGCCGCTGAGAAGCCAGCCATAAGCTGTTTAGGGAAAGCTGACGTGGCTCTGGGGGGAAGCCAGCTGTTGCTGGCATTTGATTGGTGGAGGTTGTAAAATTCCTCGCAATGTCAGTATTGTCAATGAATACATATTAAGCTCATTCTCCATCTTACATGCTGGAGCATTCTGGTTGGATTTGTGTCCTTCTGGATGTTTTGGAGAAGTGAAGTATGCCAAGATGAATGCTCCCTTTCCATGATTCTCTCCCAGTACCTATGTTATGGGCTGATTTATGCCTCTTCAAAAGACATGTTGAAGTCCTAATCCCCAGTGCCTCAGAATGTGCCTTATTTGGAAATAGGGTCTTTGCAGATGTAATTAGTTCAGTTGAGGCCATGCTGGATTATGATGGGTCTTTAATCCAGTATGATTGGTGCGCTTCTAGGGAGAGGTGCATGGAAAGAATGCTGTGGCAAGTCATGACAAAAGCAGAGATTGGAGAGATGCAGAAGCAAGCACAGAAGGTCATGGATTTACAGCCACTACCAGAATCTAGGAAGAAGCAAAGGAAGATTCTCCCCTCTACAGGTTTCAGAGAAAGCATAGCCCTGCTGACACTGTGATTTTGGCCTTCTAGCTTTCAGAACTGGGAGACAATTTCTGCTCTTTGAAGCCACCCAGTCTGTGGTGCTTTGTTATAGTAGCCCCTCTCCCTACCTTGTACAGACTGTACCTCTGACCTCCATTCTTTCATTCATTTACTCATTAAGCATTCATTAAGTACCATCCATGTTCTAGATCTTGTATTGAGTGTTGGGGATACAGTGGTCACAGGGCACAGTTCCTACCCTCTAGAGCTCAGAACTGGGAGTAGGGTAGACATGGACCGGCCCACAGATAAATCCTACTCTGCCTTACTCTCCTTTACTGAACTATGGAGTGTGTGTGTGTGTGTGTGTGTGTGTGTGTGTGTGTGTGTGTGTTATATCTTTAATCACATTGTTGTATACTTTTCAAAAACTATATTTTTCTCAACTGTTTTATCATGAAATTTTTCAGTATTTATAAATGTTGAACAAACCGTACATTAATCACCTAGAAACCCACTGCTTAGATTCAATGATTATTGACATTTTGCCATATTTGCCTTTAAGGACCATATTTTTATTTCCTTATATATAGAGTTTACATATTGTGGTCTATAAAAGTAGGAGCTGTGAAACTAACCTCTTTGAATTCAAATTCTGGCTTTATCATCTAGCTTTGCATCCTTAGACATGTTACTACCTTCTCTGTGCCTCAGTTCCTCCATACATAAAATGGGAATAACAATAGGACCAGCTCATAGGGATCTTGTGAGGAATAAATGCATTCATATGTGAAAAGTACTCAAAACAATGCCTTTCAAGATGTAAACATTCAATTAGTATTAGTTCTCAGAAAACAGCAGGCATCTTATTCTTACAAGTGAGGCTATGTGGTTCTTATGCTTGTGAATTATGGGGGTTCTTGCCCTCCTTTGACCCATTTTCTGGCTTATTTTCTGTTAGGGCATGTGCACTTGCCTCTGTTAGGAATATATTTCTTTTCCTGGAATTTTGGCAACTTTGGCAAGGATCTTGTTTGCTCCGTTTACTGCTGTAACTGCCAGAGCTTTAAGAAGTACTTGACACATAAGTTGGTGCATAGTAAGCATTCAATAAAGAGCCTTCTGAGTGAGCAGTACCTAACATGTTGCTATTTGTTCATGCACTCGTTCTCTTACTCATTTGGCAAATGTGCATTGAGCATAGTCTTGGTGCTAGGTACTTTACTATGGGCAGGGGCTCCACTGGTGAATGAGACAAAGTCCCTTCCATCAAGAAACTTCATTGGTCTTGTTGATATTTGATTTTGAATTCATCTGTGGCATACCATATATGCCTCATCTTATCAACTAAACTGTAAAAGCTTGGAGACCAGAGACTATGGTTTCTACTTTTCTTTTTTTTCCCCCAAATATGTTTATTTTATTTTTTCAGTGTTACAAGATTAATTGTTTATGCACCACTCCCAGTGCTCCATGCAATATGTGCCCTCCTCAATACCCCCCCACCAGGCTTGCCCATCCCCCCACCCCATCTCCCCTCCAAGACCCTCGGTTTTTTATTCTGAGTCCACAGTCTCTCATGGTTCATCTCCCCCTCTGATTTCCCCCAATTCACCCTTTCTTTTCATTTATAGAACACGGGAGTCATGATAAAGTCACACACATTAGACATCTTTAGAGTCTATTTGCATGGAGCACTGGGTATGGTGCATGAACAATTAATCTTGTAACACTGAAAAAATAAAATAAAAGTATTTGGGGAAAAAAAAGACATCTTTAGAATCATGCAAACGTAGGAAGAAATTAAAACTCTTTCATTATGCTGACAATGAATGTTTTACTTCATCTATTTTTAATCTCAATATCCTTGTTTGTCAAGTAGGAAAACTATGCATCTGGCTATTGCAAGAATTGAATGAAATACTTCACAGCCATAGGATGTAATGTCTATTATTGGTGGTATGAGAACTGGAAGGAAGAGTTATTTCTTGTTTCTCCCCAGCTTCTGAATATTAGCATTTATGCTCCTTTACTGAACTGTACTCTTTCTGGGGATGTGGTGAGTTTGAGGATAGATGTGCAAAAGGCTAATTTTTTGGTAATTAATTTTGGTAATTTTCTGTCACTGAGTGCCTTATCCACCAGAGTACTTATAGAAGGATTAACATGGATTTGTGTCCTCCCAAAATTTGTATGTTGAAGTCCTAAATCCCAGTACTTCAGATTGTGATCCTATTTGCAGATAAGATATTTGTAAAAGTATTCAGGTTGAAATGTGGTCATTAGGGTGCGCTCTCATCCAATATGCCTACAATCCACATAAAAAGGGGGAACTTGGAGACAGACAAACACACAAGGAAAGTACCATGTGAAGCTGGAACTATTCTGTCACAAGCCAAGGGATTCTGTTGACTGCCACCAAACCAACAGAAGCTGGGGAAGAGGTGGGGGAATGGAACCTCCCTCATAGTCTTCAAAAGGAACCAACCCTGATGAAACTCTGATGTTAGACTTCTAGCTCCAGAATTGTGAGTCACTAAGTTTCTGCTGTTTATATCACCTGCAGAAATGGAAAAGCAAAAATAATGACAGTGACAAAATCCGGAGAAATCTTATGACTTTATATGTTTAAAAAAATGTTGAAAACAAAAGCAGGTGTCAATCCAGGACCTTTTTTCCCACCATAAAAATTCCTCCTTGTTTGGATAGGGTACCAGGAAGGAAAAATTTGGTGTGTAAAACAAAACAAAACAAAACAAAACAAAGCAAAACAAATCAGCAAGAAAGTCAGTGTGGGTAGAACATAGTAATCAAGGGGGAATATGGTGGGTGCTAAGATAGAAGAGAGGCTAGATCATGCAGGCCATGGAAAGGGATTTGGATTTTATTCTAAGTGCATCAGGAAACCATGAAAGGATTTTATTCATTCATTCATTCATTCATTCATTCATTCATTCATTCATTCATGATCGCTCTGGCTCCTGTCTGGTCAAGCATGGAAGCATGACTACCAGTTAGGAGGCAACTTAATATCTAGTATCCAGTATCCAATATTCAGCTGAGTAATGGGCATGACTTACACTTGGGTTCTAGAAGTAGAGCTTCTATGTGTTTATATTTGAAATATGTTGAAGATCAAGAAAATTAATTGATAGACTGAGTAGGAAAAAAGAGGAATAGAGAAAACAGCTAAAATTTTGGATTGAGCAACTCTTGTGGGCTGAATTATGTCTCCTCAAAATGTTGAAGTCCTAGACCCAGTACCTCAAAAAGTAGCCATATTTGGAGATAAGATCTTTAAAGATGTGATTAAGTTAAAATGAGGTCTTGAGTGTGAACCCTAGTCCAACGTCACCTATAAGTAGACTTATAAGAAGAGAACACACTTAAAAATATCAAATATGAGCATGCACACAGAGACAAACATGTGAAGATACAGTGTGAATGTGGTTATCTGTGAGGCAAGAAGAGAAACCTCACAAGGAACCAAATCTGCTGACACCTTGATCTCAAACATTTTGCCTCCAGAACTGTGAGAAATAAATTTCTGTTGTTTAAGCTACCCCATCTGTGATTTTTTTCTATGGCAGGCCTAGAAACCTAGTAAGGCAACTGAGTGGGTAGTGTGTCATTTATTAAAGGAAGACTCAGGACAAAGGCAGATGTCCATGTTGAATGGTAGGGATGGTGGTAGTGGATGGAAATCAAGAGTTCTGTTATGATCTCATTCATACCAATATGGCTGTTGGAGACCCCACTAAGCAACTAGACAACTGAATAATTGTGGTGTTTGGGAAAGCTCAGCATAGAGATGGTATCTTCAGTCATGGATGAGATCACGAAGGAGCCCAGTGGAGAGAGAGGAAGCCCGAGGTACTTCAAGGTAGATCCTGAGAAAGAGACTGAGAAGGTGTCAACATGAAGGTAGGAGGAAAAACTAGGAAAAGGTGGTGTTCTGAAGACCAAGGGGAAGGAAGTATTTAAAGAGGGAGGGGAAACCAACTGTGTCAAATGCTGAGGATATTGAGGCCGAAAATTGACCATTGAATATGGCAAGAAATAATGATTTTGAAAAGAATGGTTTCAGTGGTTTGGTGAAGTTTCTTTTTTTTCTTTCTATTTTTTTTTTCCAGAAAGAGGGGATGAAAGAGAGCATGTGGGAGGAAGGAGCAGAAGGTAAGAGAGAGAAACCCAAGCAGACTTTGTGTTTAGCATGGAATGTAACGAGGGGCTTGATCTCACAACCCTGAGATCATAACCTCAGCTGAAACCAAGAGTCAGATGCTTTAACTGAACGGGGCACCCAGGCATCCCTGAGGAGTTATACTTTATTTTATTTTAGTTTTTATTTTTTTAAGGATTTTATTTATTTATTTGACAGAGAGAGAGGGCATGCATGAATGGGGGGGCACAGGAAGAGGGAGAAGGGAAGGAGAAGCAGACTCCCCTTTGAGTGCAGAGCCAGACATGGGGCTTGATCCCAGGAGACTGAGATCATGACCTGAGCAAAAGTCAGAGGTTTAGGCCACTGAGTCACCCAGATGACTCAAGAAGTTGTATATTAAGGAGAAGTAAAGAAATAAGGAAGTGGGTACATGGAAATTTAGGGTAAGTGGGGACTTTTTTAGGATGAATTTTATTATGGCATATTTACGTGGAGTTGGGAATAGTCTGGTAGATGAGGGGATAATGATTCAGGTGGGAGAAAAGACAATCATGAGAACAAAATTCTTTAGCAGGTGAGAAGAGAAAGAATGGAGCTCAGAGAATTGGCTTCAGGTAGGAACAAGGAAGTTTATCTTCTTTAATTGGAGGCAAGTCAAAATATACAGGTATAGATATAAACATGGTGATAGAGATGAGGAAGTTCACAGCTGCTTCAGTTTTCTCATTTTTATAAGAAACTTGACCATCAGTTGAGAATAGGTGAAGAGAATAATTAATGTGTGAAAACATCTGAGAAGACCTAAAATGGTCATCCCAAAGAGTGAGCAAGCAAATTCATTAAGGACATAAATTAGGGTTGTTAAGCAGAATTGAGTGGATATTGGATATTTGTGATCATAAGTTTAAAATAAGACTATTCAGTGCACTTGTGAGTCTTTTTTCTTTATCAGCAATATTCAAGGAATTGGGGTTTAATAGGAGCAGGGTGTGTGTGATGTGGAGTGTGACAGGAGAAGGAGAAAGTGAGCTGCCTGAGTGCAGATAACATTAGGTATAGAAATGGGCCATGGCATCTAAGGTGTTTCATATATATATATGAAACGAAGTGTATATATATTAGAAGAATATAGAACATGGACTATATGTAAATATATATTAAAAGTATGGAGAAAGGCGTAGTGTGTATACACATGTGTATGTATGTATATGTGTCCTCAGTAGAATGCATGCTCAATGAGGGCTGGGATTTTTGTCTTTTTTGGCCCATTGTCCCAGTTGCTAAACTATGCCTGGGACAATATTGGCTTTCTTTGAGTATTTGTTGAGTGGTCTATGTATAGTGAAAGGAATGATGGTAGGGAAGACAGGGATGCAGGTGCTAACACCTTCAATGGAATGGGGATGGTCATGGGGAGGGATGTAGCGAGAACAACGTGGGCGTGATGCACAAAGTGGGGTTGTTTGGTAGAGTGCACTTCAGGAAGATCTGGAGTTTCTGGGGCCAAGTAAGGAGAAATGGTCTGGAAAGAGAAATGGAGCAAACAGAATTCTTTAGCTCCCCCTTCAATCCTATAGTATATGTTAACAGAACAAGGCGATTGGCACTTTTCTAGATGACAGACAGGTCCAGAGGGAAAGTACTAGTGAGAATGTGAAATTGAATAATCACTTTGGAAAACATCTTGGCAAATTCGTGGATAGTAAATTTTAATTATGCAACCAGCAGTCTCACTCCTAGGTGCCTCCCCAGAAATGAAAATGTGTCCATACAAATAGGTGTCTGTTCATTATCGCTTTGGTCATGACTTAAAAACTGGACAGAACACAAGTGTCCAGTAACTAATGAATGGAGAAACAAATTGTGGTATATTTATTCAATGGGATAACAGCAATGAGAAGGAAGATATTAGTGATACACCCAACAACGTGGTAAGTCTCAATCAATTATGCTAAACAAAAGAAGCTAGACACAAAAGACTATACATTGTATCATTCTGTTTATATTAAATCACAAAAAACACAAAACTATAGTGACAAAAATCATGTCACTGATTGCTAGGAGCCCCGGGTAGAGCCGGAAATTGACTCAAAAGAGACATAAAGTTGCTCTTTAGAGCAATGGAAATGTTCTAAATCATGGGAGTCATGGTAATTGTGTGACTATATTTATTTGCCCAAACTCATTTAATTTTAAAAGTAATATTGATATATTTTATTGTATTTACATTATACCTAATACTGATGAAAATAATTAACAAACATATATCTTGGCTTATTATGTGTGAGCTTCTTGAGAGCAATGTTTAGAACCAGTATGCTTGGCACAGAATATATTATTGTTTTTTTATATTATTAGTATTTATCAGAAGTATGTATGTTCCATGCTTCTGACAATAGCTTTGAACTCAAATATTTCTATGCTTGAATCTGGTATTCACCATTTACTACCTGTACCAATGTGGACAATATCTTTAATGTCTTTAAGCCTTGGTGTTCTCATCTATAAAGTTGGAATTAAAAATTGAATTTCTTTCGTAGAATTATTGTGAAAATGAAATACTACACAGAAGTAATATGCTTATAGTACTATCTGTCATGAGGTGAGCACACATTAAGTCAAATTAATTTGGTATTATTTCCTATGACTGTTTTACCTCAATTGCCTATGACTGTTAAATTATTATTATTTTGTTCATTTCTTAAGATCAAAGACTTTGCATTTATTTTTTACATTCTTCTTATTGCCTGAAAGTCTTAGCACATAGTAAGTGCTTATTCAATGTTTGTGGAATATTACCTGATTCTTCAAGTGTTCAAGAACCATCCTTTCTCATGTCTGGGGATATGGATACATACTATTATCCTTTCCTAAGAATATTATCTACCTCCCTCATACCTACGCACATCCATATGTGCGCATACAATGCCATTTGTGCTTACTGTTGAGGCTTAAGCAACAATTTCACAGAAACAAATGTCCCTGACTTCTGAGAAGAGACTAGATTACCTTGTTTCATGCTTCCATTTTATTCAATACTTTTCCTTTATAGCACTCACCAAAATGTGCAATGATACATTTGTATGATTATTTGGGTAGGTGTAAGCTTAAGGAAGGCTGGGCCCACAGCTGGGTCCCCATTATCTCTAGCAACTAATAGTGCATTAGCATTTCTTGACAGGAAGAAGGAAGTGGAGAGAGAAGACCATGACTAGTTACATGACTAGTAACCTGGGATTGTCATGTAGGGAAATGTTTCTTTCTTTTTTTTTTTCGGAGTGGATAGTTTGTTTGTTATTGTTTTTTTCTTTCTTTCAAAGATTTTATTCATTTGTTTATTTCAGAAAGAGAGAGAGAGACAGGGAGCAGGGGGAGGAGCAGAGGAAGAGGGACAAGTAGACTCCATGCTGAGTGGAGAGCTGGACATAGTGGATGATCTCAGGACCTGAGATCATGACTTGAGCCAAAATCAAGAGTCTGACAGCTACTGAGCCACCCAGGCGCCCCTGGATGGTTTATCCGAATTTGTTTATTTACTTCTTATTTGTTTTTTGGTTAAGCATTAGGCCTGGGGTTAATTTCAGGTGGCTCAACAGTAACCATTTAGTGGGATGAAAATACAGGTCAAAGGGAAAGAGAGATCAAGAGGTCATTGCCACAAAATAATCAGCTTCTAGGTCATGTAATGAGCTATCGTAAGCAATGATTGTGCTTAGGAGGGGTTGCCTAACGAGGACCTAGGAAGTATGTTTTCCCAACCTGCTGACTCTTGCTCAGCAGTTTGCAATTGGTCTTCTTTATGCATAGAATATTTCCAATTCCTTAGACTATTGTATAAAGACTCTTTTGATATAGTGCAAATTCATTTTCCTGCTTTCACACACAGTATCCTCTTTCCTTCTTTCCAAAGAAGACCTTGTTCTATCCCTTTACCATACAGTCTCAAGGCTGAATCTCTTTGTCATATGCCTGATTCATGAGCTTTAACAACTTCTTTTGAAACACATATTCTAATTTTCACATGTTATAACCACAGTATTCTTTTTCATTGTTAACAGAACTCACCTCAAAAAGTACTTTAGAATCTACCAAGATGCTTGATGCGTAATAAGAATTGAAAAAAGTTAGTTGAAATTAATATACATTCAAAAGTTGGTTGATTATCTCTTATGGCCCATGTGGAGTCAAAGGAATTTTAGTGATTTTCTTTCATTTTATCTTTAGTCAACAATATTATAAACATGTTAGACAATGTGTATGATTCTGAAGGGACAATGGTGAGGAAAATGCCATTTTCTTCAGTCCAGTTGAGATGACCCAATAAGCAGTATATTACAACATGGCATGACTAACCCTATACTAAGGGGAGCTCAGTGTTCTGAGGTAACACTTCCAAGGACAGATGAAAGGTCGGGGAAGACTTCCCAGAGACATGAAGGTACTGCTCATCTTTCTTGATCCCGTTGCCTTTCTTGAAGGCAATTCCTTTATTCTAGTGGTAAATTCCAGCAAAGCTCTTCTAGAGGGTATAGAGACGAAGTATTATCACATACTAAGCCCTGTGCAGGGGCTTCCTTCATCACCATAACAACACTTTGAGGTAGAGGATATCATGCTCATGAGAAAATAGAGTCTAGAGATTAACTAACTTTGCTGAAGACACATAACTGGTAAGTATGGGCCTCATTCTATCTGGCTCCCAATCTAGTGCTCTTTCCTATCAAAGGCAAAATGAAGCAAACCCCAAATTCCTGCTTATGACAAAAACACTATAAAACTTGGCCTCCAATAATTATCTTAAAAAATTCAATAGTGTAATGGTATGATGGCAAGAATAATAGTACTACCTCTAATCAGGACATCTGCTTTCAACCTTGATGGGGAGCCTTCATCAATGACCCCATCCATGCTGCCCATTTTGCTAAGGAGCTTATCCAAGGTAACAAAATCACCCAGAAGGAGAGCTAGGTGCAAATGGAGGTTTTTGATCCCTGGCTTAATGCTTATTCTTCTACCAGGCAGGGCCTCTAAAGTTCAACAACTGATATTCTAATTACTCCATATCACTATTTTTTCCATTTGTATGACAAAGCTGTATTTTGATTGTGTGGTGAGTATAGACAGATTAACACAACTAAACATTGATTTTTGCCTCACTTGGCTTGTAGGGAGCTTTATCCAGAAGGATACTGGTTAAATACACACATAATATTTAGAAGCCTTGAAGGATAGATGTGTATAAAATATAAGGACTATTTTTTTTTACACGAACCTGAATTGGTATACAGCAACTGATTAATAACCTTAAGAATGAAAATGTCAGGCCTATTGCATAAATATTAGCCAGCAGACCTCAATTTGTTTTGGATAAGGATCAGCAGTCACGCATAACGCAGAAGAAAGACACCTCTGACATTGAAAATCCCCTCTAAATATCAAGATCTATTTAAACAAGACATTTGGAAACACAAGCAGTCCAATTAATAATCCATTATATAAGTAACATTTACTTATTTTAATTACCGTGAACTTCAATTAGGTCTCTTCTATAGTAACAAACACAAACCTGTTTCTCAGGTAAAGGTTTGTGGTTAATGTTCTTAGAAATCCAAGGACCTGGTGATGACTCAGTGCTCTGGTATAGGGCAACAAGGGAGGAGAACAGGGCCTGGCGTGATACCCACCAGCAGAGGAAGGGCAGGCGTTGTCTTACAAGCTCTACTGCTAAAATGAAATCCTGAAATCCAAACTTCACTCTCCTCTGCTTAAAAACCTTTCATTCTTTTGCTTTTGTTTTCAGAGAAGTGTTCAGACTTATTATTAGTCACTAGGTTAGTCATGATAGGGGCCTTTCTTTTTCAGGCATATCTGTTGCCATTCCTCCCTTCTGCCTCCTTACACACTGACTTTATGAAATTCCCTGGTTCTCAGGATCTTTCGTGCTCTCACTTGTCTTCAGTATTTTGCCCATGCTGATTCTGTCTGAAATTCTCTCCTTTTTTCCTTGCCTAGAAACTACTCACTATTTAGAGCTGGATTCAGTATCACTTGCCCGGGAAACCTTCCCTAGCCTTCCACTCCCATTTCTACCACACCCAGCTGTCACTCCT
>CM053604.1:6878806-6894005 GCA_028646535.1 Procyon lotor | reverse complement strand
ATGCCCTGGATCAAAGATTAAAAAAACAACATCATTAAAATGGCTTCAAATTCTTCTACTGACCTCTTGTAATTAAGGGGTGGTCAATGGGAGCAGATGATTCGATATGGAGCCTTGTTTCTCATAAATCCCTAAGGACCCAGGATATAGTCTGAAGACATGTAGCCATTGTTCTCCATAATATTGGAAGATGCTATAACCAATGGGCAATACCAATTATGTAGATGTCATTGCTGTTAGGAAGATGTCCTCCTTACTTAAGAAGGATTCAAACAACATTATGTTTGAGAACTAATGCTTATCCCTAGAAAATGTGTTCCCTTGATCTAATTAATATCTTTCATATGATGGTTTAGAAGAATGATGGGGCATGTCTGTACCTCACTCAGGAGAAGAGAATTTGAAGGATTGAAATGTTATGATAAATGTTGAAGGTCAGAGCTCATCTTGGAATATTTTGCTGAAACTTCAGACAGAAAGATTCAGACCTTGGAAAATGTACTGTTGTGTGATGGTTGTGTGTTTTAGAGCTCCTGGGAGTAGAGGAAAAAGTCAGGCACTAGCAGGGCATTGATTCTATATCCAGAGGAACCCTTGTGGGTAAGGGTTAGATATTGGCACTGATGGTCTTTTGAAGTACAGATTGGTGAATAGTCTGAGAAGTGTGAACAGTTCAACTTTGCTTATAGTTTTCCTTTGCTTATAAGGATATTCATTTATTTATTGAGTCACTGCCTTTTGGCAGGTCCTAGGTACTAGAGATATAGAGAATATAGGCAGCATAATGCTTTTCCTAAGGGGCTTAGAAATGGTGGGGCAAGACATATAATAAATACAAAAACAAAGAAATGTATAGGATGCATTCAGGCCTTGATGACAGCTATGCAAGAAATATAAGTGGATATTATTAGAGAGCACTTCATGGGATATAGAATAATAAGCTGAGCATTTTCAAGGAATAGGAAAGGACTTGTGGTTTGGATCTAGAAAGTAAGGAGGAGAGAAGTCAGAGATTGGAAGAGGTTAGCAGGAGCCAGATTTTGAAGACCACAGTGAAGATTTTGACTTTTAAATGTTACAGAAATATTGGTCAGTTCATGCACTACAGATGTTTTCTAATTTATATTTTTAAAAATTGTTCTGGTTTTCAGGGGAGAATAAATTTTAGTGATAGGATGACAAAGAGCAGAATCTGAGAAATCAGTTAGGAACTTATTACATTATTCCAATTACAATAATTTTGAGTTGCTTGGATTAGGATGATCTCATTAACAGTAAGGAGAAACAGTTGATTTGGCGATGGACATGGCAAGATTTACTGTTTTAGTGTAAGATTTTATATTTTTACTTTCCATGCATGCTGCCTTTAAGCAGCATCAGATCTGTACTTACAGTTTTGTGCAGTGGTACTGTAGGGAATACAGTATTTGGGCAAAGGCTGACCTGCTCTTCATTCACCCACTGCCTGGACCCATCAGTATATAGTAACAGGGTCCCAGACAGCCATGACTTAGAGTCTGAAATATAACTTGCTACAGACTGAGAATTGGGGACAAAATATCAAGTAGAGAAAGAGTTCCCAAGGTTTACCCCTCTGAGGAAAACTTGGGACAAACTACCTCTTTTCAAGATATTGTAGAGGTAATTGGGGTAAGATGGGCAGAGGGATAGGATGGAAGAGAACTTATGCACTATATACTTAACTCTGAGTTGTCATTGTCAAGTCCTTCACTAAAGTTTTATCACTGTAAAGGCTGGAGTTAGGTCATGTTCTGTTTCATATCATAGTAATTGGCATAGTATCTAGCACATACTTGGTAAAACTTAAATGAATGAATTGTGGGATTGTTTATTGAAAAGGTATTGGTTTGAAGAGTTACTCTTTTTCTGACTTTTTAAGCAAGTGTGGCCAACACAATTTTGAATCAGGCAGCCTGCCTTTTTTCCACTTTTATATCTTGGCCAAAATATTGCTGTTCCATATTTATCACTATGAGATGGCTGAACCTTCTCCAGTAGAGGCCTTCTTTTGACCCAACCCTGCGTGATGCAATTTGTATTGGCCGGAGGAAAGGCATATACATTGGCATGAAATGTGAATATGCCTATTAACATTTCTCCCAGAGAATGTGGTGAGCCTTCAGAATCAGCTCAGAGGTTCAGCTGGGGTCCCTGGTCAGCACATTCTTCGAGCTCCCGGAAAAGGGCAAGCAAAGAATATTTACAGCCATGGAGAAATGGCCTCATAAAAATGCATAAGGGTGTGTGCACAGAGTGATGACTTGGATGAAAAAAGCAGTGTTTACATACTGTTACACTAAAAATATTCACACCTCATCAAATTGTCAGTCTTGTTTGCTGGCAACAATGGAATTTTTCCCTCTGTAAGGCAGTAAAGCTCTCAGCAGAGCATTGAGCATTATGTCTCATTAATCCTTCCCAGATCCCAGCGAGGTGGGTGGTGAGAGTTAGGTTTCCTGCTTTATCAGAATAGAATGAGATTCATTTTCTCTCCTTTCTCCTCTCTCTGCCCTCATGTGATAGAGGATATTTACCAACTCATCTTGGAAGCTTTATTAGTCCACTGTGTCTCTTGGGGGGGTGGATCTTCCTAATATTATTTGGTTTATCACCCTTGTGTTGATGAGGAAAGGAAGTCCTAGTCCAAGGCCTCTCAGATACTTGATGGAAAATCTATTCCCAGTGCACTAATTTTCTACCCAGAAAAATGCAGAATGAGTAAGGGCATAAGCACACATAAATACCAGTAGAGGTCAAGCATTTTATATGTAATAATTTTTGTAATCACTATGACAATCTTGTAAGGTTGGTTTTCCAGGTAAGAGTTATAAAGATCATTGCTCATGTAAATTCTGTATTCAAATCTGAATATATCATTTGATGCCAAAGTTAATGACATGAGATGTCCTGGTATCATCCACTTTGCATCCATTGGAAAGATTGGCATATAGCAGAGCTCCAGTAGTCTTTCCTTCCTGATTTGATCTTGCAGAGGAAAGATGCTGTGGAGACAGACAGGCCTGAATTCAAATGCAGATCTCTTCATTGCTAAGTGGGCACCCTATGGGTGATGTAGAAAATATGCCTGAACATCAATTTTCTCATCTATAAAAGAAATAAAATAAAATGCTCCAATGGCAGGTGGATGTGAAAATAAAATGAAGGAGCCCAAAGAAAGCGAGCATCACCCAGAAGGACTGCTCCATACTTGGATCCTTCCCTAGATCAGTAAGTTTTGGTGTTTTTTTCAAGAATCCTATTAGAAAACAAACCCATGTTTTTCTGTATTATTTTGGATTCACCTTTTGAGTTGATTTATTTATAGTATGTTTGAGATGGTTGATATTTTTCCTGTTGATTTTCACTAGTTATTAGTCTCTACTTGCAAGGGTCATGCTCACAAAGGTCATCTCATATCATTGAGTCAGACTATTCAAACTTCTTGGCAGTAGGAACCATACTGTTGGTCCATTGACAACTGAATGAGAATTGAGCATCTAGATATTGCATGGGATACTGAAAGTCAAGGCATGGTGAGTTCAAGGGAGCCAATAGGCCACTTCAATATTTATAAAACCTTGGGATTATACTTAACCTTTTGTGTTTTAATCTTCTTATCTACATTATGGACATAGAGATAAAAAGGTTTGAGAAGATTGAGATGATACATGTAAAGTACTTAGTGTCTGGCACATACTAAAGCTTTAGTAAGTATTGGCTATTGATATCATTAGCTATAATACTTCATAAGAATGATTTCCAGTACAAGATGGTATTTAATTAAGCCATTTGCACATTTAATGTCTTTTGTTTTTATATTAAGTACTGAACAAAATATTACTTCAATAAATGCATACATTATATAAAATAATGATAAAAACATCTATATACCATCACCTAATATTTTTGAAAACTACCATATGCACCCCCCATCACATTCCTGTCCTTCTTACAGAGGCAACTGCAACCCTGAATTTTGTGTTAAGTCCCCCCTTTCTTTTCTTTATGGTTATACTACTTGTGTTTGAATTTTTTTTATGTTCAGTTAGCCAATAATTAGTTCTTGATGTAGTGTTGAATGATTCATTAGTTAAGTGCAACACCCAGTGATCATCCAGCATGTGCCCTCCTCAATATCCATCACCTTGTTACCCCTTCCCCTACCTCCTCTCCTCAGAAACCCCCAATTGTTTCTTGGAGTCCATAGTCATTAATGGTTCATCTTTCTCTCCCTCTCTGATTTCTCCCCTTTTGGACTTCCCTCCCTTTCCCTATGGTGCTCCGTGCTTTTGCTTATGTTCCACATATGAATGAAACCACATGATAATTTTCTTTTTCTGCTTGCCTCACTTCACTTAACATAATCCCTTCCAGTTCCATCCATGTCGATGGAAATGGTGGGTATTCGTCTTTTCTGATGGCTGAGTAATATTCCATTGTGTATATGGACCACATCTTCTTTATCCATTCATCTGTTTGAGGGTATCTCAGTTCCTTCCACAGTTTGGCTATTGTGGACATTCCTGCTATGAACACTGGGATGTACATGCCCCTTCTTTTCACTATATCTGTATCTTGGGTAAATACCTAGTAGTGCAATTGCTGGGTCATAGGGTAGTTCTATTCTTAACAACTTGAGGAACCTTCATATTGTTTTCCAGAGTGGCTGTACTGTACCAGCTTGCATTCCCACCAATAGTGTAAGAGGGTTCCCATTTCTCCACATCCTCACCAACACTTGTTTCCTGTTTTGTTAATTTTTGCCATTCTAACTGGTGTAAGGTGGTATCTCATTGTGGTTTTGATTTGTATTCCCCTGATGGCTAGTGACGTTGAGTATTTTTTCATGTGTTTATTAGCCATTTGTATGTCTTCTTTGGAGAAGTGTCTGTTTATGTCTTCTGTCCATTTTTTGACTGGATTATTAGTTTTTTGAGGGTTAATTTGAGAAGCTCTTTGTAAATCTAGGATATCAGCCCTTTATCTGTAATGTCATCTGCAAATATCTTCTCCCATTTTGCGTGCTGCCTCTTAGTTTTGTTGACTGTTTTCTTAGCTGTGCAAAAGCTTTATTATCTTGATGTGTTTGCATTTCTTAAGAATATATATAAATATAAATATATATATGTGTATATATATATATTTAGTTTTGCATGATTTTGACATCAATATAAATGGAATAACATTGCCATCAATCTTCTGTTACTGGTTTTTTTTTGTTGTTGAACACTGTATTCTGAGATCTATCTGTGTTTTTTGTTTTGTTTTGTTTTTTAAAAGATTTTATTTATTTATTTGATAAAGAGGGAGAGATCATAAGTAGGCAGAGAAAGGCAGAGAGAGAAGGGGAAGCAGGTTCCCTGCTGAGCAGAGAAACCAATGTGGAGCTCAATCCCAGGACCCTGGGATCATGACCTGAGCTCAAGGCAGAGGCTTTAACCCACTGAGCCACCCAGGCGCCCCTATCTGTGTTGTTCATGTAGTTTTAATTTATTCTCTTCAGTACCGTAGAGTATGCTACAGTACGTGGTTGGATGTGGCAGAACTTGCTCATCCATTTTACTCCTAATGCCCATTTTAGTTGCTTCCTTTTAAACTTTTTTTTTATTGCTATATCATGCTTCTATCAACATTATTATATAAATTCCTGGAATGCATGGACAGAATTCTCTAAAGGATGGTTATTCAGAAGGGAATCTCTAAAGGATGGTTATGGGACTTGAGCATGTGGACATTAATATATGATACTACTGATTGTTTTATGAAGTTACTATAGCCATTTACACTCTTACCTGCAGTATATAAGGGTTATAGTTCCCTCCCATACTTGCCAATACTTGATATTCTCATTCTTTAATTTTTGCCAATTTATTGGATGAAAAAGTGGTAACTTCTTATGGTTTTTAGTGTACATTTCTTTGAATTGAGAATATATTTTTATTATGTTTATAATTGAGAATATTTAAAGTGTTTACTGGTCACTTTCTGCTTTTGTGAAGCACTTATTAGAGACTTTGCCAATTTTTTTCCTGTTGAGTTGTCTTTAATTTATTGATTAATGTAAGTTCTTTTACTGCCTGAATACTAATTTTGTCATTACGTATTCCAACATCTTCTTTCACTTTGTGGTTTGTCATTTTAGTGTTCATATTATGTCTATGGACAGGCAGCTGTTCTTGATATTTCTGAGTAATCATCATCTTCTTATGACTTGTACTTTCTATTTCTTGTTTAGAAACCCTGCCCTTCATGTGATGTGATGAGCAGTGGATGTTATATGCAACTAATGAATCATTAAACATCACTGAACATCAAAAACTAATAATGTATTATATGTTCATTAACTGAATTTAAATAAAAAAAGAAAGTTAAAAAAAAAGAAACCCTACTCTATCCTGAAATCATAAAGATATTTTAGGGTTCTCCTATATCATGTTCTGAAAGTTTTTTTTTTTTACTTTTACTTTTAACATTTACTTTTAACATTTAAATATTTAACCCACCAGGAATTTATTTTGCATATGGTATGAAATAGGAGTCAAATGTCATTTTAGTCTATAAACAATTGTTCCATGATCATTTACTGGCCAGTTCATCTTGTGCCACAGATATGTCATGCTGGTCCTGTCATCTTTGCCGATTTGGATGCCTTTTATTTCTTTTTCTTGTCTGATTCCCGAGGCTAGGACTTCCAGTACTATGTTGAATAGCAGTGGTGATAGTGGACAGCCCTGCCGTGTTCTTGACCTTAGGGGGAAAGCTCTCAGTTTTTCACCATTGAAAATATATATTAATTGTGGGTTTTCCTTAGATGGCTTTGGTGATATTGAGGTATGTACCCTCTATCCCTATACTGTAAAGAGTTTTAATCAAGAAAGGATTCTGTACTTTGTCAAATGCTTTTTCAGCATCAATTGAGAGTATCATATGGTTCTTGTTCTTTCTTTTATTAATGTATTATATTGCATTGGTTGATTTGAGGATGTTGAACCAACCATGCAGCCCAGGAATAAATTCCACTTGATTGTAGTGAATAATCCTTTAATGTACTGTTGGATCCTATTGGCTAATACTTTGGTGAGAACTTTTGCATCCATGTTCATTAGGGATATTGGTCTGTAATTCTCTTTTTTGATGGAGTCTTTGGTTTTGGGATCAAGGTAATGCTGGCCTCATAAAATGAGTCTGAAAATTTTCCTTCCATTTCTATTTTTTGGAACAGTTTCAGGAGAATAAATATTAATTCTTCTTTAAATGTTTGGGAAGAATCATCTAGGATGATGATCTAGGAAGATCATCAGATAAAGGTCTAGTATCCAAAATCTATAAAGAATTTATCAAACTCAACACCCAAAGAACAAATAATCCAATAAAGAAATGGGCAGAAGACATGAACAGACATTTCTGTAAAGAAGACATTCAAGGGGCGCCTGGGTGGCTCGGTCGTTAAGCATCTGCCTTCGACTCAGGTCATGATCCCGGAGTCCTGGGATCGAGCCCCATATCGGGCTCCTTGCTCAGCAGGAAGCCTGCTTCTCCCGCTACAATTCCCTCTGCTTGTGTCCCCTGTCTTGCTGTGTTTCTCTCTGTCAAATAAATAAAATCTTTAAAAAAAAAAAAAAAGAAGACATTCAAATGGCCAAAAGACACATGAAAAAGTGCTGAACATCACTCAGCATCAGGGAAATAAAAATCAAAACCACAGTGAGATACCACCTCACATTAGTCAGAATGGCTAAAATTAACCAGTCAGGAAATGAAAAGTGTTGGTGAGGATGCAGAGAAAGAGAAACCCTCCTGCATTGTTGGTGGGAATGCAAGCTGGTGCAGCCATTCTGGAAAACAGTATGGACTTTCCTCAGAAAGTTGAAAATAAAGTTACCCTAAGACTCAGCAATCACATTGCTGGGTATTTACCCTACAGATACAAATGTAGTGGTCTGAAGGGCTACATGCACCCCAATGTTTATAGCAGCAATGTCCACAATAGCTAAACTATGGAAAGAGCCTAGATGTCCATCAACAGATGAATGGATAGAGAAGATGTGGTATACACACACCACACACACACACACACACACACACACAATGGAATACTGTGCAGCCATCAAAAAACTTAAATCTTGCATTTGCAACAACATGGATGGAGCTAGAGGGTATTATGCTAAGAGAAATAAATCAATCAGAGAAAGATAATTATCATATGATCTCTCTGATATGAGGCATTTGAGAGGCAGGATAGGGGCGTCAGGAAGGACGGAGGGAAAAATAAAACAAGATGGGACTGGGATGGGAGACAAACCATAAGAGACTTTTAATCTCAGGAAACAAACTGAAGGTTGCTGGGGGAGGGTAGGGTGGCTGGGTTATGGACATTGGGGCGGGTATGTGCTATGGTGAGTGCTATGAATTGTGTAAGACTGTTAACTCACAGACCTGTACCCCTGAAACAAATAATATATTATATGGTAATAGAAAAAAAGAGTAAGCTCTGATTTCTTATTTTTGATCTGAAGAGTTATTTCAGGCCTGATTTGGAGCTGGATTCCACCAGGCAAGATTTGTTGTGCCACTCTGGGATTACTTTATTTATTTATTTATTTATTTATTTATTTATTTATTAAGATTTTATTTATTTATTTGACAGAGAGAAAGAGATCACAAGTAGGCATAGAGGCAGGCAGAGAGAGAGGGGAAAGCAGGCTCCCTGCTGAGCAGAGAGCCTGATGTGGGGCTCGCTCCCAGGACCCTGAGATCATGACCTGAGCTGAAGGCAGAGGCTTTAACACACTGAGCCACCCAGGCACCCCAATTTTGGGAATACTTTAAACCAAATTTTCAGTTAGAGGTTTTCAAAGCACCTGGTTACTGAGATTTAGGGCTATAAATATGATGAAGAGCCAATTTGTGGTAAAGCATTTTCAGGGAACTTTTTTCCATTCCCCTAGTGTGGAGACTAAAGTGGGATTGGTAATGTGATTATTTTGCATTCATCCTTAAATTAACTTTATACATGTGGGGACTCTTCTATCAGACTCCCTACTTTGGGGTGGGTCTTGAGGCTTATCTCCTTACTAACAAGGGTTCAAGGCCACTGGGGTTCAGCAAATACCCCTGAATGAACACTGACTTCAGTGCTCTGCTTGACCTTCTGGAGTCCCCTTCCACAATTAAGTTTTGACTTTCATGTATTCTTTCCTTGTCAACCCATCAGTACATTTTAAAATAAGTTTTTCTGTATCATATATAGCATTTTTAGTGTTTTTAGTGTTAGAATGTCTTATTTATCATGGTTCTGGAATCCATGTCCCAAGTGTGCTTTTTCAACATACCTCTTAAATATTTTGATAACGCAGTGATGCAATGACAAGACCTCATCCTTGCCCTCATGGAGTTCACAGTAGAGCTGGGAGACAGGCATGTTAACAGGGTACTGTAGTACAGGATCATACATATTATCACTAGGCTAGTCATGGAAAGGGAATTGGGTGGGCATCACCTTCAGGAAAGAGAGATGTATTTGCAGAGGTCCTGAGGTAAGAGGATGAATCTGGAGTATTAGGAGAACTTTGTTTCCTACAAGCACTGTTGATTGCTCTTCATTCCTACTCTAGGAGGTAAGAGAAGCAGGTTTCACCATTAAGAAAGAAAGGAATGAGTCTTACAGAGATCCACTAATTTGCTCATGAGGGACACTGATAGCAAACTGAAAATCTGGTCTTTTGACTCAAAGCCCACCATTCTTTCCACCATGGATATAGCTAGCCCTGAAAGATAGAATACTGAATCCCTTCTGATACATTCTTAGAGTTCCTGATCCATTGATCTAGCTTCAGAAGGTACATGGTCACTGTTCAGCTTTTATCTGAAAGCTGCTATATTTGGAGAATTTGTAATTTTATTTTGTTATTTTTCTCTCTATGAAAACTGGTCAAAGAAGGAGGGTACTATAGAAACCCAGGCTGTATCAGAATTACTAGTGATACTTAAGCTGGGCTATTAATAATAGGTAAGGAGGAGGAGGTTTCTGAGATTATAGCAGAGAGCTCCTAATCCTCTGCAGGAACTGAGATCTTCCACTACACTGGTCCAACAAGGTCACACCCATACTTGTCCTTTTTGTTCCCAGTGTTCTCTTTTTCATTGAGTCATCTTGGGAACTGGTTTATGTAACCTGAGCATCTAGTATCTCACCAAAGCTTTGAATTTTGGCACTTGCCTCTCTGGATGTGGTCAGTTGCTTTTTTGATTTATTGAGACTTGGTGTGCTGAGTTGTCTATATTTAATTTCTGCTTGGAGATGGCTATACATGGGGTTATCTTTAGAATTTATATATGTGAGATGCCTAGGAAAAGCATCAGCAAAAGAAGGCAAAGATGGGGAATGTTTCTGCAATTGAATTTGCATAGAGAACCCCCAATTTGTACTGAGATTATTTGACTCCATTTCACGTCACTTTTCTTACATGACAATGAGACTAATTGCAGTACTTAATTCACTGAGCTCTTACATGGATGAAATGAATGAATATATATAAGGAACTTAGAAGACCATGTGATATTGAGCAATTGTTCAACAAATGCTGGCTATAGCAATAGTACCAATACTAATCTTTAACTGTTAGATTGTTTATTCAGAGTGGTGTATTCAGCTGATTATGATAGCACTGCTAGAGAGGGGGGCTAGACTTCTGTCAGTTCTTAGAAAAGCACCTGTGGTTTCCCACATATTTGACTGAACCTAGAATATAATTTAAGGTGGGAAGAATCTTCTCACTTGCTCTAAATCTCTTCCAGGCATTCACAGTTCCTAAAATTTTGTCAGTATTTGAGAATCCTTATAAATATATATGTGTATTTATACATTATATATGGATTTTTTTATATATATAATATATATATATATATACACATATATACATACATATATATGTATGTATATACAGACACACACATTTGGAGGTTCCCATTTAAACACAGATACTCCTTGAGATGGTTGACAAAGTAACAAAATACGATAGGAATTTGGAATAAAAAAACTTAGGATAGGGTCTTTGCTACTCTGTTTTCTCCCTGTGTGACCTTGGATAAATCTATATCAAGGCTTGGCAATGCCTAGATCTTCTCTCCTTGTGGATACCTCAGTTGAGTGAGAACTTGTTTTATATGTGTATATATATACATACATGTATACATATATATATATATATATATATATATATATATATATATATATATATATTGAGTTTGAGTTTATATATATATGAGTTTATATATATATATATATATATATGAATTTGAGCATGAGTTTTATATATAAACTCATGCTTCTGCCCATGGTCTGTGAATGGAAGTGATGCTGGCCATCCACTTGTGGGCTGAAGCATTTGTCAATATGAGATCTTCACTTTTCTTCTTCTCTTCTCCTGCAACAGTAGTTATTCAGGACTCACATTAAGATGAAACATTTAAAAAGAATTCAAGGGGCGCCTGGGTGGCTCAGTCGTTAAGCGTCTGCCTTTGGCCCAGGTCATGATCCCAGGGTCCTGGGATCGAGCCCCACATCGGGCTCCCTGCTCTGCGGGAAGCCTGCTTCTCCTGCTACCACTCCCTCTGCTTGTGTTCCCTCTCTCACTGTGTTTCTCTCTGTCAAATAAATAAAAAATCTTTAAAAAAAAATAAATAAAAAGAATTCAATTCAACACATGAAGGAAAATCATTCTTAGAGGGTTTCTTCTGAACTCAGAAGGATTTTGCATGAAAATCCTTGTTACTTTGTTACTTTGAGCAACTGAAATTTAGATGTTTTTTGCTAATTTTAAATATTCTAGCCTTTGATTAATAATACTTCTTAATCAGTAAGTCAAGCAGAGAGAGTCTATTATTGTATGGTTTCACTTACATGTGGAGCATAAGGAAAAACATGGAGGACATTGTGAGAAGGAAAGGAAGGGTGAATTGGGGGAAATTGGAGGGGGAGAGGAACCATGAGAGACTATGGACTCTGAGCAACAAACTGAGGGTTTGGGAGGGGAGGGAGGTGGGGGCTTGGGCAAGCCTGGTGGTGGGTATTGAGTAGGGCACATATTGCATGGAGCACTGGGTATGGTACATGAACAATGAGTCTTGGACACTGAAAAAATAAAATAAAAGTAATTGGAAAAAATAATGCCTCCTATTCTTTCTGAGTCTATTTCCTCATCTTAAAAGCATGACTAATAATATCTACACAATTGTGGGATTTTTTTAAGGATAAAATTAAGGAAGTAATATGTGCAAAGTTTCAGGATAACATCTGGGCATACAATATTGCCCCTAAATGATAGTTATTATATTTAAGATCCAGTGCATAGCCTTAGGGATTCTAGACAGAAGTGACCATGAAAAGGTCCCTGCCTTGAAGAAACTTTGGGAAATGTTGAGAAATTTAAAAGATTTCCATTTCAAATTTGGCTTTTCTGATCTCTTCCATGGTGTCATTGAGCAACCAATGGAAAAAAATAAGTGATATGTGTTTTTCTTGTACTCTTCAGATGCTAAATGGAGAGAAGTTGGATCCTTAGCACAGGCAAAAAAATTAGTCTTGGTTATACACCTGCCCTGCCACACTTTCTTCCATTGTCTTTTTTTCTGCTTCTTCTAATACCATATACCATTTCTCCACATGTATTTAGTCTGTTTTGTAATCAGAAATGAAGTGTCAAATGAACATCCTTCATTGGTTGGTTTTTCTGAGAATCAGAGAAATAGGCTTTGTTCTCATCTATGCTGCTTGTTATTGAACTTCATGGGACTTTTATGAGCTCGCATCTCCTCAGCTTATCTTGCAGAGTTGTTGTAAGGGTTAAGGGCATGCTAGTTTAGTAGAGATTCACTGAATCTTACATGCTATTGAAACTATTTTTTTTTTTTTTTTTTTTTTTGCTATTGAAACTTTTTATTTTTAGTTTTTATTCAGGTATAATTAACACACACAGTTATATTAGTTTCAGGTGAAAATATGATGATTCAACAATTTTACACATTACTTAGTGCTCATCACAATAAGGACACCCTTAATTCCCTTTGCCTATGTCACCCCCCCCACTTCCCTCTGGTAACCACCAATTTGTTCTCTATATTTAAGTCTGTTTTTTCAATTATCTTTTTTTTTTTTTGTTATTTTGTTTTGTTTCTTAAATATCACATATACATATGAGTGAAATCACTTGGTATTTGTCTTTTCTTGATTGACTTATTTCATTTAGTATAATACCCTCTAAATCCATCTATGCTGCTGCAAATAAAGATATCATTATTTATTTCATTACATATAATATATATTTTAATTATACATAATATTTCAAATATAATATATATTTTAATTATATATATATATAATCTCTTAATCTAATAATGGGTGCTTGGGTTGTTTCAATATCTTGGCTATTGTAAATAATATTGCAGTAAGCATAAATGTGCATATATCTTTTAAAATTAGTGTTTTCATTTTCCTTGGGTGATATCCAGTGGTGCAGTAACTGGATCAGTTGGTAATTCTATTTTTAATTTTTTGAGGAAACTTCATGATGTTTTCCATAATGGCTGCACCAATTTACAGTCCCACTAATAGTGCACAAGTGTTCTTTTTCTCCATAGCCTCACCAACACTCATTAGCTCTCATGTTTGCTTGTTTGTTTTTTAGCCATTCTGATATGTGTGAGGTGATATTTCATTGTTTTGATTTGCATTTCCCTAATGATTAGTGATATTGAGCATCTTTTCATGTTTGCTGGCCATCTGTATTTCTTCTTTGGAAAAATGTCAATTCATATCCTCTTCCCATTTTTATTTGGATTATTTGTTTTGTTTTGGTGTGGAGTTGTATGAGTTCTTTTGGATATTAACCTCAATTGAACATATCATTTGCAAATATCTTCTCCCATTTAGTGGGTTGCCCTTTTGTTTTGTTGATGGTGTCCTTCACTGTGTAAAAGCTTTTTATTTTGGTGTAGTCCCAATAGCTTAATTTTGCTTCTGTGTCCCCTGCCAAAGGAGACATGTCTAGAAAATTGTTTTTATGGCTGATGTCAAAGAAATTTTGCTAATTTTTTTTCCCTAGGAATTTTATATTTTTATGTCTCACATTTAGGTCTTTAATCTACTTTTACTTTTGTTATGGTGTAAGGAAGTGGTCTAATTTCATTCTTCTGTATGTAGCTGTCCCAGTTGTCCCAATACCATTTGTTGAAGAGATCTTTTCTCATTTTATATTCTCAGTTTCTTTGTTGTAGATTAATAGAACATAAAAGTGTGAGTTTATTTCTAGGCTCTCTGTTTTGATTCATTGATCTATTTGTCTATTTTTGTACAAGTACTATAATGTTTTGATTACTACAGCATTGTAGTATATTTTGAAATCTAGGATTGTGATACCTTCAGTTTTTTTTTCCCCCCGAGATTGCTTTGGCTATTCAGGGTGTTTTGTGGTTCCGTAGAAACCAGGGAAAATACTGTTGGTATTTTGATAAGGATTGTATTACGTTTGTAGATTGCTTTGGGTAGTATGGACATCATAACAATATTGGTTCTCCCAATCCATGAGCATGTGATACTTTTTTAAAGGATTCATTTATTTATTTGAGAGAGAGAACATGTAGTGGGGGCAGAGGGAGAGAGTCTTTGAAGCAAACTCTGTGCTAAGTGCAGAGCTCAATGTGGAGCTTCATCTCAGGACCCTGAGGTGACAACCTGAGCCCAAATCTAGGCTTAACTGATGCTTAACCTACTATGCCACCTAGGCACCCCCCCCCGCCCATGAGCATCGATTATCTTTTAATTTGTTTTCGTCATCTTCAGTTTCTTTCATCAATGTTTTATAGTTTTTGGAGTATAGGTTTTTTTTTTTTTTTTTTTTTTACCTCAGTTAAATTTATTCCCAGTATTTTACTATTTTGGTTCAAATGTAAATGGTATTATTTTCTCTTTTTTTCAAAAAATATTAAAGAATTACATGAAAGAAAAGCTAAGTTCAGTCAAAAAAATCTTTTTTAAGTCAGAAGTTTTTCTGATGGATCCAACTCACTTAGCTGAACACTCAATAATTCTCCTCCCCCTCTCCCTCCCCCTCCCCCCTCCTTCTTCTTCTTCCCCTTCCCCTTCCTCCCCTTCCCCTTCCTCCCCTTCTTCTTCTTCTTC
>CM053604.1:6855096-6878706 GCA_028646535.1 Procyon lotor | reverse complement strand
TGAATGTATTCCTTTGCTCTACTTTTTATCCCCAGGATTTACTCATTCCATAACTGGACACCTGTATTACCCTCTCCCTTTCACCCATTTTGCCCAACCTCCCACTCTCTTCTCCTTTGGCAACCATCAGTTTATTCTCTGTATTTATAATTCTGATTTTTCTTTTTGTCTGTTTCTTTATTTTTATTTTTTCCCCAAATACTTTTATTTTATATTTTTGGTGTTCCAAGATTCATTGTTCATGTACCACACCCATTGCTCCATGCAGTACATGCCTTTCTCAATACCCACCACCAGGCTCACCCAACCCCCCACTCCTTCCCCTCCAAAACCCTCAGTTTGTTGCTCAGAGTTCAGTCTCTTATGGTTCATCTCCCCCTCTAAGTTCCCCCAATTCACCCTTCCTTTCCTTCTCACAATGTCTTCCATGGTTTTCCTTATGCTCCACACATAAGTGAGACCATATGATAATTGACTCTCTCCACTTGATTCATTTCACTCAGCATAATCTCTTTTAGTCCCATTCATGTTGATACAAAAGTGGGGTATTCATCCTTTCTGAGGGAGGCATGATGTTTCTTCATTTTTAGATTCCGTTTATGAGTGGAATCATATGGTATTTTTCTTTCTCAGTCTGACTTATTTCACTTAGCATAATAACCTCTAGGTCCATTCATGGTGTCTCAAATGACATGGCCTCACCCTTTGTTTTTTCCTGACTGTGTAATATTCCTGTATGTGTGTGACATTCTCCTTATCCATTTATCTATTGATGGACACTTAGGTTGCTTCCACATCTTGACTATTGTAAATAATGCTGCAATAAGCATAAGGGGCATATATTTTTTTGAGTTATTGTTTCCCTTTTTCCCTGGGTAAAAACCCAATAATGAATTTATTGGATTATATGGTATTGCATTTTTAATTTTTTGAGGGATTGTTTTCTTAATTTCTCTTTCTGATATTTTATTATTAGTGTATAAAAATGCAATAGGTTTCTATATGTCAGGTTTATATCCTGTGACTTTGAATTTGTTTATGAGTTCTAATAGTTTTTGGTAAAATCTTTATTTGGGGAACTACTGTGTTGGAAATAGAACGTTTTTGAAATTCTGGACTAAAAGTGTACTTAAACACCACCTCACACTTGTGTATCTGGAGCAACATAGAGTCTTTAATTCCAGGGCTGGAGAAGAACTTTGTACCATGTAAAGGGAAGAAGGATCTAACACTGAGCACACATTAGGCTATTTATGTGTTGTCTCATGCTATTATTGTTTTTTAAGGTAGTGGAATATGGTTTGGAATTGTTAATTAACTTGAGAAATGTCACACCCTGAAGAATTCTTTTACAGCTTTTTTCTTCCATTGCCTCCCATGTTTTGCTCATTCAAAAAACTGCACTTTTGGTCATACCAATGGCATTATCATTTCTACTAAACAAGAGACAGATAATTCATGAAAATAGTGAAAAGCAATAATAAATAGCCATTTTAAGCAACATTTAATTCTCTTGTTTAACAAAATGGTAGATATGTTAGCCAGAGGAATGTCATGATAGTTGAAATTTATTATTTCCCTTATGCTTTTAGTAATATTCAAATTAGCCTAAGGCTTTTCTAATACAGTCTTTATGAACTTGCAAGGTTCATAGAATCTCAAAAGGGTAACCACTGATATGGTTTAATCAACTCGCATAATACATTCAACAACAACTGCCACAAATATGTTTTGAATTCTTATATATTCTGGACCAAGGAGATCGAGCTGCATCTGTATGAAGCTTGCAATTAGGTAGGGAAGACAATTAACAAAATTAATAAGTAAATTATTTAGTATATTAGAAATGAAAAGTACTAGGAGGAAAATAAAATGAGGAAGAAAGATAGGGAGTGTGTGTTTACAATTTTAAACATAATGAGTGAGCAAAAAAAACAGTGGAATAACTTGCTAACAGTCATGCATTTAAAAGATGGCAAATAGGAACCTGTACTCTCTGCCCTAACTCATGATCTCACACTCTTAACTGGGTTGGCTGTATCTCTCTGAATTTTTTTATCAAAGCCAAACCCAGGACAAATCAATAGCATGAAATTTTTCATTGGTGCATTCTTCAATACCCTTTTGGTTTCAAGACAAGATTTTAAGTTTGCTTAAGCAAAAATAGGTGAGCTTAGTGGAAGGATACAAAGGTGTTTCATGTAATATATAAGGGCATAAGGACAATATGGCTTCTAGGAATGTGAATGCTGTTGAGACTTTTATTCGCTCTACTCTCAGATCACTTCCTCCACATGGTTAAACATCTGACTGATAAATGTATTGTCCTTAGACCCAGGCAAAAAGGACCTCTGTTCCGTCCTGAGCATTAGGGGTTGTTGAACTTTCAGAGCACTTGCCTCCAGGTCCAGTCATGCTGTCTGGTTGCAATGCCCTTTTTGTCACTCTCTGATTCTTTGAAACTCATGTGTAGTTGACCAGATGCCATTAGCAGCTCTATGACTTGGACAAAGATGGTTGTTGGGATCCAGAGCCTGACAGGTTTCCAAGAGTAAGTCTGGCAAACAGATCATTCCAAGTGGCTGGTTCAACATTTATTTTGAAGGATTACATGAGTTTGAACCACAGAAAAGGGGCTGATATTCTGGTTTGGGTGATTCTCTCATAGGCCAGAAAGAGGACAAGTTTGGACCATAATGATCCACTGACAACACTGGACTTGAGTCAAGTGTATGGTCCTTGAATCAGCTTTCCCAGTCTTTGCCCTGATAGTGGTGCCATTTCCAGTTTGCAGCATTCAGTGAGTAGGGGTGAATATGGAATTCTGTTGAATAAGTTGGGATCAAGATTTTACTTTCTACTAACTGCGATTCTGAGCATGTTATTTGACATTTTTAAGCCTCATGTTTCCTTATTTTCAGAATAGGCAGATGAGAATCTTTTAAGTGAGATATTTGGAAAGTATTTAGAACAGTACCTGGCACACAATAAGTATTTAATGCCTTATTATTATTATTAGTGTTTTGGAGAGACTAAGAGAGATTAAAACCTCTTACCCAATGTCCCACAGACAACAGGGTTCTAAATCAAATGTTCCCTGCACTCTATGTTCTTTTCATTATGCCACACTGCCTTCTCAGGTTAAATAGGAGGAGGAGTCCAAGAGTAAAACCAATGTTATGATAGAGACCATTTGATAATTAAGTCTCTTACTCTAGGAGCACCCTGGGTTTGCTGATGCTGACACACATGTTTCTAAAATAAAACTCAAGTCCAAAGTGTTTGACAGAAGCAAAACAAGAGAACATTTACAATTCTGTTGAATGTTGCTTTTATTAGGAAAAAAAACACACATAAAGTTAATTTGTACTTTGAATTGCAAAATATGGACACTTAAGTAAATTTAACTCACAAAATGGAAATTATATCAAAGTGCAAAATGCTGGGGGGAAAGTAATCAGCCCTTATATTGCTCACAATAGTAAATTAAATTCAAATAGTTATTCCTGCCGCATTCAAGCTGTGATTTTAATTATCCTCAAATCTGGGGGTTCTAAGTTAAAGTTTTCACAGTCACTGTAATTTTTGTCCCATTAACCATGTAACAGAATCAGCTTTATGTTAGAGTTTTCCAGATTATAAATGGTGTGAGGCTGTTGAATGGGAATGGGAATGACAAATGAAGTTATAAAGTTGCTCTTTGGTGTTTAAATGTTTGGATGTGTGCTCGCTTCGGCAGCACATATACTAAATGTTTGGATGTGACTTTTCTTAAGGGATTTTAAAAAATCTTGCTTCTTATTCTAATTTGTCCAGTTCATCAGTTGGCCAAGAAGTACTTTTTGGGTATTTATTATATGTCAGTCTCAGTGGTATATACTAAGAAGGAAGAAAAAAAAGAGAATAGAGGAAGAGAGGAAGGAGAAAAAATTCATATAAAATGCATACTTTAAGAATATAGGAATTTATAAAAGCATGTAAGAATTAGTAACTGTGTATATGTGTGTGCACACACATGTATAATGAACATCACCATGGAGGAAACTACTTTGATGAGAAAGTGACACTAAATAAGAATTGGCTTCTCCACTAGTCAAAAATGGCATTTGTGGAGGAAGTCTGTCATTTCCAGTGGCAAATGTCAGTGAGTGGACTTTGATTTTGTAAGGAAATAGGTAAGACCATGATGGAGATCCAAACTTTAGTCATCTTATTTCAGCAAGATGTAGACTGCAAATGAAAAGATGGAAAAAGGGACCCATCAAGTTCAAATGTCTACAGAGTTAGTGGGAAAATGCATTTTATTATCTTAATAAATGCAAAATACAATCATAAAATTAGCTTGATGACTTAGGTATGTAGATCAGGGTGTAGCATTGTGTTAAGGACAAGGGCCTTGAGATGGACCCTTCTCAGTTATGAAGCTCCCATTGTACACCATGAAGGAGACTGAGAATTATCTCAGTTTAAAATTATAGAAGTTTTGAGGAAAATTGCGTTTCTCAACTAATTTTTTTTGTGTTAAGAAGTTTATACATACCCACCACCAGGCTCACCCAACCTCTCAACCCGCTCCCCTTCAAAACCCTCAGTCTGTTATTGAGGAGGGCACATATTGCATAGAGCACTGGGTGTGGTGCATGAACAATGAATCTTGGAACACTGAAAAAATAAAATAAAAATTAAAAAAAAGAAGTCTATACATAGTATTTTAAATATATGTAACATTTAAGAGAACTTAGGGTGTGACTACATTTCTTTTTTTTTTTTTTTTTTTACATTTCAAATGTATAATTAAGGACATTCTTCTCACTAAGACGTGTTTTTAAGAAGGGAGAGATTTTTGAGAAGTTTAATAGTATCTGTCCTTTGTAGGCCATTGTTGACCATGGTAGACATTCTCTAGTATCAAATAAAAATAATGGGTTTCTGGGATAGCAAAGGCCAGGTGGTAACACTTAACCACTGAAGCAAGGTAGACATCATTGTCATATGTGCATCAAAGTCAGGGTGGCAATCACAATGCCTTGACCCACAAGATATGTACAACAGATTTGATGGCTATAAATTGTGTTGTTGCAGAAAGCCAGGTTGATGACTAATTAGTGTCTCCTTCCTCCATCTCTCCCTTTCCCCTTCCCCTTCCCCTCCCTCCTCTTCCTTCCTTCCTTCTTTCCTGTTTTCTTTCAGTAGAAAGTTGTGATCTCCATTCAGTTTAAGTTAACTCAAAGACTGAGAGTCCATTAATTGAACCGAATTACATTTTCCCAGGAAAATTAGAATGGGTTATGTATGAAGGTGACAATAAATCTCAATTATTGCCTTGAGACTTCAACAGTGGGAACTGTAGCACATTCCTTCTTATATTAAGTTTTATAGGCAGAGTCATCTGCTATCACTTGGAAGGAACTCTGTGATTGTCTGCTACCAATGGGGAGCTGTGTGGTCTAGTGTGTGGACAATACCACACGTGGCTACTGAGCGCTTGAAATATAGTTGGTCTAGTTTGAGATATGCTATGAGTAAGTTTTGAATGTCACATTTCCCCTTAATACCATACTAATTACATTTTGAAATCATAATATTTTAGTTAGATTGGGTTAAACAAAATACACTATTTATGTTGATCTTGCACATTTTTACCTTTTCTAATGTGGTTACTGGAAAATTCTAAATCATGTATGTGGCTTGAATTTCTGTCTGAACTCTAACAAAGGGAAAGGATGGAGAGAATAAATGGGCACATCACAACTTTGCCCTATACAAGGCAACTCTATCATTCATTGCTCAAACCAGGATATTAGAAGAGCAGAAGTGGGCACTGTAGATAATGATGGTGAGGAAGAGGGCATGAACCAGGAATCGGACAACTGCAGGTGTGAGGTCACTCTGTCAAGAATAAGGTGAGTATGAATGCCACACAGAAAGGGCAGATGAGGACTTCAAAAGCAGGGTTTATTTTAGGGGATTTTTTTGTCCTTGTATCAAACAAAAAGATGAAGTTTTGTCTGCCAGCTACATGCACATTCTACTCCTGGAAAAACCTGCTATTAAGGGGAAAGCTTGACCAAAACCCCAGGCTCTAAGAACTTCAATGGTAGAAGTTATTATGGAGCATTTGGGTATGTTAAACCTAAGTACATCAGAAATGTACGGATTGCATTTCCTTTAAAACACACACAAGCTTAAAACTTCATGGGAAAAGTGCTCGGCAGGGGCTGCCTTGGGTTTTCCAAATTCCACATGTTTTTATACATTTACACTCATGCACGCATGTTAGACGATGATCTTCAAACTGAAACCCGACCCAGCTTCCTTTGCTCAGAGAACTCCATTATCTTTCTCGCTCTCTCTTTTTTAAGATTTTATTTATTTATTTTAGAGAGAATGAGAGAGAGCGCAAGAGTGGGGAGGGTCAGTGGGAGAAATGGATTCCCCGCTGAGCAGGGAGCCAGAGGTAGGACTCCATCCTGGGACTCCAGGACAATGACCTGAGCCGAAGGCAGATGCTTAACCAACTGAGCCACCCAGGCATCCCTCTACTTTGATTTTGAACTTGGGGATTCCCTTGACTGAAATATCCTATCCTTCCTTTTCCCAGCAAGCTACTCTTACCACCTTGGAGAGGAAGCGCAGATATTTCTCTGCCTCAGGAAGCCCTACCTGATCTCTTCAGAGGGGATGGAGCCTCATGAAGGATCTCATAAAGACTTTATGGGCACACTTCATTGCAGTGGGCTGTGTTCATTGATTTCTTGGTCTATCTCCTTATTCCACAGGAGGTCCTTTGGGGAAGGAAAGGCTGTGTCTCCCCCTCCCCCATCTTAGCATTTCCAGAGTTGGTCACATTGTAGCGGTCACCAACCTGTCTTATTCACATGGTCTTTTTTATCACTGGAAAATCAGTTTGCCATCCAAGAAATGTGACCTGACAAAAGTCAGAAGAGGTTGGCAGGTGACTAGTAAATCTCCATTTTATTCATGAAGCTGTTGAAACTCTAAAAGCTGAGTGACTTTCCCAGAGTCACCTAGTGTGAGTTCTTGGAACTAAGAGGAGAGACCAGCATTTACTCCAAGGACCATAGTTTTCTTTTTCTTTTTTTTCTTCACTAAACTTTCCTGCTTGTTGAATTAAACACAGACACATCAGGCCATAGACAAGCACGTTTTGAATTTTGGATTTCATCTTACTTTAAAAAAAAAAAAGTGTTTTGACTCCAGGGAAGTCTGCCAGGAAGAAGCATGTGAAAAGCAATAAAACTCTTAAGCAAAAATTTCTCAAAATTTTAAGGCAGGAGTGCAAGGTCTGTGGGTGGGACACATGAGTCCTTGAATCCCCTAAGGTTTTTTGGCAAAATCTCATATATGTGAGTGTGTTTCTGGGAGGAAGATGCAAAGCTTTATCACATTCTCAAAGGGCGAAGGTACCTAAGGCCTTGTTCCACCCCTGGGCAGAGGGAACATTTTGCACTTCCTTGGGGATCTAACTCTCACCTTGTGGGCCAATTTCCTCCTGCAGGCCCCCTCCAAGAGCTGGTGGATGCCAAGGCCTGCGTGGAGGGGTCTGTGCGGCCTGCTGGCATCCTGTGTATTAACACTTCTTCATTGCAGGCGAGCTAATCCGTCTCTTAAGCTGCTTGACTGAGCTCCTTTGCCAGATCTGATAGAAGGATTTAACCTTTCCTTTTTCCCTCTTGGCACACACTCAATGGAATCCAAATAAAGAATTAAAGAGACTTGAAAGGGACTTTCCATTACCAAACAATTCAGTTTAAATTTCCGACCTTTCCTCTACCTTTTTCTTTGTTTTTCCATTCCCTCCTTTCTTCCTCTTCAACTTTGGGATTCAAGGCTGGCATAAAAGCCCCTGGGGACATGTGGAGAGCCAGAGACTGGGAACGTGAGTGGAATTTTCCGAATTAAGGCAGCTTATTGGCTTTAGTTGCCAAGCGAACTAGGGAGGCCTGGCTTTCGGGTTAACGCCTGGGAGCAGGAGTGCTTTGACATCTGGGGGCGAGTTTTGGCTTTCATGGCTGGAGCAACATGAGCTCTGGAATCACAGAAGTTTTTGCATTTTTCACAAGCCACTTCCCACTTCACTTGCCCTGAGTCTTTGCTTCTGCTGCTCCCAGAACATAAAGTCAGCAAGTCACAGCCGAACAGCTACAGGGTCAGAGATTGTCCTGAGATCTCAGTGATAATAGTAGCTCGAATTTATTGGGACCTCATATATGCAAAGTTCTATACTGGCCCAACAACACTAAGGGGTAGGCCCAACATTTTTCCTTATTTGACTGAGAAAAATACTGGGGCGTAGAGAGTTAAGTACATTACATTTCCGAGTTCTCACAGACAGAAATCCAGGTAGTTTGGCTGAAGAGCCAGAAAAGAGTAACCAGAGTGAAAAGGGAGCTTAGTTCGCAAGGACCTGGAACATACAAAAGAATCAGTAAATCTTAACTATGATGCTGAGGAGAAGGAGTCAGAATAAGGAACAAATGTGTGTTTTAAATCTTAGTTTTAAAAATAACATTGTTTCTTCTTCCCCTAACAATAAAATAATAATCCATGTTTACAGTCACAACTTTGGAATTACTCCCCCCAAAGGTATGGAAGGTTTTTGTAAGACAGTTTTTTTCTTCCAATGTACTAGGGAAATTTAGTTCACATGCTCTATAAAAAGATCTAGAGTTTGGATTGAAATATTTAATATTTTTTTCAATAACAATAACTAACACCGAATGGTAACTGAATGGCATTTTTTCTTATTATTATAAGAATAATTCCTTATTATTCTTCCAATAGCCCTGAGAGATTGTCACTATTATTATTGTTCTCCTTTACAGATAAAGCTACATAACTGAGAGGTGAAACAGCTCGCTGGGACCATGCACAGCTGTGGCAGAGCCAGTTCAAATCCATGTAATCTGGCCACAGGACCAGCCCTTCTAGTTGCTCCCCTTCCCAGAGTCCCTACTTTTGTGTTCATTCTTCTTCATGCCTATTCAGTGGCTCAGTGTAGCCGAGCATGCTAATCTCTGCACAAAATCTGGAAATAACAGAATGCCTTTGCTAGGGTACGGCAGCAGAAGCTAGGCGCAATTCATAGCCAGGACTGAAGGCAAGAGGTGAGATATGCGGACAGCACAAAGGGAAGGAATTGAGATTATTCTTGTTTAGGGGAAATGAATTCCGTCCTAACTACGCTCCCATCTAGGAGGTGGTCTATCATCATTTGTTCAATACACGCATGAATAGCTTATGTAGCTGGTTACAAATGCTGAGAGGAGAATATGGTAAATAAGTAGTGTGGGATTTTTTTACTGTTAGTCGTCCCAATAGCCTTCTAAGAAGGTATGTTTGGAAAGCACACCTCAGAGTAGAGGGTCATAACATAATTCTAAACAAAAATTTCAACATGAGTGGGGCAGTAAAGGATCAGGTACCTCCCTGTTACACTGTCTGGGGCCATCAAATGTTGAGTATTGGGTTAGAACATACCTCTGTACCTCCCCAATGATGATTACAGTCCTAGGCCAAACCCTTTAGAACCACAAGGCATCATTTGTCTTGTGGAACATACTCTCATTCTGAATCTTGCTTTCCTTAAAGGGGAGCCTGGGTGGATCAGCTGTCACCCCTCTGCCTTCAGCTCAGGTCAGGATCTCAGGGTCCTGGGATCGAGCCCTGCATCAGTCTCCCCACTCCACAGGAAACCTGCTTCTCCCTTTCCCACTCCCCCTGCTTGTGTTTTCTCTCTCGCTGTGTCTCTCTATGTCAAAAAAAAAAATAATATCCTAAAACACGGAGTCGTATTTTACCTCATTATGACAGGAACAAGTAAGTGGTGCTATGCCTGGAGGGCATGTTTGAGAGCAGCCCAACAGAGCTGAACCATGAGTCTGGGGTCCTAACCCTTCTGCTTTCCAAGCACGTATCCTCAATCGAGGTGCAAAACTTCTTTAGATTTTTCTGTGCTTATTTTTTCTGGCTTATTGAGTGTCCATTCTTCCTTTAGGGTTGATATAATGAAAAAAAATGCAAAGTTGGGTGGAGGAAGGCTGTGCGAATGGAGTTCTTATTCAGTGTCGTAGCCAAGGAGAGCTCTTTGCAGGGAAAGAAAGACAGACCTCCTTTTGGTTTGCCATTCAGTGCTTCGGTCAGTATGTCCATCATTATGACAGTAGCCTCTCTAAGGATGCCTGGGGTCTGAGGAAGAGCACTGGACATTGATGGCTTTAGAGAAGGAGCAGTCTTAACTCTGAAAGTACTCTATTTTCACTCATTAAACAATTTCTAGATAAATACAGCCTCATACTTTAATAGCCAACGAAGCAGTTTATAAAATGCATGTTTATGAATTCATCTCAGGCTGAATTCCAACGGGCTGTTAGATAGGCTTTTAAAAGCATGTGCATATCGTATCATAGTTGTTAAACCGAATGTTTGCTACTATTACTCAATCTGCCAAAAATTGTCATTTAATTTAATAACATGATGAAAAGCTAAAAGAAACGACGTGGCTTATTATATAAAGTCTGTTCTCACCCACTCACTCCACAGAGTCCTTCTTTATTTGGAGGCCCTTGATATTTCAGGTATGGTTGACTCTCATACACCCACAGCCTCTCGGAGACCTTGTTACAGAACAGCTTCATAAGGCCTGTAGAATAATTCTTTAACTCTAGATCTTCCCCAGGAGAAGTTAACTCCTAAAATTCTACGACATACTTTTTTTTCTTAACTGTATAAGAAGGCATAAATCCAATAACTGCACTGGAATAGTTTGTAGTAATATATTATGCATAAGAAAAATCTTTATAAACATGGATTGATTGATCGGTATAGACAGAAGATAGCTAACACACACAGGGCTCTGTGTTAAATGCTTAATATGCATGCGTGAGTTGCTTTTTATTGCATAAAAAAATTACCATGACTCATCAACTTAAAGCAATGCTTATTATCTGTTAGTTTCCGTGCATCCGGAGTCTGACTTGGACCCTAGGCTCAGGAACTCACAGGGTTGCAGTAAAAGTGTCGGCTAGGCTGTGTTCTCAACTGGAGGCCCAATTAGGGAGGAATCTGCTTTCAAGCTCATTCAGATTATTTCCCTGTGGCTTTATGACTGAAGGTCATGATTCTTACTGGTTGTCGGCTGAAGGCCATGCTCAGAATCTAGACACTACCCACAGCTCCCTCCTATGTGTCCCCGCCACCCTGCCCCTACCCCAGGCGGTTCATGACATGGCTATTTGTTTCTGCAAGGCCAGCAGGGAATCTCCCTCCCCTGTGCTAAAACAAAGTCTTATGTAATAGAACTTTATCATGGGAGTGACAGTCTTTCAGAATTCTATTTGGCAGAAGCAAATTGCGAGTCCTACCCGTGCTCCGGGGCAAGGGATTGCACAGGACATAACACAAGGGGACAGGGATTATGGGGCCATGGTAGATCAAATACACGGCTCCGTTTAATTCTCAGAACAGCTCTGGGAGGCACATTTTATTACTGTTATTAGCATGTAGAGACAAGGAAACAGGGACAACTTACAGAGCCAAGACAACTCACACCGATGAAGATGTCATCTTCAAAGTAAATAGTTGTATCTTTGTATTTGGCTCTAAAACTTGGGATTTTAGCCACCTGCATTCAAACCACATCTGTGTCTTTATTTTAAATAACAGAGTAAAGACCTGTTATTTGTTGTTTGCTAGACTCTTTTCTGGTACTAACATTTCTCTTTTCATTCTGACATGGACCCCAATAGGGGACTGTTATAATCCCTGGTTTACAGAAGAGAATTTGTATTTAAAAAAAGGTTACTGCTTTGTGACTCTGTGATTTACCTCTCTGAGCACTATTCTACTCATCTGTAAAAGGGGAAATAATAGTATTATTTCATAGGATTGTTGTGAGGATTAAATGAGGCCACACAGGCAGAACATTTAGCTTAGTGTTTGACCCAGATTATTAAGTCAGAAAATTCTCTCTCTCTCTCACACACACACATACAGTTGACACATGTGTTACATTCATTTCAGGTGTACAACATAATGATTTGACAAATTTGTACATTATGCTATATTTACCACAAGTATAGCTACCATCTGTCACCATACAATGCTATTACGATATCATTGACTATATTCCTTATGCTATACCTTTTATTCCCATGAATTATTCATTTCATACCTAGAAGCCTGAATTCCTCCCCACACACCCATTTTCCCCATCCCCACTTTCCCCTCATCTCTGGTAATTTTGCCTTTCTCTATCTTTAAAGATATAAAATTTCACAATGTGAGAGTAGAAAAAGTTATTTTTAAGATACTGTATTTCTTCTGCCTCTAGCTGGTTAGCCTGTTGAGACCCAGAAATATTCTGCACCAGCTACTCTGGTCCTGATGGCTTTTTATTTTGGGTCTGCTCTTCTGGTCTCACGAAGCCTTCTCTGAGATCAGCCAAAGCCTTAGCAGGCTTTATGGATACTTTATGTCAGGATTGGGAAAATTGGGTTCTCTGCCTATCCCCCTCCTCATTCTTCATTCCTTCCTGCTCCCTTTTCCACTTTGATTTCCCCACTGGGGTTCAGGACTAGACTATGGTTCTCCATCTCTGTTTCCTGGTCCCCCTCCAATAGGACTCAATGAATGTATGTTAAATAGAGAACTCATTTGCTCAATCAGAGCTGTTTTAATGGAGGGGTGCTCTGCTGCCAGACCTTTCATAGGCTCTGCAGAGGTAGAGAGTAATGCTTAATTACAGAGAGTAAACCTCTGTCCTCCAAACCCACAGAAGGTGAAAGTAAGAAGCCTTTTCCATGCATGGCAGATTCTCCAGGATGGTTCCTGAGGTTAATAAGGAGACAGAGAGCAGAGACCTGGGACAATAAGGATTTTAAGAAAAGTCATCAATTTGGCACCAGGCCAGTTGGGCTCCAATTCCAGATTCACCTCTTGCTAGCTGTGTGATCTTGGTCAAAGAAATCATTCAATCTCTGAGTCTCAGTTTCCTCACCTGTAAGAGAGGAATAATAGTAATTTCTTCCTCAGATATTGCTGTAAAACCTAAATGATGAAATCACAATAGGAGTGCACGGTGAACTGAAAAACACTCTGCAAATGGGAATTAAGATATAGGATTGAGATAAATTGCAGAAAACAAACAACTGAGAAAATCTTAACCTTTGAAAAATCCATGGCATTTGCATTTTATCCCAAAGTAATTGTCACATCATCTTTTCTCTTTTAATGTAAATCTTTTAAAAATTACTATCACACCATCTTTATATGATTTTCAAGCATGGAAAAGCTTACTTTGAAACCATGAACCATCTTATTAGTTTTTAGATTAAGAAGCAGGAGAATGTTGATGTGTGATGGGAAACACTCCCCGCATCTACATGCATAATTTGCGCCTCCCATTTATGGTTTCTGCTGTGGTTATTCAAATCTAAGTCTATGTTAGAAGAGTCATTGAGACTCTCCCTCCTCCACAAAAAACCCAAGAAAACATTTTAAGCATATCCCATCTAACCAATTGTAACAACTCATGATAAAATGTTCATCCTTGGGAGGATCCTTTTGGGTAATTAGTTAAAATAAGGGAAAATAGTAATGCAATTTAGGGAAAAAATTTAGTGTGACAAACCCTTACTTGATTTTGAAAACAGAATTAGATTGCTTTTGCCCAATGTGTGATTGTGTCAACAAATTGAATTTGAGTAAACCCCAACAGACGGGCCAAATGCATATTTTGCTTTGTTTTGCTTCAGTTTTATTTAAAAAAAAAAAAAGAAAAAATTTTCTGATCAGACTCTGTAGTTGGATTTGATTTCACAAAGATTTTCATCACATTTTTATTGTTTACTTATTGACGAATATAAACTTTTGTCCATTTTGACACACGTGCCAAAGAAATCATTTCATCCAAATTACTCATATACTCCACTCTCGACTTTCTTATGAAGAAAATAGAACAAATCAAATTCAGGTAGAGAAAGTGAAGATTCATATTGCTCATCAGTGGAGAAAACACAGAAATGTTCACGGTAATACCTTTCTAAACTGAAGACTGTCTTCAGTTAATGAAGGAAAGAAGTCTGTTCTGGGGGTGCTTGGGTGGCTCAGTTATTAAGCATCTGCCTTCGGCTTGGGTCGTGGTCCCAGGGTCCTGGGATCGAGCCCCATATCGGGCTCCCTGCTCGGCAGGAGGCCTGCTTCTCCCGCTACCATTCTCTCTGCTTATGTTCCCTCTCTCTCTGTGTTTCTCCCTGTCAAATAAATAAAATCTTAAAAAAAAAAAAAAAGAAGTCTGTTTTGTTTTGTTCTAATATTAACTCATGTGCTGTTTGATGAATTCATGTGTTTTAATATGAACTTGATTTGGAGGCAGGAAGAAGACGTCACATGGGAAAAGCAGGACATGACTGAAATTTTTGGACCAGTTGGTGACAGGGATGGTGATTCCTCAGGCCTTGAGTACAAAGACAGTTTAGAGTTAGTCAAAGGAACATGGACTAACCTTGTTTAATGAGAAAGGTTGGGGGAAAGTTGGGGCTTTCAAATGTATGGGCAGAGAACAAAAATGAACTTAAAATTCTCTTTGGTTCTGGGGTACCTGGGTGGCTCAGTGGGTTAAGCCTCTGCCTTCGGCTCAGGTCATGATCTCAGTGTCCTGGGATTGAGCCCCGTATTGGGCTCTCTGCTCAGCAGGGAGCCTCCTTCCCTCTCTCTCTGCCTGCCTCTCTGTCTACTTGTGATCTCTCTCTCTCTCTGTCATAAATAAAATATTAAAAAAAAATCACTTTGCTTCTAAAAATTCACCTGACACAGTATCTTCCACAAAGGTCCCCTAACCTGTCAACTTCTTAATTTTTGAGATGATGTGGGAAGGGCAAGTTGAAGGTGGGGGCCTGAGGGAGACACATTGATAATGGTTACCCTGCATTGGTCATTTACTATGTGCTAAGTATGTTTATAAAGCACTTTAAGACCATAGATTTTACTTATTGCTCAAAATTATCTTATTTGACTTATACTAAGAGGAAGGTAGACTTGTGTCTCAATTTTGATGACTAGAAAATACAGATCAGGGAGGTCAAGCACATTGTGCAAGTCACAGAGGTAGTCAGCATCAACATTTAACACTTGGGTTTCCTGGCTCCAGAGGCCCAGCTCTCAATCAATAGTTTTTATGTCCTGCTAATGGTTTAAGCCTACTTTGCCTCATTTTGGAAAGAATAAGATTCTGCTCTACTCTCTTTTATGTAAATTACTTTTTTTATATACATACATAGCTTATGTCATATGAACATTTTAATTTTCCAAAGTCTGGTATCTTCCACTTGGGTCTCTTTCTACTGGCTACCAAAGCCATTCCAAAGATATAAAATTAATTTTTCTTTCCAGATCTCCCATTTGCATTTTGCTTATTCAGCTACTCTTCTGCAAGATCTCAGTATTATTAAAGAATATTTTTTTAAAAAGTAGTTCATATAGTTCATCTGTCACCTTCTCATGTCTCAGCATTTCCCAGCTCAAAACAAACTCTTCATGTTCCTGACCCTACCATATCCTTTCATCGAGCAATACCTTTACATATTTCATCAGCTTTTCTCCCTCCAAAAGACCTCCTATCTACTCAATTTTATCAGATTTCCTCTTTTTAGCATCCAGACTTAATTCAACAAAAATTCCCTATTTCTCCATAGATAATGGGAAAAATGATGTGTTTCACGTAGCATAATCTTTTTTCTCACATCTCATCTCTCAGTTTAATAGACCATTCAAAAGAAATGAGAATCTCAGAAAAATGAAGTAAGTAAAATGAGGGAATGATTGGGTAGATACATGAAAAGATGGATGGGTGGATAAAAGAAGAGACACTTGCATTAATTAATTAAATGGATGGATCTATTCCTCCGAAATCCTTCTAAATTGTGGAAGCAATGAGGGCACATATGCCTGGCCTCATCTCACTGGTTGGCAAACTAAACCTCAAAGATGTTATTACATGTATAAGTGATCTAACAACAAGAATCAAAATGAAAGAATTCATTCTTTTAAGTTTATATAAGCAATCTGTGTTCCAGATTGACATGTACAGTTTCTGCCTGACAATATTACCAGCAGATACCACTGAGTAAACACAAAATTTTCTCACATAAAATCTCATATATTTCCTTATGCTCCACACGTAAGGGAGACCATAAGATAATTGACTCTCTCTGCTTGATTTATTTCACTCCGTATAATCTCTTCCAGTCCCATCCATGTTGATACAAAATCGGAGGCTGAGATGAACCATGAGAGACTGTGGACTCTAAGCAACAGATTGGGGATTTTGGAAGGGCAGGGGTGGGGGATTGGGTGAGCCTGGTGATGGGTATTGAGGAGGACACGTATTGCATGGAGCACTGGGTGTGGTACATGAACAATTAATCTTGTAACACTGAAAAAATAAAAGTATATGGAAAAAAAAAATAAATAAAATCTCATATAGCCTCGTAATTTTCCAAAACACAGTGCTCTGGGAACTTTCTCTACCAGGAGTTGTCCACAATTAGACATCTAGTCCTCAAAGATCACCTCTCCATTGTATCAGATTTTGGAATTTACATCCTCTAAGATCATTCTAAAACTGAAGGTTCTATCATTTATTACAAGCATTGAAAAGGACAATGGGACAAATGAATCTCAGAGAGATATCAGCCAGGGTCCAATAAAAAAAAGAAGCCACTCTAGGTATTTCACCAGGAAATAAAAAAAAAAGTGTTAGGAACTAGAGAAATAGGTGCTAGGTAACAAAACAGGAATATAGTTTGTATGTTCCCAGCACCAGAATTAAAACAAAGAGTACAAAAGGATGGATTTGGTGTTGGGATACTAAGAAATGATAGCTTAATATGAGATAAATACAGTAATTTTGCTTTCTAAAAACGTTGACACTTGCAATTATATAGAAGAGAACAAACTATTCTTTAATAATACTGAGATCTTGCAGAAGAGTAGCTGAATAAGCAAAATGCAAATGGGAGATCTGGAAAGAAAAATTAATTTTATATCTTTGGAATGGCTTTGGTAGCCAGTAGAAAGAGACCCAAGTGGAAGATACCAGACTTTGGAAAATTAAAATGTTCGTGTGATATACGCTACGTATGTATATAAAAAAGTAATTTACATAAAAGAGAGTAGAGCAGAATCTTATTCTTTCCAAAATGAGGCAAAGTAGGCTTAAACCATTAGCAGGACATAGAAACTATCAATTGAACTGGGCCTCTGGAAGTTGACAGATGGCTATGGGCCTTTTGGAAAAAAAGGGAGAAATACATTAATATATTTGTGTGTGTGAGTGTGTGTGTGTGTGTGTGTGTGTGTGTGTGTGTTATTTTTAAAGCCTATTGCAGACTCCGTGATGAAAACAGAGATTATCAATATTCAACAAGAGCTACTATCTAGCAAAGATAGTAAAGAGTATTACCCACATTCAATCTAAATATAAATCTGGGCAAAATTGCTACATTCCTGGTCAAGAGACCCCAACCCCCACTCATTCTCACTAACCACCTATAATTATGGTTAGAGACTTTATGCAAAGAGTAACTGGGAGAACGTGGATGGTGTAACTAACAAGAGACACGATCATATTTGTAATCTGGTTGCATTATAGACAATTAGTCAGAAGGAACACTGTGAAAGCAAGTAGACTTGTGAGGAACTGTTGCAGTAATGACCTAGTTTAGGGTCTCTTCACTGGAGAGGAAAGAAATGCAACCAGATGTGCTCCTCTGGGGAGATCTTGGACTGGAAATACAGATGACTATAGGTAGATGCATGGATTGCTGAATGGTCAGTAAATTAAGACAGAAAATATCTATTAATTTAAAAATGCATTCATGTGTGGTGATGTATAACACAGAAGGCCAGGGTAATGAATAAGACTTGAAAGTAGACAGTATTTCAAGATATTTGCAGATATGAAGAGGTATAGAGAATGGTACCTCAAAGAGGATAAGGAACAATGGACAGTTTTGTTTGAATTGGACGAACTTGAGAATATTTACCTCTTGATGGGGGGATATAAGTAGAAAAGAGTGGAAAGGATGTTAGATAAGGAGAGGGATAATTAATGAGCTCAGTCCCTAAACAAGTTGAAGATAATGGGGTTGAACTTCAGATGGAATAAGAGATACCAGTTCCAATGTTACAGAAAGGGAGAAGAATGTCCGGTTGAAAAGGGCTAGTTTCCAGGTTTTTGGTTTCTTGATTTGTTTTTGTTGCTTATATCGTTTTCATAAGATAGGAGTTGAAGTAATCTGCTTGGAAAAGGGAAGGAGTTGGAGGGCTGGTCAGCTGAAAATCATGGGCCAAAAATAAGTTAGGATGACCTTCATAAATGTGCATGTGTACATGAAAGAGAAAAGGTAAAGACTCTAAAGGAAGCCTCAATAAAGACATACTTCTGAGTCCAGGGACTTTTCCTTATGAAGCATTTACTAAGTCTTCCTTCTTTCTTTGTTCTCTGCCTTCTTTCCCTCCCATTAACCAATTGATAATATTAAGACCCTTATCACTTAAGAAAAAGTTAAATACAGTTTTAGAATTTTAAATAGACTCTATTCCCCTTCAGTGAACAGAATATTAACTGATGTATTATGTCAGAGAATTGGGAAATGAGTTTTATGCATTTTTATTACTATGGGTAACTGCTCAGAGAAAGCTAAGTTTACCCCATTTGTAGAACTCAAAAGATATTAAGGTGACTATTTTTATCCTATTGCTGTGACTTGCCCTTTGCTTTGAAAAAAAAAAAAGCCAAGAAATAAATATGTACACACACACACACACACACACACGCACGCACCCCTATACACACATATGAAAAAGCCTGATCTTACATATTTTTGTTGATATATCCATTTACCCATTCATCTATCATTTAATAAGCTTCTCTCTGTAAGAGAGACTGTCCCAGACACTAAGAAGGCAACATATGTCAGCCATAGTCCCTGTTTCAAGAGCTATCAATCTAACTGGGGAAAAGAGACTAAGTGGAGAAACATTACAATGCAATGTGTTGCATATACAGCAACCCCACATACAGTGTTCTTTGGGCATAGATTTTACAGTGCCTCACTGGGCATATTGCAGAATGCTTCTTTGGGTCTCAGGTGATGAGTAAATAGGCATTCCTGGCCCAGCTCTGCTTCATTCCTTTCTAACAGAGCAAGTACATGAGAAGCTGTATTTACACAAAAGATATCCCCTGTAGGGACCCAGTATCATAGGCAGCAGCAACCACCCAGGTTGGAAGATAGAAGATTGACGGAAATTTCAAGATGTTCAGTAGTAATCTGAAAGGACAACAGTCACCATTTATTGAGAATTGACCTTATGATGAACAGCATGATGAAATATTTTAGGTGCATTATTATTATTTTTTTCACAAAAATGATCTCAAAAAGCAGAAACTTATTAACACTGTTCAGATGAGGAAACTGACCCACGTATGCATTTATCATACATTTTCCAAGGTTGAAAGGGTAACAACAAGTTGTGTCTGGGTTAGAACTGAGGTATCTGACCACAGCACCTGTTGGCTTCTCCATGAGACTGTACATGCCTTCATGCTTGTTCTTTTTGTATGAGTTATAGATGACAACTTGGTCAAAAACAAACTGAGTGAGCATCACTATAGCTTTATCAACATGAAGATTTGGTTGAAATTAAAATTTCAGTCTCTTATTTTCCAAGTGCAATATTGGTAATTTTCATGTCCTAGAGAATATGTTAAAAATAATAATGCTTTCATAATAAGTTTGTCTTTTTTTCAGAATTTTTAGTATTTTTCTACTCTATTTCTTTTTCAATTCTAAAATATTTTCAGCCAATGATTGATTCTTCTTTCATTAAAAATAATAAGGTGAAAGACCCTAATGTCCAATAGCAAGACATTAGTTGGAACACCACAAATAACCTGCAATAGAATTCTTTTAATAGTCTTATTATTGCATCTTTTATTATATTTCTTTTATTTTTTTATTAAAATAGTAACAAACTCATTAAAGAAAAATAAAAAAAGAGTATTCATAATCTCCCCACTTCAACATTCACTGTTAAAACAAACCATCGTGTGCACCTAAAATCTTCCCAGATATCTCTATATATTATTTCACTATAACAATGAAATTTAATATACATACTCTCTTGTTATATTCCACAATTTATGTCAGCCCTCCAAATAATTCCTTGATATTTAAGTTACCCCCACTGCTCACTACCAGAAACTACACAGAACAGAAATAATTGGCGAAACATGATTTAGAAATGGACTAGCAGAAAAATAAAACTCACCAGGAGCATACTGAGAAAGTGCATTTTTAATGACCAATAACCTTATAGTGTTCCGATATTACCAATTATGTATTAGAAAAGCCAATTACAAGGGATATTTTCAAAATAACTTTCCTTTCCATTAAATGACTGCAACCGGGGAGTGGCATGGACCATCTGTGGCCACCTACCACCTCCTTCCAGGGAAGATGAAGGCTGTGACCATGGTCCGCTTCAGCTTTCCAACAATCCTGCTACAAACAAAGATGACTTTGGGTGGTGTTTGTATCCCAGGGGCCATCCTTGGCTCCTTCACCCTACGTCCAATCTATCGTCGAGTCCTGTCTGTTCTATGTTCAACTTGTCCATGGTCTGATCACTTCTCAACACATGTATACTTATCACTCTAGCACAAGCCACTGTCATCTGTTTTAGTTGGTCTCCTTGTATCGACCTTGCTCCTGTAGAGTCTATTCCTCATACATAGACCAAAGGGATCTTATTAAACTCTAGGTCAGATTTCTCACTCCTCTGCTCAAATGGCCTTTCATCTCATTGAGAGAAAACAATGAAGTACTCACATGCCATGCAGTGCCCCACAATTTATGCTCTTGTCAGAGAGCAGAGAGCACAATATCTCTCTGACCTCATCTCCTAATACTGTGCTCCCCATTTCCTCTATTCCACTAGGCTCCTGGCTCTTCCCCAAACACACAAGACATTTCCTGCCTTAGAACCTTTGTGTTTGCTTTAACACATTCCCCAAGGGCTCCCCTATACATCCACATGGATTGTCACCTCACAGCCTTCAAATCTTTGCTTAACTATCACCTCTACACTGAAGGCTTCCCCCAATGACTCTGTTCACTTGCAGCCTTTCCCAACTCCCCATCTTTTCCTCTGTCCATTTTTTTGGTAGCACTTACTAACTAGCATCTTTCACATTGTATGTTAAATTGATTGCTTGCTTGCTTGATTGATTGATTTGGCTACTTTTCTCCAAACAGAATGTAAGCTTTATGAGGTCAAGCATTTCTGTTATTTAGTTCACTGCTAAAGTCCTTGTCACATAGAGTTGGTGTTAACACACATTTGTTGAACAAATAATCTCCCTTCCTTACCTCTAGCTATTGAAGGCTCTTTCCACTGTTATAACTCATCTTATTATCTATTGAGGTCCAAGGGAGTGGTGATGAAGAGAACAGGTTCAAGTTACCAGGATCCAGTGGGAAGGAGGTTGGAGATAAATCTCATGTGAAGATATTGAGCCAATCTGCTTTCTATAGGGAAATAGACATTTTTGTCACCAAGATCTAAACCTTGTCTCAGCAACATTTACTCATGTCTTACTATGTCCTTTACCAAAAGAGGAAAGGGTTTGTTACATGTTTGCAATAGAGTATTATGCTTGTGCTAAAAATGCTTACAAGAGAGAAGTAATCCATAAAAACAAGGATATGAAATTTAAAAATATAAACAATAGTTAAGAACTTTTGCTCTGGATCAGGATAAGAGGGTTTGAATCCTTTCAGCTATTTGAACTTCAGCATATTTTTTAACTTCTTTCAGCCTGCAAATGTTGATTACAATAGGACTTTCCCAATAGAAAAGGCTGAGTGATAAAATGAGATATGCCTGGAAAGTGCATAATACATAATGCTCAATGTTCAACAGTTATAAGCTGTTGTCACCATCACTATAATTGTGCTAAGTGAAAAAAGCAGGGCACCAAATTGTATGAATATATCGTGATGTGACAACACTTAATCTTCATTAGCACAAGGATTTGCAACTCTGCTTTGGAGCTGGGGGATTTACCATTCACTGCTTCACACTATGTCAACCAGCCAGTTTCATGTTTTAGTGTTTGCCACTTGTATACACCAACCAATTCCAGTGGTTGGTGTATACCAATTCAGTTTTCTTTTAACTGACAGACTCTCAAACTTAATAAAAAAGAGGATTTATTGGTTCATAAAAACTTGGAAACATACTGGGTAGAGCTAGTTTTAAGAAACTTTAGGTTGAGGTATCCAAACGGAATGAAGCTTTCAGGATTTTCTCTCTCTTTTTTTCTCTCTCCTGCTCTCTTTCCTTCTCTCCTAGCTCTGTTTGTTTTGACTTTGCTTTATTTTTCAGGCAGACCCCATTCCCCCACATGAAAGCAAGAGTCCATAGCCAACCTGATGCAGGACTCTCATATTTCAGAGTAAGGGAACCCTTCTTGACAGCTCTAGCAAAAGTCCCAGAGAGGTCTTCTCTTAGCTGGGCTTGGTTCACATGGCCATGCTTCCACAAATCACTGTGGCTTGGGCAAAGATCACTTGGAGACTGGTAGAACAGTGTGAGGATTGTTGGACAACAGTGATATTTTATTGTTGTTATACAAAGGGAGGGTTTGGTTTTTCTGAAGAATTGTTAAGTAGACATTGATAAAAAAAATGGAAGGAAATTCTTCATAATATTAATAATGATTAACACGTAGAATTCATGAAAGATGTTTTATTTTTACTTTAAAAATGTTTCAAATGGTCTTTAGTCATGATCCATTATTTTTATAATTAAAAAGGGAAAAAAATGGTCCTTGATTGGGTTGATGAGCTCATCAGATGGTGTGCAAATAGGTACATGTGACCCAAGGACTCTCCCTGGCCCAGCCTCAGACCCAACTGTACACAGACTCTGGACTTTTCATCAGTCTATCTCTCATCTGGAGCAAAGTCTGTCATGTATATGCAATATGTCATCCCATATCTGATGCTCCAGTTTATAGGGAAATCACTTAGTCATCTTCAAAATTCTAGGAATTGGTGGTCTGGTAGAACGTATCCTAGACCAGCAGCCAGGAGATCTGGGTGTCTTTTCCAGCTCTGTCCCTTAGAGCTGTGTCAAGTGTCAGACATTTCTGGGCCATGGGTCCCCCATCTATAATCAGAAAGCTTATTTTCAGCTTTAACAATCTGTGATTATTATTTCCGTTTACTGATGGAGTAACTAATTACTTCATTATAGGATTTCTCAAGACTAGTTACCTCCTGTTTGGCTCAATTAGCAAAACACCAATGTGTTTGTCATTCATTTTGATGGTTGGGCTGCCAGGAGAAAAGCCCAATGGGGGAATATTTCAGGATCTTAAGCAGATTTTGTATTTTTTATTCCCAGGTATTATATGTAGGAGCAGAGCTCATTCTGCTTTTTTCTAACTTCTTGCTCAGAAAATGCTTACTCCCATTATCTTCATTTTTCTGCGGATGTCCCAGGACTCTTTCACATTTC
>CM053604.1:6813506-6854596 GCA_028646535.1 Procyon lotor | reverse complement strand
CATCCTCGCCAACATCTGTCATTTCCTGTCTTGTTAATTTTAGCCATTCTGACTGGTGTGAGGTGGTATCTCACTGTGGTTTTGATTTGTATTAGAACTGAGCTTTTGCTTTTTTCCCTGAATTTAGAATGTCTGATACAAGGTGAACCTCAAAGATAATTCAAAAGAACTTTCTTGAATTTAGAGGAAACACTCTCTTAATATATATTCTACAGAAAGAACATATGGTTCACAGTCAAATAGAGTGTGGTTTACATTTTTACTCTTCACTTACAAATGTGTGATCTTTGGAGAATTTTTTAATTTTTCTGAGTCATATTTTTATTATTTTTTTAACCTTTGTAATGGGAATGATGATACCCACCTTCTAGCCTGTGTAGATGTAGGTAGAATAAAGACTCCCTCTTGCCTCCATCCCCAAATATATTCACATCCTAATTCCCAGATCCTGTAGACATATTACTTTACATGGCCAAAGGCACTTTGCAAACGGGATTAAGGTAGCGGTTTTGAGATAGGAGATTATCCTGGATTATCCAGGTGGACTCCACGTATTCACAAAACCTTTATAAGTAGAAAATGGAGCCCTAAGAGTCAGAGAAAGGGATATGACAAAGAGACAGGCATTTGGAGTGATGCTGCTGGGATGGGGTAGTGTAGAGCCTAGAGACAAGGAAGGAGGGCATTCTCCAGAAGCCAAAAAAGCAAGTAATGGATTCCCTCCCAGAGCCTGCAGAAGGAACACTATCCCACCAACCCATTTTAGACTTCTGACCTCGAGAAACACAATATAATAAATATGTATTGTTTTAAGTCATCACCTTTGTGATAATTTGTTACAGCAATGATGAGAAAAAAATGACAGTGGAGATTGTCCACTAGGTGTGTAAATGGCCTGGAACAACAACATACTGGGCTAGCAGATACACAGAATGCCTGTGTTTTGCTGCAGTTATGGTTATTATTCTTTTCCTCATTATGCCTTCCTCATCCTTTTCTTTCCTTCGGCTCCCTCATCCTTCCTTCCCATTCTCTTCCTCTTCATTCTCCTTTCCCCATTTCCCTTCCTATCTCATTAAAAATAACAGGAACAGAGGAAAAGACCTAGCACTCAGAAAGGACCTCCTATGTGTCAGGTACCATCTTTGGTGATTTCATATGCAAAGCCCAATTCAATATTCCAAACAACCTTTTGCGTGAGGTTTATTGTTTCTCTTTTACAAATGAAGAAACCAAAGATGTACAGATGTACAGAAGTCAAGTGAGTTGCTTCCAGATGCACATAGAGTTAGTGATAGCCCCGAGGCTGATTATCCCATGCCTCTCTCATCATTAGCAACTTCATTTTCATTACAGACAAAGAGCTGTTGATTTGCGTCCTGTGTGTCCTGGATGGCCAGAGTTTGACTGGGCACAGAATTGCATCGCCATAGCAACAGCATTACCTGCCTGGGTCGTGGCATGGTACCATGTCAGGCCAGGATAGCAGATGTCAAGGAGAGGCGCCGTGCCCCAGGAAGGTGCTACCATCTGTCTGAGAATGTCCCTCTTCTCAGGACAGCAAATAGCTTATCATACTCTTGCCACTTCAAATGAGCCCTCCCTTGCCCAGTTCAGGTGAAAATAAGAATGACCACCATTTATCAAACACCTCCTGGGTGTCAGGCGTTGTGCAACTTTTCTTTTCTGATTCATGTTACAAGTCTGTGAGGTGGGTATTGTTTTCCCCGTTTATAGCAAGGAAAGAGGCTCAGAGAGAATTGCCCTACCCGATCATACAGGAAGCAGCAGGCTGGAGTAAAGCCAGGTGTGCTCAGAGACCAAAGCCAGGCCCTCCCCTACTGGCCACAATGTTCCCCAAGCCCAGAGAGACAGTCACAGTTGGTTCACAAGGCCTTGAATCTATCTGGCATAGTGTTCATTTAACCATTTTTTTCCTCCTTTGGCCCCTTTTCCTGCCTCTCTCTCCTAGGGTCGCCAGATCACTTAACAGTTTTTATATCAACATCGGCACTCGGAGCTAGGATGCAAGGCATGGTGTATCTTGGTGGAATGAAGAAGCTGTAGAACCAAGGAGTAAGGGTTGAGCAAGTTAGTGCAGAGTTCCAGGCTGCAGGAACAACTCTCCACTTCTACCATAGCCCAATATGGAACTTGGAGCCTTGGGCTATTGTGCAGCAGCACACCTGTGGCCATCTCTGCTCAAAGCCTCAGCCAAAGCAGTGCATTGGGGAAGGCAAGAGGCTAGTTTTGGAACTGGACAGATCTGGACTTTAGGTTTGACTCTGCCACTAAAGAGTAATGTGGCTTGGGGCAAGTTGCCTCACGTCCCTGAACATCAGGTTCCTCATTTGTAAAAAATGTGTGACAATACAAGATTGATCATTTATAGAGTTGTAAGGACCCCACAGATGGAAGGAGCCATGGAGGCCAGCTTATTCCACCTGGCATTTAGATCTGAAGGAAATGAGACTCAGACAAGGCATCATTGGCCTGAGACCACTTGGCCATGAAGGTGGGCTCCCCTGGGTCAGCACCTAAAATTGTTTCCTTGAAAACATGTTGCTTCTGTGGGATCTAGTGTGATAAATAGTAAATGGCTATGCAAATGTCAGTGTCAGCATGTGAAGCATTGGGAGGAGTTTCCAGACTGCTTTTCTCCCCCTGCCTTCCTGAAAGCCTTTCTGTCACTGGTCAGACCAGGACATTGGCAACCCCAGGACGCCATCAGAGATTGTGTTCCCCTCGTAGTCTCTATTTTCAAACACATAAAATATCATCAAGGCATTTCATATCAGATGTGAATGAAGCACACTAGATTAATTGATAAGCTCACAAAACAAGCTTTTAAGATGAAACCATTAGAAATGTAGAAATTCCCTAGACTGTGTTTAATGAGCTTAGCTGGGGCTGAGGCAGGCAAACATGTTAGGTGCCTCCCACAGAAAATGGAGCCTGTCAGGGGTGAAATCCCCCCATACCTCATTTTTAGCATCAAAATAAGAGACTTCTCTTTCCCCAGGTAACTCACTCCTTTCCTGGGCTTTTACTTCAAAATTCTCATTTCCTCTAGGTTGTTCCTCAACAGTTATTCCATCTCTCTCTAGTTACTCATTACGGAGTAATTTTAAAATATATAAAGTATTTTTATATATTATATATATATATATATAAATTATATATATATTTCATATATATATATAAATTATAAAGTAAAAAACTTTATTTTTTAAGATTTTATTTATTTGACAGAGAGAGAGATCACAAGTAGGCAGAGAGGCAGCAGGCAGGGGGGTGGGGAGGGGAAGAGGTTCCCTGCTGAGCAGAGAGCCCGATGTGGGGCTCAATCCTAGGACCCTGAGATCATTCATTAGGGAGTCTTTAAACAGGCAACTGGTCTATTCATTCCTACCACGTGGCAGGGATGCTTGAGGCTGGTGAACAAAACAAAACTGGTGACAAAAACATCAAATTAGTCCTTGTTGTCAAGGAATCTGTATTCAAGAAAAGAGAGACAGACAACTCTAAACAAGTCTATGGTATGGAATATAATATCAAGTAGTGCAAGGTGCTAGGAAGACAGTTAAAACAAGGTGAAGGGCAGCAGCGGGGGCTGGTGGTGGCAATGATGAAGGTATTGGTGGCAATGATGGGGATGGTGGTGAGCATGGTGTTGTCGTCTCATTGGGCTAATTGAGGGTGATGTTGGTGCCAGTAGAGGCAATAGAGGTGCCTCTATTTATCATGGTGGTGAGAGGAGGTAGAAGTAGCAATGGTACCTGCAGTGGTCAAAGATTTTATGTTAGGTAGTTAGTCAAGGATTCCATGAGAAAATGCTATTTGTATAGACACCTGAATCATAAGGAGCTGGACCTGCAAAAATCTAAGAGGTGAGCATCCCAAGCTGGGAAAATGATAATGCAAATGAGGGAACATGAGCCTTCATTGCTCACCCTACTACCCTTCATTTTGGATACTTTGAGTTGTGACTTGACTGTTTATGTGGCTCTGTGGGGGACTAGCCAGAGTTACCTCTGTGGGAATCTGCCTTCCTGGGCAGAAGGATGAACACTTCTTAGTAAGACACTTCTACAAAAAGCCACCTCTCATGGTCTCCTGCTAAGAACCCTAATGTGAGGTAATGGGTATAAATCCATCTTTGAAGGAGTTTATTGTTTTTGTTTGTTAGTTTGTTTTGAAAAGCAAGGAAATCAGGGTTAAGATTATTAAAATCCCTAAGGCAACTCAAACTCAACATTTCAAAAGAACCCATTAATATTTTCTCCCCAAGTTAGCTTCTCTGCCAATGCTGTCCCTCTCAGAGAATGCCTACATTATTTACCCTGGCACAAAAACAGAAACTAGGGTAATCCTCAACCCTTTTTCATTCAGAGTCCAAATCTCCAAATCTTATTTCTATCTCCTCTACATTAGGTACGTGGAGGCTTGTGAGGGCTTGACCCAGAATAATTTGGGTGTCATTGGTGACAGTGAGAACCAATGAAGCATGTCCAACCTTGTTTACCAAAATAACTTAAAATAAAAGCATATCCATTCATTTAAGCTTTGTTCTTGGCAGTCCTTTACAAACTTTGTACATGTGCATAATGTCAATTTCAAGCAAGTGTTTTGCAAAAATGGAAAGGGGGAGGGGCTTTGCACAATGTCCTTGAAGACTGTCACAAAGGGTGAAGGGTTACACATTTGTTGTCCTTCCTCCAGGCTCTGAGGAAGCAAACATAATCTATGGGGAAATTCAGTAGAAGCTTAACGAAGAGCAAAGGCAATAGGTGAGACATTGGAGGGGAAATTAATTAAGCCAAGCTAAAATTAGTGGTTTTGGGTTTGTGATTCTGAGGAAGTCTGGGCTATGGAGAACTGGAACAGAGAAAGGAAGCATACAAGCAGGGAGCTGATTCAGGGCCCAAGATTAATTATCCTTCACCATCTAATTATGAAGTCTGAATCACCACCCTGCCAGTTGAGTTCCTTTTCACTAACACAGAGGATGAGAAAAAGATGATGGTTCTGGAAGCTCGAAGTCTTTCTTCTAATTTTCACTTAATACAGATAATAAAAAAGTTCCACTTTGTCCTTTTCTGATTACTATTTATGATTTTTATTTTTTTAAGAGCCATTCCCCTCCAGATTACTTTTTCTTCCTTGTCAAATAACCACTTTTCATTCTTATCATCATAATATTAAAATGCCAGGTATATTCGTACCAGGTCTATGATTTATACCAGCTGGGATACTGGATGCAAAGTCTTTACTCAGTTTATATTCCTACTATGTTACAGGAATCTCTTAAGATACTTCAGTTTTCCAGAATGACTATACCAGCTTGCATTCCCACCAACAGCGTAAGAGGATGCCCCTTTCTCAACATTGTGACCAACATTTATTGTTTCCTATCCTGTTAATTTTGCCATTCTAACTGGTATAAAGTAGTATCTCACTGTGGTTTTGATTTGTATTTCCCTGATGGCTAGTGATGTTGAACATTTTTGTCAGAAATCAGAGAGGGAGATAAACCATGAGAGACTCTGGACTCCAGGAAACAAGCTGAGAGTTACGTAAGGGAGGGGGATAAGGAGATAGGGTAACCAGGTGATGGACATTAAGGAGGGCATATGTTGTGATGAGCACTGGGTATTACACACAACTAATGAATCATTGAACACTACATCAAAAACTAATGATGGCTAACTGAATATGTATTATATGTTGGCTATAAAATATTAATATTGTACATTTATTTATTGTATGTCATTGTAATAACATACAATAATATGTTGGCTAACTGAACATAATAATAATAATAATAACAATAGTAATAATAAAAGATACTTCAGTTTTGCCAATGGACTCAGTCAAAGGTAAATGTGGTCTGGCTTATAGTCATCTACTCACACTAGTCCTAGGGGCTAAAAACCAATGTTAGCTACATTTAACAGATGCTTAAACTGGGGGTAGAAAATTTATGAAAATTTTCTAAACTCACATGACTAGTAAGTTAATGGAGCCCAACATTCAAAATTAGGTTTATGTGTCTCCTCTAGCTGATCTGTCCTCTTCCATTTGGTGAAGACAGAATCTGCTGCGAAGCCCCGACGCATATTCAAGTTGGTCTTGCACAGACATTTCAATATCAGTTTTATCAAGAATTACAACAATAAAAGCAATTAAAGTTTATCTTCTGGGTTCCGTGGCCTCTACTGAAAATTGTTTGCCAGCTCTACACTTCCTTTGGGTAACTATCAAGACAATTCTAGGTATGGCACTTGAGCTCCTCCAAGTTATAAACCCATCTTACTTGTCCAGACTTACCTGGCCTCACTTGGCATTACTCCTGACCCAATATTTTATTGTTGAGCCAAATTGGACACATAAGGAAATAGTGGCAGTGATGGGGATGGCCATAGAGATATTAGTAAGAACAAAAATGAGAGGCAAGAAGAGATGTTGGAGCTCCAGAGAGTAAGTGGTCATTATAAACATAGGACTCTGGAGCCAGAGTGTTTGGATTTGAACCTTAGCTCTGTCATGAGCTAATTTGGGCAATTTGCTTAACCTCTGTGCTTCGTTTTCCTTTTTTGTAGAATTGGGGATAATAATAGTATTTTCCTTACGGGTATATTCTGTGGTTAAGTGAGATAACATGCAGAAATTGCCAGGACAATGTCTGACATACAGTAATTGTTATATAACTATTATTAATATTATTATTACCATTTATCAGACTGATCTAGGTTGGAAATGTCTCTCAATTTTTTTTTTACTTCTTTAAAGAAGGATGTAGTTCTTACCTCTCTCATCTTATTGATGTGAGAAATAAATGGGATAACACCTGTAAACAGTAAGCACAGTATGTGGTACGTAAGTGTAAGATATAAAGTGCTTTTCTTCTAAACATGATCTTTCTTCCTAAATTCCTTCTTTCCTACTGTAAACCCTCAAGAGTTTCCAAATGCTGATGAGGTCTCATCTCCTCTAGGAGATTGTTTATGGCCTGATCCTATCTAATTTCTCACTTGGGCTCCTTCTTTCACTGTGGCTAAATTTTGTTCACTGGCCATTTTTCCGCTGCAGTCATCATTTGTGTGTGGTGAATGCGGGTGGATAAGTGCCCATTAACTCCTCCATGTCACTTTAAATACCCAGAAGTAGATAATCTCTGTTCTTAAACAGCTTGTGACATACATGAAGAGATAAGTTAAACTCACAGAATATAGCCAGAGACTGTTGGAATGTTCTTTAGAATTTACTGTGATGTAGATTCTAAGAGATTTGTCATCTGACTGTGCACTTGGAAGCTATTTGTACTGCACACTTTATGAGCCTTGTACTCTGCTGAGCACTCAAGACATAAAAATTAATATAACCCCAGTTTAAAACTACTTATAATCTGTTGAGGAAAAAGCTGACTTTTTTTTTTTTCCAATTCCACGGGTATCAATTGAGAGACTAGTGTCCCAGGAGTGCTCTAAAAACAAATCAACAAAACAAAACACACAAACAAAAACCAGATATGTTACCCATCATTATGAAACTTACACTTTGGTAAAAAGTGGGGAGGTAGTAAACAGGATCATTTTTAATTTTGACGAATGTCAGGAAGAAAATGAAACACAGTGGGATAGAATAACCCGGAATGAATGTGGGGAGCTACTTTAGTTTGGATAGACAGAAAAGGCCTTTCTTAGAAGACTATATAAGAACTGAGACCTTAGACTGAGAAGGAACCACTCATTAGAAGAGTTATAGGAAAACACTTTCAGCATCAAGAGCAAAGACTCTACGGTTTAAGAGTCAGCTTAGATATATGGAGATGCTGAGAGGCAGGTAACATATTCTGAAAGGATGTTGACATTGTCTAAAACAAGGGTCAGTGAACTTTTTTTGGCCTAGACAATAAATCAATAAATATTTTAGGTTTTGGCCAGACAGTATCTGTCACAAATACTCAATTCTGTTACTGTAACACAAAAAGAGCAATAGACAATATATAAATAAGTGGTCTTGAGTGTGTTTCAATAAAGCTTTACTTGCAAAAACAGGCTGGGGGCCAGACTGGCCTGTCAACTGTAGTTTGCCAATAGACAAAGGACTTGGTGGCAGATTGTGTTTTCCAAAGCAATCACACCACTATATCCCAACTAATAAGCCCCTATTACAGTGTTTTGTTGACATTCCTTTCCAGAAATGGAGTCTATACTCCTTCCCCTTGAATTTGAGTGTGCTGTGATGACAGCAGATGTGTGCTGCATGACTTCTGAGGCTAAATCATAAAAGATGAGGCAACTTTCATCGGCCTTCCTTGAGACAAACAACCTGAGGGTCTTGAGCTTACACATACAAAGTTCATTTGCTAAGCTAGACAGATCTCATGGAGAAGCCATAAAGAGTCACAACTTTTACCCACTTAAGTCTACCCAGGCCAAGTGCCAGCCATGTGCATGTGTAATCTTTCAGACAATTTCAGTTCCCAACTGTCTAGTCACCCAAGGTGAAGCCAAATGGAACAGAGAAGGTCTATTCTTGTCAAGCCTTGGCACAATTTCAGATTCATAAGCATATAACATTTTTAGTTGTTGTTTTAGGCCACTAAATTTGGGGGCAGTTTGTTCTAATAACAATTGATAATTTATATACTTTAAAAATTATTGTTTGATGGCACTTACTTTTTTCTAAAGCTCCAAGAGACATTATGCATCATCCTCAATTTACACTGTACTGACAACCAAGCTCAGTTTCTTTTTCTTTTTTTTATTTTTTAAAGGATTTTATTTATTTCTTTGACAGAGAGAGAGAGAGAGATCACAAGTAGGCAGAGAGGCAGGCAGAGAGAGAGGGGGAAACAGACTCCCTGCTGAGCAGAGAGAGCCTGATGCAGGGCTCGATCCCAGGGCCCTGAGATCATGACCTGAGCAGAAGGCAGAGACTTTAACCCACTAAGCCATCCAGGCGCCCTGACACCCAACCTCAGAGTGGGGAATTTATAAAGCTAGGATTCTAAGACATTGCCATTTTCACCAAATCACAAGCTTATTAAGCAGGCCTCATCAGACTCGGACACTTTTTACTCTATTCTAGTTATTTTATTTTTCAACTAAAATTTCATTTGATTCTTATTGATGTCTACTATTTATTTTTTGAGATTTATTATTATTATTTCAAGAGTGTTTGTAGTTGCTCATTGGATCATCTTTATTATGGCTGTCTTTAAATCCTTGTATGGCAGTTCCAGCATCTGTATCATCTTGGTATTGATGTCTGTTGATTGGCTTTCTTAATGGAACTTGAGTTTTTGTCTCTTGGCATACTGAATAATTTGGACTATATCATGGACATCATTAGTGTTATAACACTCTAGTCCCTATCTAATCATCTATTTTAGCAGTGTCTTAGCTTGGGCTGCTATAACAAAACATCATAAACTGAATGGCTTCTATAATAACAGAATGTGTTTCTCCCCACTCTGAAGGCTGGAAGTCTGAGATCAGGGTGCCAGTGTGGTCAGATTCTGGTGAGAATCCTCCTCCAGGTTGCAGACTGCCAACTTCAACATTGCAGAGAGCAGAGAAAGGAAGCAAGCTCTCTCCTGACTCTTATAATTCCATTCATAAGGACTTTATTCTCATGATCTTAACTCATCCCAATGATCTTCAAAAGGCATTAGGAATTAAGGTTTCAGTGTGTGAATTTGAGGGTGACACACACATTCAGTCCATAACAAGTAGACAGTCAACCTGTTTAGGTTCAGAATGCATATCCTGGCTTTCTTTTATGGCTTAAATGTCAAATTTAGTGTTTAAAGTTCATGAAGTGCCATTCTGGTCTACTCAACTTGTGTGGTACCCAAATGACAGGACTCCACCCCACAGTGTCATGGTTCTGACTGGGCAGGAAGAAGGGTACCGTCTAGATACTGTAGGGATAAAGTGGAAATCAGAACCCTGCTCATTGGCTTTATCCCAGAGTGGCACTTAGATCTTTCTCGAGTTCCAAGGCTTCTCACCCATCCTTTTATGCACCTCTCAGAGTATTCTACAGATGGCTTCTGTGTTTTTTCCAGGCTCTTGTGTGTGTGTATGTGTGTGCGTGCATCTCTGTGTGTGTGTAATTAATAGATGAAGTAAAATGGAATATGTTTAGCACATATTCAGAACCAGAAGTTCTTTTTTACTCTAAAGGCTGTGCTTTTCCCACTATTTCACACTGTCTTACAGGCTATGATATTTGAAACAGTAGTATCCTGCCCACATTTAAATTGCATCCTGAACATTCAGACATATTTATTCCACTGTTCTTATCCCTTCAATTTTCCTATTTTCCTCTACATAATGCAATGTCATGGTTATATCCAGAGTATTTTCTCTTCTGTGTGGCTCTTTCATTCCTCCTCATATCCTATCCCTAAAGAGTGGGACACTAACTGCTTCTTGTTACTTTCAAATCACTGATTGGCCTAGTTCACCAGAGAGAATCACAGTATAATTTATGGATGAGGCATTCTCTTTTGTACTGTTGAAGCAGGAAGAGCCAGAGTACAACCAGGAGGAAGGAGATTTCTCTATCTCTACTGATCTTTTTTCTTTGTCTTCAGTATATTTGGGCTCATTGATAATTGATACAGAAATTATAGAGGGAATAGGCCCAGGCATTTCTTCCTTTCTGACCCTCTCCCAACTTTGAGTCTTTCTTCCATGTAATTGAAATGAGGAGTGCTGGATTTGCTCTCAAATGAAAGGTCTTCGTATTGTTCTCTTGTTTTTCTTTGCCATCATTCAGAATATTTGAACATTTGGGACTAGGGTTTAAGCAGTAAGGGAAGTAAAGTAGAGCTGTTAAACTTGTGGATTATTGTTTTCCTGTGGTCCAGTCCATGATCCCGGTCAACTGCACTGGGTATGAGAACTTCAGTTCTAGCTCCACGCCAACCTTAGCCTTGGTCCAACACAGCCAGTCTCTCTCTCTCTCTCTCTCTCTCACCCCTCCCGCCATATGTGTGTGTATGTGTGCATGTGTTCCTAAGTCTCTCATAGCCCTTGGAAGACTGGGTTCAGTCAGCAAGAAGAAATTTTCTTGTACACCTGTGGTTATATAAGAACATTTGAAATAATGGGCATTCTCCAGAGTCCTGAGACCCTGATTTTAAGTTCCTCTTACTAACACCAGGAAAAAGAGTTAAATGATAGTGAAAGGAGTTTTCTGTTGTTTATCTGAGGGGTACTAAGTGGATGTCCTCAAAAATCACAGGGCTTAAACTTGGGCTGAGATCATTTGTGAATGTGAAGATAATCTCTATCTCCTTTCTGGACAGTAGGGTGACCAGATGTAAATTAAAGTCTGTCTCATACTTGTCCCCTTTTCTCTCCTGTTTTCCTTCCTTTATCCTGACTACCCTTTCTCCTTTCTCCTGTAGGATCCTCCTAAAACCACCTGAAGATGCAAATATCCTCAGAGAAAGAAAAAGACTATTCTTTTCCAGAAAACTAAGTAGCTGAGTTCTACCATTAGAATCATTCAACTATTAGAATTATTTCTGCTTGTTATAGAAGAGAGAGCTCGGATCCAAAGCAGACTGAGGAATTTAAGGAAGGTAAAATCTGCCTTCTGCTCATTATGAAAAACTTCCAGCCTTTTTTTTTTTTCTTTAAATAGCTTTTTAGAGGTAGCAAAAAGACTGCTCCTTCATAGATATCAGGCTCCAGGAAGTTGAATTTCTTTACAAAAGAAAGATGCGTGTTTATGGCCTTCCCCACAATTGAAGTCCAGATTACTGCAGTAGTTTGGATACTGGATTAATCAGTTTCATTAGCCCTTGAAATTAGATCAAAGGTCACAGACATCAGCTCTTATTACCAAACAAGACCACCACACTATTCACTTTCTCAATGGATCTTAGGAAAAGACCACTCATTTGCTTTGCCAAATTAAGCTTAGCTAAAAATTTGAAAATTAAAAAAAAAAAAAAAAAAAAAAGCTGCCAAAAGTTTGTTTTCCATTCCCTATCTTCCCAATCCTTTGCCAGTTTCATTCTTGGGCTTCTCTTCAATAGACCTGAATTTAACAAGAGAACAATGGGTTCAATTACCTAGCAAGGGAGCCCTTATCATGTTTGAGCTTTGAAGTGAAAATTGTCTTGGGGTAGGCTTCTCTACAGCTCCCTCCAGAAGCAGCAGGGCCTTTCAATGTGACTGTGGAATGGGTAAAGGAGGCAAGACCTCAGAAGGGAACAGGAATGGGCAGATTTTCTTTGGGTAGGGTCCTCTGCTGGTGGAGGACTGAAACCAAAAGTGATAGAAATGCAGTGCTTCAATTAGTCTGAAGTGATACCATTTCATTTTGTAGGTTATAAACATTAAATAAATAACTCCTGTGGCTCTTAACTATACACTTTAGATATAAACATGACCACTGATCTCAGCCTCTATGTCAGGAGGATTTAAATCTACATTTTTATGCAACATGTCTATGGATGTTCTTAAAGTAAAAAGTGGATACAAGGGTAGAAATGTTCTTTCTAAAGTAGATTGAATCATTCCAAAACATTTTAACAGCATCTGTTTTTTAGTTTCTTCTTCTTAGTAGTATGCATACATAAGTGAAATGACACGTTCCTTGTTCTCTCAGGATTTAGAACTTGCTAATAGAGGTAGCCACATAAATGAATAATTGTCATGTACATGGTAATAAGTAATATTCTTCCCAGGATGCCAACAAATACTGTGCAGGGTAAGAGCCTCTGCATTAGAATTGCCCCATATCTGGGCTTAATCCTGGGCTCTGCCTCTCAACTCTGTGACTTTGGACCAGCTGCTTTATTCCTCAGAGATGAGGAACATCTGTAAAGTGAGAATGACAACATCTCATTTTGTGAAGATGAAGTTACTCAAATAAACAATTGGCATATGTCTGACATGAGCAATAAATGCTCAAAAATTGGCAATTCTACCCCAATAACTTTGGTGGTGTGGAGGAAAGAGAAAGAAGTTCTGATTAAGGAGATCTGAGAATGTTTTTTGCGGAGGTGGCTCTGGAGGAAGGTTTATTTCATTGGACTGAGGTTGCAAGAACAGGCATTTCAGACAGAAGTTTGCTGAAGAAAGCAGACATGAAAAGTAGAGTACAAGGTTCACAATGGGCTGATATGCAGTGGGAGATTATCTTGTGAAAATTGGATGGGGCCAATAGAAGACTTTGAGTGCCCATCAGTAGAATATGCACTTGATTGAACAGATAATGGATGTCATTGAAGGCTTTCGAGTAGGAAAATGACAGACAGAAAGCTCTCTTTTTCAGGAAGATCAGTCAGGAAGCTGTGAGTGGGGTGGCTAGATTTTGAGGCAGGGAGTCAGAGAAAGACCTCAGGGTCAGTGCTGTAGTGGGGCAGTAGTGAGGGGGTTAATATCAGATCAGAAATGTTACTAATTTAGTTTGCACACATAAAGCATGATTCTGATTTTATTTTTAGAGAGAAAAATTAACTTTTGATGGCAAGGATCGAATGTAAAAGCTAATAACAGAGATGAAGATCAAAAGGAGATGGAATGTTCTTTCTTGTCTACTTTACCCTTGGAGTGTTGCTCTAGTAAATCATTTTGCAGAAGCAATCAGCACACCTGTTAGTGAGGCTTGGCATTTAATTGGCATTATCAGTTCCCGCACAGAGGCAGACAATGGATGTCACTGGTGCGTTCGTGGAACACATTTGCATTTCATAGAAGATTGAGAGGGAGCTAATCACGTTCATCTGCAGCCCTCCTAGGGAGGACACATCTGGCTAGGACAAAGAGCCACTTGCTTCCCGGAGTCAAAGGAATGTAACCAAAACCTTCACTCAACCCTTGATGAGCCCCTGTAACAAAGGAAAGTGTGTACAAGACCAAACTGTTCCTCAGAGTTGGTAAGTGGAAAAAGTGTCAGACCGAGGTCTGGAGTCTTCGGTTCTCATTCTGGTTTCCCCACTAACTTTACATTCTTGGGGTTGGCCACTTGCCTTTTGTGTGCTTCAGCTAATTTTTCTGAAAAATGGCTGTGCAAGAAGGACTCTACATTGTTGTTATTGTGGGTGACCTCTTTGGCTTGGTTTGTTCAGCTGGGTATCACCCTTTTAGTCATTTCTCAGATTCTAATTGAACATTTCAATGTTCCAGGCCCCAGGATCAGCTTTAGGCACTAGGTTATAGTTCAGTAAGATACTGTTCTGTTTTTAAGACTCTCACAGCATAGTGGGACCAACATTTAAACAACTACATTGATTTAAGTGTAGAAAATACCATGAAAGAAATGGGCACAAAGTCTAATAGAAGTCTGGCTGACAAGGATGACATTTAAACAGGACCTTGGGATATGAGAAATATTTTCTTTTTTTTAATTAATTAAGTGATTAATTTAAATATTTTAATTAATTAATTAATTAATTGAAAGAGAGAGAATGTGTGTGTGCAAGTGGGGTAAGGACAATTGGGGAGGGAGAAGCAGACTCCCCACTGAGCAAGGAGCCAGATGCAGGGCTTGCAGGACTGTAGGATCATGATCTGAGCTGAAGGCAGCTGCTTAACCAACTAATCCACCCAGGTGCCCTGAAAAGCATTTTCTAAAGGACATAAGGGGCAATGGCTTTCTCACTAGAGACAACAGCATGGATGAAAACACAGAGATAAGTATATATCCTTATCGGAAATAGTATGTTAAAGGATTTGGGGATGAATTATGAAGGATAAGGTTTTGAAAATGGCTTCTGGGTCTAGGTTATGAGATGTAGAGCCCTGTGTTAATACCATCCCAGAAAGTTCTGAGATCTTTTTCAGTTCAAGGTTAACGTATTGCATGGAGCACTGGGTGTGGTGCATGAACAATAAATCTTGTAACACTGAAAAAATAAAATAAACATATTTGAGGGAAAAAAATATTAACTTTTGATGGGAATCAGTGAATTATACAGTATGGAGCATTTACTCTATTCAAGACCCATGAAGGACAGGGGAATAAGATACATTATCCTCATATTAGATTCTCTGCTGAGAGACAAAAAAGCTACAGACAATACAAACCCAAAGCCACCCATTCATTTGTCCATATAGTCATCCAGTCACTTATAAATCCTAGTGAATCCTTATGATGTTCTAGGATTCTGGAAAAATGAGTAAATGAAGTCACATCCTTGTCTGTGGAACTCATAGAAATGAAACAGATGATTATACTGTTAAGGGTATGTACAGGGGTCTGAGTTCAGAGATCTAGTGGGAAGCTGATCAAGGAAGGCTACCTATGGGAACCAGCATCAGCGTGACCCCTTAGAGTATAACTGTGTCAAGCCAAGGAGGGCAGGAGTGTTGTGTTTGTCCTAGAGGGTGCAGAGAAGACTATTTTGGGAAGAAGGAGTATCTTTTGGAGAGCAGGAGGTGAGGAGATCCTATGACTGGAAGGAAACATGTATAAGGGGAAGTGAGTATGGCAGGAAATGATTTGGGTGGGGCTAAAACTGAGTAGGGAGGGCTTTACCCTCCAGGGTTGAGCTTCAGATGAGGGGCTGTCCATGGTACTGAGGAGCACAGAGGAGACATCCTCTCAGAACTGAGACTGCAGAACTTCAGAGACAGAAGAAACTTTTCATAGAAATAGAAAATCTTTTGGAAGATCCTTTATTTTATTCTAAAGCCTAGCGGAAGAAGACCCCCAGTTCAGTGAAAGAGAGAGAACAAGGAAAGTTTATTTTTCACTAAATATTTTTCCCACCCCACCACTCATTTCAGAAGGATAGTTCCTTTAGTCTCTGGGACATACCCAGAGAAAATGCCCAAGGGCTGATGGAAGGGTTGAATTTTATTCCCCACCCCCTTCACCGCCACCCTCTGAAGCCAAGGCTTTAATCTCCTTTGGTGAAAGGTGAGATAGTAGCCTTGGGAGTGGGCTTGTCTACTCTGAGGACTGGATGGAGGTCTGAGGCTGTGCAAATGGGAAAGCTCCAGACCCCACAGGCATTATTCACCCAACCTTCCAGAGGGTCTGTCCAAAGCTGCCCCAAGGTTTTTCTTAGAGACTCAGTTTAATAATTCACTAATTTTATTGTGTTCTTACTGAAATGCTTCTCCAATTTTAGTATATGTGCTGCTGAAGCAAGCACCTGAAATGCTTCTCAATCAAGACTCCAAAGACGAAGGCAGAGTGGTATTACTCTTAAAGAATGAAGTCCAACAGGAATTCAGAGCCTTAATCTTGTCTCTCTCAAACATTTAAAGGAGCTGTTACTGGAAGGGATTATGGGAGAGTTGTTCAAGGCCACAAAATTTAGACTGCCTGAGTGTTAAAGGACTTAGGAATTTATTGGGCTAATTAATTAAACTCTCAGAACCCTGGTGTCTTTTTTAGCCTTCGATGATTGTTACATCAAATTGCCACATACTTGGTAGCTTAAAGCAACTGAGATTTATTCTCTTGTACTTCTGGAGGCCATGAATTTGAAATCAACATCCCTAGGTCAAATGAAGGCATCAACAGCATCATGTGCCCCTTGGATGCTCTAGGGAAGTGTCCATTCCTTACTTCTTCTGGTGGCTTCTGGCATTCTTTGGCTTGTGCTTGAGACTGTCTGATCTTCAAGACCAGAATCTTCAAATCTCTGTGCTCCATCTTCACACAGCCTTCTCCTTAATGTGTAGTAAAATGTCTCTCTATCTCCCTTTTATAAGGATATATGGGACTGCATTTGGGCCCACCTGGATAATGCAGGATACCTTCTCAAAATCTTTTATTTAATCAAATCTGAGAAAACCTGTTTTTTTCCATATAGAGTAATCTTCAGGATATGAGTTGGGTGGCTACCACAGTGTTTTCAAATGTAAAATGGATCTAATGAAAGCACCTACCTTGTTGGGTAATTGTGAGGATTAAATTGCTACCCCCACCTCCAACTCACATACACACATACCAATATCTGTCCAATGTATGGTAAATGGTCAGTAAATATTTTTTGTTTGTTTTTTATTTAAATTTAACTACCATATAATGTGTCACCCAGTTACTCCATCCCCCCACCTCCTCCCCTCCAGCATCCCTCAGTTTGTTTCCTATAATTAAGAGTCTCTTATGGTTTGTCTTCCACTCAATTTCATCTTTTGTTTTATTTTTCTCTCCCTTCCCTATGACCCTCTGTTTTATTTCTTAATTCCACCTAGGAATGAGATCATATGAGAATTGTCTTTCTCTGCTTAACTTATTTTGCTTAGCCTTTACTTCTTAACTATCTGGCACAAATAGAAAGTTTTAAACCAAGAACCAAGGGTAGAGGACCAAAGGTAGAGGTTAGTTATTTCTATTGCAACCATGGTTGGCTCTGAATTATTACCTTCCTGCAAATCATTAATTTGAAGTATTCAGACATATATTTCTTATTCATTCAATATATTACCTGACTGGAAGGATAGATTATAATGGACATAGCTTTTTTTAGACTTTGGGGGTTAATTTTAAACCAACACTTCCCACCTAAAAGGTCTGTGGGTTATATATTATGCAATATATATATATTATATGTATAACTATATATATAATTTTATATAATCAAAATTATATTTATATATATAATTTTCAATTAACCAACATATAGTACATCATTAGTTTTTGATGTAGAATTCAACAATTCATCAGGTAGGACAGTAAATATTAGTAATGACTGCTGTTTCATTAAAAAAAAAGAAAAAAAAGCCCAAAACTAGAAAAACAAAACAAAACAAAAAAACACCTTCTCTGTTCTCTTCTCTACCAAATTCCTAGGGGCCTCTCTTCCTCCGCTCATCCTATCTCTCCTACAATACATATATATTTTTAATTTTTGCCTAGTCTTTTTAGGTTATGGGTATATAAAATGAGGTTCAGAGAATATGACACATAATCCTAGAAATTATGGCCCCAAATCATATAGAGTCAAGATAATGATGTTCTGATGTTGAGAGAATTTCATTAATATGTAAACCCAAATTTATAATATAAAGTCAGGTCAGTTATTAGATAATAGGCTTGAATGGAATATTAGTTGTATGAGCTCCTTACCTCTTCCACACTGACATCTTCTCTACAATAACTGAAAATCCTGAAATTTGGGATTTCTTTTTTCTCTTTTTAAATTTTTTTTATCTTACTTTTTTTTTAATTTGACTATTCTCTTACGCCATATACAAAGATAAACTCGAAATGGATAAAAGACTTCAATGTGAGGCAGGAATCTATCAAAATCTTAGAGGAGAACATAGGCAGTAACCTTTTCAACACTGGCCACAGTAACTTCCTTCAAGGCATGTCTGCAAAGGCAAAGGGAACAAAAGGAAAAATGAACTTTTGGGACTTCATCAAGATAAAAAGCTTCTGGACAGCAAAGGAAACAGTCAACAAAACAAACAGGCCACCCACAGAATGGGAGAAGATATTTCCAAATGATACTACAGACAAAGGGCTGATATCCAAGATCTATAAAGAACTCCTGGGGGCACCGGGGTGGCTCAGTGGGTTAAGGCCTCTGCCGTCAGCTCAGGTCATGATCTCAGGGTCCTGGGATCAAGCCCTGCATTGGGCTCTTTGCTCGGCGGGGAGCCTGCTTCCCTCCCTCTCTCTGCCTGCCTTTCTGCCTACTTGTGATCTCTCTCTCTGTCAAATAAATAAAATCTTTAAAAAAAATTTTTAAAAAGAACACCTCAAACTCAACACCTGAAAAACAGATAATCATGTCAAAAAATGGGCAGAAGACATGAACAAACACTTCTCCAAAGAAGACATACAAATGGCTAACAGACATATGAAAAAATGTTCATCATAATTAGCCATCAGGGAGATTCAAATCAAAACCACATTGAGATACCACCTTACACCAGTTAGAATGGCCAAAGTCAACAAGAGAGTAAACAACAGATGTTGGAGAGGGTGTGGAGAAAGGGGAACCCTCTTCCACTGTTGGTGGGAATGCAGGTTGGTGCAGCCACTTTGGAAAACAATGTGAAGATTTCTCAAGAAATTGAAAATAGAGTTACCCTATGACCCTGCAATTGCACTACTGGGTATTTACCCCAAAGAAGCAGATGTGGTACAAAGAAGGGCCACATGTATCCCAATGTTCATAGCAGCAATGCCCACAATTGCCAAACTGTGGAAAGAGCCAAGATGCCCTTCAACAGATGAATGAATAATGAATATATGGTCCATATATTCAATGGAATATTACATCTCCATCAGAAAGGATGAATACCCAACTTTTGTATCAACATGGACAGGGCTGGAGGAGATTATGTGGAGTGAAATAAGTCAAGCAGAGAGAGTCAATTATCACGTGGTTTCACTTACGTGTGAAGCATAAGGAAAAACATGGAGGACACTGGAAGATGGAGAAGGGTGAATTGGGGAAAACCAGAGGGGGAGATGAAGTATGAGAGACTGTGGACTCTGGGAAACAAATTGAAGGTTTTGGAGGGGAGGTGGATGTGAGGTTTGGTGAGCCTGATGGTGGTATTAAGGAGGACACACATTGCATGGAACACTGGGTGTGGTGCATGATCAATGAATCTCTCCTACCATATATTTTAAATTCCTTCTTTTTCTCAACACTTACGAATCATTTTGATGACATCATCCTTTTCCAATGACCATTTTCTTTACCCAAGATGAGCTTTCTTCTAGGAATTGACTTTTCTTTCCTCAGTGAATAAGAGGTGAAAGTAAGAGTTAGAAGGGAGAGAGCTCTGGCCAAAGAAGAAGAGAGAAAAGGGAGACCATAAATCCACACACATTAATATTTTCTTTTCCTTTAAGAACTCTTCCTCTCCTAACCTCACTCATACTCAAGAGTATCAACCACATAACCAGATGTGGGTTTACCTATATAACCATGTAGGGAAACTAGAAGGCAATCTCCCTGATGGCTAATGATGAGGAACATTTTTCGTACGTCTGTTAGCCATTTGTATGTCTTCTTTGGAGAAGTATCTGTTCATGTCTTAGTGCCTTCTAGTTTCCCAGCAGCATGTTCCTCTCCTCCATGCCTCTCTTGACTCCAGTGCCATTCCTCACTTTTAACCATCCCAGACCCAGGAGAAAGGTCTCTTGGTTGGGCCTTGGCTCTTTAGTCCCAGTATCAAGCTCCTACTTAAGGCCTTTATGGTAATTACTGCTCATGCTGATGATCAAAATAGTCTCCTAATTGGTTTTATGCCTCCTTATTTGCCTCATCTTTTATAGCTGCCAAAAGCTCATTTTTCTTTGTCTGCTTGTTTGTTTTCCTCTTCAGAGGAGGTAACATGTGTCCAGATTAAGAGAATGGTCTTTGGACTCAGATAAGTGAGGATCCAAGCTTTGACTCTGCTGCTCCAGGTATGTAATCTTTCTGAGGACTGAGGATAGTCTCAAAGAGCTATTGTGAAAAGTTGTGCAGGATAGTGAATACAAAGCATTTGCATGGCATCTAGCATATAGCAGGTGCCAGATAATTAGTTCATTTCTCTGTGTTTTATAAGATAAATAAAAACTTCTCATATCATGCTCCTATATACACATCTCCCAGGGACCTTGCTTTACTAATTCTTCCCTTTATATGTTTCATCCTCAATAAGTATTCTTTTTGATTGGATCATTACAATCAGCATACATAATCACTTGACTCTACTTCTGGGAGTTTTCACTCATTTCTATGTTTTCTCTGCTTCAAAATTTGAAAGAATTGCCTATTTTCAATTTCTCTCCTCTTTTCCCTTAAAATCACTTTTAAAAAGTCTTTCTCCCACCACTCTGTGGTAACTGCTCACATCAAGGTCACTACTTACCTCCAAATTGTTAAATCCAGTGGTCAATTCTCAATCTCCATCATACTTGATTTATCAGCAGCATTTGACACAGGTGATTCACTTCTCCTCTTTGATATACTTTCTTTAGGATCCCTAGGATTCTAAAGCTTTATAATGTTTTTCCTACTTTACTGGTGATTTTTTTTCTCAGTTTTCTTTACTGGTACTTCATCATCATGACCTCTTTATCTGCAGCCACCCTGACCTTAGAATTTGTCTTTTTCCTTACAAGTTTATTTTCTTGATGATTATGCAATAGCAGATTTTAAATACCATCTGTTTTAAATACCATCTGTGGTATTTACAGTGAAGGGTCAAGACCTGTCCCCCAAACTCCAGTTCTAATATTCAACTGTTTGTTTCACACCTCTATTTGGAAGTCTAACAGACTGCTCAAAATCAATATGTCAATTATCTCCTCACCCCATCCACTGTCACAATCTGACCTATTCTGCTACCTTCCCATCTCAATTCATGATAAATCCTTCCTTCCATTTGCTAAGTCCAAAATCTCTTCAACCCAATCCTCTAGGATATCCTATTTAGTTTTAACAAAGGTTTTTGTGACCTCACAGTACACTGTATACACTAATCAATGTGATATTTATCATACTTTTTCTAATTTGCATCTTTGTGTCTCCTTTCCTTTCCTATTTAGTTGTACCTTCAACTTCCCAACTATCAAGGTGGGGACCTATTTTTTGTGTCTTCTAGCATTCAACACAATGCTCACTGTATCATGGTCCATGATTCAAAAAGTCAATTTAAAAATCTGTTAAGTGTGACCAATAAATACATGAAAATACAAGGAAGTAAAACTAAATGCAAAATATACAAAGATTTAGTTCCTTTTCAGTTTTAGGGTTGGATGTAGTGATTTTTTTTTTAACCAAAGTCTGATGAAACAGAACAGGAGGAGCAGGTCAATTAAAAATTTCCTCAATAAAATAACATTAGGGCAGAGCCAGAATGGGTACTTCAAGTTGTATACACTGAGAAGACCTGAGCTCTCAATCAGGGAGACACACAATCGGTGAGTATCAGCCTCATCATTCACTACTTGAGGACTTTGGGCAAGTTATTTCATCTTGAGCCGAAGCTTCCTCATCTGTGAAATGAGCATCATAAATACTCACGTCAAAGAGTTGTTTTGAACATTAAGTGAGAAAAAGCCTGGTTCGTCATCAGTACTGAATAAATGGTAGCTATTATTGTTAGCCTCAAGGAGTTGTTTCAGGAACAAGAAATGTCTGTCAACTGAGAATTTTCATTGCCTAAGTGTTCTGGTTTTCTCTTTTTCTCAAAATTCTTATTTACATGTATGTGCATGTGCGTGTGCGTGTGTGTGTGTGTGTGTGTGTGTGTGTATGTTGTGTTATGTTGTGTTGTGTTTGTGTGTCTATGGCTATGGGTTAGAGGAAAGAAAGTGTTTGACCAAAAGGTCTCACCATCTAGCTATGGAACCATGTGTGGCCACAAAGACTCAGGTTGCTTCTTCAACCTAACCTCCTGACATTTTGCCTGACATCATCCACTGTTAAGTCTACTACTCTCTATTTTGCTCTTTGGCAGCCAGTATTACTAGAGAAAGCCACATGGAGAAAACCATTCCAAGGCTATACTCTTTAACCTCAACTGTGAGCTCTGCCCACAGCTTAGCATCCTTGTGCTTTATCATAATTCATGTTGCTATGGCCTGACTCCACTTGGAAAATCAGCAATAATTACTGTCCTGAGCAGCCCCAATAGTTTTAATTTGTTTATCCTTAAAGACAACTTTGTAGGAAACTATTTCATTAACATGCAAAGTATGTTACAAATGTTAAATTTCTGTATGAACATAGAGTCCCAATAAGCAAATCTTAATCTTGTAAATGACTGCCCCATTTATAGATGGAGACCTCTCCATTCTAATTCTGATGTGTTCATTGCTTCCAGAACCCTGGTCCTGATATTCTACCAAACTCTTCAGCCTGGCAGCAACTCAACAGGACCCATAAAGTGAATATGTTCTTTTTTTTCACTACACTTTTTACATTCTCAATAGAAGAACATTTTCAGAATGCTGGCAAATGTTGTTTTGCATGATAGCAAAACCAAAACAAAACAAAATGAATCCTCATCTTTGTGTTTTGTACCCTAGGTTTCCTAACGACTAGTAACGGCAAGATACAATCAATATTTTGGAGCACAGCTACCTAACTCTTGGTATTCTAAATCCAATTGTCAGCTTTCTTCTGCTCAGTGGTCCAATAATCCTTTATGATGTCATGATCATTAGTAGTTATATATTGTTTTCCATTCCACAGACTGCAACCTTCTTGAAGGCAAGAGCAGTGTCTAAACCAAAATTGCTTTGAAGAAAAAATTGTGTGAGTAGACCTGGACTTTAATTCTAGTCATGTGACCTTGCACTATCATTTACTAACCTGCCCTCACTTTGTTTCTGTTTAATAGGACACATGAATATTTAAATTACAGAGTTGCTGTCATGCACAAGCATGATTCTGCATATAATGTGCATAGGAGCAAATGGAAAACTAGTTTATACTTGCCCCCTTCCCTTTTGGGTTCCTGTTTCAGCTCACTCTCTCTCCTACCTTTATATCCCAACATCCTGCTTCATTCACAATAGGTGCTTGATGAATGTGGGTGATGCAGTTAGTGAGTCAATAGAGATGATGATTAAGGGAGCTCCTGCAGCCTGATCTCATATTCTATTTACCTTTTGACATCTCTTGGTCAGGAATCTCTTTGTTCTCTCAGCCCCCACTTTTATGCAGCAACTGCTGTAGTAACTAGTTACATGCAAGTTGGACTACTTTGACCAGGATCTCACCTAAACCTGCCGTGAATAGCTCTTACTTTTTGCCCTGAAGATTCTCTGACACTGAAAATTGGAATGCATTGTGAACATAACCTGAAAGTGTACAGAAAATAATGACTATGGGACTATCCTTGACCTGGGGAATAAATGTCCTACCTATCTGTCTCTTGTTTAGAAATATTTCATAAAACTCTTTAGAAAGTCACTTGGGATTGACAACCAGTTCGTGTCCCTTGTTTCATAACCCTCATCCCATTCCTCTGTTCCGGGATCACATTTCTGAGTAAACTATCTGTATTCAAGACTTTGCCTTAGTCTTTACTTAAAGGAAATTCAAGCTAAGGGCTTTCTGCCCACTAAAGCACATTGCAGTTCCTGGCACATAGTGCAATAAATAGTAGGAACAGTTGTTTACTTCATGCATCTTCTACATTGCAGTGAGAACAGGTAAAAGATTCACCAGTTTCTCCTCTCAGATTGACCTCTTGAATACTTTTTTCTTTCTTTTGAGTCTCTTCACCATTCACATTTCCTTATGTTTTGAACAAATAACCCTGAAACCCTTCAATCAGCTATAGCTGACCATAATAGGTCAACCCTTCTCTGACCTATTATGAAGTGCATAAGCTAGGTTCCTAAGCTGTAGCTAATTGACTGAGGGTAGATATTTGACCCAGAGGGAATCAATCCCTTGGTAGGGTGAGCCAATCAAGTATGCTCCCTTGAATTTGATATCAGTATGTGGTGACACTAATATCTTTTGGTTAGATTATTAACTGGGAGCTGCTAAAGCATCAGTAAGAAGATATACAAGTATAGAGAAAACCAGACTGCAGATAAAGAAGATTCAAAGATATGAGATGAGAGGACTCAATAAAAATAGGAATTGAAAAGGTAAAGCTTTCCTATCTCTGCTTCTAGTCCTTATAGAGAAACAATTGTACTCCCTGCCTTTTAGTTATGAGTTATACCCTTGTCCTTACAATAAATTCCCTACTGAGTTTAAAGTCACTTCCATGGCTTTCTTTCCCTTGGATGTGGATGCTCTTTCAAACTCTCAAGATGAGGACTTGTCCTTTTATCCATTGGATAGTAAGAACCTTAAAGAGTTGTGTTCTGCTCATACTCGTTTCCTCAGTGTCTCATGTATAGCCCTACATGGTAGATTTACATGTTTGATAAATAACTGACTTAAAGAATAACCCCTTCCTTTATTCCCTTTATTCCCCCATATCTTCCCAACCAACCTGAACACCAGCAGATAGACCAGTCGGGCACCTGCTACCACTCTGAGGTTTTCCATTCCAAATTTAACTTTCTTCATTCTTGTCTCCCTAACATTTTGACTCAGGTAATCTACCGTCCAGTCCATTGGTTTTGCTGTGCCCCATGCCAGCCCCTGATGCTGAAGAAAAACACACAAGTATGATGGTCAAGTTGGTTCCATTTAACCTCAGTTGGGGGTTTTCCCACAGCTTAGCATTCCTAGACTTGTCTCTAAAGGGATCTGATGTATTCCCAAAGCAACAGTTATAAACTCTTTTTATTTTCACCCCAATTCTTTACATGCTTACTCAACAATGACTTACCCCTTGCCTCACTGGAAAAAATGGTGATATGTGTAAGGGTTATCTTTGCTATACTTCATAGGTACTCTGTATCTTCACACAGCTTCCCTTCCACTGCTATTTCTCTCTTGTTTTCTCAAATTAATAATTTTACTTCTGCACTAGTTCACCATGCCCACCTCCTTTTAAAGATGCCATCCTATCTCTTTATTTAGTTTTGCACTTAATATGACAATAAAAATATCTCCAGGTATTGTCAAATTCCTTTTTAGGGGTAAGTAAATTTACTAAAATTTAAAAATTTTAATTTTTAATTTAAAAATTTAATTTACTAAAATTTACTTAGGTAAGTAAATGCAAAATGCTTAGAATAATGAATGGGTACATAGTAAGTACAAGGAATGATATTTATTATTTTTATATTTTCTGATAAAGCAGGCCTTTGCCTTTATTTTTTAGTGATTATTCAGGGATTCCCAAAGAGACCCTGTTCTACATTGGTATTCAATTCAGTCCATTCAGTTCCATAGTAATGCTTACTGTGGCTGAAGAATTTATTTTCCAGGAAAGATTGTGGGTGTCTCTGTCTTCTCTGACCTATTATAAAGTGCATAAGCTACCTAAGGTCCCACTGAATGGAACAGATGAAGGAATATTCTATTTTATGTTCTGTAATCAACATGTCCAAATTCATGAGACTAACAAATCCTCAGACTAATGTGGTTTCTGTGGTGCTGGGGCTGCTGCTAGCGAAGTTCACCAATTGCTTCCATACCTTTAACTGTATTAATTTCCTGTGGCTGCCATTACAAATTACTACAAACTTAACTTGTGGCTTGAACAACAGAAATTATTGTCTCATGGTTCTGGAGACTAGAAGTATGAAATCAAAGTGTTGTCATGGTCAATTTCTTCTGGAGGCTCAGAGGGAGAGTGTTCCATGCTTCTCTTCTAGCTTCTGGTGGTTGCTGACAGTCCCTGGTATTCTCTGGTTTCTAGCTGCACCACTCTGATCTCTGTCTTTATTTTTCCATGTCATTCTTCTTGTGTCTTTTTGTCCAAACTATCCTCTTCTTATGACACCGGTCATTGAATTAGGGCTCATCCTAACACATTTTTGTTAACACATTATGCTTTCACTTCACTTGATTACATCTAAAGATTCTATTTCCAAATGAGGTCATATTTATGGGGGCCAGGTATTAGGATGTGAAAATATATTTTTGGTGAACACAATTCAACCCACAGAATTAACTAAATTGATTACACTGAGATGATGATGATAATGATAACAATAAGGTAAACATTTATTGTATACTTGCTATATACCAGGCATTAAGTTAGGTACTTATAAAGATTGCCTTATTTAATCAAAACACCTCTATGAGGCAAGGGTATCATTATTATTTTTACTATCATCATCATCATCATCACACTATTTTCATAAGAATTGACTGAAATATGGAGAGGTATAGATACCTTGCCCTAGGGGAGAAAATAAATTGACAGAACTGGAGCTGGAATAGTCAGTGTAGGTCCAGAGTCAATGTTCTCTTTCAATATATTGTATAGTTAACATCTGTTTCCAACTCAGTAATTGCTCCTGAAGTCAATAGAAGTGTAGATCCTTCCTCCAGTTCTAATCCAGCACGTGGGGCCCTCTCTTGCTCGTGTTCTCTTCTTATGTTTTCCCCTTGAACCTTCCTGTTTATATGAATATGCTTTTACCATTTCCATCTCAGAGCTCTCAGAATGATTTTCCTCTTGTCCAGCTCAGTTAACCACATCCAAAGAAGATCAACTGAACCTTTTCCTAAAGCTGTGCTTTAGGCAAATTTTCAATGCCAGCTTCCTTCCTTGGACTTTCTGGCTGATATGTCATGTAATTGCAGAGCAGAAAGAAGCCTTTCTACTCTTCCACTTTGACTTGAATGCTTGCACAAGGCTTTGCAGTGAAATTGGGTTATTATTCCTCCCACCTAGAGAGAAATCAGAAATTACTCTTTTGTTGGGAAGAAAAGTTTGGGTTTTTTTTTCCTTTGAGGTTTTATAAATTACAATTATCTGTTACAATAAGTAAAAATTAAAGACAAAAACAAAGATGTATAGCAGCCTAATGATCCTCTCCACAGTGATATCTGCATTTCCATGTTCCTGAGGCAGCTGGTGTTAATAAGCTTATGTATATCCTTCCATTTTTCCCACTGTTCTATGTATATAAAATAACATGCGTTTAGTTAGACTTATTTTAAACCAAACAGAATCATACTATACACATTACTTTGAAACTTGTTCTTTTTAAAATCTATCACATATAATAGATTTTAAAGACTTTATATATATGTGTGTATGTATAATGCATATATAACATATATCATGGCTATTTTCATCTAGGGTTTAGTTCTTGGACCTCTCCTCTAATCCATTGATCTCTTGGATATATGATTCAGTCCCAAGCCATTAAAAGTCTCTAGGTTGCTGACTCCCATATTTATACCTCCAGACTGGATCTTTGTCTGAATATCAGACTTGCATATCCTATTGTGTTCTCATCATCACTTTTTGCCCCTATTATAAAAATCACCAAGTCTCACACAGAACTCCCAATGTTTTCTTCAAAATCAACTATACCTGTGCTTTGTCTCATCTTAGTTTATGGAAATTCCATCATTCTATTTACTCAGCTCCCAAAAATCTTGTGTCCTCTCTTTCTTCCCAAGGAGAAATGTCACATCAAATCCTTCAGTAAATCATTTTGTCTCTCTTTCAGGGCATATTCAGAGTCAATTACTTCATACTCCTTCATCATCTCCATTCTGGCTTAAGTCAGAATCTATGTAATGAATAGAAATGCATATATATTCTATTTATTATATATTATGTTATATTCCACAATAATATTATATAAAAATTACATATAATTTATAATATTTTTAAATCTAAATTAGCATTTTATATAACTAGGATTATTCCATATGTGTTGTTTTACTGCGTCATCTTTTCTCCCATTCTCCTGTTTTTATTTTCAATTTATGCTGTTTTTCTTGCCATACATTTGCCTTATTCACTCTCCCTCAACCCATGCTAACAAATTACATCTTTTTATGCATTGTTTCCCCATGTTTCTTTAATCACTTACAAAAATATAAATATATATTCACTTATAAATATAAATATTTACTTTATATAAAGGGATTTGGGAGTTCTTTGTTTGCTTTAGAAAAAACTGTATTATGTCTCCCATTCATGTTTCTACATCTTTTTTTCTGACTTGTCAGTAATTAATAGAAATCTCAAGTTAACTGTTATTGCTCAAATTCATTTTAATAACTGTTCAGTATTCCATGAAAAATGTAGATGCACTAAAATTTATTTAATCTTATTTTCCTGGTGGATATGCCTGATTTCTGACTGTTTTTGCCACTGTGAAACAATGATGGAATGAATACTCTTACATTCAGTTCCTTTTCTTTCTTTCTTTCTTTTTTTTTTTTTTAAGGATTTAACTTATTTGTTTGAGAGAGAGAGAGACAGACAGAAACAGAGAGAGTGAGAGGGAGGAGGGGCAGAGGGAAAAGGAGAAACAGCCTTCCCGTTGAGCAGAGAGCCAACACTGGGCTCCCTTCTGGGATCCTAGGGTCATGACCTCACCCAGAGGCAGCTGCTTAACCAGCTGAGCCACCCAGGTACCCCTCAGTTCCGTTTATTTCTATAGGATAGTTTCCTGAGAGTGAGACTTCTAGATTGAAAGAGATTCCTGGGTTAAAGATATATTTTTATTTCAAATATTTCCAGGTTTCTTTCCAAAATGGTTGTAACAAGTAACATGTCTCTAAGTGATGTTTGTGAGTACATTTCTCCTATTGTTGCCAGTAATCAGTGTTACTGTACTTTTCAACCCTTGGCAGGAAATGGATAAATAATGTAATATTTTGGTGTTCCTTGTCCACTAGTTAACTTGAGCATCTTTTTATGTTTGTTGTTCATTGAATTTTCTCTTCTGCAATTTACATATATGTAGACTTTACTATTTTATTTTTTGAGTATGCATGATAACTTTGTACGTTACACATACTGGTGCTTTATCTGTCAACTGTATTGCTATCCTCTTCCCCCTTTTCTTCCCATTTTATTGACTTTATAGTATTTCCCTCCCCGCCATTTTTATGGTCAGTCACATCTATATTCTTTTTAGTGCTTCTGGATTTTCTGTGTTTTTTGGGGTCCCCCAACCCCTAGGTGGTTTTGTGTATATGGTCCTTTGATTTTCTATTTTTTACATTTAAATAGTTTATCTGTTTACTTTTTTCTTACATTTAGCATGAGATGGATAGATATCCAACCTTATTTTTCTTTAGAAAGATAACCCATCATTAAAACTACTAATTTATCATTTTTTCCATTGTCTTGAAATACCACCTTTGTCATATATTACATTTTTTTCTTTTTTTATTTAAATTCAATTAGTCAACATATAGTATATCATTAGTTTCAGATGTAGAGTTCAGTAATTCATCATTTGTACATAACACTCAGGGCTCATCATATCCCATGCTCTCCTTAATGCCCATCACCCAATTACCCTGTTCCCTCACCCACCTCCCCTACAGTGACCCTCAATTTGTTTCCTAAAGTTAAGAATCTCTACCTTTCTGATTTTTTCCCATATGGTTTTCCCTCCCTTCCCCTATGATCCTCTGTGTGGCTTCTTATATTCCATATATGAATGAAAGTATATGATAATTATCTTTCTCTGATTGGCTTATTTTGCTCAGCATAATACCCTCTAGTTCTATATACATTGATGTAAATGGTAAGATTTCATCCTTTCTGACGACTGAATAATATTCCATTACACACACACACACCACATCTTCTTTATCCATTCTCTGTCAATGGACATTTGGGCTCTTTCCACAGTTTGGCTATTGTGGACATTGCTGCTATGAACATTGGGGTGCAGGTGCCCCTTCAGTTCCTCAAGAAGTTAAAAATAGAGCTATGCTATGACCCAGCATATATTACATTATTTATATATACTGAGATAGCTCTCTGGAATATTTTTGTAGTTTCTTATTTGTCTATTACTGTTCAATACTGTATTAGTATGAGTACAGAGGAGTTGACATTCAGCTCACATTCTATACTATTTAACTAGTTAGCTACTTTTGCTTAGTGGCTTATAGCAATGGTCTTTTTTTTTTTTTATCACTCATTTTGTTGGTTGGCTGGGTGGATTTTCTGATCTGAGTCACTTCTGATCTCTTCTGGGCTTGCCCATGGGCCTGTAGTCAGCTGCTGCATTGCCCACTAATTGGGTGATCTAGCATGGTCACACTCACAATGTCTAACTGTTGTAGGCTGTTCACACTGTGCTTCAGTCTCCTCCACTTGATCTCTCCTACTTCAGCAGACTAATTTGGGCTCAGGTCCATAGTAGTCTCAGAGAGAAACCCTGATGCGCAAGCACTTTCAACTTTGTTTATACTATACTTACCAATGTGCTACTGGTCAAAGCAAGCAAAAGACCACATTCAGAGTCGAGGCAGGTAGGAGGGGAATATACCTTGCCCCTTGATGAAAGAGGTATGCATGCAAGAACTGGAAGAGTTTGCAGCCACTTTCAGAATCTTCCACACATTAAGAATCTGAATGAGAATTTGCTTTCCAGTGTCAAATAGGATCCAGCCACTTTCTAGATTATAAAATTCCCTTGGCATCTTTGATCTTTGGAATAAACTCCAGAACTCTCAGTATGACATAGTCTGGTCTCTGCCTACCTCACATCAGCAGTGCCCATTCATAATACCCTGGGATCCATCAGGCAGAAATATTTTATCTTCATCCCTCCTATACCTCTGCCCAACTTAAGACAATAGCAAGAGATCTTTATCCTCCTTCCTTCATGTTTTTGCTTTGATTCATATTGGAACCAGATTTATTATGTCATTGCTTGTTCCTACCTAAAAAATAAGTAGCTCTTTTTTTTTTTTTTTTGGAAACATGCTAGCAGCACTGGGCTTCACATTTGTGTGGTAATCCTTAAGAGAAAGGTCACTGTTCTCTTGTACCTGCAACACTTGGGAGGAGCAGCCCTTCCTTTTCTCCCTCATCTCTTATGGTCTATCCACCAAGACTATTCCTTTCCCTGAGGAGGAAGCCAATCTGTGATTAGGCAGCACGTCACAGGTAAGATGGGAGGTAAAAGACTCTCATATCCTCCAATCAGCAGCTTCACCTTTGCAAAAATTTGGGCCTGTGCTTGCTATACAAAAGCAGATAGCTCCACTCTCTCTTAGGTAACTTATTCTCACTTCTATTCGGTAGACTCCGGACAGACTGAAAGTGATATCCTACATCCTGTATACCTGTGTCTGGAATGTTTTTCTTCTTCTTTTCATTAATCTTTCCTTTCAATTGATATTCACTGAATGCCTGCTGAAGGCCATTGTGCTAGATGCTGAAGTACATCAGCACCTGATAAAAAGTACAGGAAAACTAAGTAACCTGCTAATGTCACACTTCAAATGAAAGAGGTAGGCTTCAAATCAAGGCCTCTATGACTCCAGTACTTGAGTCCATAAAAAAGTGATGACAAAACAATCTTCATGACATTTCAGAAAATGTCTTGAAAACCACCTGCTGCTTTGCTTTGTTTTATCATTAACAAGACAGGGCAGTAGGCCTGGGGCTGACCCAGTAGTGAGTCAGGAGTTCCAGATTCTCAACCTGACTCTGACAACTTGTATAGGCTTTTTGGACTGTAATGTCTTCATTTGTAGAATGATAGGTGGAGCTAGCTGGTTATGACTAAGACATCGTGGACTTTGCAGTCAAACAAAATCTAAAGTTTATTTCACCACATACTAACTGTGCATGCTAGGGCAGGTGTCTTAATCATTCTAAATGTTTTTTTTCTTTTTCACACGTGAAGTGGGATTTAAAGCCTTATAATAAAAGCTGTTGGGGAAGATAAATGTGTTATATAAAGAGAGAAGCTCAGGTTGGGCTTGTGGCAGATGCCCAGATCTATGCTCCATGCCATGGTCAGGTCCTTCAGTATGTAAGTCTGGAAACAAGATGTGGTTCCCAGAGCTCCTGTGTCAATCTTTAGCACCTTTATTTTCATTGGCCAATTTTTTAAAAAAAATTTTATTTATTTATTTGACAGAGAGAAAGAGAGATCACAAGTAGGCAGAGAGGAAAGCAGAGAGAGAGGGGAAAGCAGGCTCCCTGCTGAGCAGAGAGCCCAATGCGGGGCTCCATCCCAGGACCTGAGATCATGACCTGAGTCAAACGCAGAGGCTTCAACCTGCTGAGCCATCCAGGCGCCCCCATTGGCCAATTTGAGGCCAAGCAACCCTCCTGATCTGTGGCTGTGGGATGTGTGGCTTCAATGTCTAAGAAACCTGTCTCTCTGGCAGCCATAATATGCCAGGATTCTCCCCATGGCTCCTTGTTTTAACAACTCCCTTTTCTTGGCACATGACCTTTGACTGCTCTAAGTATAAGATTTCTGTGATCTCTCAATATCCTGTTTCTGAAGTCTTTAAGGGAGTCTGAGCAACCCTATACCCTTTCACCCTTTTCCTGCTGGGGTTCTTTACTAAGAAAATGTTATACATGAGGCAAAAAAAAAATCAGAAGGAAACTGTTTTGTTAATAGCCAAGAATTTATCAGCATACACTAATACATGGATATCTGATAATTTTGAGTTAGAGTTGATAAATAAAAGAGGAAGTGAGGTGTCTTTTCTCTCCCAAGTTTAAGTATTGGTACTCATGGGTTAAAGCATACCTGTAGGGGAAGGAGCATGTAAATGGACACCAAGTTCCCTGAATGTATTCACCCAACCAAGAACATACAGTGGGAAGAAGGAGACTAAAAATGAAGACCAGTCTGTCCTAGAACTGAGGCTCTGCCTCAGAGATTTTTGCTACAGAAGGTAAAATGAAAAAAAGATGGGCAATGTGGGTTCTTGCCTTATAAGGAAGGTACAGTGGCCTTGTCCTCCAGTAACTGTGGCCCAATGAATACCGTAGGCTCTGATCAGTCAGCTCCACAAATTACACCTGGCATGAACAATTTCAACATTTGAAAGAAAAGTTCTAGAAGTCTTCTCCCTCACAACTTATTAATCAGAAAGGACTCTAATATATTTCCTTTTCAAGCAACCAGATGATTCACTTTAAAAAATTCATGTTAAATTCTTAGATTATCAAAGTGGATAGAATCATTGAGGACATCTAGTCTACCAACCAATCTTTTTGAAAGCTCTAGAAAGAAGTGACTTTCTAAAGAATTCCAGGGTTCTATATTCCTTAACCAGTGTTCTCCCCCTATACTATAGTATACATTTAATCTTGAAATGTTGTTATATTGTTTATTTATTCTCTTGTCCTCTTATGCTTCCTCCTTCTTGTCCTTTAAAATTTTTTACTTTGTCCTTTAAAATTTATTTCCAATAGTAATGTATATCCTGCCTATATCCAGAAAGGATTTACTTATGTATGTAGGCTACTAAAAGAGCAATTCCAGCTATACACCCATTGGAAATAAGAACATATCTCCATCAGAATAATTATATGCAAATGGTGGTGCCTGGATGGCTCAGTGGGTTAAAGCTTCTGCCTTCGGCTCAGGTCATGATCTCAGGGTCCTGGGATCAAGCTCCACATCAGGTTCTCTGCTCAGTAGGGAGCCTGCTTCCCCCTCTCTCTCTGCCTCCTCTACCTACTTGTGATAGCTCTCTGTCAAATAAATAAAATCTGTAAAAAATTATATGCAAAAGTTGGATATTTGTCCTTTCTGATGGAGGCATAATATTCCATTGTATATATGGACCATATCTTCTTTAACCATTCATCAGTTGAAGGGCATGGATGGGACTGGAAGAGATTATGCAGAGTGAAATAAGTCAAGCAGAAATAGTCAATTATCTTATGGTCTCACTTATGTGTGGAGCATAAGGAAAAACATGGAGGGCATTGTGAGAAGGAAAGGAAGGGTGAATGGGGGGAAATAAGAGGGGATGATGAACCATGAGAGACTGTGGACTTTGAGCAACAAACTGAGGGTTTTGGAGGGGAGGGGGCGGGGGTTGGGCGAGCCTAGTGGTGGGTATTGAGGAGGGCACGTATTGCATGGAGCACTGGGTGTGGTGCATGAACAATGAATCTTGGAACACTGAAAAAATAAACATATTTGGGAAAAAATAAAAGACTATAAAAGAAAAATTATATGCAGATTTTCACATTAGCTTTATTCATGATACTCTCAAGCTAGAAACACTCATATGCCCATCAGCAGAAACATAGATGTATCAAAAATTGTGATTTATTTATACAATGGAATACTACACAGCAACATAAGGGAAAAACTGCTGATAAGCACAATAACAAGATGGATTTCAAAGACATTATATTAAATAAGAGAAGCCAAACACAGAAAATTGTGTACTCTATGGTCTTATTTATATGAAGTTCAAGGATGGCTAAAACTAATCAATGTCACAGAAGTCAGATGATGGAGTTGGGTTTGGGAGCTATTGACTGGGAAGGGACACAAGCGTATGGAAGTATGAAAATACTAAATATCTTGTTCTGGGTGGTGGTTATAAGGATGTGTAAACATACAAACAAGCCTATATAAATTATACATATGTTTAAAACAAATCTTTAAAAGGGCTTGCAACACTACATCAAAAACTGATGGCATATTGTATGGTGACTAGCATAATGTAATACAAAACAAACAAACAAACAAACAAATAAATTTTAAAATAAATAAAAATAAAAGAGCAGCAGAAAAGCTGGAGCTATGCCAATGGAAAGAACAATTAACATACCCCAAACCCAGGCTAATAGAGTTACTATCATTGAATACCGAATTTAATTTTGAGATAGCAGCCAATGGAAAAAAAAAATCCTAGTCATTTTCACTCCCATTTTTTTAAATAAAAAGAAAATCATCAGTAGAGAGAAATTTTAGAAGGGACATTTTCCCTGTAAAATTAACTTATGTAGTCTTTTAAATGAAAGGCATTGGACAATATAATGGACAAAATCTCTGATAGTAACTCAGCAGAAATGTTGAAATATCTTAATAGTCCCATTTTTTCTTTTTTTTTTTTTTTTTTTCCAGCAAAATTATACTTTATTTATTTATTTTTTTTTTATTAACATATAATGTATTATTTGCCCCAGGGTACATGTCTGTGAATCTTCGGGCTTACACATTTCACAGCACTTAATAACACATACCCTCCCCATTGTCCCCATTTTCTACCACTCTTTCATAAAGATGACATTTATGATGAAATATAATGAAGAGATTTTCTTAGAAAAGCTAATGAGATCCAGGTGATTATGACTTATCTAACAGCCCAGAGACAGAGTTTTGACCAACATGTCTCACTGTGATATGTGCAGGAAACACCTGGGGATCTTGTTAAAATTTGGTGAAGATTCAGCAGTTTGGATATAAGGCTGAGATTCTGTGTTTTTAGCAAATTCCTGGGTGATGCAGTTATTGTTGGAACAAGGGCCACATTTTGAGTGACAAGGGCTTAGACCACTCAGAAAGTGTTAACTCATCATTTGTGTTATTTGTATCCAGAAGTTTGCTAAAAATCAGATTTCTGGGCTTCCTCTCCATAGGAGGTGGTACCAGTGATGCTTTTTCTTCTTTAATAAATCTAAAGAAGATTATGTCATAGACTAAAATTGTATAGCCACTGACTTAGAGAAATAGACTTGTGACATGTCCCTTGCAGTTTTCTGTTAATTATAATTGTTGCATCTGGTTTCACATATCAAGAGAAAGGAAGAGAAAGGGAAAGAAAATATTTTAAATATTTTATATACATCAGTCACTTAGTGGATATGCATTTAACCTTAGTCAATTTAATCCTAATGAATATCCTATGAGATGGGAATCATTTCCAATATTTTAGGGTTAAAGATAGCAACTGATCATTATTTAGCACCTACTATGTCCTAGACACTGTAATAAATGCTTTAAAAGTACCGTGTCAAAGAGAACACAGTGAAGTAGGTTCTGTTGGCTCATCTCCATTTTATAGTTTGAATAATGACACTCCTTTAGAGTGTGTTTGACTTTCTAGAGTTCAAGCCTCAACCCCCATGGGGCCTCTCTCAATTGACATCATATAGGAAGGCCAGGTTGCAACCCAAATTGATTGATTGATATTGCTTCAACTATAAGAATTTAATCAATTGGCACATCTTATTTTCCTTTCATTTTGCTGTTATTACTCTATCTTTCAATTATTTGGCTCCAAGGAGTATCAATGAAAAGACTTAGGGTATTAGACTATAATTGTTAACATCTGTATAGTATTTTTCGGTTTATATATAAATTGTGTACAAAATAGTTTAGCTGACTTGAATGTCTAAACCACATGTACCCTCATCTTATGAATGAAGAAAACAAGTATCAGGAAAATAGAATTAATTCTCTGTATTTTGGATGTCAAACTTCTCACGCCAAATCTGTGAGCTTTCCCTAGGTCAGTCAGCCAAGGGAAGAGAGAGAAGAATGTGGGAAGTGAGAAAAGCAATTGCTTGGGAATTGGCAGTATTGCATTTTGGTCCTGGCCCTACCAATAGTTGGATGCAACCAAGGGCTGTCTAATTTCTCTCTTTGAGCCGTAACTTTTTCAGTCTTAAAGCAAGGGGTTAGAGTAGACTTGTAAATTTTAAATAGTGTTGGCCCATTTTTTTAAAAAAGATTTTATTTATTTATTTGACAGAGAGATCACAAGTAGGCAGAGAAGCAGGCAGAGAGACAGGGAGAAGCAGGCTCCCTGATGGGCAGAAAACCAGATGTGGGACTTGATCCCAGAACCCTGAGATCATGACCTGAGCCAAAGACAGAGGCTTTAACGCATTGAGCTACCCAGGCATCCCCTGTGTTGACCCATTTTTATCAAAACTTTTTCTTTAAAAAAAATCTTAAATGGACTGCTAACTCATAAAGCAAATCTTATGATAGATAGTTAACAACTGAACACTGAGAACTCATCATTTTCCATTGTAGGGCAGGGCAAGAATTTCACATGTTTTCTTCACTAAGTTCCTAGATCATTGTCTAATACACAGTAGGTACTCATGAAATACTTTTGAACAAGGCTCCTTAAGGGTTTCCTTGGAGCTCCCTGGGGCACAGTGTAGAGATAGCTGGATCAACAGGTGTCAAGCTTCTTTGTGGTCCTAAGAGGCCACATTTTGTAGAAACTAAAACTTCTCTTGAGAGTTCAAAAAGTAGAGATTTCTCTGAATATCTCTTCTATACAGGGACCTCAGTTGTTTCCAGATAAAGTCATTTCCCCCAAAACAGAATTCTGCTGTGCTATTTTTCACATTATGTCACATGATATGCTTAAGGATAGGACAGTTTGTTCGACATTCTTTCTCAAGAAAATACCAACCAAATAACAAAGCAAAACAGACAAAAATTGAATTTACTTAGTGACTTAATTTTTATTTTTTTCTTTGTTAGGAATGCTGTGAACAAATCTTTTCCTCTCCAACTCTTCTGCAAAATACTTGGGTCTTCGTGGACACTAATTTTACTTGTATGTTGTCTACATATCTGACTATGACACAACTGAGCCTTTTTTCTTTATTTTTAATTTGTAAAGAAGTTTTATTATGAAAAATGTCACAAATGCTAAAAAGTGGGATGACTTACTAGCACAATATTTAGAATTATTTAGAATCATTTAAAGTTATGAATAAAATACATTCTCATATACTCTTAGACTCTACATTGCTGCGAGTTTGTCTCATTTATTTTACCTAACCTCATTTTCCTTTGTGAAGAATTTCAAAGCAGATTCAGACATCATATCATTTCAGTCCTACTTTGATGTACTATCAAGATTTTATTTTCTTTTATTTTGGGCAAGAAGGAAACAAACTGTGGGAAGGAGAGTGCACATAGCTCACTTTCACTTATATTTTAAATGGACTCAGTTGTATAACTGGATAAATTGGTAAGAGTGATTGCTTACACTCATTGAAATATCTGTGTATACATATATAATACATTGCACATATATGCATATATATTATACATGCAACATATAATACATAATAAATATGTATAATTTAGTATTGTGTAGAAGTCACTGTATTTCCTTATTTAATCACTATGACTACTTCCTAAGGTAAAAACTACTGATCTATTTTAAAGTAAGTGGATATGGGCTTGACCTCAGAGCTTATGCTGTGCACAGTCTGCTATATTGCAGTTGAGATTTGGTTTTGGCTTAGGATGCACAGTTTTCCTTTCTTTTCCTTTAAAGTTGCAACAAGTGCTGTAAGAACCCTAGATATTATTTGAGGCAATAAGGTTTAGCCCTGGATCATCATTGAAATGACCCCATGCCCAGGTGCTTTCTCAGACCAATCAATTAAATCAGGATTTCTTGAGGAGGTACCAATTCTGGAATTTTTAGAAGCATCCCAGGTAATAGTCAGGATGGAGGACCTTTGATATATCTTAAAAAAACTCTTTATATTGAGGTGAGGAGTTTAAGGTCCACTGAGATGAAAGGATTTCTTCAATATTTTATAGTTCATCCCTGGTAGATCTGAGACTAGTCCAGGTATAGGTGCTCTCCTTTGGGGTCCATCTCTTTGTTACATGGACAAGGTATTCAGATAATATTTTTAATACAATTTTTGAGAACATGCCATTTATCTACTTTCAGAGACTTAATATTTCAATTTACTATGACCCCTGAATCATTGTTGGTCACACTACTTATTTTGTTCCCTGCCAAATGTTCATCCCACACCTGGCCTTTTGTCCTGGTGATCTTTAGTTAGATCTTTAGTTAGTAGTTAGAAACCTCATGTGCTTTAGAATTTTGTCACAGAAGATTACCTTATTTTTGATTATGGATGCATTAATGGAATCTTTACTGTTTGAATCTACATGGTTAAGAAAGAGTTCATCTCGGAGTGTTGCTCAAAATGCTGGTTGCTACACATTAGCAGGTTATGAAATAAATTTGTGAGTCATGACCAGCATCTGAAAAACACATAGACTAAACTAGAGTAGAAAACATGAGAATTCATTGCAGACAATAATTGAGGTGTGTGTGTATGTGTTTAGGTGTGCATGTGTGTGTGAGCACACACAAGTACTGGTCCATAATGTGAATGCATTTGTTTTTCATAGAATGATGATGTAATAAGTTTGAGAACCATTGACCTAGAAGATGTGACTGAGAAATATAGGATCTTGAAAGTGTCTTACATAAGAAATAGTATAACAAAGTGAAAACATTGGTCCTTTCAGAATCTGTACTTATTCTCATCTGTCTTCCTTGTATCTTGAGATCTTTCTTCTCTTGCCTTCTTATACAAAAAGCACACAGACATTTACACACATGTATATATAATTATGCCTAAATAGAAACATTAATTCAAAAACTATATGAGAGTTGACTTTCAATATTTGATGATACAGCATTGTGTACAAAAGAATTAGATTTTTTCTAAGTAACTGCAGAAGGCAGAATTGAGAGTTTAGGGGACCAGTGTGAGTGAATGAAAATCATGAGACACTAGATTTTGGTGCATGTGACCATATTTATAACTTTTGCTGACAACTGGCATGCCTAATAAGAGAATGACTTGGGCAATGATTTGTCCTGTCTTGTGCAAAAGTATCTTAAGATGATCATTTTCCAATGTTGTTATGTCAGGTTGAAGCTTTGGAGCAACAGCCAAGTTGTCTTCCAGTTCTCTGGGGTCTGTGAGAGGCAGAGGTAAGAAAAAGTGTTGCACATTGATAAGATGATTGGATGCAAATGGTTCAGTGTGTCTGAATGTGGATTGTGAGGCGAAGGTGCTATAAAATCAAGTAGGGAGATGCCCATGTAAGGCCTTCTAAAGCCAAAATAAAAATGCTTGATTTTTTTCCCCAAATATGTTCATTTTATTTTTTCAGTGTTACAAGATTAATTGTTCATGCACTACACCCAGTTCTCCATGCAATACGTGCCTTCCTCAATACCCACCACCAGGCTTGCCCAACCCCCCACTCCCTCCCCTCCAAAACCCTCAGTTTGTTGCTCAGAGTCCACAGTCTCTCATGGCTCATTGCCCCCTCCGATTTCATTCACGCTTCCCTTCCTTCTCACAATGCCCTCCATGTTTTTCCTTATGTTCCACATGTAAGTGAAACTATATAATAATTGACTTTCTTTGATTGACTTATTTCACTCAGCATAATCTCCTCCAGTCCCATCCATGTTGATACAAAAGTTGGATATTCATCCTTTCTGATGGAGGCATAATATTCCATTGCATATATGGACCCATATCTTCTTTATCCATTCATCTGTTGAAGAGCATTTTGGTTCTTTCCACAGTTTGGTGATTGTGGCCATTGCTGCTATGAACATTGGGGTACATGTGGCCCTTATTTGTACTGCATTTGCTTCTTTGGGGTAAATACCCAGTAGTGCAATTGCAGGGCCATAGGGTAGCTCTATTTTTAATTTCTTCAGGAATCTCCACACTGTTTTCCAAAGTGGCTACAGCAACTTGCATTCCCATCAACAGTGGAAAAGGGCTCCCCTTTCTCCACATCCTCTCCAACATTTGTTGTTTACTGTCTTGTTGATTTTGGCCATTCTCACTGGTTTAAGGTGGTATCTCAGTGTGGTTTTGATTTGAATCTCCCTGATGGCTAAAGATGATGAACATTTTTTCATATGTCTGTTAGCCATTTGTATGTCTTCTTTGGAGAAGTATCTGTTCATGTCTTCTGCCCAGTTTTTGATGCGATTGTTGGTTTTCTGAGTGTTGATTTTGAGGAGT
>CM053604.1:6784479-6813406 GCA_028646535.1 Procyon lotor | reverse complement strand
TGTACAGAAAATTTTAATCTTGGTGAAGTCTGAAAAGTTCATTTTCATTTTTGTTTCCTTTGTCTTTGGAGACATGTCCTGAAAGAAGTTGCTGTGGCTGATGTCGAAGAGGTTAATGTTTATGTTCTTCTCTAGAGTTTTGATAGATTCCTGCCTCACATTGAGGTCTTTTATCCATTTCGAGTTTATCTTTGTGTATGGTGTAAGAGAATGGTCACAAAAAGGTGGAAAAGCATTCCATGCTCATGGACCAGAAGAATAAACATTGTTAAAATGTCTATACTGCCCAGAGCAATCTATATTTTCAATGACATCCTGATCAAAATTCCAAGAGTTTTCCTCAAAGGGCTGGAACAAACAATCCTAAAATTTGTATGGAACCAGAAAAGACCCCGAATTGCTAAGGAAATGTTGAAAAAGAAAAACAAAGCTGTGGGCATCACATTGCCTGATTTCAAGCTTCACTACAGAGCTGTGATCACCAAGACAGCATGGTACTGGCACGAAGACAGACACATAGACCAGTGGAACAAAATAGAGGGCCCAGATATGGACCCACAACTCTATGGTCAAATAATCTTTGAAAAAGCAGGAAAAAATATCCAGTGGAAAAAGACAGTCTTTTCAATAAATGGTGCTGGGAAAATTGGACAGCTATATATAGAAGAATGAAAACTCCTTGATTTTATTGTGAGGTCAGTGGCATATACATTAGAGTTCTAAGTCTTAGCAATGGTCTTATTATATTTGTATTTGGTGTTTTGTTTTGTTTTGTTGTTGTTGTTGTTGTTTAGAGAAGGATGGTTGGGTGGTGGTTGTCATGGTCCAAAAGAACTGGATGACAGTCTTTAATGATGAGTAAAATATACACAGATTCAAGGGCTATCTTTAGGGTTTAACTGGAAATGGAGGGCAATGAAGTTCAAAACACACATATGGAGTCATAGTTAAGGGCCCAGGCTCTGAAGCTGTAGAAAAAGGAATACTTCCAGAATCAGAGAAAAGTCTGAGAAATTCCACATGCTTGCACTATTTCTGAGTTTTGTGCCTGTAGACAAGTGAAGATTCAGAAACTTCATCTATAAAACATGAGTAATAATGCACTTATTTCATAGAACTAATATAAGATTTTTTTCCCAAATATGTTTATTTTATTTTTTCAGTGTTACAAGATTAATTGTTCATGCACTGCACCCAGTGCTCCATGCAATACATGCCCTCCTCAATATGCTAGAGGAAGGCATGTGAGTTTCTGACAGCAATTTTTTCTAAAGAGTATTTTTTTAGAGCAATTTTAGGTTTATAACAAAACTAAGAGGAAGACACAGAAATTTTCTATATACTCCCTTTCCTCACTCACACATGTAAAGCCTCTTTAAGGATCAATATCATTCACCAGAGATACATTTTTTACTGAGGTTGAACCTATATTGACACAGCATAACCTCCCAGAGTCCATAATTCACCTAAGGGTTTACTCTTAGTCTTGTAGATTTAAGGAACTTTAATGAATGTATATGGCATATTTCCACCATACAGAGTATTTTCACTGTCCTAAAATCCTCTGTGCTTTGCCTTTTCTTCTTTCCTACCACCATCCATGGCAACCACTGATTGCTTTTAAAGATTTATTTATTTATTTGAGAGAGAGAGACAGAGCACTCAGTGGGGAAGAGCAGAGGGAGAGAGAGTCTTAAGCAGATTCAACTCAAGCTGGACCTGGGGCTCCATCTCAAGACCCTGGGATCACAACCTGAGGAGAAACCAAGAGTTGGATGCTTAGCCAACTGTGCCACACAGGTGCCCAGCCACTAATACACTAATTGTCTCCATAGTTTTAACCTTTTCAGCATGTTATAGAGTTGAAATCATATAGTATCAATCCTTCTCACATTGGCTTCTTACATCTAGTAATGTACTTTTAAGGTTCCTCCATGTCTTCTCATGGTTTGGTAGCTCATTGCTTTTTAACACTGAATAATATTTCATTGGATGGAATGACCACAGTCTGTTATCCATTCACCTTCTGAAGGACTTCTAGGTTGACAAGAACTATTTTTAATATTGTGGAATAGAAACTGTATAAAATTTCTTTCCATTTTGTGGGCTCAATCATTCTTAGAAAACCCACCCATCATTTTTTAAAAAGATTTATTAATGTATTTATTTATTTATTTGAGAGAGTGTGTGTGAGCAAGGGGAGGGGTAAAGTGAGTCGAGAGAAGCAGATTCCTTGCTGAGCATGGAGCTCCACATAGCACTCCAACTCACAACCCCAAGACGACAATCTGAACCAAAATCAAGAGTCAGATGCTTAACTGACTGAGCCACACAGGTGCCCATCCCATTATTTTTATAATATTCTAAGTTACATTCAAAAAGAAGTAAGCCATAGTGCCTGGAGAGAATACAATCATATAAGAAGATTCCTTTAAGAATGTTGTCTTAACAAGGTTTGACTTTTTCTGGGTATGCCAAACACTCTGCAAAAATCGAATACAGAAATCAATTAGTATGTCAGCTATTTGGATTTATCTCACTGTTTGATTTCATTTATTTCTTGTTGTGACATAGAGATTTAAATCTCAAATGTTAAGAAAAACTAATTCTAAACTTTTAAAAATGAGAAGCATTTTTTAACTTGAAGTCACAACAAATCCTTCATTTGGAAACAGGGTTTTCTTCCCTGTTGTTCTCTAAACCAAGGGCATAAATAATTAAAACAAAATATAGGTTCCAAATCTTATTTGGGAAAAACCATAAATAGAATTTTAATTATAATATAGGTTCACAGACAGTGACCCAAAGGAAAAAGAAAAAAAAGGTTGATTTATTATTTGTTTAACCAATTTTTGCTGGTAGAAAGTTGGTCTTCTCTCTCTTTTTTAAGACTTTACTTATTTATTTGAGAGATAGAGACAGTAAGCAAGGGACAGAGGGAGAAGGAGAAGTAGAGTCCCCACTGAGCAGGGAGCCCTATATTGGATTCCATCCCAGGACCCTGTGATCATGACTTGAGCCAAAGGCAGATGCTTAACCAACTGAGCCATCTAGATGCCCCTGATCTTCTCTTTCAATATTCACTATCTTTGTATCATCCCAGTGATCTGGTAAGAATTCACAAGTCTACATCTGCATAGAGGAACAGTGTGGTAGGAACTCCTTAAATTTTGGCCTTTCTCTTACATATCCACTGGCTTGGTCATTTTTTTTTAAAGATCATATTTATTAATTTGACAGATAGAGAGAGTGCACTAGCAGGGGGAGGGGCAGAGGGAGAGGAAGAAGCAGGCTCCCAGCTGAGCAGGGAGCCCGATGTGGGGCTCGATGGTAGGACCCTGGAATCATGACCTGAGCTAAAGATGCTTAACTGACTGAGCTACCTAGGCACTTCTGGCATGGTCCTGATTATCTGTTTCTGAACAATTCCATAACCTTTGAACTGGTCTTTGTGTTCTCAGATTCTTACTCTTTCAACTATCTTCCATATTAATGAAAGGTCCTTTTAAGATACAGTTCTTCTCTGATTATTCTCCAGGTTAATGTTCTTTGTGGAGAACCAGATCTAAACAGGTGAGTGGGCATACTACCTAGGACAATCACCAAACCCTTCTCATTTAACCTCAGTCCACAACCTTCACTTCCCTGTCTTCCCCAAGAAGATCATGCTCCATCTCCCCACACCATGGGCCATGCTGAGTCAGCTATCAATAGAATCCTTCTCTGAAATGTCCTTATTTCCCTTTTATAACTGAGAAAACTCTCAGTCATTTTCCAGACCCAGCATCAATGTCTCATTCTCTGGATTACATCAATTATATTTCCTTATTGATAAAATAGTCTATAAACAAAAGTATAGTAAACTTAACAAGGCCTTTAGTGTAGTATATTATAAATAATAAAGATATGTAATTACTTATGAAATTTTATAGTTTATTTGTATAGGCAAGGCATCTATTTATTCTATAGGTAGATTCTAGGAGTGTGTTTATGCTTGGCTGGATCCTTTATAATGTCTCTCAGGAAACCCCCATCTCCACCTGTGGTCCTGTGTCAGAAACTGATGTATACATTCATTGGCAGCAGCAGAGTGTTGGGCCCAAATTGCTGCCTGTCATCTCTAAATAGATCTTAGCTTATTGCACAGATACGCTGGAGCTAGACTGTATCTGACTATTTCACAGGGCTGATTGTGCACATCTATTCCCAATTTCCCTTTGGTGACATCACATTGGTTATTTAACATAAAACACAGTGGAAGTATTTACACTATGGAAATGGGCAAACATGACACATCATGATTTGTCTCCTAAAAAGTTGGTTGCTAAACCTCTAACAGAATTGCATTGCTTATTTGTCACTTCCTGATCTCTCAAATTAAGACCTCCCATTACCTGCTCTCATAACCATGCTCCTCTCCTTTGTAGTACCTGAATTGTAAATTGATGTTCACTTCCATTGGGAAGATTAATTGAGATCATATATATTAAATACTAATTATAGGCCTGGGAACAACCAACTGAAATTATTAAGTGTAATTATTATTCTATACTTATCTGATAAGATAATTTCCTCCTCCACAAGACTGTAAGTTTCATGAAAGGAGGACAGTATTTGTTTTCTATACTCAGGATCTAGCAAAGTACCTGGCCCATGGTAGATGAGCATTTACATTATGATAAATGAATAAATGAAATTACTCCCCCCCCTTTATTTTTTGCTCCTGACAACAGCACCCTGATCTACCATACACTTAACTCCCTTTATGTTTGCTTCTCAGAGTAAGAGGGTTTGGATTTTGCATATGACCTGTGTAGGGGGTGTGGATGAGTGTCCTACCTATGATTCTGTCACTTTGGTCATGAGCATTTGTGTCTGTCCTTGTCTTTCAGTGAATTATTAATATGAAGACAGTTTTCCTGAGACACTAAGTAACCTTTGAAAAATATTTAGTGAGTAGGAACAACAAATGTATCTTGGGGATTCGTGTCTAGAAAATAGACTTAATTAGGTACTTAACCATTCACTATTATCCTCTCCCTTCTATGTAATAATGTGGCTTTGACTTGGTTACTATGGCTGTCCCCAAGATGTCCTTGTTCTAAGAAAATCCATTTTTTTCCCCAATTTTCAGTTCTGAGGATGTTACAAAAAGTTATGAAGTATTTTTAGCCTCCTTTTTTCTCAGTTGATTCATTAGTGGGAATGTAGCTAAAATGCGGCTTCATTAAATCTTTTCATTGATAGGAGTACATTCACATAAAAAAAAAAAAAATTGGCCTTCCAATGCTGACTTCCATCCATGACAGGCATTCAGGGCTTTCTGCTCACAAGTTGGATCTTGCATCTTTAACAAGAACATTGGGGTGCTTAGCAGCTAGAGCTGCATAGTCGAGGCAGCACTTATGAATTTAAAGGTCAATCCAGGAAAATTAAATTGTTTTGTTTTTCAGTGATTTGTTTTGCAAACAGGTGATTTGGAACATCTCAGATCTTACAGCATCAGGAATCCAGTGTGTAAGTGTGCATAATTCTGGTGGCTATCCATGACACTGTATTTTTAGCCTAAATGTATTGCTAACATGAGAAGTTCATTGGAAAGGACATTTGGCTTGTGCTCAGGAGACCTGCACCCCCAGTCTGTCCCTGATATTAACGATAATAAAATTAATTCAGACCCCTTGAATTTTAGTTTGTGCTAGACAAAATTTTAAGAGATTTATAAGTATGAGGAGGTTGAAAGTATTGAAGCACTAACTCACTTGAAAATTCAGATATGCAGACAGAATGTAATTCTTTTATTTGTTGTATGTTCTCTCTAGTCTTCCTGCTAAATCCCATCCACTGGTGTCTAGGAAAGAAACCAGACATTTAGTCAAATCTAAATTTAGTCATAATGAACACTTTTAACCTAATGGTGTCCAAAACGGTAACCATCATCCACATATTCCTATTTGAGCATGAACTTTGACTAATTCAGACTGACATAAAAAATTGTATAAAATATATATGAGATTTTAATACTTCGAGAAAAAGAATATAAATCTATTTTATAATTTTCATACTGATTGCATGTTGAAGTATGTTAAATAGTTGGATTAAAAGGCATTGTTAAAAAGAATTTCTTTACTTGTTTTTACTTTAATTTGATGTGACTACTGCAAAGTTTAAAACTACATATGTGCCCACTACTAATGTATTCCTCCAGGCAGAGGAATAGCATGTGTTAAGGATCTGAATCCTAAATGACCCAGTGCTTTTGAAGAAATGGAAGGCAGCACACTATCTTGGAGCACAGTGAACATTTCAGAAAGTGTGTAAAAGGCAGGGAGTGAGATAAAAATAGAGAGGAAGTGAGGAATCATATATCATGCAGAAACTTGTAGTCTCTGGTAAAAAGCTTGAATTATTCTAAAAACAATGAGAAACTGTTGAAGGGTTTAGGCAGTGGAGGTAGGGTATGATATATGTTTGATATCACCTCTCTAAATTCCCATTTCCCTGTCTTTAAAATAGGTATAATGATATTAATATCTTCAAAATATCATTAAATAAGATAACGTGTGGGTAATCACTCTGGAAGCTGTACAGTGCTATAGAGATATAAATTAATCTCATCACTTAATTTCATCACTATGACTACTGCTCAGAAATTTTCAATGATTCCCTGACATCAGTGGGGTAAGGTCTTCCATTGATGTGTTTTAAAGTCTTTCATCTGTTAGCCCCATCTGACCAACAGAAACATTTATCTTATATCCTGTCCCAATATATCACCTCATCTTCTTCCCATTGCACCTCTGCTTTTACACCTGACCTTTCCTCTTGATGGACTTGGAATGCCCTCACCACATTTCTCCACCTATTCTAATCCAATTCATATCTGCACTTTTATTAGTCAGGATTCTTTTGTTTACAAGGAATAGAAACAGCTCAAATTGGCTTGAGCTACGAAAGGAATTTGTGAATGACATAAATGAAAAATCCATGAGGATATCTAGTTCTTTCAGGAATGAATGGGTCTGAGAAATCATGAAAGCTTGCCTGGAATATGTATTTTGGATCTCCATCTCTAAATTTCTCCCATAATTTGTCAAGATGATCATTTGGAGCTCCACTTTGTCCTACCAACTTAGTAACTTCAGAAGAATGAGAATTTTTCTTTCTACTATATTCTAGCAAGAGCCTCATGTTTCACTCTATTGACCTAAATATATTAAATACCCTGAAGAAACCTGTGTAATACTTATTGGCCAAACCCTAGGCCAGAGCCCAGCCATGAATTGATTGATAGCACCAACTGGGGTTAGTCCCAATTCAAATCATATGGGTAAAGTACAGTTGAAGAAAGTTCCTAAAAGGAAAATAATTAAGAAATGGACACTGTACAGGCAAAAAGAAAAAAGAAAATCTCATCCAGATATCCACCATAATGATATAGCTCATGTCCCATGTCCTCCATGAGGCCTGCCTCTATGACTTCAGGCAATAATTATCTTTTTCCTTCCTGACTTTTCTTCATACTTGGTCTCTGGAGGATACATTTTTGGCTCTTGATATTCTATTCTGCACTTTATTACAACCATAAAATTTTTATTGCTTGATTAGACCTTGGTGGTAATCTCATCCTAGAGATGTGAAAGCCCAGAAGGAAAAATAATAAATTTTGGATTATTTTGAAAATATTTCTTAAGGACTTTTAGGTTATATCTGGGAGGGAAAGGATACAAAGTTCTTTTAAAAACTCTTAGCATCATTCCCAGAAACATTCTTTTATTTTTCTCATCCTTAAAAATTCTAAATATGTCAATAATGACAATTTTATGAACAAACTAAGTAATGTATGGTGTAATTGTAAATATCTAACCAATTGTGTCTTTTGATTTATAAAGAATGAATATATTTCTCCTTTCAGTGAATATATCTATGTATGTATATATATATGTATGTGTATATATGTGGTGTGTATTTATTTAATTCCGTTGTTTCCTTTTGTCTTGACTTTCTAAACTCTTCTCCTTTTTTTTTTTTAATTTCTTTGGGTTTAAATGTGCTTGAGTCTGTCTTTCTGTCATTCTTATTATATTCTTGTTTGTGTGTTATAGTTGTCTCTGAGTTGAGAGGTGTCTACCTAAGGGCAATTGAATATTTGTGTTTGTTATGGGTCTAGGAGCTGCTCAGTACCTAAATATGTTTGTTTTTCCCCAGCTTCATTGAGATTTAATTGACAAATAATATTGTGTAAGCTCAAGGTATACAATGTGATGATTCGATACACCTACATATTGGGAAATGTTTCCCACAATAAGGTTAGTTAATACATCCTTCACCTCACATAATTAACGTTTTATTGTTATTTTTTATGGTGAGAACATTAAAGCTCTACTCTCATAGTAACTTTTGAGTAAACAATACAGTATTGTTAACATGTACCCCAATGTTCATAGCAGCAATGGCCACAATTGCCAAACTGTGGAAAGAACCAAGATACCCTTCAACAGATGAATGGATAAAGAAGATATGGTACATATACACAATGGAATATTATGCCTCCATTAGAAAGGACGAATATCCAGCTTTTGTATCAACATGGATGGGATTGGAAGATATTATGCGGAGTGAAATAAGTCAAGCAGAGACAGCCAATTACCTTATGGTCTCACTTATGTGCTGAGCATAAAGAAAAACATGGAGGGCATTGTGAGAAGGAAGGGAAAGGTGAATTGGGGGAAACCAGAGGGGGAGATGAACCATGAGAGACTGAGGACTCTGAGCAACAAACTGAGGGTTTAGGAGAGGTTGGGGTGGGGGACTGGGCAAGCCCGGTGGTGGGTATTGAGGAGGGCACGTATTGCATGGAGCACTGGGTGTGGTGCATGAACCATAAATCTTGTAACACTGAAAAAATAAAATAAACATTTTTTGGGAAAAAAAGAAAAAAAAAACTATAGTCACCATGTTGTACATTAGATCCTTGAAATTTATTGATCTTACAACTAAAAGTTTGTACCCTTTGGCTAACATTTGGCTTTTTTCCCTTACCCCATGTCCCTTAAAGACATCATACTATTCTTTTTCTATGAGTTCAATGTTTTCCTTTACACATACAGTTATATCATGCAGTATTGTCTTTCTTTGTCTGATTTATTTCACTTAGCAAAATGCCCTCAAAGTCCCTCCATGTGGTAAATGGCAGGATTTCTCTTTTATGACTGAGTAATATTCCACGCTAAGAATATGTGTGTGTGTGTGTGTGTGGTGTGTGTGTGGGAGAGAGAGAGAGAGAGAGAGAGAGGGATTATATTTTCTTTGCCCATTCATCTGTTGATGTACTTGGGTTGTATCTATGTCTTGACTATTATGAATATTACTGTAATAAACTTGGGAGTGCAGATATTTTTTTGCAATAGTGATCTCCTCTCTTTCAGATATACACTCATAAATGGGATAGCTAGATTATATTAAATTTTTTCAACTTCTGATTTCACAGATAAGAATAATAAGACCTTTTAGGTTGAACATACCTAGGTGTTAACATTTGCTCTAACATTGAATAATCCTGGGTATTCCAGCAGCTTCTTTACTCTCTACACTTTGATGTTCTTGTTTTCAAAATATTGCAAATAAGACCTGTTTTATATTATAGTCATAACGGGGTGAGGGTATTGAGGAAGGCATGTATTGCATGGAGCACTGGTTGTGGTGCATGAAAAATGAACCCTGGAACACTGAAAAAATGAAATAAAATTTTAAAAAATTTAAATGAAGTAAAGCATATAAGGCACCAAGAATAATTCCTAGCATATATTAACCCTTTTTAAATTATATTTACTAAATATTTCCTTGAGAGCTTCCTGTGCAATTGGGTATTATTCTAGGTATTATGGATGCATAGATTAATAGCATAAAAACCTCATGAAGCTCACTTTATAGTGATAAAATGGCCAATGAATGATACTTCTCTTCCTAACACACCTTATCCAACACTTCATGCTTTATTAGTAGCATTCCTAGGACTACAACCTTACATGAAGACCCAGTTGTCCTGAATTCCAGACAAATGCTTGAATCACTGCATTTTCTTGGTTTATACTGACAAATACAAGTCAGTATTGTGCTTTTTAAATTAAGTTTCTTGAAGTGTAGCATCATAATTTGGGGGAGGAAGGAGGCTTAGAGTTATAGAGAAAAATCAGCTGAGTAGAAAGGCAGGATTTAGACCACCCACACTCCAACCCTGCTTCTCTGCTCCCAGCAAACTATGAGAGCCTTTTCTCATTAGGCTCTGCCATTCTGGACCTCCATTTGCCTCAGTTTTAAATGAGAGTTTTGGATTAGATGCACATGAATCAAACACTGATGTTTCTAATTCAAAAGATTTCCTTCAGTATCCTTCAGTTCATTCATATATTTTCCTTTATTTAATAGTTACTGAATTGTCTCTTTATGCAGTGCAAGTTGGTAGACATTAAGAGTAGCAAAGAGGATAAAATAGATGACTCCAACATCCTTAAAGAGTACATTTTAATTAAGGAGGTTAATAGGTATGCAATGAATGATAACATAATGTGAAGAAAGCTACAGTATAGGTGTAAGAAAGGGCTGTTGTACTGAAAGCAAGAATGGGGTTATCTCTATTTGTAAGACTGGTGGGAGAGTCTTGGCAGAGGAGATGTCATTCAACATGTCATCAACATGATGGATACTGATGGATACAATCTGGACAAGTAAGGAATTGAGGAAAGAAAGTCCAGACAAAGAGAAATCTGAAAGTCTATGTTACCTTCTGACAATGGTCAGTAGTTTGGTTTGGTCAGATAATATTGTACTTTAAGAGGAGTGACCAACATCATTAGAGATGTAAGGTGAAATCTTGCTGGAGAATATATAGACTATCAGATTTAGGAATCTGAACTTCATCTACTGGCTAATGGTTAAGTGTTGAAGTATTTTTTTTTTTTTTGGTAGAGAAGTAACATGATTAATTTATTTTGAAAAAAAAAATAGAATTCTGGTGGTAAAGTTGTAGCTAAATTGGAGAACAGTGGAGTGGAAGTTCAATTAGGAGGCAATAAAGATTCCAAGTAGGGCAATGAGAATTGAAATTAGAGATACAAGTAAGAAAAAAATTGATACGCTTTAGTAATCAATTGGGTATGGAGCTGTGGACAGGAGAAGCTGGAGATGAATATGTTACGTCTCACTTAGGCAGCTAGACAGTCTTAGTTACATGGGGGACAGAGAGGTAAACTTTGGGGCACCTGGGTGACTCAGTCATTAAGTGTCTGACTTTGGCTCAGGTCATGATCCCTGGGTTCTGGGGTCAAGCCCCACATTGGGCACCTTGCTCAGTGGAAAGTTTGCTTCTTCCTCTCTCACTCTTCCTGTTTGTGGTCCCTCCCTCGTTGTATCTCTCTCTGTCAAATAAATAGATAAAATATTTTAAAAAAAAGAAGGGCAAATTTTGAGAGAAGAATGAAGGGTTCTGGTTTGGAACTGAGGAGTCAGAACTATTGAGATGTCTCAGTGTATCATCTAGCTGGATGAATCTCATATTTGTTTGGACATTGGAGTCTGGAGCTAGGAAGAGATATAGATCTCTCTTTGATGGAGATACATATTTGGAAATCACTGGTACATAGGATATAGTTGAAGAAATGAAACATGGTAAGAGTAGAGCTCAAGAAACTAAGAAGTTTCGGAATAGAATCTATTGAATATCTTTAGAAATTCAGACCATAAATGTTATGCTCACTGTTGCTTCTAAATTAGCTTTAGTACTGCTTTGAAGAAAGAAAAAGGCAGTTTCTGTTGTTGTCAATATATCCATCCCTGAAAATAAGTTAGTTATAGGTAAGAAAGTAGAGTTTATTCAGCATGAAGGAGTTAAAAGATAGTCCTGGCCCTCCTCAAACTATATATATGGATCCTCTGAAATCCTTGATATTATGTCTTTCTCTTATAAAATTGTGTGATTGCAACTCCATTATCCTAGAATGTAATGAACTATCTTCATGTTGCTACAAAGAAGGCAAGTTGATGACTCCAAAATATGGAACTGACACATTGATTTGCATCTCGAGTGACTAGGACAGTATCCTATATGTAGCAGGTACTCAATCAGTTTTTAACAAATGGACAGTTACTGTACCTGAGGGGGATTTCTCAGTGTCGTCTCAAAGAAGCAAGCCCAAGTGAGTTGCTACAGGTAAAGATTCCTTGGGTATTAAATTCTGTGGTTGGTAATTAAGAAGATCAAATTGGAGAGGGGGTGTACAGAGGTAGAGCAAAGAATAGCAGTATGGAAAGCGTGTTTAAGCAAAGTCTGACAAGTGTCCAGAGATGGTGTAAAATCCTGAGGCAAAGATATTCTGAATCACTCCTGATATGATTCATCAGCAGGTTGGTTCACTTAAAGGTGTATGATGAATGATATAATGGCTTTCACTTATGCTATGAAGGACAAACAAATATTCAAAACAACTAAACCATAAAGGGAATTTTTGAGATCAAATAGCTGAAAAATAGAGAGGTATGACTTTACCTGGATAGTTTAAGTTTAGGTCATTAGCATTTATTTGATTATATCTGTCCCCTTTTGATTACATATTTATTTTTTAAGAGCCATTATTGACTATTTTAATTTTTATAATAAATAGGAAAACATTGTTTAATGAAAAACAACAAAGAAATGATTTTCCTGTCCTATGTATAGTGGGTTATTAATGGCTTCATGAGCTGCCATTCTTGTTGAATACAACCAATGTATCTTTTTAAAACAATTTTTATTTGAGTAAAGTTGACATATTGTCTTTGTTTATATTGGCTTCATCGCCAGCCTAGTTCTTCTAATGGTAGAAAAATAGCTCTAAGCCTTATGTCTTTTCACCACTAGAAAGAGGGAGGTGAAAGCTACTTCATTGCAGAAGCCACAGCATGTCAGAGGCTCTAAACTGGTTATGCACCAGTGTCTGAGCCAGTCATTATGGTCAGAAGCATGGCCAGATGATGTGCTTTCAAGTCAACGGGGCCTCACTTCTAGAAGTAGGTTAACCAACCTTAAACATATTGTCTAAAATTGAGGGGCATGCATTTTTCCAAAAGTTAAATAATATTAAGGACACAAGCAAGAGGACCACTCTAATTTATCGATGTGATTCTTTGTTATTTTGAAACAATGCTATTTATAAGCAGGAATTAGTTTTATTTCTCCCTCTCCCCTCCCCCATCTCTCTCTCTCTTTTCCTAGTTGAAGATAGACGCAAAGATGTAAAGCTGCAGGAGGAACCCAGGCAAAATGCATAGATAAAACAAATTTAAGACACCAGGAAAACAGTATCAAAGTCACCTGAGATTGCCAATAACTTTAAATGCTAGAAAGAGAGTTTATAGTGATTTCTTATTGGCTACCCAAGCCTCTATGACCACTACTGGCTTGTACCCAAGAGTTTATTCCATTGTTCCAGATTTATTTTAGCTTCCAGGAAAGAATCATTGGCCTGAATACTTCATTTTCCAACCAATCTCAATAGCAATGATATTTGGCATAAATTTGCAGGTTGGCTTTGTTTCAAACCATCAGCTTTCCATCAACACATTTTGTCTCTGAAGGCAAAATCACAGTTTCTGCCCTCTACATTTTTATGAAGGTTCTCATCTCTGGGGATGTTACATTCAAAGTTACCCGATGTGCAAATACAGCCTCAGGCTGAATCTGTGGCCCCATTATAATCGGACTTCCTGTTTTGAGGATCTCCGCTCATACAAAGAGGAACAGGTAGCATCTTGAAGTGAATTCACTGCAACCATTTGGAATGAAATCTTCCAGGTGCAACAACTGACAACTACCTCAACAGAGAAAATGACAGCATTTGCAGCTTGGAGAGTCACCTCATAAATCTGCTGTCCCACTTTTGGTACACAGATTTTAATTTAGACTTGATTTATTAGAAATTTTCCAAGCTACTGCGAAATTAAGCATGGACTGAAATACCTTTCATCAGAGAATTAATGTCAGGATCACTGGTGATGTAACATAGAGGAGAAATTATAGCTCAAATATAATGAAAAAAAAAAACACCTTATTTAAAATCAAGAGAATTGAGTTCCAATTCATGAGTTGGCCCTAAGCAGCTGTGTAACCTTGGGCAATGTCCTTGTAGGGTCTCGTTTTCTTTACTTTTAAATAAAGGACAACAGGTGGCGATCCTTCAGTCCTAGTAATCTATTCCTTTTCTGCTTTTGTTATTCACAAACTAAAAGAAAAAGGAGATAGAAAAAAAAATAAAACACATCAGCACTGAATTTACTCAACATTCACTGCCATAATAAAATACATAAAAAAGTTGCAACAAACAGGAGAAAAAAAGTCCACTATATTTTATTTTTGACTCAGTTACCTAATTTCACAAACTCACAATCTCTAGTTACATTTACTTGGACCTCACTAGTTAAATTGTGTGGAAGTTAAAGTTTTTTTCGGAGGATCTCAAAACTTCTATTCTGCATCAGCACATCTGCAGGGTAGCATCCACTAACACTGTTTAACCTGGGAAGCGTGTCTTTGGGGGCTGGGCCACCCTATCGGGTTACATCAGCTTCTCACAGAGTAGGAACTCTGGTGGGCATAGAGATGTGCCACCTGTAGTCACCTCACTTACAAGGCCCCGTGCACAAAAATGCAGGGATCCATTTTTTAATTATCAAGAATTTCAGGGGGCACCTGGGTGGCTCAGTGGGTTAAAGCCTCTGTCTTTGGCTCAGGTCCTGATCTCAGGGTCCTGGGATCTAGCCTGGAGCCCCGCCTGCACCAGGGTCTCTGCTCAGCAGGGAGCCTGCTTCCCCCTCCCTCTCTACCTGCCTCTCTGCCTACTTGTGATCTCTCTCTGTCAAATAAATAAATAAAAATCTTTAAAAAAAAAAAAAGAATTTCAGGACAGCAACAGCAGAGTACTGACCCAAACAACCCAAACTGACTCACTGAGCGAGTGCAAAGATCATATCCCTGTAAAGCAGGCCCTGGTACTACCCAGATATCCCTTCGAGGAAGGACTTAGTGCCTCAGCTGTGAGGAATGCCAAGAATAGGCTCAGCTTCAGGGAGCTGCCTTGCTCTAGATTATGTAGCTTCCTGGGGTGGACGATACCCAACTGTGGAAGGGATAAAAAGGACTGGTCACTTCAGCTCCACATGAGACAACTTGGGTGCGCCATTTCTACACCTTCTCAGGGGTCGGCTAAGGCTCTGGTGTGCATCACAGTTTACTTGCTTACTCTACTTAGTTCTGCCTTCCCTGTTTGGTCCTCGGGTGTTGGTTGTTTTTTTTTTAAAGATTTTATTTACTTATTTTACAGAGAGGAGAGATATCACAAGCAGGCAGAGAGGCAGGCAGAGAGAGAGGGGGGAGCAGACTCCCCGCTGAGCAGAGAGCCTGATGTGGGGCTCGATCCCAGGACCCTGAGATTATGACCTGAACCGAAGGCAGAGGCTTTAACCCACTGAGCCACCCAGGCACCCCTCAGGTGTTGTTTTCAGTGGTACTTTCTGTACCCTGAACTGTCTCAGAATCTGCCTCTGATGACCCCATATTATTACTTAATGTATTTACAATAACTTTGAAAATAATGCATTTTTAATTAAAAACATACAAAAAGAAACTGCACAAGGGAAAATAAGAATAAAATCACACAAATGTTCACACCCAATAGGGATCAGCATTTGTAAGTGTTAAACCTTAGGTCAGGTTTTGCTCGGGGCTTGTGTAGAGGTAGGAGGGTGTGATGGTTTGGTAGAGGGATAGATGCAGAGAGATATAAATAGAAATAAAGTAAAGGTGAGAACTAAATAATATTACATATTGAGTCCACACAAGGATTCAAAACAGTGCTAGGCACAAAAGTGATAATGCCCTCAAATCCTTCCCTGTCTGGTCTTTTCCTGTATGTGTATTTCAATTGCAATTCTATTATATCCCTGTTTCCCCATTGCAAATATCACTGGATATTCACATACAAATGAGCTTCCTGGGAGAAGTTCACAACAGTAAAAGAGAGAAGTATAAGAGGCACTAAACTCTCAGAGGGATGCTGCTTAGTTGGTAGTTCTTTTACTGTAAGGTGTAATAGCTCCCATGTGTTAATTGTAATAACAATTGATCTTTCAAGGTCAAAACTCGGGAGGAGGAAAACCTTTCAAATTGGCAGCCAATGTAAGTTAAAATTGTCATCAGTGCCATAGGCCTGAATAATATGGTTTTTGCAAGCTGAAAAGCCTTAATCACTAACAAAACCATAACAGAAACAGAAATATAATTCAGAATTCTCTTCCTGGAAGATTTCTTCGCTGAGCTGCACCATAAAAAAAATCAGGGAAGATATTTTGTTGCAGGGATTGGTGTTACCCCAACAGTTCAGGTTTCTTTGACAGCTATACAATTACAGGGAGTACTGTGAGTCTTGCCTACTGAAGCACATCCTCCTCTAAAACCTGAGGGTTTAGCCCCATGTAGTAGTGTGAAACAAGACTCAGAGACTTTGGGGGTCCTTGCAATTTATGACATCGCAGAAACCCTTGGAGGTCCATATGACAATTTATGATTATTGCAGAAACTTAACACATAACAAAAGAATACTAGACATCAAATCTCAATTAGAAAGTAAAATAAGCTAGTCAAAAGAAAGGTGTGTTTATCTGAAATAAGAACAGCACTTTGAAGCAAAGCAAATATGAAACATTTTCTTCTGCCCAGATGATGTCCTAGAAGAATGCTTTGCCAGATGTATGTTTCAAGTTAGAAGAATGTTCCTAGAGCCTCAAATTAAAACTGTCTTGGTAAAAAGACAGAAGTATTGCAGGAATCATCTGCAAACAAACTTGACAGCCCCTGAGTAAATCCTTGGAAAGTCTAAAACCACCAGAATTTGAAGTCCCAGTGAGTCATAAGCGGGCCATGTGCTGTGCCAGCTGATGCTCTGCAATGTGGAGCCAGGTGGGAGTGGGTGTGAATCCTAGCCCAGCCGTATTTCATCTATGAGTGGGCCAGTCACTTAGCTTCATTACACCCCAGGTTCCTTGTCTGCAAGTCTTGATGTAGACAACCACATCAAGTGTCATCGTGAAAGGTGTTTTATACCACTTACATTAGGCACTAGGGCAGAGCTGGCACACAACACAGGACAGCTACTCCCCTTCATGGCATCATCTCCCACAATTCTGCCACATATGGGAAAGAAGGAGAAAAAGATGAAACAGCCAGCCTAAGAAACATGAAGTTTGAAGCTTTCGAGACATTTTAAGGTCCAAAGAACAATGTGAAACACAAAGTGATCCAGAGGGGAAATGAGACACGTAAACCTGGATTCTTAAAATATAGGAGAAAGCTTTTTTTTTTTTAAGATCTTATTTATTTATTTGAAAGAGAGAGAGAGAGATCACAAGCAGGCAGAGAGGCAGGCAGAGAACGAGAGGGAAGCAGGCTCCCTGCTGAGCAGAGAGCCATCCCAGGACCCTGAGATCATGACCTGAGCCCAAGGCAGAGGCTTTAACCCACTGAGCCACCCAGGCACCCCTAAAAGAAAGCTTTTAATGCAAATAAAAATATGTGTAGGGAAATCTTCTATCAAGGGCATAGCCCTGCAGAATTATTACCGAGAGTATTGTATTGGAGTTCAATTATACAGAGAGCATCACAATAGCAACCCTGGCTGGACATTGACAGCGTATTATGCATAAAAACATACTAAATGCTCACCATGGATGTCTTGTTTTGTATTTTTATATTTTACATTTTATCTTAATTTATATTTGTATTTATAGATATTCTTATTTATTTTATATTTATTTTGTTCAGATTAAATTTATTATTTCATTTTTTCTTTTCTTTTTTTTTAAAGATATTTATTTATTTGAGAGAGAGAAAGAGGCAGACAGAGTGAGAGAGAGCACGAGAGGGGAGAAGGTCAGAGGGAGAAGGAGATTCCCCGTGGAGCTGGGAGCCCGATGAGGGACTCAATCCCAGGACTCCGGGATCATGACCTGAACTGAAGGCAATCACTTCACCAACTGAGCCACCCTGGCCCCCATCACTTTTGATTTTTTGATTTTCATACTAGAAAACTCCCAAGACATTGTTTTTTTTTTTCCTTAAGGTTTGCAAACTGATGTTTTGCTACACATATACATTGTGAAATGATTACCACAACCAAGCTAATTAACATATCTATCACTTTATATAGTTACCATTTTGAAACATGGGGTAAGAACACTTAAGAACGGGGGAGCCTAGGTAGCTCGGTCCATTAAGTGTCTGGGTTTCGCTCAGGCCACGATCCCAGGGTGCTGGGATCTCGCCCCACATTGGGCTCCATGCTCATCTGGGAGCCTTTCTTTATCCCTCCACCCTCCTTGTGCGCTCTCTCTCTCTCTCCAATAAATAAATAAATAAATAAATAAATAAATAAATAAATAAATAAAATTTTCTTAGAAATCACTTAAGAACTACTCTCTCAGAAAATCTCAACTCTCCAACCCAGTATTAACTATAGTCACCAGGCTTTGCACGGTGTCTTCAGAGCGTACTCTTCTTCCATAACTGAAACTTTCTGCCCTTTGACCAACATCTCCTCATTTTGTTGTTATAAACCCTATTTTACAAATGAGGACACCAAGACACATGTCGAACAACATGCTCAAAATCTCACGAGAAGAAAACGGTAACTTTCAGTTGTCAGGTTGAGTCCTGCCTATCCATGTCTCCTCCAACACCTTCTGCCACAGCTTGTAGAATGCCATAGTCTTAATGGTTATCAGGAACTACTCAGAATCTCAGAACTACTACATATTAGTTGTGTAGTTCTTGGCCACACCATTAATCAGTTTTTCTGAATTGTTGTTTATGTATTAAATAAGGAAAATGCTAGTTCCTTCTTTGCAGTGTTGTTGTAAAGTAGCTGTTATTATTAGCGTTTTTATTAATGTAGAAGATATTTACTCATTCCATTGTTGATTTTCTTATCTTTTAAAGGGGAAAAAAAAAGCACTTTTCAAACAGAAATTACTCTTCTGGTCCAGTGTTTTCCATTTTATTCCTCACTTCTCAGAATTTTACATTTATATATGCTTATAGTATTATCATTTAGTTTTTGCTCTGTAAGTTGACTAATATATAAGTTCACAACAATTTAAATACCTACTGTAGTCTCATCCAAAGCCATAAAATCTGTGAAATCTCAAAGCAGACAAGATAGTTTGCTTCTTGGTTGTACTAAAACAACCAAATGACTATCACAATTTAAAATTCCAAATCTGTCCTGACAGGCCAGCATGTGTACCCTCAGTGGTATGGGTGCCACACTTCAGAAAATGGCATTCAATCAACCTTCAAACGAGAGTGCTGAGATCCAGAGGTGATTTATTCTCCTGGGTACACGGATAACTCATAGCCAAGCTTGAAATTCACACCTCCCAATGGCTCACCAGCTATACAAGATGGCAATCCTGTTCCTCAAAGATGAGTTGCAGGTCCATGGACTGAGTCTGCTGAGAAAATAAGTGTGGGATTGTTGAATCAGTCCATCCAAGAGGAATAGTTGAGTCCCCTGTGTTGTGAAATGTGTCTCTGAAACTTAACACAGATCACACATTTTCATTCTTATTAAAAAATCTTGTCAGAGTTTCCTCAAACTGGGCTTTGAACTGTTGGTTAAGTTCAAATTACAAATGCTTTGGCACTGTTTAGAAGGAAGTGTTCTGGATAATGTTCCTCCACTAATAGAGGGAGACCTTCAACACTCTCATTGAAATGTTACTGAATTGTAATCCTTTTCTGTTCATTGTGTTTAGCAAGAAAGACACTGTTTTCTTCTTGATGTAGACATAGCAAATAAATACTGCTGCTACTACTGTGTATGTCAGGGTTATACTCATTCTGGTGAAATGTCCAAGTGTGATGCTACTTTCCACACCCAGATGGATGTTCAGCATACTGATTCCCTGGGCCATTCTGGATATGGTCTTTCAAAGTCTGGTGGACCAGAGAGATGGAAGAGGTCAGGGTTTGGAATTGGAAAACCAGCTCTGACAGTAAGTAATTATATGACCTTGGATGATCATATGACCTTAGATGATGAACTTAACTCATTTGGACTTTATATCCTTCCTTTGGAAAATGAAGGGAATAATAATGCCTATTCAATGAAAGTCACACAAATGTTATGAGGGTGAGAAAAAATATGTATAAGAGAGTCACTCATTAAAGGCATAGCACCACACAAATATTACCAAGGATTCTATTTTAGATTCAATTATAAAATTGGAATGCACTTTGGCACACTTTTGATGTATAAAAATTGTTGGTTGAAAAAAGGGGATATGTGCACTTACACTCTCACTAATTTTTTTCTTCTATAAACTATGTATTGACTCTTCTAATTATTATTTTTTAATTTTCTTAATTTACTGGGCAGAGGTGCTAAAGAGAGATTCACAATCCTGGTGAATTGTTTTGTGAATTACTTAGTTCAGAATAATAACAAGTTGGCAAATTTATTAAACTGCTTTTTAGATTGATACAGTATAATTTCCAATGTGCTTGGAAGAAAAAATGGAAACTACTCTTTTTGAGATTAATTTTTATTTTTGCCAAGAAATTCATGTGCATGGTGAAAATAATTAAATATTATGAAAAAATTTCTAAGTGAAATACAGCAGGAGTTTTGTCCATTTCTTCCTACCCACAAATCCTTTCCTTCAAGGTACCTACTTTCAGCTCTTAAAGCCATTATTTCTGGTAGTTATCTCCCAAACTCTAAGTAACATGTTTATACATTTCTTTCTTCATTGATTAATTGTGAATGTTATCTACTGACTCTGTATCATGGTAGTTGATGAGTATTTAGTTCTCTTACATTCAGATCTCCATTCTCTCCTTATTGTCTCTTAAATAGTTGTGGTAGATTAGAGCTGATAGCAAAATCAGTGTCACCTCTTCCATTTGAGAGGTAGAATCTATTTCCTTCTCCTTGAATATGTACTACCCTATAATTGTTTTGATCACTGGAATGTGGCAGAAGTGATGCTATGCTAGTTCTGAACCTAGCCTTTAGGAAGACTGGCAGTTATGCCTTGATCATCTTGGATTACTTGTAGACTCTTTTGGCTGGGTAGGAGAACTCTGAAGAATTTTAGACCTATTGTCCCACAGCAACCTCACAGTCAGGCTAAAGTATAGGAGAGCCTTTGTAAGAAAGATTTATAAATATGAAAACCATCTAATGTAGTGGGCCCTAATAAGATTCAAAAGAAACCCATGAAGTTTTAAAAATAATTTAAGTGGTATAGATATCACCAACTTAGTGTGAAAAGAGTAAGAGAGAGCTCAGAATAAGAGCTGTCAGAGTCTCTAACCTCTCAGCAGGAATGAGACTAGAACATATGCTATCTAGTTTCTTTCTTATGGAAAAAGAAAGATAATTCATGATGGAACTCAAAATCCAGAAGGCAGAATCACGAGTCATGGAGAATTTTCCCAAGAAGCAGGACTAGGATGGAATGTAAGAACTAGCAAGATGTGTCTGTTTAGGTTTCAAAATTTCTCTGGAGTAGTGACAGCAACATGAGTCTTAATCCCTTCTTTTTAAATAGGAGCATCTCTGATAGTTATTTTCTCTCTGTTCCAACACTGTATACGGGGAGTATAGTGGTCATGTAATTTTGTCTTTGGTTTCTAGGTCTCTAAATCTAAAATCTAAAGGACTTTACTCAAACAGCCATGCCTGAAGGCTCTTGCCATTTTTCCTCATTCATTCATTTTGTTCTCTTGTACCAGAGTTGACCTATGACTTCTTTGATTGATGGAGCATGGGGGAAGTGATGCTTTGGCAGTCTACACCTCTCATTTAAGAGCACTATAAGATTCTTCCTTAGTTTCTTGGATCCCTGAATATATGCCATGAAATAGACCACATAAAGAGGCACTGAGACTACATAGAGAGAGAGAATGGTCCAGCTAACCTAAAGAAGGTCCACCCATATGAGTAAAACTATCTTATATTCTCTATTTTGTTGGTGTTTGGAAATAAAGAATGGTACTTGGGTTTTCCCTATTTGCTATGCAGAGTTCTATGTAATCTGCATTTTCAATGTCTTACCCTCAACTTCTACCAGACATGGTGACTCTGCTTTCAAGACATCTCTGGTTATCATTTCTTGAAAGAATAATTTCTGGTTTATTAGAAGAACAAGGAAAAAGTTAGCTAATTACTTCTTCATGGTGTGGGAGAGGGAATATAGGATCAAACCCATAGTTAAGCTTATCTAAGTTTTCCATAGTACATAGTACACTGATTTTGAACATTTTTGAGATTCTTTGTGTTTAACTGAAATACTTTTCACAATTATTCCCCTCCCAGGTGTTTAGGTTCAGATTTATAGTGTTATTTTGATATGTAAACAACATAATAAATGTATGCTACTTATATAGAGAATTTGTTAAGAATTCAACAAATTGTAGCTTTGCTTACATTGTTGTCTATCTGTATGGTAAAGAAATTAACTATAAGGTAGGAACTATACTGTCTGGGTTCAAATCTTCATTCTGCTATTTCATAGTTATGAGATGCTGAGCAGGATACTTTTCTCTTTGCATTCTTTGCACCAGTACCTATCTGTACAATGAGACCTATTTAACTATCCCATAGGGTTGTTATGAGGACTATATATGGCAATCAATATAAATTGCCAAGCTCTTAGATAATATTGAATGAATATTAGCCACTCTTATTAATAACATCTCTAGGTCCTCTCCAACTCAAAGATTCTCAAATGAAGTATCTCTATAATGACATTTATTTGATCAAAATAAAGTATTGAATGTGATGGCAGAGTTACTGTTTATTCATCTCCTTGACAGCTCATTCATCATCTCTGTGGGTTGTCTGGGTGGCTGGCTTTTGAGGCTTCAGCTTCTAGGTCTTTCCTCTTCCCAACCCCCTAGAGGCTACTGTGTACATAGGAACCATAAGCTAGTTGCATTTCTAGTGTCTTTGTTATTAAGCTGGGATATAGAATTTTCTTCCAGAAATCTGATAAGACCTTTTCACATTGTTATGGTACCATGGGTTTTATAAGTCATTTTCTATTGTAATGGAATGGAAACTGATCATTGTCTCCTTCAGGTAGAACTTTATTTGCAAACAAAGCATACTCAAGGGACAAAAAGAATGTTGCCTTTTAAAAGTAGCTGAACCAAAAAAAAAAAATAAAATAAAATAAAAGTAGCTGAACCTTGTAAACAAAACAAAACAAACAAAAAATGACTTATTCAACCTTAAACAGACCCAACTGTGAGGAAACTCTGTATTATTTACCACAGTGGCTACATCAATTACATTCCTACCAACAGTGCATGAAGATTCTCTTTTTTCCACCTCCTCACCAGCACTTGTTATTTCTTATTTTTTGGTATAGCCATTCTGATGGGTGTGGGGTGATATCTCATTGTGGCTTTGATTTGCATTTCCATGATGATGAGTGATTTTGAGCATCTTTTCCTGTGTCTGTTGGCCATCTCTTTATCTTCTTTGGAAAATGTCTATTCAGACACTCTGTACATTTTTAAATCACATTGTTTTTACTTATATAGAGTTTTATTAGTTCTTTATATATTTCAGATATTAACCCCTTGTCAGATATATCATCTACAAATATCTTCTCTTATTCAGTAGACAAAAAACCATTTTAATTGTTGTCTGACTTTGGGTAATTTCTTTAATTGCTCCATACTTTCATTTTCTCATCTGCAAAGTGAGCATAATAACAGTACTGGAACCTTCCTTATAAACTTGTTACCAAGTTTAGGCAATAATCTAAAAACACAACTGCCCTTAACACATAGGCAAGGTCTTAATATGTTTCATCTACCCTCACTTTAATTGCATTATCATTATCATGAAAGCTTCTTTCAAAATCCATAAAAACACATTTGAGAAAGCTGAGACTCATGACAGCAACTTTTGAAAGTCTCAGAGTTCATGGAAGAGACAGGGTGTCCTTGAAAATTGTTGAGTCAGTGGTTAGAAAAGTGAATGATGGTAACCTGGGAAAGATTCATCTAACTTCACTATGGAAAATTGATTAGTGATGATGGAAAGAGAAAGAGAAAGTCAGAATGAAAGATAACATATATATCTGCTCTAAGAGAAGATACCACAGAACTAAAAAATAAATTAGAAATAGCAAAAAGTAAAATAGGTTGAAAATTGAATGTCTGTCATAGGACAAAGTCTTGGGATAATCATGATGAAAAGAAGAATCAGATAAAGAGACTAAGCAAATAGAAAGGAGATGATGTGGAAGGTAGAAAATGTGACCTTAACAAATGATAGAAAAAATATTTAAAGTTTTAATGCAAACAAACTTCTTGAAAGCAATAAAAAATTGAATCTGTAGCTAGTAAATGAAATTCTGATTGACTAATATTGGGGCACATTCTAATGGAGTTATTGGTTGGTTGTCAGAGATAAAGAAAGAATGCTTCTGATAGCTTGGCCAGAAAAAAAAAATAGAGCCACCTACTAAGGAAATAAATAGTCAAGACTTCCACCTCTTGACAGTAATATTAAATACCAAAAGGTAATAAATAAATATCTATCTGGTTCTAGTGGCATTAATAGAGATTATAGTGTGGTTAAGTATAAATATTATAGAAATACAGTAATTATGGGCCTTCCTTGCAACAAAACAAAAAAAAATAAATAATTAGCATAGAAAACACAGAATTTAAAAAGAAAAATCTGTGTTAAAAGGCCTGGGATGAATATTAAATTTACTCAATATATAACTAAACTTAGGCAAATATATGCAAAACAATGTGAATATTATAAACCTTAATAAAGTAAAAGTAATAATATAGCCTACAAAGATTAGAAATGTAGAAAGACTAAGGTGGAGAAATTATCAGCAGGGTAGACTCACCACCTGATCTGACATGTTTCATAGTAAGAAGGAATTTAAACTTTCTGAAATTAAAGCATATAGCCAAGCAAACTAATGAATCCAACCTTATAAATTTTTTCAAACCATTTTTTCATAACTATAGAGGAACGTTTTAAAGTAAATGACATTTCTTTTTTTTTTTTTAAGATTTTATTTATTTGACGGAGAGAAAAAGATCACAAGTAGACAGAGAGGCAGGCAGAGAGAGGCGGAAGCAGGCTCCCTGCTGAGTGGAGAGCCTAAGGCAGGGCTTGATCCCAGGACCCTGAGATCATGACCTGAGCCGAAGGCAGAGGCTTTAACCCACTGAGCCACCCAGGCATCCCAATGACATTTATTTTTATGAAGGAATTCTTTTGTGAATTAAGCAGTCTCCTTAATTTTACTTGGTTATTAAAACTAAGTTCAGTATAAATTTTTTTTTTTAAAGAGAGATCACAAATAGGCAGAGGCAGGCAGAGAGAGGGGGAAGCAGGCTTCCTGCTGAGCAGAGAGCCTGATGTGGGGCTCCATCCTAGGACCCTGAGACCATGACCTGAGCCAAAGGCAGAGGCTTTAATCCACTGAGTCACCCAGGTGCCCCCAGTATAAAATTTTTAAAATTAATAAATAGCACTTGTCAGAATTATTCTTTTCTCTAGAAATTATTTTCATTTATTTGTGTGTTTATCCTTTTCACTGTATATATACATAAATTGATGTCTAGAATTATGCTGTCTAATAATAATGATAAATAATAGTAAGATCAGCTAGCTCTACTTACTGAATGCTTACTCAATACAGGAATTTTACTGAGCACTGTACATAAAATACTTCATTTAATCTCACAACAATATTAAGAGGCAAGTATCATTATTATCATACCCATCCTAGAGATGAGATAGTTGAGGCATAGTAGGGGTTTGGTAAATTAGCCAAACCAACATAGGTATTGATGGTAAAGCCATGATTCTAACCCAGATAGTTTTTAATCACTAATATTAAAGTTTCTAGGTACTGAGATTTTAGGATGACTTGTTTCTTTTTTTTAATTGAAATACAATTGGCATACAATGTTATATTAGTTCAAGTGTGCAACATAGTGTTTCAACAATTCTATACATTACTCAGTGCTCATCAGTGGTAAGTATAGTCACCATCTGTCACTACACAATGTTATTACAAAATTAGTAACTATATTCTTTATGCCGTACTTTAAATCTCTGTGAGTTATTTATTTTATAACTGGAAATTTGTACCTCTTAATCTCCTTCACTTATTTTGCCTATCCCTCATCCACCTCCTCTCTGGCAACTACTAGTCCATTATCAACATTTAAGGGTCTATTTATTTTTTAGATTCTACATATAAGTGAAATCATATGATATTTGTCTTTGTCTGACTTATCTCACTTAGAATAATAGACTCTATGCCCATCCATATTGTCACAAATGACAATATTCCATTCTATTATATATAATACAATTATATATAATAGATTATATAATAGATAATAGTACTTTCTATTATATATAGTAGAATGGAATATTTTGGCTGTTGTAAACAAATGTCACAATAACCATAGGAGTGCATATGTCTTCAAATTAATATTTCTGGTTTTTTTTGGTAAATAGCCAGTAGTGGAGTTACTGGATCATATGGTATTTCTGGTTTTAACTGAAAAACAAAAGAGAAAGGAGTTGAGGGAGATAAGAAAAGGACAGACAACTGGGAAACATCTTTAGGTTAAATCTGACTTGCCTGAAATTTTAAAAAAGTCTTAAAATATTAGAGAAACTTAATATTCAACATAAATGCATTTTCTATATGATATTGCAGCATGAAGCCACTACGGAATAATAATCTGGGACCAGCTGAGAAGTGAATGAGAAGTACATATGTCCAAATTCTGATTTACACTGGAACAGAAACAAATAAATAACAAACCACAAGATGCAGGGTAATGATTGAGCATTTAGTAAAAGGTAGCAATTAACCCTGAAGGTAACTGGGAAAGATGGAAAATCTCAGGAGTTCCCAGAGCTCTTGTGAAGGAGTTTTCACAAGATGTGGGATTAGTTATGGTGAGGTCCAATTATTCAAAGGATTCTGTAGACACTGGTATATGAGTCACACACCCATTTTCATACCAACAGTGTCTGGTACTTTATTATCCCCATTCTGACATAGAGGAAAGCCAATGAGTCTTGGAGAAGGGAAAAGTCTTGTGCAAGTGTATTGCAGCCAGCTTGGTGACAGAGGATGAATTCATACCCATGTCTTACCATCTGCAAAGCCTAGAATCTTTCATTATTTCTTCTTCTTCATTATCTCACCGCAAGAGATAGAGAAAACATCAAAAGTGATATAAACTGTGGCTGCTACTCTATTAGCAGCCAATTCAGTCTCATCAGATCAGGGAAACTCTCAGATCAATCCAGTTATTCTTTAAGTCAGTGTGAGCCTATAATTCAATAATTGCCAGCATAAAATTTACGTTTGAGGCAAATTCCCAGAAGGCATCATACCACATTGCCTACTATGTGATTAAAAAAGAAAAATATGATGTTAAAAAAAGAAGAAAATATCACTTGAATAGAATTTTCAAATCGGTATGTTGTAAATCTGAAACTAATATAACATTGTATGTCTACTATACTTCAATAATAAAATTTAAAAAATAAAGGTCATGAATACAGCAGCATAGATTGTGAATGAGAAATGTCCATCAAATAGCATAATGCTGCACCTTGACATCATGAAGTCACATAGCATCCCATAATGTTTCCTGGAGAAATTGGCTATTTTCCTTTGTTGACTCTATGTACATCTCTTATATGGCTGGAGCTACTGCTACTCTGAGATTTATCTACTGCTACCAACTGATGCTTGGCTTGGACAATCTCTCCCTCTGTTCCCTTTCTCTGGTATCTCTAGCAAATGAGCACAATAATATGACAATAATATGAGGCATATATTATAAATATATAATCTCTATAATATAATGATGTAATATATTAATCTCTTTATTATTATTATTATTATTATTATTAATACTACTATTAAATGAGGCAAACCAACTCTTGTGCTTAGTCATCCTCACCCTTAGAATGTGGCCCATGGAAACTATTCATATTTCCTCCATGCTTCTAGGGAGACCCAGGAAAGGATGATGGAAGCTGCCTCAAGAAATTCTTGTGCCCAATCAGGTTCTGATACCATGCCTACCATCTTGCCCTTGGTATGTGGAATGGAACTATAAATGATACTGCCACTCTCGATGGCCTCAGGAAGAAATGGGCATAACTGTTTCTTTAGTTTTCAAATTTCCAGTCTTCAAAGGAAGGTTTCTTCATATACCTATGCACTCAAAACATCACACACCCTTCTATTTCTCTCTCTGTCACGGGATTAGTTGCCAAAAAGGAGGGAATATGTACTTTTATTTGAGCATATTATTTTGATGATTTTATTACTTTTGAGCTCTAGGGTGAAGTTGGACAAAATTCTCTAAAAATAAGGCCAATGGATGCAAGGGTGGTTCAACATTCACAAATCAATCAATATGATAGAACAAATCAATAAGAGAAGAGAGAAGAACCACATGGTCCTCTCAATTGATGCAGAAAAAGCATTTGAAAAAATTCAGCATCTGTTCGTGATTAAAACTCTTCAAAGTATAGGGATAGAAGGAACATTCCTCAACATCATAAAATCTATCTATGAAAAGCCCACAGCAAATATCATTCTCAGTGGGGAAAAGCTGACAGCCTTACCTTTGAGATCAGGAACATGACAAGGATGCCCACTCTCACCACTCTTGTTCAACATAGTACTAGAAGTCTTAGTGGCAGCAATCAGACAACAAAAAGAAATAAAATGCATTCGGTGGCACCTGGGTAGCTCAGTCGTTAAGCGTCTGCCTTCGGCCTAGGTCATGATCCCAAGGTCCTGGGAT
>CM053604.1:6763869-6783979 GCA_028646535.1 Procyon lotor | reverse complement strand
ATGTGCTATGGTAAGTGCTGTGAAATGTGTAAGCCTGACGATTCACAGACATGTACCCTGGGGCAAATAATACATTATATGTTAATAAAAAAAATTTTAAAAAAGAAGATACTTAACAAAAATGAGCTTAACTATTTAAATAAATGATAAGTGTATTTAAAAAAAACTTTTTTTTCTGAACAAAAACGTTTATATGATAGTTTATAGCATCTTTATTTATAATAACCCCAAACTGGAAACAACTAAAATTTTCTTTAATAGCTGAGTGGTTGAATGTTGTACATCTATACCATGTGCTATGGACTGAATACTCGCATCCATCCTAGAATTCATATGTTGAAATCTTAATACCCGTGGTAATAGTACTTGGATATGGGGCCTTTGGAAAACAATTAGGTAATGAGAGCAGAGTTATTATGATGGGATTAATACCCTTTTAAGGACACACCAGAGCCAAACCATAAGAGACTCTTAACTCTAGAAAACCAGCAGGGTTGCTGGATGTGGATGGGGGCTTGTGGTAACTGGGTGATGAATATTAAGAAGGGCACTTGATGTAATGAGCATTGGGTGTTGTATGCAACTGATGAATCACTAAACTGTACTTCTGAAACTAATAAATGCTATATGTTAATTAATTGATTAAAAAAGAAGAAGGAGAAGATAAAGAGAGCAGAACTTGTTTCCTCTCTTTGTCATTTGAGGATTCAGGATGAAGAAATCCATCTGCCAGCCAGGAAGAGAGTTCTAACCAGATACCACACAGCCTAACATATTACTTTTGGACTTCCTGGCCTCTGGAACTGTGAGAAATAAACTTCTGTTATTTAAGCCACACAGTCTATGGTATTCCATCCATTACTGCAGACTGAGCAGATTAAGACACCTCGGAATACTACTCAGTTTTAAAAATGAAAGAACTATTGATACATAAAACAACTTGGATGGACCTCAAGGTCATTATGCTGAGTGGAAAAAAAAAAAGAACCAGGAGTAAAGGTCGCATCATGTATTATTTCTTTTATATAACCTTCTCGAAATACTATAATATAGCAATGGAAAGCAAATTAGTAGTTGCCACTAGTGACTTAGGGATCTTGGAGGAAGGGAGAGGGTGAATGTAACTTAATAGGACAAGCATGAGGGAAATCTTTGTGGTGGTGGAATAATTCTCTATCTTGTTTCTGTGGTAGTTATACAAACCCACACATGTGATAAAATGATGTAAAGCTACATGCACATGTAAAATTATTGTTTTGATATTGTGCTACAATTATATATAATGTAACCGCAAGGAATTTGGATGAAGTACACCCAAGCCCTTTCTGTACTATCTTTACAAGTTCTTATGAATATATAATTATTTCAAAATAAAGAGCTTATAAGAAAATTATTTTTGAATTTTGACTCATTAGCCATACGAATGGCTGGGTGTCTGAGTCTGCAAATATCATCTCCTTCCAGGAACCTGCTCTCTGTCTTTGCTCTGGGGACATCAGCCCTTTTCTCCACCACACATAAAATCTTCCTACTGTGGTGACAGGACTGGTTCTAAAATCCCTTTGGAGAGTAGAATCTTTTTATGTTTGGGCTTTAAACCAGAACAAATGTGACATCTTCTCAATGTATGTCCTTTCCTATGTCACATCATTAAGGGGCCCACTTGGAAGTGATGCACAATGTATAACTGTTAAATTATATCAGATCTAATTCTGTATGGATTACACTACAGTTTACTTGTAAAACTCTTGCTTGTTTCTTTGTTTCCTTTTGTGGTTTGGCATGCACTATGGTCTGAACATATGTGTCCCCCAGAATTCTTATGTCGAAAGCCCAATATCTAGTATGATGGCATTAGGAGGTAGGGACTTTGGGAGGCGACTAGGTCATGAAGGCAGAGCCCTCATGAATACGATTAGTGTCCTTATAAAAGAGGCCCCAGAGAGGTCCCTAACTCTTTCTGCTATGTAAGGACACAGGGAGAAGATGGTCATCTGTGAAACATGAAGTGGTCTCTCACCAGCACCAAATCTGCCAGCACCTTGATACTGGACTTTCCAACTTCCAGAACTATGAGAAATAAATGTTTGCCGTTATAAGCTACCCACTCTGTGATATTTTTGTTATAACAACCAGGATAGACTAAAACAGCATACTACAAATCTACTATAAAAATGTAAAATTAAAGAAAAGAAATATCATTTCTTTTGATATGAAAAAGAAATCATTTCTAGTGAAACGAACACCTAAGTTCAAGCCCTTTTACAGTATTTTTATATTATTGAGAGCAAGAGAACAACTTGTTTAGGATTATAAAAAGATCACTCTGAAAGTCATTTGGAGGCGAGATTGGAGGGGAAGAGATTGAAGACAGTGAGGAGGTAATGGAAATAGTCCAGCAAGGATAATGTGGGGGTTCCCTTTATCTTTGCTAATACTGTGCTTTCTGTCTAGATACACTATTCCATCTCAGCTCAAGTTTAATATATGTTGGACTATAATAGGTCAAGCACTATTGGTTGCTTACCTATTAAGAATGCCTGATTTTGTTTCAGTCCTTCACCATATGGCTCAGAGGCAAATCCTGATTTATTTCACCCAAACATGGCAATCCCTTCCCTATTAACAATGATTGGTTTGAGGGAAGTCTGTGACTCAATTTTAATCAATGAGTTGTGAGGGACAAGCTTGCTGGTGGTCTTTCATGAAAATTCCATAACACTTACACATAAACAGTGGGAAAAAATAGTGCCTTTTCTTCTGCTGAAAGTGGTAATGCAGGGCTCTAGCCAAGGGTAGAGTCAAATTAATGAAGATGGTAAAGTGAAAGATGGGGAAAAAAACCGGGTACTTGTTGGATTGCTGAGACACTGAATGATCAACTCTGGAGCCACATGACCCACAGACATGGGCTAATATATTTGTCCCTTTTCTTTAAGTCAGGTATTGAGTCTTCTGTTAGTTGGAATCAAAAGCACTATTACGAAAACGAACGATTATCATGAACCAGACACAGTGTCGTGAGTTACAAACTGTAGTAAAGTTGACATAAGTCTTATCCTCTAGGAGCTTACTATCTGTTGGAGGAGTTCACCATCTGGGTGCTAAGTGTTAAAATTAATCCCATCCTTCTAGGCTGTTGTCAAATTCCTGTGAGTCTCAAAAGGCCTACTCAGATTGAGTTCATTTTTTCATGAATTTTTAACACCTCATTTATTGTGCTTATTCTAGTCTGTCTTGTCTTGCCAGTGAAAATATATTCCCTCCACTGGAGGAGAAGGATGGAACTATCCTGGAAGTAGTGTATTGTTCTTACTATATTTTATCTTATTGTGAGGCTGAGTATTCAAATCACATAATCACATATAGCCTACACATAAATACAGCCCTGGCTGTAACTCTGGTCAGATGATTTAATCTGCTGGCCCTGAACACAGTCTACAAATATTATAAGTAAATATTTAAGAGAAGAAAGGCTAACTACTAAGCAAACAATTGATATTTCAGGTCTCATTTTACTCCCTTTTGAGGTCAATGCCACAAGGGCATTTTCAAACCCCTTTGTCCCTCTGCATGTTTACATAACATTACCTCTTTGGTGAATGGGAATACACATTATGTAGTCTATTACAAAAATATACATTTTATTCTATTGAGTTCTCAAAAAAAAAAAAAAAAGGCATACACTCACGGGTTCCCTTCTGTTTTATCTCTGGGCTTACTCCATCACATACAAGGTGACAAGTCTGAATTTAAGGAAAATCTATAGGAGTGCAACACATTTAATAAGTATAATCATGCCGTCTGTCAATATATAAATCCTTGAGTTTGGTTCTCACAATGAAATGTGAAGCCCAAAACTATAAAATTAAAATGGAGAACTTTGTTTTTCAGGTACAGAAGAATTTCTACATCTTAAATTGGGAAGTTTCTTACATGAAATAAGGCAAAAAAAACAACTAAGGCAAAAAAAACAACTATACAAATATTCTATATGGAAATGGTGGTTTGAACTAAAAGATCTTTTAAACCAAAATTAAGTTGTTGATTTTTGCTTTAGACAATCAACCTGCTTATTGTAAAGAGAAAGTTTTTAAGTTTGGACGTCTGGTTGGTTGTCCTAAGGTGATCAACATAAAAAACAAAACAAAAACAAAAACAAAACCCACCACATTCTCCTTTAATTTCTGTGGAACTGATAATCATACATAGCCCTATCCTTGTGAGTCATTTAATTATTTTGCTTCTGCAATGACTCCAGCCTTTGAGCTTAAGAATATAATGCTTTTTGAAAAAAAAAAAAATTCCATGGATACAAAGGTACATCTTCTAATCAGTAACTGTAGTTTGAGCAATTCTTCAAAATGTGTTAATCCTGTCCACAGTCTTCAATCTTACAGAGTCCCTGTGCCACTTCTGGCAACTGAACCAGCACTCAGAGGCCACAGAGAATCAATAATCAAAGTCCCTCTATCTGGAAGTGCCAGGATTTCCTCTGCCTGTAGTCCTAGGCCCATGCTCTCCAAGCTGGGATATTCCCATCTTCCTTCAGTGTCTATTCCAGAAAAGAAAATTGGTGGGAAGACAGTGAAAACCAAAGAGCAAGTGGAGGAACAATCAGCCTCTAGAGTTTTTTCCTTCTAGTTTAAACCTGGCTTTATCCTTTGAACTTAATATATGATCTGGGTCTTCTTAGCTTCCACCCTGGTACTTTCTAAGACTCTGGCCAGATGTGTCATTTGATGTTCTTAATCCTGGTTGTCTCAGGTAAAAAAGACTGTCTTTACTCCTGCTTAGGGACCAAAACAAACAAACAAACTAACTAACTAACTAACTAACTAACTAACTAACTAACAAAAACCCAAAAAAATAAAAAACAAAAACTGGTCCCCCCAAGATATTTAAATAGAGAACTCAATGATGGGCATTAAGGAGAGCACATGGTACAATGAGCACTGGGTGTTACATGCAACTGATGAATAACTGAACCCTACCTCTGAAACTAATATGTACTATATGTTAATTAATAAAATACAAATAAAAATAAATTTTAAAAAAAGAGAGAGAGATCTGGAAGAAACAATCCAGAAGGGTGATGGACAATTGACAAGAAGGAAGTTGAAGTCTCACGTTGATGCCGTTGGAGGTCATTTCCATGGGAGTATATTAGTAAGACCAGTTATGTAAACAAGCTATTTTAGACATTAGGATAGCTAAGATCAGAAGAAGCAGTGACTGATTTTGCAAAATTAATCTTTCTTTTAAAGATTGTCTTTATTTGAGAGAGAGAGAGAGAGAGCATGAGTGGGGAGAGGGCAGAGGAAAAGGGAGAAGCAGATTTGTTGAACAGGGAGCCAGAGATGGGTCTCCACCCCAGGATCCTGAGAGCATGACTTGAGCCAAAGGCAGATCCTTAATTGGCTGAGCCACCCACACACTCTGCAAAATTAACATTAATCTCACTTCTTCTCTGATACACTAACTTGTCTTCTTCAAGAGTTCTTTCATTAACTCTCCTTGTCACAAGTCAAACTGTGTCTGTAAGAGACCTTAGGGGTGCTTTGGGTGGGTGGCCAGGTGTCCAAACTCTACATTTTGGACTGACTGGGTATGGGGAGCAGATTGTATAGTTTAACTCTACACAGAGCTGAGGTTTCATTCTTGGGGGCCAGCACTGGAATATAAACCCTACCTAAGGCAGCCAGGAATGGGTCAATTGAGCAAAGGATCGGTTGAGACAAAGCTCTTAGATTATGTAATGAAAATCAGTGATAAGTGTCCAGTCCAAAGAAGAGCATGTTTGAGTTATCTATATACATAATAGTACTTCAAACTCAAACTCAAACCAAACTTAGTGTTTTAAAAGTAACAACAATCATTTATTTCCCATATGAATTAGTAATATGTACCAGGTTCATGTGGTACTATGAGGCTGAAGGATATACTTTGAAGATAACATACTCCTGCAACTGGTAAGTTAATGTAAGTATTATGTATTAGATTGTATCACCCCAAAATTCATATGTTGAAATTCTAACCCTTGGTACATCAGAAGGTGATCTTATTTTGAAATAGGATTTTTATAGAGATAATCAAGTTAAAATGCTGTCTTTAGTGTGGCATCTAATCCAATATGACTAATGTCCTTATAAGAAAGGGAAATTTGGACACAGACATATATAGAAGGAAGACTGTGAAGACACAGGGAGAAGATGGCCATCTCCTAGACAGGCAGAGAGGTCTGAAACAGATGCTTCCTCATTGCCCCTCGAAGGAGCCAAACCTGTTGACAACTTGATCTCAGATTTCTGGTCTCTAGAACTGTCACACAATACATTTCTGTTGTTGAAGCCATGCAGTTTGTGGTACCTTTTAACAGCAGCCCTAAGAAAGCAATCTAGCTAGCTATTAGTTTCTCTGCTCATGAGCTTCTCCCTGGAGTGACTCGAGCTTCCCTGTGGCATGCTGGCTGGGTTCCAAGAATGAACATGCCAAGAACAAGGAAGCAGAAACTGCCAATCTTTTCCAGCTTGGGCACAGAAACTGGCATGGTGCCATTTTCCCTCTATGTTCTATCGGTCAAAAATTAAGAATCCAGTTTCAAAGGGAGGGAACATAAATGACACCTCACTTGTTGAATAAAGCATCAAATAATACTGAGGCCATGTGTGAAAATATCTTAAGAACTGAGACTGGAAAACAAAGTCAGGGATGGAGGATCTTTGTCATGCCTGGTAAAAAATTACAACTAACATCTGTGGAGTACTTTCCATGCTCTAGGCACTGTACTAAATGTTTATGTGCTTTATTTCTTTCTACTCTACACATTATCTTATAATATAGTTGTTAGTATCCCCAGTTTGAAATAAAAAAGATCAAGTATCTTACCAGAGTCATATAGATAGTAGAAGTCAGAACTGTCATTTAAAACTAAATTTCTGACCCCTGACCCTGCACTTTGAGCTATTGCCATACTGTTACATGGGCCTTCTAGGATGGCTAGAATAGGAGTTTCTATTGGAGATAACTTTGACCTGAGGCTTTCAAACATGTACCCGCTGGTGCCCAAGTTTCTCTTCCAAAGCATGTTGCCCAGATCTTCAGGTTTAAAAAGAAAATGCAACCCAATTCCCCTTCCTTTCACTTTTTCATAAAGGATAAAAGTGAAATCTCCTAAGTTCTATAAAACATCCATAGATTTAAATAGGACGATACAGTCCAGATGAAAAAGTTTGTTACCCCGAGAATAAACTCGAGTGCATTGAGTTTACAGGCACTGGTAGGGGAATAAATCAATTTAACTCTATATCCCATCATTCTTTACAGGTTTGTAACAAGGTGTACTTTGTTAGATTTTAATCTGCCTACATTTGAGACAGCAAAGCTCTCCACAATCATCTTTTAATGGCATCGCAATTTATAGACAGTAACTAATTTCAAACTTCATAGCACTTGGCTTTTATGATTATTTCAAATCATTTAAATGCAAATGAATTTCCAGAGAGAGAAAACATCAAATGCCCTTGAGTGGCAACATGTAATAGAACTGTGTGCGGAAGCCACTGTAGGAATCTGAAGCGGTCGGATAAGGTTGGATGGTAAGGCTGTATAAAAGTGTTTGCCTAAATCCAATTTACATTTCACTCCATGTTATATTCTATTTACCATTTTGTCATTTTAATATGACTTATTTACTTAATCCTCCACTGAAATCCCATCCACTCCTCATTGCAAACCTAAGATTCAAGTTAAGAAAGGAGAAAGGGCAATGCAAAATTCCAAAACAATAATCAAAGACTCCAGGATATCTGTTGCTTCTCGGGACCTCTTTGCAGCTAATGGTGTTACTGCATAAGGCAGTTCCAAACATCCATGCATGCATTAAACTATTATTTTTCCTTCAAATTAAGCTTGTGTTTGCCTGCTGATCAAGTCATATTTCCTACACTGAATTGCTAAGCTGAATTGCTTACCCTATACATATAGGGTTGAGACACAGAAGGCTGGCTCTTATGTGAATGCATGCTAACTTGATAGCTCAGAAAGGAATTGGAACTATCATGGTAGAGCCCATTTAGAGAAAATCTGAAGATAGTGATGTGTCTTTCATAGAAGAGGAAAGATATTTCATTCTCTCGTTCCACTTAGTATATGACAAGTTCTGAGTTAGGTGTTGGAGATTTAAGCATAAGCAGAGCATTGTCCCTGGTCTCTATAAGTTCACAACACAACAGAGGGAAAAGATGCAATTCTGCTTATTTTATTTTTTAAAGTTTTTATTTACTCATTTGAGAGAGAGAGAGAGTGCACAGGTAGGGGAGAAGGGCAGAGGGTGAGGGGTAAGAAGACTCCCCACTGAGCAGGGGGCCTGATGTGGGGTTCAATTCCAGGACTCCAAGATCATGACCTGAGCTGAAGGCAGACATTTAACCAACCCAGGCACCCCAGGAAAATATGTAATTAAATAGCTATATACCAAGAGTGCACAGGACTGTGGGACAGTTGTCATCTCTGAGCCTTAAAGAAATGGAGGCAAAGAAGAGGGTGGTTGATGTGGCAGATATTACAAAGAACAGCTTCTTAATGGGGTCTCCTGCTTTTACTCCCAGTCCTTGGGGCTTTCCCTCCACAACCCTCATCACATCTAAATTTCAATGATTCTAATTCATGATCCCCCCTTCTACAGTGGAAGGGCCAGACAGAAAAGGACAATATCTGTCTTGCTCAATGCCATATTTCATAGCTTAGCACAGGGCCCTGCACATGGTAAAAATGTTATAACTGTTTGTTGAATATAAGGACCAATCTAAAATTTTTCAACATCATTCTCAAAATTGGCTTTCAGAGTCATTACGTCATCTCCTATCCATCCCTTTCCTGCCTGTGCTCGTTCCTACTTCTCCACAGTTGCCTGTTCTGGCCTTTCTGTTTGGACCATAAGCCTCACTTCTCTCTTATGTGGTCCTTCAAGGGCTACTTTAGTGATTTGCTTTTATCATAGGAACTGACCTGATAATGCCATTTATGCCTCTATGTGTCTATGCATCTAATGACCTTTATGCTTCTCAATTTGTACAACATGAATTATCATTTTCATGCCTTTCAGCATAAAACTAGTTCGTTGTCCTCGGCTTCATGAAGTGAGTGTTGCTGTGTCTGTGCAAGTTCAACATGGAAACTCTTACAAAATTCCTTCAAAGTGGAGACTATCGAATTTTCTCTGTTGTTTTCTCCACCTTCTAGAACACAATGGCAACCTCAACCAGCAGAATATTCAAGTCTGATAGGTCTTGACACTAGACATTGCTCTCCATTTTCCAGTAGAACTACCTGAGTGCAGAGGCATGAAGTGGCTCAGCCAGCATCAAGAAGCAGGTGAGGACAGTAAGACCAGTATTCATTCTCCCTCTTCTAATCTACTTCTGTTTTCACTCTTCTTCATTGCTAGTATTAAATGCACAATGATGAATCATATGAAAGATAAGAATTTGAACCATTCAAAATCTGTCTTTTAAAAACCAAGTTATGTCCCTGATCCAGCTTCCCTCTTTTCACCCCCAAAAACAAAAACTCTGGATTAAGGGACTTTCTCCATCCCCTCACAACTCAGAAGTTCCAGTTTCCATTTTCTGAGTTAATGGCTTCTACTGCTCAAGGAAAATAATGTAAGAATCTGAATTTTAAAATTAAACACTGTGATATATGACATAATAAACTTCCAACCCTCATATTACAACATAATTACCTTTTACATTAACTTCTGTAAAAAAAAAAATGAACTAGGCAGGGAATAAAGTACATAGATATCACTTCTAATCTTTTCTAAAGAGCTTAGAATTTAATCAGGTAGACTGGCAGGTGAGACAAAAAATTATGGGGAGAAAATGAGTCACCTACTCAAGGAACATAAGCTTACAGGCAGGCTCCTTGAGTGGTATGTATCTATGAACACAAACCTCATTCACTAATTCAACAAAATTTCAGGACAGCTTCCAGAATAATATTTGGAAAATCCTGTGAAAGATTAGTTGCACATCAAAAAAGTGATTCATTTGGGACCACAGGACATGAAGGGTGGTATAGAGCAACAGTTAAGTGCATTAGACTTTGGACTCATTGAGATCTGAGTTAAATCTAGACTCCATAACTTCTAAGTGCAAGCTAGACCAAGTTTTTTAATATCCATAAGCCTCAACACAATCATCAGCAAGCAAAGGTAAACAAAAATATTTCCCTCAAGTGTTTTGTGTGTGGTTTCAGAGATACGATTTATGCAGCTCCCAGGGCATAGCAAGTGCTCAATAAAGTTAATATAACAGGAGATCAATATTTATTAAATTGAATTCACACAGTTTTAGAAAGGTATATTACTGAGACAATTGCATCAAATCCTTTCTGGAAGTCAGAGATTGTAAATAAGCAAAAAGATGGGAGATGAAATGGGAGTAGGAAAGGAAGCTGAATAAGAGTTGTCACTAATATTGACAAATGATTTAAAAACCTTCTTCTTTTTTAAAATTAATTTTATTTTATTTTTTCAGTGTTCCAAGATTGATTGTTCATGCACCACACCCAGTGCTCCATGCAATACGTGCCTTCTGCAATACTTCTGTTCTTATATCACTTGATAGTCCCAGCAGTTCTTGAAATGGGCAGAAAAAGAATTGTGATTCTCACTTTAGATGTGAAGAAATCAAGTGACTTGTTTGCAGTCACCTATGTACAGAGATGTGGAGCTGGGTTTAACACCCCAAGTCTTCCCCAAAAAAGCTTCCTCAATAGAGGAACTCAACAGAGACTTAGATTTCAAAAGAGGCAAGTAGGGGTTATGTGTAAAGACCTAGAAGGGAAGGGATAGTGAATTTATAAGAAAGTGATAAGTGTGGGATGAGTTGACACAGAGTGTGGGTCTAAAAAAGAGATAAAATGGTAAAAGAAGAAATTTCCAAGAAGTCCATGGGAAGGAATACTTGGCTGTGGTCTCAGTGTGTAGGCTAGGACTCTTAACTCTTATGCTGGAATGTTGTTATACAGATGTGATTACCCAATTAATATCTACTCTAGAAAATGTGCTTTCATCCTGACCTGAGGCAGACAAAGGAGAGTCTTGGTTCCCTGTTCCATCTCATAGTGAGTCCTAGTGAGGGTCAGATGCTGTTTCAGAGGCTAGACATACAGAAATGAGAAACTAACCCTGTTAGTGTTGTTGAGACTTAACAGGGGAACCAAATAAGGACAAAGACAACTAATAACACAGAAAAAGATTATAACAGAGGCAAGAATAGGGTACTCTGAGATCAGAATGGAAAGATATGTACAGGGACAGAAATTGAGGACACCTTTCTTGACCTACAATGAGTGGACTGAACCTCAAAGGATGAGCATAACATGAGCAGGGAAGAAAACTGAAAAAAGGAGGTGTAGGAAGAAAGAGAACTCCAAGCTCTAGGCAGAGAGCACATCCCATGCAAGACCACTATAGTACTGAATGGATTGATCACATTTCTCTATCCCTATTCCTAGGCTGTGTCAAGAAAGCCACTTACCTGGAGATGTCATTGTTCCTGCTCCACTCTTAGTCCTTCTAAAGATACCTTTCTATTCGTGGTAAGGAATATCCATTGTTATTTTGTCCCACATAGCTTGACCTTAGCTAGTGAAAGCCAGTTTGACCAGGTTGGGTACCTGGCCCATGGGCAGAATAATCAGTGACATCTGCACTTACCATTGACATAAATCTTTCATGTGATATGAAAAGATTCTTTGGTCAGATATCTCATTCATTCACTTAAAATAGGAGAACAGAGGGACCAAAGTAGTAAGTAATATGAGCAAACGCCAAAAGGAGGTATCTAGAATTATCAGAAGCAAGAATCAGAGAAGGAGAGAGATTGGAAGACAAAGCCATAAGGAAGACAAAGTTAGTAGGGCAAGAGAAGCATGAACAGTCAGACACTCAGCTGGTAGACTGAAATAAGTGAAGATATAAACAAAAAGAAATGTCAGGTCTTCATGTGAGAGAGAAGAATGGTCTATTCCCTGTTGGCCCCTAAAATTGTCATATTACATGCTACTGGAGATATAGTAGAACTAGGTGAAAATAACAGAAAATTCAGAGTCATAATTCTGGACACTTTTCTAACCAGAGCCCATATTTGGGAGATAGACTAACCAAAGAAACATTAGTACAGGAGGGAAGGTCTCAGTTCCCTGGAGGAAATGGTAGTTTTCCCATCTCAAACTTCGAAATTGATCTCCATATGGGTCATTCACTGGGGCTACTCATTTGTGTGGTAAACACCATTCTCCATGATAATTTCATAACAAATGCAGGAATAGTTTTCAATCTTAAAGTCTAACTAATTGAAAGGAGTCCTGGGAGGAACTCATATGGCCTATGTACCCATCTGGTGACTTTATTTATTTATTTTTTAAGATTTTGTTTATTTATTTGAAAGAGAGATCACAAGTAGGCAGAGAGGCAGGCAGAGAGAGAGGGGGAAGAAGGCTCCCTGCTGAGCAGAGAGATATAGGGCCCTTGTAGGGCTTGATCCCAGGATCCTGAGATCATGACCTGAGCTGAAGGCAGAGGCCTTAACCCACTGAGCCACCCAGGCACCCCCATCTGGTGACTTTAAATGGAACTCAGCACATTCTGAACTCTGGTCAGGCTCTGTCTCTTCTCTTCCACTCTTCCTTTCCCTCTCCATGCCCTGGGGGCAGGTGGACAACAGAATATAACCTTTAAGAGGGCAGGGAATTTTGTTTGTTTTGTTACCTGCTGCATTACCAGTGCCTAAAATAGGGACTGGTACATAGTTAGGACTAAGTCAGTATGTGTTGAATTAATGTGGAATGAATCATTCAGATCACAACCCATAAACAACAATAGATTTCCTTTGCTAAATGTCCTATCAAATATTTTTCACTCATTCCTGAAATTACATGTTTGAAAATGGCCTTCCTGGGAGATTAAACTCTTTGAGGGCAGTGTTAATTTCTGCCTTATCCCAGGCTTTGTTCTGGGCCTTGTATTGAGAAGCTGTTCTATACACAAATGACCAGGAGTACCTGGGTGGCTCAGTAGGCTAAATATTTGACTCTTGGTTTTGGTGCACATCATAGTCTCAGAGTGGTGAGATTGAGCCCTGCGTCAGGCGCCATGCTCAGTGGAGAGTCTGTTTGAGATTCTCTCTCTCTCTCTCTCTCCCTTGACCCTTCCCTGCTCAAATAAATAAATAAATCTATTTAAAAAATACATAAATGACCTATAAGTGATAGTAAGTATGAATGACCTGTAAGTCACTTAATGAGTCATGTGATGCAGTTTCTAAATGCAACATTATCAGAGACAAATGAGATGGAAGGATTTCAGGGCTATTAAAGACAAAGAGAAAGGATATAGTAACTAATGACGGAGGAGGAAACTAACAAGGACAAGTGGAAAGAGATCAAAAACAAGGAGAACCAGAACAAGGCTGATGACAAAGGGGAGGACAAATTCATACCTATCATCTTAATTGATTTTCCCAATTCTGTGAAATCTAGATTATAACCATCTAATAGATAAAGAGACCAATATTAAAAGAGTGTCAGTATGATATATTCAATGGATTGAGCTGAAGATAGGAGAACTATGATTGTTAAAGATTATGCCAAAGTACCACTGAATCATATTGCTGGTATAGCTTGCTCAGGACCACCTGGCCCATTCATCCATTTATAGACAAAGGGAAAATATCCAGAGAGATCTCACTGGTTACCCAACCTTGCCCTGTTTGGTGTTGCAAGTGAGTCCTCAGATGATTGACAGAACAGAAAAGTCTTTGATTTTTCTCAAATGGGAACCTTCAGCAGTTTTGGGGATCATCAGGAGCTGATCAGGATGTGAGTGAAGGCAGAGAAACTTATCCTCCCTGACTAGTAAGAACCCCCATACCTGACCCTGAAAAAAGCCCCAGGGAAAGTCAAAGTTCAGATCAACCAAAGGCCAAAACAATATGGCTGACCTTTGCAAAGGTGTTGAGACTACACAGAGATTTGTAAGAAGGGAGGACTTGTCTTGCAAAGTTCAGCTACCTCTTGTGAGGAGAAGTGGCACTCTGGTCAACTAACGCTCAGTGAAGCCTGCAGGGGTACTGACAGTGGTCCCTTTGGCCTTGGTGAGCCAGGTGGCCTCCCTCCTCTGACAACCTGCTGGAGTCACATTTGGAATTCTTAGAGAATAGACCTTTACCACTGGAATGATGTGGGATTCAAGGAGATAAACACATAAGTGTTATGCCTAGAAACGACCGCGCACTAGGAAAAATACAGTTATTCTAGCATTTAGCACACTACCCATTCTCCTAAATGTAGAGTTCAGAAGTCTTTGGTATTTTGCATAAAATGAAAAATTTTTCAAGCAAAAGCTTCTTACAAATACTGGTATGTCAAGCAAAATCTCCATATGATTAACTGAAGCAGAGTTAGGAACAAGAACCTGTCCTTTAAACACTCTTATCCCCAGAGCTGCTGCAGAAGCACTTCTAATGGACTAAAGTTTTCAAATACCAGTGTAAGAAAACGAATCGCAACAGCACACTTCTTGCGTGATTATTTGCTTAATATCTACTTGCCCCACTGCACTCATACCTTCCCAAGGACATACACCATGTCTGATTCTGCTCAATGTAGCTAACGTGGCCAGTGCCTGGCAGGGTCCTCGAAACGGGCCTTGAGACAGTGTGTGGGAAAATGCTTTGTAAATTCTAAAAACCTAAAAGGCTAGAAGGGAGTAGTCTCAATTCACTTGCCAGAATCTATTTTCAGGAAGCTATTATGTTCAGTCGAGTTGAAAGTGTTTTCTTGGTAAGTTCACGGACTCCCAACAAACAAACAAACAGAGAATTATTGTTTGATTGATGCCTGGCACACACGTGAAATGACTCCCAAGCCCATCACTGCTTGTTATCATTTAAACATTGCCTGTCCCTCTCACTGGCTCCGCGTCCCACAATTCATTGTGTGTGGGGCATCCATGGTCTCCAGGTGTTCTCTCTCTCTCAGACACCTGCTCTAACTCCTTTCAAACTGCCATGCAACAGCAGAATGTAATTGCACTTTCATCTTCCTTAGGTATCATGTCTAGAAAAAATCTGCTGTGGGTCTATTCTTCTGATTAGATGGGCACGGCAGCAGAAAAATAAATTGAACCTCTGTCTTTCTGTGAAATCCAATATTTCACAATATACCATTTGACACAGCTCAGATTGCATTGATCTGAATTGGAGCCTTGTAGCATGCTCCGAAAACATTCCCTTTTATTATGTTACATGGATAAAGAGAGGTTTGAAGGCTCAAGGCATAAACAAAATCTTGAGCTTTCATTGCTGGCTCATTGACATACTGGGTGTTAATTAAATCTTTAGAAAGTGTACTACTTGGTTCATGAGCTGGCACATAATAACAATGACTTATAATGCTTCCTACCTCACAGGGTCATGTGGCATAACATGTGGATGGAAAATCTCTCCTGCAGGACTCCCCACCCTGTGAAGAGAGAGAAACCCCCACAAATTCAGCCTATGGTCATTCCTTTTGTGGAGATGCCTGTTGCCTGGAGATCACAAGGAAGACTCCATAGTGGAGGAAACATTTGAAGGGAATCTGGAAGAGCCAGCTGGCTTTCCCTGGTGGTACCATGTAAAAAGGCATTCTAAGCAGAGGGACTAGAATGCACAAATGAATAAGCACAAAATCTCTCTGTCTCTGGTTTGTCTATATTCCTTCAAAAGCATAAGAATGGAGTATTCCACCGGAGTGCAGAAATGAGGGGCTGTAGCAGTAAGGCCCTACTTACTCAATCCATCACTCTTCTGCGGGTGTACACAAGGCTAGCAATCAAGTAAATCCTCAGTTATTTTCCAGTGAGCAGCTCTCTGGTCAGTTCTTTTCCTTTCTGAAGTTATGAAATTTCTCTTTAAGTCTTTTCTCATGAGCAATTTCACCTTTGTTAATTTTCACTTTTACTATTTTTCAGAGCATTTGTGCCTATGGCAATTATTTTAATCTCATCCTTTTTTGTTTAGGCATAAAAATTACCAATCCCCTCTTCTCTGATCCTTTTACCAAGCTTATCTCCATGTCTATGTACATCCTTTATAAAAAATCTTGTCTAGGGTGGGATCAGGAGAGCGCTGTGGAAAGAGGACTTTGACTACCTCCATTCTGACTTCAGTCTATACTGTCTAATTGATTAAATTCTTCTTTCCAGCTTATGTCTTGACTCAGGCAAAAGACCCTATGGGCAAAGCATCCCATGACGATAACCAAAATTACCCCCTCAGGCCCTGACATCAGCAAAACCCACGTGATTGACCATAAGACAAGAATTGACTTGATCTTCAATGCCCACCAGCACAGATCCACTGACCTTTGTTCCACATTTTCCCTATATAAACTTAGAGGTATTTTCAGCACTTTGGAGACAGTCTTTGAGATATTATTCCACTGTCTTCCTGGTGTGTGCCTCATTGAAGTCAATTCATTTCCTGTTTCACCACTACTTATCTCTCTGCTTTTGGATTTTGTCAGTGGCTGGTGGCCAAACCTGATCTGTTTGGGATCCTTGAAACCAGGTGCTCTTGCACCCCCGTGCTCCGGTTACATGCTCTGGTTACACTCTGGTACCCCAGGAGAGGGCTGACTTGGACATCACACAGAATTATTTATCAGCAGTCTCTGTGTAGGGTTGATCTACCATTTTTTACTGTGATTTCCATTATTACTTTTGAATTACATGATTTTTTTTTTTTAAGATTTTATTTATTTGACAGAGAGAAACACAGTGAGAGAGGGAACACAAGCAGAGGGAATGGTAGTGGGAGAAGCAGGCTTCCTGCCGAGCAGGGAACCTGATGTGGGGCTCAATCCCAGGACTCTGGGATCATGACCTGAGCCGAAGGCAGACGCTTAACGACTGAGCCACCCAGGCACCCCGAATTACATGATTTTTGATAACACAATTCAATACATTGATATAGGATTTAAATGTGAATCCTGACTCTGCCACTCTCTGTATGTAGAGGGGCCAGACATTTATTTTTCTCTGAGTCTCAGTTAGTTAATCTCTAAAGTGGAGATAAAAATTCTTTTCTCTAATGAATAGTTTTAAAAAATGTAATTCACTGACTCTCAATACCTGGAATCTAATAGGCCCACAAACATACAAATACCTGTGGATGCTCATACTGACACTAATACTGGGCCAGGACTAAAAATAAACACCGTTTCTTTACATCCAGGTGTTGAATAACTTAGAATATTTTCTTCCATCACTCGTTTAATCCCTCTGGGACATTTTGTCAGTGACATCTTTCAAAACATCTTCAATCTTGCAGTAACGGCTTGCTTCATTATGGAATAATGAGGGCTAACAAGTCTGATTGTACTTATTCTTTCGCTACAAATAGATCACTGGTCCTGTGTATTGTTTCTTTCAGAGCTCAAGGAATGGGTGATTGCAGATCAGACGAGAAGTTATCCCCTTCCATTTGTTTCCAGCACTCCTTCTCCTTTAAGTACCCAGAGATTGGAGGTATTGCTGGGACAGAAGCAGTCTGTCATAAGGGAGCTTGTGAGCCATATCAACGTGGAACACAATTCAGAACTAAGATTCAAACCCAGGTCCACGTCAGAATTGCTCTGATACCTTGGAAAATATATTCCACTTCTCTGAAACTTCTTTTTACTTATCTAGAAAGTAGGCACAATATTATCTACTTTGCAGCAAAGTTATGAGAGTAGTATGAAATGGCACAAAGCTACACTTAAGAAGAAGGTATCTGCTATTAATAAAATGGCTTCAAGGGGTGCCTGGGTGGCTCAGTCAGTTAAGCATCTAACTCTTGATTTCAGCTCAGGTCATGATCTCAGTGTTGGCTTATATCAGTAGCTCATGCATTGAACATGGAGTGCTTATGATTCTCTCTCTCCCTCTCCTTCTGCTCCTCTTTCCCCACCAGTCAAATATCTTATTCCTATACGAGGAAGCTCTTTTCCAATGTGTAAGTTAAAAAAATTATTGTTTATTGAAAACTTGCTGTGTGCAAGTATCCTATAAGGCACTATGGACAAAAAAAAATTCAAACCATGCTGTCAATGAACTACTGTTCTCATGTGGTGATATCATACATTAATATGCTTCTGACAAGTTATAAGTGGTGATTGTCATGAGAGAGGTGATGGCAAAGGACTGTGAAATTCCAGAGGATGGAGAAGGCTTCTACTTATGTAAGGCCATGAAGATTCCCTACAGAGGGAGAAAGACCTTGAATGTGGCCTTAAATTGCAGGCAAGGGTAGATTGGAGGAGATAAGGTTTAAGGTAAGTTAAAGCTTCTTGGTTTTAAACACCAGAAAGCAAAGGGGGAAAAGAAATTAATAGTTCTCTTAAAGGAAAGAAAAGTTTTGTTGGAAAGAGGCATTCAGGAGGAATTGAAATACCAAGCTTGAGGAAGGCTAAGAACCAGGAGATATTTGTCTGGACATGTTAGCAACAGAGGCACATAACTCTTCTTTATTTTTAGCTTTTAGCTGAATTTTACAATTTGACATCTCTGTTCTTGGGCTCAAATTCTAAGGAGAGAGTCCAACTGGTACAGTGCATGTTAGTCAAAAATGAACAGTGGGGAGGGTATATCATTAGGGCCACCTTTTTAAGCAGGGCAACCACCCCAATTTGTGTTGGTTATGGATTAGAATGAAGGAGTGAATTCCAGGGAGAGGGACCCAGTAAGCAGTAGCATGGAGGTCAGAAAGCTCAAAAACAGAGAACTGTGTGAAGCATGGCCAGATTGTAGGGTCTGTGAAGGAGAAGGACAAAAGATGAAAGCCAGAATCTGAATCTAACCATGCCTTCAGGATCCCTTGGATAAAGAGTGAGTAAGAGGTGAGATCAGAAAGAACAAGTGACATTTAGACAGATTATTGCAAAGAAATTAATCCTGTGAGACCTGCTGGGATTGTTACTGAAAAATTACTCTATGATCACCGTGCAGCAAAAGCAGAATGCAAGTTTAATTCCACCTCATGGACCAAGTTCACAGTAAAGAACAAAATACATCAAAAATTTTGAAAAGTACTTCTTGAATTAAATTTATCATAATGTGAAAAATCTTGCTTGATTTTGTTATCTAAATTGATTATACTCTCTATTGGGATATGTGCTTTGTTTCCAAATTCAGTTTAATTCTCACTCATTTACTCAACAATTTTCTCTTTCTTTTCTTTCTTTCTTTCTTTCTTTCTTTCTTTCTTTCTTTCTTTCTTTCTTTCTTTCTTGATAATCTGAACAACTGTGCATTCACTCAATAGACAAATGCTGTCAGTTTCAAGATGGGGAACTCAATTTCTACATTTAATGTCTGTCTGTCCTGAGACTTCACTGAAATGAAATTCAAGAATTACAACAAGGAACACATTTATAGCAGAAAGCAAAGGACTGGAGAAGTCACTAATGATGACAGTGGAGACAATTCAGCAAATTACCAAGTAGAAGCAAATAGAAACAAGTTCATGAATGAATATTCAGATAAAGTAGCAATATAGAACATGCTATAGGAGACTACAGAGGAGATGAGGGCCCCACTGCTCATAGGAACCCAAAAAATCCACTGGCTCAGTCAAGGTCAACAAGCACAATGGAAGATTAGAATGAGAAGTGAAAACCTGAAAATAGGGAATAATTCAAGAGCTATTTAACTCTGGTTCTCCCTTTGCACAACACAGAGGTGGACTGACATTTACCTACAGTCATGAAGTAGGATCTGTTGTTTGAGTAAATTGAATGAATCATATGGGAAAAGCTAAAGCTTCTTATGAAGATACTGGCTAAAAATAATCACTTCATCGACCTTCATTGGGAACCCAATAAATCTAAAGCCCTTTTCCTATCAAATGATCCTAAACAAAATCTTGCACTGAGGTCTCCTTTCCATCAAAGTTTCTACACAGATGTGAAAACTTATAGGAAAAAAAAAAAAATGAAGAGAAAACCCTAGTAGTTGCTCAGGCTTTCTTCTTAAATGTAAACATAAACTCAAAGATTACTATGTATATATAAAGAAACA
>CM053604.1:6731497-6763369 GCA_028646535.1 Procyon lotor | reverse complement strand
AGTATTATTGTCCTCATTTTATAGAAAATGGTGGAAACACAGTATGGCAAGGATTTTGTCCAAAGTCACACAGATAGTAGAGTGAGAGGCAGGATATGAATATAGGCTGCCTACCCCTGATCTTAGGGTTCCTAACCCTTGTGCTGCCCAGCAGGCACATGGTAAGTATTTGTTGACCTAAATTTATTATTTTTATTATTTCTGTTAAGGTATCTCTTACTGCATTCCAATCCCCCCATGCCAAATATAATTTCTTAAAATAAAATGCAGTATTGTGACTCAAAGGTTTCTGTGGGTTGACTGGGCATGGCTCCCTTGGGATCCCTCAAGAAGCTCCAGTGATAGCGTAGCTGATGGTATGGCTGCACTGGACACCTAGAGGCTTGTTTTCAATGTGTCAGAGGCCCTGGTGCTTCTCAGCGTCAGAACTCAGAACTTTGTGAGTTCAAGGAAATAATTCCTTAAGGTTTGCATTTCATTTAGACTCTGGGCAAACCAGAAGACATATGCACTAGGCTTGGGCTTCTTATAGTATGGTGGTCTATAGGTAGCTGCACTTATTCAATAGCCATTAGCTTCCTAGAAATGAGAAGTGGAAGCTTCTAGGCCAATTGAGAGCATCCCAAGTGAATACAGCATCATTTCCACCACATTCTATGGGACAAACTGTCACAGGCTCCCTCTAGATTCAAAAACACATAGAGGACATAGGAAACAGTCTCACCTGTGGGTGAGGAGTGATGGTAGCCCATGACAGAAAAGCAGGTGTGACCTGCCACAATTACTATTTTTATTTAATAATTCAAAAGCAAAACACTACGCAATGATAGCGGAAAGAAGACTCCTTCTTTCCATATTTGCTCTCCTCTTGTTGGTTTCCCTCAGCTCTCTCCAACTGGTAACCACTTTAATTTCTTTGCCTCCCAGGTCCTTTATGGGTGTATATCCTTCTCCTCCTGGTTATTACATAAAAGGGAGCACATCGTATACACTAGCTATCATCTTATGTCTTGGAAAATTGCCTTTATTAATATGTACAAAGAGAGAAAAGGGGATAGAAGGAAAGAAGGGGGGAGAAAGAAGGGGCAGGAAAGAAAACTAGAAGATAGAATTTAGATACCACATACCAACAAAAAACCCGAGTTTACGCTACATTATTAATAGCAGTTACCTCTCTATGGAGCAATTAATGCAATTTTTTCTCTTTTCTGCATTTTCTAAATTTATAGTAATGAACATATGCTACATTTGTGATAAAAATGTTTTTAATACCCAAACCACATGGTTCAATTTTTATTCTGCTCTGTATTTTGTTATTGTTATTGTGTGCCTTTTTTTGAGAAATTGATGTCCAATCATGAAATAGAAAAAAAGGACTGATATGGCTTTCTTCGGGAATTTCTCAGACACATCTGCATGTGTTTAGACAGGTGTATTGTGCTGATTCCCTTTTTCTGCCACCTGATCTTCTATTAAATCTGCAACCTGATCTTACCTTATTATCATGAATATAATCATTGAGTTATGTACCTACTATATGCAAGGCAAGGCACTGTGTTCTATGTTTGGGGTATGGAGATGACAAAGAAGAACACATATACACCTGTCCGAGCTACAATTTGGTAAGTGTCATATTACCAGCCTAATTTGGGATTAAAAAGCTAAGACCTGCCAATTTTGCCAAGAGGTGTTCAGGGCACAGTTTGCATAGTGGATGCTATTTGAGTTGGATCATCAAACAACCCATTTTTTAAAAAGATAGGAAAAGGCAGTCTGAGTAGTAGCTGTGATCTGTGATGGGGAGCCTGGTGAAGCACTTCTGTGGGTGAAGTGGTAGTGAGTGACCCTCTTAACACAGACCAGGATCCAAGGACGGAAGAGTTTGCAGCCAAACTGAGAGATTGCAAGTTCTGCCCTTGAGCACTGGAGGGGCAGCCAAGAAAAAGGAGTGTGACCATGTGCCAGGCACCAGATCTGTCTTTCCCCTGCTCCAGCTGCCTTTTGCGCAAGCCACAGTACGTTAATATTTGTTCTAGTAGCAGGTACTTTCTAGAGTTCAAGGAAATAAATCCTTAAGGTTTGCATTTCATTTACACTCTCAGCAAACTCAGAAGAAGACGTTGTGTCCCCTGAGTTTTCAGTGGAGGTGAAAACAAAAGGAGTAGACTGGGTTCAAAGCTCTCCTGAGACTCCTCTGAGCTTTGCTGATGGATATAACGCACTTTGCCTCCAAAAAATAAAATAAAAAATAAATAATCACATTGAATTGTAATTCTTGGTGCTCCCTCTTCCCCGTGGCCAAGAGCCCTGAGTAACTATGCAGGAACTGTTGTTTTGGTCACCAGCAGGACCAAAACACACATCCTGAAGGACTAATCTGCAAAAATGAGACTTACACCAGCTTTATGTCCCCATTGGTATTCGTAGGTATCTCTGGCAGGAGGAAAACCAGACAGTAAGTGCACAGAGCACAAAGTAGTAAACTATGAGAGCTTGTATAGCATTTAGATGGAGAGGCCAAAATCATTAGATTCCTACTTTCCTCTGTTCACTGGAAGCCACTTTTCCCTGATGGCCCAGAGGGAGGGAGAGGAGGCTTGCCAAGGCCAGCCATCATGAGACTTTCTGGGAAGACTGGCCTGTTGGAGGTATATGTTTAATATCTGTCCTTTGGGACCCACTAGGGAGATAGGGGACTTAGAAACTGCTTGAGTTCCTCGCAGTTAGAGGGACCCCTTCTGAGATTTCACAGGCTCATTCAATGCCTAACCAGCAAGTTACTGCTCAAATAAGAAGTTTCTCTTAATTCTTCAAATGGAAATGCACCCCTGTATTTCCTGAATTAGCACAGTAATTTGTGCTTAAGGATCTTAGAACACTGCAGCAGGACAGAGAGAACACTGGTTTATAACCCAGATGACCCTGGTTTTGATATCTTGCTGTGCCACATGCTTACTCTGTGACCTTGGAAATATATGTATTTATTTGAGTCCATATTGCTTTTATCATTAAAGAGAAGGTGATATTGACTAAAGATTGTTGTGAGAATGAGCCGAAGCTCTATGTAAATGACAGCTTAATTATTACTCAGCCAGTTCTAAATTCAAACCCCCAATTGCAATCGCTGGGTAAGATTTGAGGACAGTTTCTTAACCTTCAGATATTTGAGGATTTCCTTCTGAAAAATGACATTCACCTCGTATATTGGTTGTAAAAATTAGTGTAAATGTAGTTGATATGCCTAGCACCATTTCTGCTGTCTGGCAGATATCCAAATATAATTACTTTTCTATTTCTCCATGATGTTGCCTTGTCTCTGCCACTTTTCTTTTGGTGAAAAAACTGTAAAGACTCTTGGAAAGCTAGAAGCATGCTTGCTCCCAGACATCTTCAATTTATTGAATAAATAAAACACAAAGATACACTGAAAAATTAACTTGGCAACACTGAGGAAAAAGAGGAATAAATCCATGGGTGGCTTCCCATAATATTAGATTGCAATTAAAATGTTCCGTGTGGCACAAGCCCAGCCTCCTGAGAGTCCTTGCATATAACTTATTAACATCTAAAGTATAGTGGAGCATATTTTTGAGTTTTGTTGCCCAAAATCTTCTTGGTTCAGGATAATTTGAATTTAGCTTTCGAGAAGCTAGGAGGTTTGGGTGAAGCTGACTTTATCCCAGGCCCCAGGACAGGATGGCATGACATAGAACAAAACAATGATTAAACTCTAGCCCTCTGCTCATGGTGATGGGTTCAAAGATCTTTCTCACTCTCAAATAAGAATAGTGTAGCCAAGTGAAACTCAATTCTGGGCCATAAAAAGTGATTGGAGAAGTAGCTTCCTCTTTCCTATGGACATAAATCAGGAAATATATAGAAACCAGAGGAACTTTAGAATAAAGAAAGAAAAAGGGAAAGAGAAAGGGAAATTTGAGTGTGCTTGTGTGTGTGTCTTTTTATGATTATCATTTGAATACCTGGATCAATCTATACCTGAATTGGACCCACTGAAAGAGTCTTCAGTTACATACCAAACATGTAATTGACCCTTTAGTAATGCAGGGGTTAGGAACACTGATCCCTGTGTATTAAAAAATCCATGTATAACTTTGACTTCCCCAAACCTAACTACCAACAGCTTTCTGTTGACTGGAAACCTCATGATAATATAAACAGTTGATTAACATTTAGTTTGTATGTGTATTATATACTATATTTTTACATTAAAAATCTGGAGAAAATAAAATGTCATTAAGAAAGTCATAAAGAAAAAAAAAAGAAAGTCATAAAGAAGAGAAAATGCATTTATAATATGTATTGTATTTGTCAAAAAATCTGCATATAAGTGGATCCAAAGTTCAAGAGTTAACTGTATTTCTTTTGATTATCCATTTTGAGCTGAGTTTTCTGGCATGTTACAAAAATCATCAAGATAGGTACACTTGGTTAGTATCTGTCTTTAACGCTAAACTAATGCTTCAAGAGGGAAGAAATTAGGTTTCTTCCTTAGTTATATTACTCATGTCTAGTGTAGTGGTAGTTATAAATTCTTAATAAGTCTTTGTTGAATGGATCCATAGGGTATAGTGCCAAGCTTTCAGGGGGCTTCAGTCTTCTCTAGATGTGGTCTCACTCAGACATTTGGAGTATTGAAAAGACCTGGAAACGGTTGGATTGTGTTTCATAATGGTGACAAGTGTGGAATATCAAGGATGTCAGCATCAGCGTGCAGATTTTTTGTACCTGGGTAGATGTAAATGAAGGCTTCGTGTTGAGGCAGTTTCTGAGTTCCCGGGATAGGATAGGCATGTTCAACTTCACTGGAAGTTCTACCTTTTCTTGTTGCTAAAATCACTCTGGGACTACTGACACCGAGTCAGAGAATCCGATTTTCAAATTAAAATAAACCCTAGGGATTCTTTAATCTAATTGTAAAGATATAGAAACGTGTGTCCATATAGTTGAATAATTGGTCATGCAGCTCACCACACATCACTCCACACTATAATTCTTTATTGCCCCTTCCTCACTTCCTTCCCTCTTTCTTTCATTTCAAATATCTTCACAGATGACTTTTTTCTTTCTCTGTCAGCCACATCTATAATGTTGGTGCCATAGTTATGCTGGCAAATATAACATGATCTTTGCCCTTAAGCTTCTCATGATCTATTAGAAGATGGAGAAGAGGCAAAGGACATTTGTAACAGCATGTAGTCAATATTGAAGGCTGTTGAAGCTCGTTTGTTGGGCATCATAACCAGTTTGCTGGCTGAGAGGGATGAGTAATGGCGGTTGGTGGTTGAAAGAAGGTTATAGGGGACTTCAAAAGGGTAAAACATGAACTAAGTCCTGAACTTTGCCTCAGGTAGAGGTTACCCAAACATTAAGACTAGAGTTAAGGTGACTTTAATAATTAAACATGGCAGGAGTATGGCTAATCAGATGGGTAGTGTTGAAAGATGAGACCGTAGAGGCACATGGAGGTTGTGCATAAATGGCCTTGCTGGTCATACAGGGACTTCTAACATCACAGGGACAGCAAGTCTTTGAGAGATCATGAGCAGGGAAGAAGCATGGTGAAATGGGCATTAGAGAGTGACTGCTCTAACTGCCCAGATTGATGGGTGGATAGGACAGATGACAGGCAAAGAGTTAGGAGGCTGTGCTGGTAATCAGGGTGGGGGTGAGGGGCTGGGGAAGGCTGGCGGAGGTGTGACAACACAGACTGCTATGACAAGACTCCCTGACACTCTGATGCTTCACTAGCCTCCCTCCTCCCTCCTTCCCTCACCTTTAATGATTTCTGGATGTTCTGAAGTGGAACCTGGCAGATGGCATTTTAAGAAAAAATGACTTCACAGCCGCAGGTTCTGATCTGATTTATATATTTTTCTACCAGAAGGAGATGAGAATGCAGTACCTTCTTAGGTAATTAATGATTCAACATGGTGCCTTTGCAAAATGAAATTGAAGCGGCTGGAAGCCTCATTTGCAGCCATAAGAATTCAAAGGACACAAGAAGGCTGATTTGTGATTGTTGCTTTTCCTCAATAAAAATTAAACTGATTACAAAGAGCTGACAATGAGACAATGTCTTGCGGAAGTAATGTTTCTGACATTTCACTGAGTGTTTACCACAAATATTCAAATTTATCATTCGTGACATTCTTTAGAAAAATGGAGATAAAATATTATTTTGGTCCTGCAATATTTGCTTGTATGCACATTTATATGCATGCATAATTGATGGAAAATTAAAAGATTTCTGAGCTCCCCTCATATTCATTTTTTAAATTAAGGACTCTGAAGAGAGATCAGGAAATTAAGCCCATAGAGTTTGTACTTTGGAAATAAAAAGCATTTAAAGAATGATAGCTATTTTCTGTAGCAAGAATGTCCCCATCGTTAAAATCCTGGGATTCTTTTGTGAATTCAACTTTTGGAAAAGAATTATTAACAAAAATCATAGATAGATATTCATATGCCCCTTGAAAACTTACAGATATGATCTTATTTAAGTATTCCTATGATCATTTTGATATTATTATTGTCCCATTTCACAAATGGGACCTGAATTCTACTCTCGGATATCAGACAAGTCGCTATGCTCTTGAGGTTTTGTTTTCTTGTCTGTACATGGAGCTGATGGTCCTTGTGTTATGGGGCTGGTGTCAGGATCATGGGACCCAAATAAAACACAAGAACGGCCACTTGTTAGTAATGCTCACTACTATTATGATAACAACCACTCTATTTATACTAGGCCATAGTTTAATACTGACTTTTTACTTCTGTTGTAATAATCTTGGGTCATCCTAAATCAAAGCTTCATTCCATTGTTATATAGGCTCTTCTTTCACGATATGCTTTTGTTTTGGTTTTCCCTTCATTCCATTCCCTCTGCCATTGGTACTGTACACAGTTTTACAAAATTCCTCTAATACTGCTCACCTGGTCTTCCCTCCAACATCCTTTCCATTCATTTCGTCTTCCATGATGACACTTAGTGGATCTTCCAAAACATTAGCTTTGGTTATACTACTCTCCTGATGTACTTTTGCTGTCTACAAAATTGAGAACATATTCCGTCCCTGCCATTCAAGGACTCCTGTGTCCAGTTACCTGGATCTAAGTCATCCTTAAATGTTTTTTATGAGTGCTAAAACAAGAACAGCTTTCGCTGATGTAATGTTTTATAATTTATAAAGTGCCTGTGGATGTCCATGACATTTGATATGAAAACATTAATTTCTTCTGTCATAGCTATCAGAGACATGCTTAATTGTATTACACTGGAAGTGTTATGGTGTTGCCTAATGGAAAAATGCATTTTTGTCTCAGATTCTTGCAAAAAGGTGGTTATTTCTAAATAAGGTACACATCTGTTAAAATGGATAAAATTAAAGAAAAACACCTGAAAATTCCAAGTGTTGTTAAAGATGAGAAGCTACTTGATCTCTCATAAATTTCTATTGAGAACGACAAATGGTACAACTATCTTGGAAAACAGCTTGGCAGTGTTTAATAAAGTTGAGAATGCATTTCTTATATGGCTTAACAATTCCATATCTGAGTATTAACCACAAAGTAATGAATGATTTGTACACAAACCTTATCACAAATTTTCAGCTTCATTTATAAAAATTAAGAATAGCAGCTTCATTTGCAATCCAAAATCTGGAAACAACCTAAATGTCCTTCAGAGAGTGAAGAGTTAAACAAACTCTAGTATATCCATACAATGAAATACTACTCAGCAATGAAAAGGAGCAAATTACTGATTATACAATAGCCTGATGGCCTTAAGTACAATAAACTGAGTAAAAGCCAGCCAGCTTAAACTGTTGCAGGGGTGACTGGGTGACTCAATCGGTTAAGGATCTGCCTTTGGCTCAGGTCATGATCCCTGAGTCCTGGAATGGAACCCTGAGCTGGGCTCCCTGCTCACCGGGGAGTCCACTTTCCCCTCTCCCTCTGTCCCTTCCCCCCTGCTCTCTCATGGTCTTTTTCTCAAATAAATAAATAAAGTCTTTAAATAAAATGTTGCATACTATATGATTTTTGTTTATTTATCATTCTCAACATGGCAAAATTAGAGAGAAAGAGAACAGATGAATTGTTGTCAGGGGTTAGAAGGAAAATATAACAGTTAAAGAAGGAGAATTAGGGATTTCCCTGGTGGTGATGGAATAGTGTTGTATCTTGATTATGCTGGTGGGTTTATAAAGCTATACTGGTTCCAAAATATCAGAACCATACACATCCACAGACACAAATCCAAAAATGAGTGTATATGGAAGCTGGTGAATTCTGCATGTGGTCTGTGGTTTGGTTATTATTATGGTGTGAATGGTTACGATGGTAAATGAAGACGTTATCCCTGGAGGAAACTGAATGAAGAGGATATCAGAATTTTCTTTATTCTCTTTGTGTCTTTTATGTCGGCCTAAAATAATTTCAAAATTATATAAAAAAAGTTTTTCAAATGTGAGAAAGGTAGTAAAAATATTTCCGAAGCCTTAACAAAGATTTAAAAAAGCAAATTATACAGACGGACTTGAGATACAAAACTATCTGACCCACACAGTAGAGGGCTAGAACACCATCTTCATTTTCATCAACACAACAGCCAGCTTGTTAAAGAGAAGCAGAGCCTTTTAAAATTTGTGTGTGTGTGTGTGTGTGTGTGTGTGTGTGTGTGTGTGTGTGTGTGTGTATTTTGGAGGTCAACTGATAGACTCAGTCTTTAAAATCTATATTTTAGGCAAATGCTTAAGTCCAGCCTAAAAGCTTTCTAAAGCAAAAAGTACTTGTGTTCACACAAATAATATTTAATATAGGGCCCAAAATAGAAAATCATCTGGAAAAAAAGCCCAGTTGTTCTACTACAAAGGTTATTTGTGAGCTGATTTAGAAGTTCTGGTGTAGGAACTGTTTTCAAACTCCTGAAATGTTAGAGAGGAAAAACAAAACAAAACACATCACACTCACACTCTGACACAAAGCATGTTGGTTCAATAGACTAAATAAACCTAGAGCTTACTGCGGTAATAGATGTTATAGATTATTTTTTAAATCTTTTTACAAAGAAGAAATCTGAAGCTATCAGGACGCACTATACCTTCTAGAAGTTGTAGTATGTAGCTTGGTACTATAGCACACGTAAAAACAGAGATTTCCTGTTGCAAAGAATAAATTTAATCTCAGTGGTTCTTTTTGCATTCATTTATTCATTAATTTATCCATTCATTTGTTGAACAATATTGATTACTTCTCTATTATATACCATGAACTATGCCAGTAGCTGGGGATACCACAATGAACAAGAAAGGGAGACTTCATGAAGGCATTATAGTGAGGGAGATATTACCCAGTAATTAAAATAATGATTAAAAATTGTGACATGTACAACAGAAGAAATGGGCATGACATTATAAACACAAATGACAGCAATGCTGATTGATTCTGGACTTAGGGATGGCTTCCTAAAAACCAGTCTTTCCTAATCCATTTGAAATTGCTGTGAAAAGACAACAAAGATCTGGGGTATGGAAAGAGCGTCTCCATCCCAGTAATGATGCCAGATAAGAGGGGCCGATGAAGAGGGGAGTAAGGGCAGGAGGGTGGAGGCTATTGATTTGGAATCAGGCTAGGCAATCTCACTCAGAAATATATAGAGGGGCAGGTTGCTGGTTACCATGAGGTTTCTGAAGTAGCAGGTACAATACCTTAGCTGGTCATGAGGAACACTCAATACCCTGATGAGGAGAAAGAACTGGGGAGCCAGCAGAGTTGGTAGTTGGAAACACAATCAATATCAGCAAACTGAGCAGAGAATAGGCATGTAGTCTCAGGAGGCTGGTATCTGAACTGGGAAATTGGCTAGAAGGGAAAGGGTCCTCCTTAAGGCTGAGCTTGAAGCCTACAGGACACCAGCTGGTATTCGTGGCTTTCTCAAATTTGAGAAATCCCTCAGCCGCCTGCCTAATTTCTTTAACCTTTTCCTCCATCTATAGGCAGTGTTTAATCCTAACATGAGGCAGGAAAAGCTTAAACTGTGTGAGCTCTTTTGGCCAGCTTTTGAAGGTCGGTTTGATAATTGACTACTTCCTTATAAACCTTAAAGGAAACTGGTCCTTCCAGGGTGATCTTGTTTGCCAGGGAATAAAAACAAGTCCCCAGAGGGTATTAAGTGGCAACACGATGACACTTAAAAATGACCTTCTTGACCAATTCTGAACCACCTTTATTCAGCAAACTGTAGTTTGTCTACTGAGGACATCAAGAACAAGGATCATTAAGATGCCCTCAAAAGCGTCTTCATTTTTCACATCATGTTTTCTTTGCAAAAGTGTAGATGTCCAGATGCCATTGGGAGCTCTGATATCTGAGAATTACCACAATAAGCACGCAGGTCAAAGTCTCCTGCCTCAATGTGAACAATGTCATGCATGATTAAACTAAAATTCGGAGTGATATAAACATGGGGGACATACAAGTTCCAAGAGTGTTAGCGGAGGAAGTTACTGTCAGGTGGGGTGAATAGGGAGAGTTTCAAAGTGAAAGTGGCAAATGAATGAAACATTAAAGAATTGGTAGTGTGGAGGCCATGCAGTTGCATGACTCAGAGCTCCTTTCAAGAGAACCTGCCACAAAAAGCAGGTGGATTGACAGCCTCCAGCTGCCATACCTCATCTTTGAATCCATAGAGCACACACTTGAGGCTATGATTCCCAGCCAATGATTGAACATAATGGGGCTTCTAGCACCGGGCCATTTTTTCCAGTGTGGGACTCCTCTAATGAACAACTTTGCTCCCAGACTCCTCTTGACTTGGTTGAAACTTTCTCAGAGTTGCAATGTAGTCTCAGGTTTCTCCCACCTCATCTTCTTTCCTTCCTTCTTCCCTTTCATGAGTGCAAGAGCTACATCATAATATGAAGGTTCTTCCCCCCTTTGCACACATGGCTCTTTATCCTTCACAGGTGTTTCTGTGGAGGGATTTATTTCCCCAATAAATCTCTTCTACATCTAATCTTGTCTTGATGGCTGCTTCATAAAGGTTCTGATTCAGATAGGGTTTTTAAATGACTGATTTGATTAATGGATGGGTTAATCAACATGATCACAGCTCTGCTTAATTTAATGGACATCCCACACCCAAGTATCAGTCATGTGTGGGATCTCCCTCAGTTCCTTAAGAACTGAAACCAAAAAACATCTAGACCTACAATAGCACTCGAGCTGGTCTGAAGGGTTAATATGCTTTAAGGTAACATAGTCCTTGCCTGTTGACTTAAGGTCCTTGATCTGTAACAGAAATCATTTATTTACTTCCTTGAGATTTTCAGACCACTGGCCCTGGGGAATGAAGGACCAGAACTTTCCCAGGCCACAGAGGCCACAAAGTATGTTTGAAGCCCCCTTAGCTTTCTGATTAGCTCAGCAATCTTTTAGCAAAATGTTTTTCTTTTTTAAGGTCACACAAATGACTTTACTGACCTCCCTTTGTGCATCTGTAGGCCTTGCCCTCTGTTGGAGAAGTAACAGAGTGCTCTTGTGCAATCCCTGGGTATCAAGGAAACAACCCCCCCCCAATGGCTCCCACCCCTGCCTCGCCCCCATTCCAGGCACCATGGAACTAGAACTTCTTGTACAACCTCTGAGTACCAAGATAACTCTGTTGCTGACATCATAGAGTCTGCATGTGAGCAAGAAATGTCACAGACCACTCTACTCCCTTAACTGATTAAACGCCTTTAAAAATCTGTGCGCTGGGCAGAAACCAGGGAGTTAGCCTTCGGACAAGAGTCTGCCTTCTCTCCGGGCAGCCAGTCTCCTGAATAAAGCTCATATTCCATTCCAATCAAAACTCATCTCTTAAGTATTGGCCTTTCACGCCATGGGCAGCTGAACTTGGGTTTCAGTAATAGAATGTGCCAAGTGGTAAAAGAGCACTACACCGAAATCATCTTGTGTTCTGTCTGAGTGGTGGCCCTTGAGACCTCTGTGCTGCTTACTTTCAGATTTCCCTCAGACCCTCTCAACCCCAATCCCATCTAACTAAGGCACAGAATCTACCTCCTTCCTCTATGGACAGTTAAAAGTTTTCAAACCATCATCCCCTCAGGCTTGGCGTCTTAGGTATGGGACATCTGAAGACTTTATCTTGGCCTCCCATCAACCTATTCATTCATTCAATAAATCCTACCTGAGGACTTACAGAAAAGAGAGTTATTTAAGTACAGGAAAGAGAGTAGACTTTGAAGCCCAAATGCCTGTGTTAAGAGAAAGACAAATACCATTTGATTCCAGTTATAAGTGGAAACAAAACAAATGAACATAGGGGAAGGAAAGGAAAAATAAGGTAAGATGAAAATAGAGAGGCAGGCAAACCATAAGAGACTCTGAACTCTAGGAAATAAAGCTGAAGGTTGCTGGAAGGAAGGTTCATGGAGGGAAGGGTACCTGGGTGATGGACATTAAGGAGGGCACTGGGTGTTATATGCAACTGAAAAATCACTAAATTTTACCCTTGAAATAAAAAAAATAAAATAAAGTAAAATAAAAATACATCTCAGTCCTACCGTTTCAGTTAATAAGACTTAAATTCTCTGTGACTCAGTTTCCTCATCTATAAAAAAGAATAAGAAATTACCTGTCCTATGGAGTTATGGTGAAAATATAAGATATAATACAAATAAACATCTAGAATAGAATCTGCTATACAGAAAGTATTCATAAAAGTGATTATTAGTCAGTATTTCTATGTGCCATAACCTGTGCTGGGATTTGGAAATGCAATAATTAAGAAAAGAGATAGCCCATGCCCTCAAGGAACTTTTATTTCAGTAGTAGAGGCAAACAAAACAAAACAAAACAAAACATGCAAAAACAAAAACCAAAAAATCCAAATAAATTAAATACTTTTTATTTTTTTTTATTTTTCACTTTATTTTTTTCCCAAATATGTTTATTTTATTTTTTCAGTGTTACAAGATTAATTATTCTTGCACCAGACCCAGTGCTCCATGCAATACGTGCCCTCCTCAATACCCACTACCAGGCTCGTCCAACCCCCCACCACCTCCCCCCCTTCCAAAACCCTCAGTTTGTTGTTTTAATTAAAAATTATATACTTTGTCAAGGTATTAAGTGGTGTAAAGCAGATGCAGGTACAGGGCTGGTATAGTACTACATAGTTCCCCAGAACTTTCCTCTGGGGAAGAACATATCAGGAGGAAACAACAGCATATACAAAGACCCTGTGGTAGAAAGGGGCTTAGAGTGTTGGAAAATGAAAGGAAAAAAAAGAGCAAGATGTCTTAAAAATACATGCATCCTAGAAATCTATGTTCACACATATTCTAGACATATTCTAGGATAGGTCCTCAGTTACAGTTTCATGTTTTGGCCTGGCTCCCTACTGAGGTTTAATATTGTTAGAATCCACCTGGCCTTTTACATATGACAGCCCCATTTTTACCCCTACATTACACCCTGATATTTTTTGCAGTAATTGCTCTAACCATTTCCTGTGTATGATCCAACTACTACTCCATGCTTATCCCTGTACTTGTCCAACCCATCACTCTGAGAAGCATTCAACTTGGAAGATAAGAGCATAAACTCTAGATCCATTTCTCAAAGTTCCCACCATCACTTGATCTTGGGCTAGCTACATTACCCACCTGTGCTTCAGATTACCCATCTGTAAAATGGGGATTAAAAATATTTTCCAATCCATAAGGCGATTGCATTTGGTGGCTTAGCATAAATAAAATAGTCCTATACTTGACATTTGGTCAACGCTAGCCATTATTGTTATAAACACCATCATTATCATTATAGAGGCTCCTGCACTTACTTTGAGGCTCTATCTTTGGGGACACTGTTGGTGTTTCACTATGTCTTCATGAGCTTCTACTTCCTCTTCACTCATGGACAGTCTCCCACTAACTTCCCCAGCCTGCTTTTGGGGCCAATCAGGAAAGGAAAATTCCAAATGGCGTTGGAAATATCTAAGTGCTCACACGCGTGCACATGCATACATCCAAACACACTCTCTACCTCTTTCACTCCTCAGTGCCACCTGAAATGGTGCATCTTCCTTCACTGTAGATTCCATCTCTTGCTGTGTTGATATTCTTCCCTATGTTCTATCATAAATGATAATTTTAGGGACAGCAACTGACATTTTAAATAATCATGATCTTCAGTAAAATGGCACTAATTTTAATGCTTTCAACTGCTGCTCCTTTTCAAGGAACAAAGCAGCCAGACTTCCTTTTCACTGAAGAGATTGCTAATGTGATGACATCCAAACCATCAGCTGCCTCCCACACGGATATTGACAGCTGGGGTGCTTTCAGTGTGCTCCGCAGTCGTCGGCCCCTCTCCATTTTCCTCTCTCGCAGATTAGATTGAAATGGTAGTGTTTCACTCCAGTTGAGACCAGGGAGTTTTGCAGATTGACAGATATAATTATCATGTTTGCTTCCCGGCATGTGGTATCTAAGTAATAGTCTCCATATTTATCCAGCGTTAATCAGGAAAGAATCCAATCAGTTGGAGAGGGTTTTTTCAAACCGGGCCCTGCCTAGAGAACGCATCCAGTAATGAATGTTCTCATTTCTGATATGAAGCTGGAGTGTTGCCCCAGTTCTGTCTCTGAGCAACTGTTATCACCCAAGGACCCTGGGCCTTCATGAGGGCAATTGGGTTGGTAAAGAGGACCTGCAAAGAGGCCCAGCTGAATTCATTCTGGGGAGACGGAGCAATGCAGAGATTTCCATCACCAAGGAAGTAATCAAAGAATGATGAAAGCAAGAAAATAAAATATGGTTTATTGTAGTTTGGGAATTTAGTTATAGAAGCAATAAGAAGGGTATGCCAACACATGGTTTTGTTGTCACTTTGTTCGTTTATTTGTTTGCAAAGCAACAAGGATCATGGTTTTCGGTGCTCTAATGAACTTTGAAGATGATCTAGCTTGCCCTCCTTCTTCTTTTTGATAATGGGCACATATCAGACTTTTTCCACTAGCCTACAGTCATTTGGCTAGTTGGCGGGAGCACAAGATTTATATGAAGGAAGAAGCCAGACATGAAGCAGCTTTATAAATGGGAGGTGCATTTGTCACAGTTATTTTGATTTATACTGTCCTTGACTGAAGGAGGTGGACGGGGACTTCAAACATATGAGATCCAGCTCCCATTCTCTAACACCCCCTGAGAAGGGCAATCCAATCTCTCCTTGAATGTCTTCCATGAAGTACGGATATCAAATATCACGAAGGGTCAGATACTGAAAAGTTAAATGGCAGGGCCAAGAAGAAAGCCTACCCGAGTGCTGTTTCTAATAATAGTCATGGTGGTAGTAATTGTAATAATAGTGATTCTGGGAGGTGGGAAGCAGTCTAGTATTGGACCATTGCTTATTCCAGACCAGGCAACTTCAGAGGGCTTTACATGAATCATCTTATTCAAATTTTTCTGTAATCCCATGAGTCAGGTGACTTTTATTTTCTTAATTAAAAAATATGGCTTAAAATACTAAGAAAATTCCTCCGGGCCAGGCAGTGGTCAAATGACAGAACTACAAATGTCTGATTGAAGCTTTTTTCTTAGCCACAATGCCATGCTGTCTTTCATGTACCCCATTTATGTGTTCAGATAACCAGTTCAAGGAGAACATTCAGAAGGGGGGCTAGTGAACAAAGGGGAGTTAGGGTTTGGTGTTTCCTTAGGAAAAGCGTCTCAAGTAAACAGTGAAAGATAGCATGTGCTTAGGCAGAAATGAAAGTTCAACCGAAACAGAAGTTAAAAGTGGATAAACACAGCTAGCTAATTTTGATTCTCCAATTGCTGTGTGTCTTCTGGGGAGGCACATCAAATGGCCCACTAACTCCTTATCTGTTTATTTTATTTTGTTTTAAGCTCACTGAGCAGAAATAAGTTTCTTCTCTGTGGCATGCCCATAAAAATTAAATAACATTTCTATTAAAAAACACAAGGAGGGTTCATTCCATTTTCTTTGGAGACCTAGTCACCACTAGTATGATCATCTTAAATTGATTGTATTCTCCTAGCGGGTATGGTAAGTCTATTCCAATTAGTTGGGATGTTTTCCTAAAAGAAGGAAAGGGGCAATCTGAGCCACACTTTCTCTTTTAGGCTTACCTGGGTAGGGGAAAGCAAATGTGGACATTTTTTAAAACAATAGTTTGGTATGTCCAAACACTATTCTAAGAAGCTTACCCTCCATTAACAGATTGGCTACTCACAGCAATCTTATGAAGTAAGTATCGTGATCATTCATAGTTTATAGAGTAGGAAGCTGCTGTGCAAGAGAGTATACACTTGAACAAGGTCATAGTGTCAGTCTGCAGAAGAGTTAGGATACATATCAATCTTGCTTTGGAACCAGATATAGAAACTACAGGGGGAATGCCATTTATGTGTAAATGAGGACACAGAAGTCCTCTCTGAGGAGGGAAAATCTGAGCTGAGACCTGAAACATGGAGAGGGGCTGGGAAAAGAGCATTTTGAGCAGAAAGAACAAGTGCAAAGGCTCCAAATGAGAACTACCACTTTCAAGAAAGAGCAAAGATGTCATGATGATTCCAGGAGGATATCTAAATAAGCAGTAGAGCTGAGATTCAAATTCATTCAGTGTGCTTTCGAACCCCATATAAACCACACTGTTAACTGACTCTCTCAATCTTTTTGAGTGCTTTAGAGACTCCCAAGTAAGAACAAGACACAGAACAGGCCATTGATTTTGCATTCTGGAGACCTTAACAAGAGTTATATCCATGGTGTGGTGGTTGGCAGAAACCGATAGAAAAGGTGAGAAGAGTAAATAGTAGACTGGGAAGAAGAGACAGCAAGGGTCAACAACTTTCTCAAAAGTTTTTCTGTTTGTTTTTTCATTTTTGAGAATGCTAGAGAAGAATGTATGGTCAAAAGAGGATTTGTGAAAGGAGGAAAAAAAAGAGGTGTGAACGCTGATAAGACTGATCCAGGGGAGAGAGAGAATGAGCCATGATGCATGAGAGAGAAATTGATTATGTTCAGAAATATTGGTGCATGATTTGATTTGTAGCCTTTGGCTAAAAGGGATTTATGGACATCTAGGAACTATGGATTTGTGTTCCATCTTGTTTCCAAAATGTGCCCATCCCTTCTTTGGGTGAAGCCAAATACAATCAATATATAATATATACGTTTTTATTGGTGGTGGTTTTATGTTTTTTCCCCAAAGTTCATTGATTGATTCTCTCCTTTGTGATAATTAAGTGAGATTATCAGCCAATTAACTCATTATCTCATTCTCTCAACAAATATGTTTGACCATCTTCAATGTGTCAGATACAATAACAAATGGAGTGATACAAAGATGGATAATATAAGTTCTCACTCCTAAAGGATACAATGCAATATTCTACACCACATATTAGCAATGCAATGCTTTGCTCAGTCAGTATAAGTTTTCTTTTTTATCTGTGGAATTGGAAAGAAACAGATATGTAAATCAGTGAGTTAGAATTTTAAGCATTTTCTGAAGCTCTTTCCCCTTATCTTCTATTCCTTTCTTTTTATCTTTTCTTTTCTTGAATATTCATTTATATACATATTCGGTTATGTATATTATAATAAATATATAATATATTATACCTGAAAAAAGTATATAAATATATATATACACATATATCCAAAATATGTAATGAGTTTTTACAAATAAATAATAAGACTAATTTCCCAATTAAAAATAGGGCAAATGACATATATAGACACTTCTCTTCACACACACACAGACACACACATACAAATGACCAATGAACATATAAAAAATTACTTAGGATCATTAGCCATCAGGAAAACACAAATTTTAACCAGAAAGAGATACCAATATACATCCTCTGGAATAGCTCAAATTAGAAAGACTGATGAAAAATATTGGTGAGGATGTGTACCAGCTGGAATTCTCATGCATTCACAGGAGGTTGGAGTGAATGAATAAATTGCTACAACCACTTTGGCAGTCAAACATATATATACCTAAAAACCCAGAAATCCCCATACCTAGCTATCTACCTAAAATAAATAGGAAGTTATCATTATACAAACATTACTCAAGAATGTTTACAACAGCTTTATTCATAATAGTCACAATTTAAAAATGTCCATCAACACTTCAACCAATAAACAAATTGTGATATGGTCATATAAAGGAATACTATTTCTTTTTTTTTTTTTTTAAGATCTTATTTATTTGACACAGAGAGAGAGATCACAAGCAGGCAGAGAGGCAGGCAGATAGAGAGCAGGAAGCAGGCTCCCCCTTGAGCAGAGAGCCCGATGTGGGGCTCGATCCCAGGACCCTGAGATCATGACCTGAGCCGAAAGCAGAGGCTTTAACCCACTGAGCCACCCAGGCGCCCCAAGGAATACTATTTCTTAATGACATGGAACGAACTACTGATGGCTGAATCTCAAAAATATTATTGTAAGACAAAGCCAAACACGAGAGAGTACATATGATATGATTCCACGTGTATGAAGTCAAAACCAATCTATGGTGATAGAAATGAGAACAGTGTTTACCTGTGGGGTCGAGGATTGACTAAAATGGGGATAAGAGAAGTTTCTGATGAAAAATGTCCCGAATCTTGATTGGAGTGGTGTGACATAGGTATCAAAATGGTCCAAACTCATCAAGTTGTACACTTGGCATGGTATACAGAATTTCAAGAAAACCTCATGACTTTTGTCTCTGGTGTGATTCCCATGATTTCCTTACAATAAAGGACAAAGGAGAGATTATCTAGGTGGCCCTAAATAATCACATGATTCCTTGGAAAGCATAGAGTTTTCTCCCTTGGTAAGAGAAGGAGAAATCAGAGAGCTTTGACATATGAGAAAGATTTAAGGTACCTTTGCTGGTTTGAAGATGAAGAAGGCCACGTGACAGGGAATGCCGAGGATCTCTAGAATTGGAGGGCTGACTGACAGCCAGCAAGTGTAAGGGGACCTCAGACCTATAGCTGCAAGGACAACACTCTGCCATCCACCTGAAAAGCTGGAAGTGAATTCTTCCCCAGAGCCTGGAAACAAGAGCTCGGCCTGTCTGACGTTTTGATCTTGGCCTTGTGAGACCCTAAGTAGAGAATCAAGTTGATCCCATCCACATGTCTCACCAACTGTAAGATAATAAATAGGTATTGTCTAAAACCATTAACTTTGTGATAACTTATTATTCAACAATAAAAAAACCCAACACATTTATAATCACTGTACGTACATATTACCTCTCTCTCGCTCTCTCTCTGTACGTGTACGTCTATTTCAAGGAGGTTAGGCAGATTTAGAAACACAGTGATTTTTACTAGAAAACACACAGATAAGAAGCTGAGTTTATCTCATGGATATAGATATAGTAAAAGGCCTCTGCTTCTCCAGCTGGTGAGGGGTAAGAAACTGATGTAACAAACACAAAATTCTTAAATAGAGCTCTTTGCATTGCTAGAAAAGATAAATATATGTTGAAGGGCAAAAATATTTTTGTTTTCCTAAACATGTTCTTCTCCAGTTTTCCCAGAGCTAACATTTATTGAGCTCTTCCTGTGTACCAGCCGTCTTCTTAAGCTTTTTCCATGTATTAACTCATGCAATCCTCACAAAAACCCTGGGAGACACATAGGCACTTTTACCACCTCCGGTTTACAGATACCTCTCTCCAGAATAATACACAAGTTACACAGTGAGGTGGTCTCCCACTGGAGCTTTAGCTCTTAACTCCAATGCTGTATCTTGTCCCATCGGAAGTAGAATTATCCCTGTGTCTTTCCCTCACTCTCCAAATTCAACCCAGCAGAGCATCCTAACGGCACAGCCTTCTAAGCAGATCGGCCCTTCCCAATCCACATCATACCTTGCCTAGATCCTTGGGACACCCCCTCACTGTCCTCCCTGCTTCTGACCTTGAACCCATCCCAGGGGGCTCATTTGATCCAATCAGCACCTTTTTCTCTTCCGTTTAAAATCCTCTGATGGCTTCAAGTGCAGTTAGAATCAAGATCTTACAATAGCTTTCAGAGAACATTTGGCAGTGTCTAGAGATGTTTTTGGGTGTCATGGCTCGGGGCAGGAGTGCTCCTGGCATCCAGTGAGTAGAGACCAGAGATGCTATCAAGCCTTTTGCAATGCACAGGTTAAACCCCAAAAGAAAGAATTATCCAACTCACCTAGTCAGTAGTGTTGAGGTGAGAACCCCTGTTCTGTTGGACAAATTCAAAGCAGAGAGCATGACATACGTCCCAGCCCTGGTATTTAAGAGCTCCCGGGCTTCCACCAAACTGCCATGGGGATACAGCACCCTGTGGGCTGGGGAACTAAGAGATGCCGCCTCCCTCCAGCACAGAGCAGCAAACTTGCTCTGAGCTGAGACTGAGATTCTGAGACTGTGCAGGTGGCAGATTGAATTCTGAAGAGTGATGACAAAAAAGAGGAACATTCTTCAAAGACACCATAAAGGAATGGCTGCCGCTGCTCTGACCTCAGGAAAAACTGCTTTCCTCCTACAGTTCCTGAGCATTGCTCATCCACGCTCAAATGTTAATGATTAACATGGTCGTGCACTTAGACAAGGATTGATTTTTAATAACATTCTTTTCTCATAAGATAATACAAACTTAATGTAATGTAATGTAAAAAAATGATTGGAAGATTTTTTTTTTAATTAACCATCTAAACAAGGAAGAAGAAAAAATATACAGTGCCACTACTTCAGAAGTAACCACTGATAATACTTCGAGGTGTGTGTGTGTGTGTGTGTGTAAAGGCCATGTTTCATCACAAACATTCTCCCGCATCATTAAAATTTTGAAGACCATTGTATGATATTCTACCTTATGGCAGTGTTGTTGATCTCAGACTCTTCCCAGTTGTGGTCATTGGGATGGTTGGCACCCACTTCCCTGATCCATTGTCGGAATGAACGGAGAGACTGTTTACTCAACAGATGTTGATGAGATGTCTGCTAAGTGTCAAACCTTATGCTAAGCGCTATGTGTAAACCATGAATAAAATAGGAGGCTTCTGCATTCCAGGGGAATCCAATAGCGGTGGTGGGTGACCCGTGGGCACGGAGCGGATGAGAAGCTGCAGGGAGCTTCTGCGGAGGCCCTTGAGAATCACTGCTTTGGTGGTGAACTTAGCGAAGGAGACCTCTTGCAACATCCTCCCACTAATCCAGAAGCTTCTCGCTTTCACTGAGCTCCACTCCCCTGCCCATCCCGACTGCATGTGGACCTCTCCATCCCTGTGTGGGAAACTGTCCTGGGGCTGTGTATTAGTCTTCTAAGGCTATTATATCACTGTGAACTGGACAGCCTAAATGACAGATTGATTTCTCACATTTCTGGAAGCTGGGAAACCCAAGATCCAATGTTCCAGTCAGTTGGTTCCTCTGAGAGCTCTCTTCCTGGTTGAGGACGGTCGCCATGGTGGGAGCCTCACCCGTAGGACCTCCACCAGGTCTAATCACCTCCCAAAGCCCCATCTCCAAATACCATCTCATTGAGGGGTAGGACTGCAATATACACATTCTGGAAGGGCACAGGGCACCTAGAGTGTGTGTCTTCTGTGGTTTGTAAAACTTTAATTTTATCTGTAAAAATGTGTTCATATACCCTGGAAATAATTTGTTATCAAGTGAGTGCATATCTTCCCTTTATCAACTCCCATGTGGCTCATGTTATACATATTACATATAGCATATTACATGTTAATATCAGTTCACATGTGTATTCCACAAATATTTACAAGTCCCCAGTCTATGCTCGGTGCTGAGGCCAGTGGAGGAAGAGTTGAACCTTACAGAGCTCAGAGTCTAATAAAAATTGGAGGGTTTTTCCCCCCAAATTTCACTGTTAAACAAATGTTTCAGTGAGTATTATTTATGTCTAACTGACATGTGTGTTTTAAGAAAAAGTGTGTGTGTGTGCCCCAAAGCTAACATGCACTTTGTAATTTCTTTCAAACATTGATAGTCTGTGAGTACCTTCTTCAGGAAAGTCATATACTTGGGACTGGGACCCTTGCCACATGAGTCTTTATACGCCCTGGACCTTTCACAGAGCTGCATGTATAGTGGACCCTCATGATGCTGGCTGAATGATGGAGGAAGGCATTGGCATTCCCATATTGCTCGGCTCAGGCTGCCATAACCATAACCAAACACCATTGACAGGGTGGCTTAAACAACAGAGGTTTATTTCCTCACTGTTCTGGAGGTGGACTTTGGGATCAGGGTAGCAGCATGGGCATATTTTGACAAGGGCTTTCTTGCTAGCTTGCACAAGGCCATCTTCTCACTGTGTCCTCACACGGCGAGAAGAGAGGGGAAGAATAAGTTTTCTGATGTCTCTCCTTATAAAAGCCCTAATTCTATTGGAACAAGGCCCTACCCTTATGACCTCATTTAACCTTAATTACTTTGGTAAAGGCTCTTTCTCCAGATATGGTCACCTCGGGAGTTAAGGCCTCAGTGTATGAATTTGTGGGGGGAGGAGGCACAAACACTCAATCCATAATAATTCTCATTTTACAGATAAGAAATCAGGATGTGACAGGATGTCAGCGGTGCTTTGTCCCAAATGCTGACTCGCTCTGATGGGTACTGGTTACTTGGAGCTGGGAGGGGAAGGATTCTGGAGCCACACGTAGGTTCAGAGGGAAGCCGGGCATGAATCAGTTAACTGTGTGTGTGTATGAGCAGGGAGCGGGAACCGGCAGTATATGTGCTTGGCACTACACAGCATTATCTTCCTCTTTAATACTCACACCCTGCAAGGCAAGCATTTTCTTTCCCAGATTACAATGACTGCCTTAAAGCTAGAGAATTTAAATATTTTACCAGAGGACAGTTAAAGGTAGAACTTCTACTTGAACTAGTTTAGGTGCCTTTTTATGGTGCAACTGCCTTAACTTGCATTCCTCTAATACTGAGGACTTTGTCAATTTCTCATTTCACAATACATTTTAAAAAACACGTATTCATCAGTCAGATCATAGTATTTAAGAAAGCAGAAGCACAATTGACTCTCAGAGATCACCTAAATTGAATGATTTAAATATATATGTATATATTAGTGAAATCTTCTTGTCAGTGAGGTGTTACTAGAAAAGCAGAGTTGAGCACAATAAATGCTTCTCTTTGCCATCCCCAGATCCCTGGAAATATCTTCAAGAAACCCCAGAATTCTGTGGAACGTAATTTATAAACCACTGATCCAGCTCACCTTCTTTATTCAGTTGAGAAAAGCACCAATTACTTATTGAAGGTCACACAACTAATTAATGGCAGGGCCTGGCGTCTAGCTCCGGACTCTTGATTCTTAATGCGATGCTGCTTCTAATACACAGGTGTTGAAATGTTTTTAAAAATCATCTGTCACTTTGAGGCACCAAGCTCCTCTGGAATCATAACTGAATTATGTAGGGCATGTGAGGTTTCTTGAAAATCCCAAAGAAAACAAAGGGAAATTGGAAAAGCACCGTGGGATTGACTGCAAACAATTGAAATTCTTCCCCGTTAAATGTCGAGATGAAAAGGCCAAAACAAGCACAGTTCTGCAAAGAGGAGAAATGAAAAGTCAAGTCAGAAAGCTTTACAGATGTCGATATTCTGCTGAGAAGACTTAGTTCCAGAAGAAAAGAAAAGCTCTGGTTACTGAGCACATGCCAGCGTCTGTTTCCAGTATAAATGCCCAGTCTGACTCTGGCTCAACCTGGGGTGTGTTTAATGAATATTTCAGAGGTTCCTACAGAGTTGAAGGACTTTTGAGGTCAATGAGGCCCATCTACCACCTCCTGCAAGAGTCCTCTCCGAAGCAACTGATATTCAGGTAGGCTATCAGCTCTCACACCTGGTTGGATAGCTCTGAACATTACCAAGACCACACTTGTACGGAGCTTAAAAAGAAAGAAGAAAGGAAAATTCTTTCTGTGAAATCAAATTAACCCATTTGATTTTTTAGAAAAATCTTGAGGGTGGTACAATAGTTATCACTTTACAGATGAGAAAAAACGAAGCTCAGAAAAGTTAGACAATTGGTCCTTTGGTACATTGGTACCATATTGGTACCTATTGGTGCATATGGATAACTATGTCACAATGGGCATATGAACCCAAATCCACCTGAAGTCTTTCTACTGTTTGGCAGATACCACTTGTGTATACAAATATTAGTTTCTGCTTTCCTTCATGGGCAGACCACTGGAATATGTGCTCTAGATTCTTACTCAGCTCAGGTGAACCAAGGAAACTTATTTATGGCCAATGTAATCAGAAGTATTCAGAGCCATGTCCAAAGTTGGTCCTTAGGAGCACCTGTTCCTTTCCACTAAAGGTTGGGGTTGGGGGAAGAAAGAAATAAATCTTTGAGGATCTTGAAGGAGACAGAGCTACAGGATAGAAGGAATTTGGGCCCTTGAATACCTTCACAGAGCTAACTATCTCCCAAGCCCCCAGGCCTGCTTCCTCACTGAATTCTGCTTCAGATTATTAACCAATCATTATTTCCTATTGCAACCACGGAGTAGCAGACCCTGGAGATATCTGGAAACAGCTTCCTTTAGCTCTTTCAGTCAAATGCCAGGAAAAGGTGGCAATAGCCACAACTCCAGGGCTGTTCGAGCCAGCATTGCGACATTCCAGGTAAGAAGTTTTACCAGGTCATCTGCTGCATAATTATGGGCTGAAGTACACTTTTGGATTCCCATCACACTTTGATGAAATTGTCTAGAACTGTGATAGGGAGATGGACTACCAGACCCTGGCCCCCCTTCAAGGATGAAAAGGTCATTTCCCCAAGAGGAAGGAAGCATTGTTAGGGCATAGCTTGCATTTGAGTCTCTCTCAAGAGATAGGATCTTGGATGAAGACATTTACCTCACATAACATCATAACCGCTTCCCAGGCACATCATTTATCCAATGACTGATCCAATGCTGAAATATAAAAGCTCTGCCTCCTTATCAAAATTCAGGACAATTTTGTAGGCTACCCCACTTTCAGAACCACCTACCCTCCCCCACCCTCAACCATGAGAGTATTGGAAACATTTGTTGTCACCATCATCTTGAAAAGATCTCCTTTTCCTTGATCTTGGTGAAGTGTCCAAACCTTACAGTTAAAGAAAATGGTTTTTAATGATTATACATTTGTAAAAACATGGCCTTAGGATAAGGATATGCAAATAATAATTTTCTCTATAAAAGAAGGGAAATGACGGTATACTCAAAGCCAGGTACCCCCTAGAGGATTTTGGAACTACTTTAATTTCCTTTGTGATGTTTAGTCCACTTGCTTAGACTCTGCCTGGAAATGAAGTGTTTCGACTTAGCAGGAAACCATTGGCCTATCTCAAATATTGTGTGACTTGTGACCATCTCACTCTTCTTTCTTACAATCAGATTTATCCAATTTCTTTCTGAGGCCTCTTCTGCATTGGGTACAAACTTCTGTCATTATTCACATCATATCATCACAGTCTACTGATTTTAATTGTGATTATCTATTTACATGTTCTTCTCCACCCATGTAGGATTTCCTCCAAGACAAATAAGGACAGTGGCTTATTAATTTCTTTTTTTAATTTAATTTTTTCAGTGTTCCAAGATTCATTGTTCGTGCACCACACCCAGTGCTCCATGCAATATGTGCCCCCCTCAATATTATTAATTTCTGAACTGCCCTTGTCTTCATATGAAGGGCTCCTCCAGAATAGTTTCTTCAATGTTGATGGAATGAATTCACATCATAGCGCTTGACACATAAAGGCTGATTACATTGGCTTTATTTACCACAGTTCTTTTGTTACCTTATCTAAAACAAGCATAAAATGGAAAACTTCATAAAATCCAATCTGGTCATAAAGTTGAACAAGATGATATGAATGTAAAAATACACTCTGTTCATCTCAACAAAAGGGATAGGGCTTCCAAAAGAATAGAAGTTAGGCTGGAGGAGGAGTTTAAAGAAGGAAGTTTTCTTATAAGTTGGTCTTGAATCAACCAAGTTGGTTGTTCTATAAGTTGGTCTTGAATCCTCTGTCTTCAACAGCACCCCCAAAGGGTATTAATATCTCATGCTCTAAACTTACAAAATCTATAATGAGAAATATATGGTTTTCCCTCTCATGCAAATACAGGGCCCTGCACATAGTAAGTCACTGTATGGTAAATATGTGTTTAAAGAAAGAAAGGAAAAAAGATAAATTAAAAAAAGGTAAGAAGAAATGAAGGGAATAAGGAAGGAAGAAAGGAAAAGAGGGAGGGTAGGAGGGAAATTAGAACAATGTTAAAAAGAGTAATTGAGTTTTATCTTATAACTTTCTACTTTTGTCATAAGTAGAAAGCTGATGGACTTTCTGTTACACCATACAATCTTGCTGATTGATTAAATCTTTTTTGGAAGTATAATATGCATATAAGGCAGCCAAGTCAACTGAATTAGGAATTTAGAGGGTAACCCAGTCGTGCCTGGTGCCTCAGTCTTCCTAGATGGCTTTCCCTTGGTCTATGGTCTGATTCCCACTCTTAAGCAGGTGACTCCATGATGGAATTGAAGACAATCTGGATATTCCTTTAAAAAAATTAAGCAGGAAAAGATTACATGTCCAGATTATGGATATGTGAAATCAAACCAAACCTTTAAGTAAGAGATACTTTGATTCCAAGTAAAATAGAACAGAATCTGCTATAATAACCAATTAACATATTGGTTAATCCCAAGGGCAGGGACACACTGAAGTATGAAATCCGGTACCTCACAAAAAGCTTCCAGGGCCAAAGTTATACAAATAGGCAACCCTACAGAGAATGGAAAATCTCATGTCTTGATGTTTCTGTCATTAATTGCTGAACTCCCAGTTACCCAATGAGGCATTATATAATTTTTGCTCTGGGCATGGAAGTAGCAATGTCTTAAAATAAACAAGACAGTCAATTAGAATTAATCGGTCAAAAAATTACCCTGCCAAGACAAACTGTAGAAAGTGGAAACAAAACAGAGTTAAGGAACAAGGGATACATTTCTGAGTCCAGCAGTGATCACTAATCTCATAATTCATAAGGTCCAATTGCTAATATGTTCATTCATTCATCCAGTCTGAATTATTCCTCTGTTTCTGGATGTGGGTTAGGCATGCTCTGCTCTGGCCACTGGCTTAGGGCTTGGCTGCAAAGCTCTGAATGAGGGATGCAAATGGTCCCAGAAGGTCTAAGCAAGGGGTGCCAAGTTTAAAACCTGGGGGCTGAGTTAAACACTAATTTCAAAGGAGAGAATACGGCATGATGATGAAACCCCAAAGGAAATATATCCAGACACTGGTGGGTGTCTCAGTCACTCATGAATGTTTGGGCTTCTCTTTAAGGGCTATCACGTGGATGTTATAGGGGCTTCTGGGGGCTCACCTATTTTCAAAAGTCAAGTGTTGAGATGGGTCTATCTATTCATCCATTATCCTACCACCCATCCATACTTTCACGTATCCACCACTTATTCCGTTCAGCAAGTTGGAGTAGGAGGAGTGAATGGGGACACAGCTAAGTGTCCGCTGGTGGAGCCCCATTCACCTATGTTCACGCAGCACATGCCACCAAAATTTAGAAGGAGACCCATCAGTTTGTACTGAGGTATTAATTCTGTTCTTATCTCCCACACTAAGAGGTAAGAAGACTTTCACAGTAATTAGATAGCTTGGCTGGTGTAATCCAATAGCAGAAATACTTTGATTTCCTCACCCACAAATGGAGTTCACAGTAGAACCTACTTCACAGGGCTATTGTGAAGGTTAAGTGAACTAAAAAATGTAAATAAATCCTAGCACTATTACAACTTTTTTTTTTTTTACTTGACAGAGAGATCACAAGTAGGCAGAGAGGCAGGTAGGGGGGTGGGGGGAAGCAGGCTCCCCACCACACAGAGAGCCGGATGCGGGGCTCAATCCCAGGACCCCGAGATCATGACCCGAGCCGAAGGCAGAGGCTTTAACCACCAAGCCACCCAGGCGCCCCTTTTAAGAGTACTTATAGATAAATAATAATTTATATTTTAAAGAGTATCATCACAGCCAGTATTTCAAGGGTTTCTCTGCAAACACTTGCAAATAAAGTGCATTTCTTATCACTTCAGAGCTTAGAAAATATCTAGCAACCCTTTCCACTCTCTCTAAAATAATTGAGCCCCTTGAGGGCAAGACTCAGGATGTTTCCTGCCTGGTCTGCCCAGTGCACGTAGCGTGTGGTAGATAACTGACCACTACTAGTTAAGCTATCGAAGTTGCAAAATCTTCTTGGATGTTTCTCTGATTTGCCCTATCTGTCTTTCTTTGGCCACTTCCCTGGTTTAGGTCTCATATGTCCTCTGGATTGTGGCCACGGTCACCTACCTGGGCTCCCTGCTGCCAGATCCATTTTTCTCTAGTGAGTTCAGAGTCACCTGTTCAAAATTAAATTTGGCCACACTGTTTCTAAAGCTCTCAACAGCTCACCATTTCAGCAGGAGGTAGCTCTCAGTCCTCATTCGTGCTCCCCAGGCTCTGTGCAAAGGGCAGGTCTCACCATTGTTGCAGAGCTCCGTGTGACAGCCCACTCCAGTGACGGGTCACAGGGGAGAGCGATGGGGCCAGGAGGTAAGGGGACATCTCTCCTCCTGTCCCAGATCCCCTACCTGGCATAGAGCATACCCCCTCCCTCTGGCCACTCTCAGCCCAGAATACTGCACCTTGGGGGCTTGTGTAGTAAAGGTCTCTATACCGAGCCCTAAAGGCAGAGAAGATGGGAATATTTCAAGGGAGGAAGATGCTTTCCTCTCATTCCTCTGTCTTTAAAAATTTAATAAATAGGAACGTCTGTTCCAAAACATGTACATCGCAGGATAAACTTATTCTTTCTGCATCCCAAACAAATCACATGGGTCATGTGGGGGCCAATCATTTTGAGAAAGATTAGTGGCAACAGCTGCGACTATACTGGGCATTTTTGCTGCATTGTATAATTTCAGTCCTTGCAATAGCACTTGAGAGTATCATAGTAATTAAATTTTACAGATTAGAAAACTGACCTTCAAAATATTAAGTAATTTTGCTAAGATCAACCAGTATGTATGTGCAGAGGTGGTATTTAAATTCACGTTAAGATGATGTTTACAATGAAACATAAAAGCATAAATCTCACCGTGAAGGGCATCATAATCCTCATTAGTTCCTATTTAAGGGAACCCCACTTTCTGTCTTTAGGCCAACCTCACCAAATTTTAGTCTACCTGTGAAAGGTACTGTATCTGAAGTCCCCAGGAATATTACAAACTCTTCAGGGGATACTGAGATTCCCCCTTGGATACTCTTGCACATTCTGTACCTCACCAGGGATTAAATAGTTTGCTGGCCTAGTTTAATTGATGTTGGGCTAGAGAATGCAAGAGTAATTATGTTGCTGCATGAAAGACTATGATACCTGAGTGGGACTCTCTAGGTGGGCACTGGAGACCAGAGAGACTTGGTGAGACACGTAGAAGGAAGCTTCGAGACACTGCTCAGCAGGACGTAGGAACAGTGCCAGAAGGCACCTTCACATTGAAATGATGGATTACTTCACTCATCTGCCTCCTCCTACACTGTACGCTCCGTGGAGCCAGGAGCTAGCTATGTGTTCCTTGAACTGGATGCATAGTTTCTAGCAGTGCCCAACACAGAGTGTTTTTATTACACAGCTTGAGACAACTAGTGACTTCTCGGTAGGATGGAGAAGCTCAAAGAGCAGAACTGCAGTCTTAGTGGGCAGGGCTGGTGCATCATAATATGGGGATCCTGTGCGATGCCCCCTGCCTCTCTATACAGCCTTGTTCACCACACCCACCTTCACTCACTGTGCATGCCCCACCACACTGAACTTCTGCTAGTTTCTAGAATATGCCAATCCCCCTCTGCCTTACAGTCTTTTTTTTTTTTTTTAAAGATTTTATTTATTTGACAGAGAGAAAGAGACCACAAGTAGGCAGAGAGGCAGGCAGAGAGAGAGAGGGATAAGCAGACTCGCTGTTGAGCAGAGAACCTGATGCGGGACTCAATCCCAGGACCCTGAGATCATGACCTGAGCTGAAGGCAGAGGCTCAAACCACTGACCCAACCAGGCGCCCTTGCCTTAAGGTCTTAAGGCGCTGTTGCCTGTCTGAGATGATCTTGTCCACATTCTACTGCATGACTCCCTCTTCTTCTGTCTCAAAACATACCCTTCTAAGACCCAGCTTTTGTTCTGCCCTCCAGAGAGCAACATTTTTTTTTCATAGTATTCACACAATTTTAAGCTTAATACTTACTTAGTAGACCTGGCTTGTTACCTGTTTTGTGCACAAGACTGAAATCTCCATGACAGGAGACTATCTAGTTAGTTATAGCATTCTTAGTATTTGTCACAGTGTTAAAGACAGAGTAAGTACTCATTACTTACTGAATAGTTGATTTTTAAAAGCTATGTGCCAAAAATTATGATGCCCAGTGGGATAAGTAAATGTTGCTGCATTTACGCTCTTTATGATGAAATAAAGAATATAAAAAATGCTGGGATAGGGCAGGGCCCCCGGGTGGCTCAGTTCATTAAGCATCTGCCTTTGGCTCAGGTCATGATCCCAGGGTCTTGGGATCAAGTCCCACTTCAGGCTCCCCACTCAGCAGGGGAGACTGCTTCTCTTTTTCCCTTGGTCCCTCTGCCTCCACTCATGCTCTCTCTCTCACATAAATAATAAAATTTAAAATAAATAAATAAAAAACATGGAATTGAGTCATACAGAGAACAGTGGGTTTGGTTGTAACATGCACTGGACATTGTATGAAAAAGGATGGGAGTGCTTTTTATTTAATCAAAAATTTAATATGGTCATGTGCCAATGGCTTTATGTGAAAGCTAATATGTGAGTAAAGAACATTACTGTATTGACTGTATTAGATATTCTTACGTGGAGCCTACCAAAGCAATAGACTCAAAAATGAGAGAAAAATCTAAGTCAGAGAATTTTATAGCCAAAATGGCAGATGCACAGCTTAGAGGTATTTATTCTTAATGAAGATAGTGTGTGCACATATTATGTGCTATAATTCACACGACATTCTCTTGGTTAGTCCTCAGTTCTCTTGATCCTATGGCTGTTAAGCCACGACACATGCCTCTTGAGATTGCAGATCTTTTCATGCTCGGTAACAGGAGCTGTCTCTGGGAGGGTTGGGATTCTGCCAAGGGGGTTCACTGGACAATTTCACCTATACATGTTCACAAAAGATATCAAATTCTGATTTTTTAAAAAATGTTATCTACAGGGGCGCCTGGGAGGGTCAGCGGGTTAAGCCTCTGCCTTTGGATCAGGTCATGATCTCAGGGTCCTGGGATCGAGCCCCACATCGGGCTCTCTGCTCAGTGGGGAGCCTGCTTCTCCCTCTCTCTCTGCCTGCTCCTCTGCCTACTTGCGATCTCTGTCAAATAAATAAATAAATAAATAAAATCTTTAAAAAAGTTATCTACAAATAGAAAACAGTCTACATGTGTTTTTGTGTGTATTTTTCATAATCTAGTCATGACACTTTTATCTTTTAGTATCCTGGTACCCTTAAAATTTGGGAAAGCCTATGTCATTAGGAGGCCCTGTGTCCATGGTCCTTTAAAAATTAAATAGAAGGGGGGCGCCTGGGTGGCTCAGTGGCTTAAAGCCTCTGCCTTTAGCTCAGGTCATGATCCCAGGGTCCTGAGATCAAGCCCCACATCGGGCTCTCTGCTCAGTGGGGAGTCTGCTTCCCCCTCTCTTTCTGC
>CM053604.1:6668815-6731397 GCA_028646535.1 Procyon lotor | reverse complement strand
TGATTTTTTTCCCTATAAGTTTGGGGCAGAAGTTCTTTCTGGCAGCAAAGCTTTTCTGAATTGGCATGCAACTGCTTAAGTAATCATTTTTCACACTTTGTCCCAATATTCACAATGTGAGGTCAGACATGTCAATGTGATTATGCTGGAGGTGGTGTATCCTATACAACATGTGTACTATGCTTTTACGGAGCCATAAACTTCTGCAAGCTCCAGAGCTTCATGGGAGGGACTGTGGCCCTGTTTTTCATGGTGTGGTACTGGGATTTGAAAAAGGTAGGGTCCTTGGTTCACAGTAAGAACTCAACAAAAGGTAGCCCTCTTTTCAAGGTATTCTCTTGGCTCTCCCTCTTTAAACATTAGTGGCTCTGTCCCTTCACTGGCCATCTGGTTGGTAATCAGTGGGCTTTGGATAAAGCTTTCATTCTATTTGTGATTGAGCATAATATCAGCTATTGATTGTATAAGAGAAAGAAGGAGGAAGAAGAAGAGAGGAAGGAAGAGGAAGAAAAAGAAGAGGAAGAGAAGTGAAAATAGAAAAAAGAAAACACAACCAAAAAGAGAACAAAAGAATCAAGGATATAAGAATGAAATATGCCTGTTGCCCTAGCAACGGGATTTATACTCATCACCCCTATAAAACTGCTCTCTCTTGAGTCTGTGTTGATACCTGTGTTGCCAAACCCAATTGTAAAGTGTTTAAGAGGAGTTCCTGGAGTCACTCTCTATTTGACACCAAACAGCTGGGTGATTGTGATAGACCCTAAGTGACACCCCACTGCCCATGATCCCTGCCTTTTGATATTCATGACATTCTATAATCTCTTCCCCACGGCTGCAGATAGAACCTATGGACTTGCTTCCAATCAATGAAATATGACTAAGGTTATGGGTGGTCACTCTCATGATTGCGTTACATTGTATAAATACGTCTTGCTAGAAAACTCATTTTAGAGATTCTTCTTTCAGGACACATGAGGTAAATGGCTACACTGAGGAAATTCACAGGGCAAGCAACTGGAGGTAGCCTCTAGAAATTGCAGGAAGCCTCTTGCCAACAACCAGCAAAGAACTAAGTGAACTTGGAAGCAGAATGTTTCCTCTTTGCGCCTACAGATAAGAACACAGCCCAGCCAAACTTTGACTGCAGCTTTGTGAAGCTCTAAGCAAAGGACTCAAGCAAGTTGTGGCTGCACTTCTGACCAACAAAACTGAGATAATAAATACATGTTTTGTTCGAGCTGCTACATTTGTAGTATTATCATCACACAGCATAGGAAAATAATACAGTGACTTTGGGTGCCAATCTTTCTGTGCCTTGGCTCCCTGTGCCACAAAATGGAAATGACAGTAGTATTCATCCTGGGGCATTGTTGTGAATAATGTGATGATAACATATGTAACACAGAATAGTACTGGCACATTAAGAGTTACATAAGCTTAGCTGTTATAATTTCACATAGCATAGTATTGTGGCATGATTTAACATTTTGAAAATATTTGCTTCTTTGGCCTTTAGAAAATCTTGTCCTCTTGGTTCCCTTCTTATTTTTTCTCCTATTTCTAAGTCTCATTCATCAACTTCTCTTTAATCCTCCCATCAAGATCCTGCCTTCTTGTCAGCTCACCTTTAGCATCTCCCTGAATGTTCCAGGGAAGAATTCCTTTCTCTTGCCCATAGTATACTAAGTACTTCTAAAGGACTACCTCCCTGCAGACCCTAACTGAGTGTTTTTTTTTTTTCTGAAAAAAGAATGAGATATTCTAAAAACAAAGGGACAAATTCAAGTAAAAACAGTATTGACCCCCGGTGCACCTAAGACATCATGAAAGGTACATTCACATTGTGCAATTAGTCTATACAGCTCTCCACTGAGATCAGCATTATTTGCAGCAAGGGAAGAAAAAAAAAAGGAGGCTCAAAGTAATGAGTGGCAGTGTGAAAGAAAGAAAGAGCATAGCTTTGAAGATAAATCTGGGTTCAAAGTCAGCTTCTGTCTCTTGTTAGCTGTGTGACCTTAAACAAGTTGTTGAGCCTTTCTGAGCAAAATGAGGGTAGTAATATTCATATGAATAATAGGTAGGTGAAAAGATAAGAGATAGAGAAATAGGTGATAGCTGAAAATTCACTGGAAGACAAGGATGAGGTCTTCATAAAATATATGAGGGGATACTTGATAATTCTTTTTTTTTTAAGATTTTATTTATTTATTTGACAGAGAGAGGGAGGGAGGGAGAGAGAGAGAGAGAGATCACAAGTAGGCAGAGAGGCAGGCAGAGAGAGAGGGGGAAGCAGGCTCCCCCCAAGCAGAGAGCCCAATGTGGGGCTCAATCCCAGGACCCTGAGATCATAACCTTTAACCCACTGAGCCACCCAGGTGCCCCTATACTTGATGATTCTTGATGATCTTCAGGGAAAACGTCATGAATGAGTTGAGGGAGTTCTTAGAGTCTTTGGTAGTTGATGGAGAGAGACACAAAGCTTAGGAAAAACACCTGTGTTCTAGATGGCCTCAAGAAGGTCTAGTGTTGCTTATTTTATGCAACCTTAAAGCTTTAAAGTGTGTTTGGATCCACATGTGTACCTCAATGCTGGAAAATACCATTGCTTCTATTGACATAGTGTTTTACGCCCTGTCACAGAAATCCATTTATTCTAGGATTCAGGCACCTCTAGCTTGATGGAAAGTTAGTTAAAGGACTCTGTAGCAAAGTGGGGTCTGAGAGATCCATAGAAAGAACTTATCCAAAAAGAATAGAGAGTCAGAATGCCAAAGTCGAGTCTAAGGAAAGGAGGTGAATGATCAAAGAAGGAAAGGGGGTACCAGGATTCTTAACCACCCCATTCACCTTCTACTCCCCACATTCCAGAGACTCAAGATGGGAAAGAAGAGGTCTTTGAAACAAAAGGCCAATCTCACTAAAATCTCCATACATCTGTTTCACTTCAGAGTGAGGTTGAGGGGCCCAGGAGTCTGTTCTGAGGGACTCCATAGGACTCGACTATCTCCACTTGCGATGAAGCACAGAACTGGGAGAGAAGAGGATCTCAAGCCCCCCTAGACGGTAGGCTGAAGCAGCCATGAGGAATGTGAAGATATCTGTACTCCCAGCAATTCTTCCAATAAAAATGAAGGTAGCAAAATTTTTTCTTTCTGTAGAAATTGTGTGTCTCTGTAACCATTTTTAAATAATTTCCTTAAAAATTTTTTTTTCTTATATTATGTTAATCACCATACAGTACGGCATTAGTCTTTGATGTAGTGTTCCAAGATTCTTTGTTTGCATATAACACCTAGTGCGCCATGCAGTATGTGCCTTCCTTAATACCCATAACTGGGCCAATCCATCCACTCACCCCACTCCCCTCTAAAACCCTTAGTTTGTTTCTCGGAGTCCAAAGTCTTTCATGATTTGTCCCCCTCTACCATTTTTATGTCTAGAAATTTTGTGTTTCAGTAACCATTAAAAGAAAAAATCTATGGGTCAGAGAAATCCTCAAAACACACTGACATGTGAACCGTTGAACGCTTTGCAGATAAGACTGCAATTCTTTTAGTCAGTAATGTAGAAACCATGCAGTGGTGTGTGCTTACTTTGTAAAATGGCTGGGTGAGACAAGCTGTACACAGTTGAATCATGAGTCAGAGAAACACCTTAATGAGGAGAAGGTAATGACTCCACAAGCAAGTATTGGAAAAGACCTAGTTTTGGCCACCAGATAGCACCTTCAGGAGATTGCATGGTGCTTATTCAAGAATCTGGATGTCTAACCTTTGAAGGAACTCCCTTACCAGCAGGAGCTCTTTATATATAGAGCTCCTGCTGGTAAGGGAGTTCCTTAAATATATATTATTTAAGGATATTATATATATATTTATATATATAATATATATATAATATAAGGATATTAAATATATATAATATATATATTTAAGAATATATTCTTAAATATATATATTATATATAATATATATATATTTAAGATTTTATTTATTTATTTGTCAGAGAGAGAGAGCACAAGCAGGGGGAGCAGCAGCAGGCAGAGGGAGAAGCAGGCTCCCCACTCAGCAGGAAGCCCAGTGTGGGACTTGATCCCAGGACCATGGGATCATGACCTGAGCTGAAGGCAGATGCTTAACTGACTGAGCCACCCAGGTGTCCCAAGGAGCTCTTTTCTTGAGGTAACTATGTCCAGGTTTTATAATCCCAGGCCTGATTCCTACTTTTTAATTTTTTTCTCTTACCAGATTTGACCCTCAAGCCTCACCTGTGACTCCAACTGATATCTTCTGCACTGGGTTCTTTGTGCCTTATGCCGAGACACCTAGAAATTGACTTTCCCTCAAGGCTCGCCCCTGACCTTGATTCCTAGACCCTGTTTGACATTTGCCTGTGGCACAGTTGGAATGGTGACCTCTGAATGATCCTTTAGTCTTTCTGTTCTCCATATGGAAGCTCTTGGCTTGTGTACACATGTGCAGTCCCAACATTGGCATTGAAATGGAGCTAGGAGACTGTCCCTCCTACCTTACCTTTCTCTTAAGGCATCCTCTGTGCTTTCCTTATCCTTTAAGGCTAATAACAATTAGTCTGTTAACCTGAGTTTACAACATACGTACAAATAAGGGTAGAGGGGCAGCGTGCTTTTCCTTGAGGCTAATATCCCATAGGGGTAATTCTGTTAATGAAATATTATCACTATACCTATCAGGAGAGAGGGAGAGATCTTATCAGGTTTAAAGGCAGAAGAATCCAAGCTGCTGTAGAAGGCACTGCAAAGAACACAGAAGCACGTGTGGATGTGTTCGGAAGTAGAAGATTTTAAACCTGCCAAGCTATATGTTGTAACTAGGGTATTTTGCTCCTAAGCATAGGTCACTAATACACGCAAACACATCCAGACCCATAAAGGAAAGTGTACCCCTTCTGATGAACAGGTGTTCTTATTAGCTAGTGATGAACCAATTTCAGTTGTACCTAAGATCTTCAGTATTCCCATATGAACAACAGTAACAGACTTTCATATACATGTATAAAAGCCCTAAAACCATCCAAAGTAGTAGTAATGGTAAACAAACAAACAAATAAAAAACAGGAAGTAGCATTTCTAGTGACTCACAGAGCACTTTAAAGAAAACGAAAGACTGAGCGAAGTTTTTGGGGAACCTCCAGTTCTCCCGGGACCACCAATAACCTTCGGTCCATTTCAAATTATTTCCTGAACTATTACTTCTCTACAGTACATAAAAACACTTTTCTCCCTTCATCTAATACCCTTATCGGGATTGATTTATGTCTCAGCAAATTAGATGCTGTTGACATCTGGTTCATGTGGCTTCACTCTGTTTGTAGGAAATCCAGAGTCATGGGAAACACCTGGCAGGTGTATTTCAGAGTATTCTAAATGGGTGGCGATGGCGACCATTAAGAGTTCTTTAAGGGAGGTCATAAAATTTCCTCTCTCCTGATCATCACCCCACTGACTGTAAACATTTCCCCATACTAAGTAAACTTTTATTATTATTTATTATTATTAACTATAATTATTAATTGTTATTGTCATTGTTACTGCTATTATTACTATTACATTAGTAGCTGTAGTAATAGCAGTAGCAGTAGTAGTAGTAGTTTATTTTTCGTAAGTAAAAAGGGGCCAACACAACATTGTTCTGTGGAAGGTGTTGTAGGGATTAGGTTAAGGTTTCCCAAAGAAGATGGTGCACTCTTTCAGAGAGAAGGGGCAATGCTACAGAGACCAAGTGGAAATGAACTTAAGAGATCCTTTAATCTGATTTAATTCTATTTCTTCTGCTATCAGGGAAACGGAAGCTGCAGACACTGTATACATTGTGTATGTTTACATCATCCATGTGGAAAAAGTTTGAAAAAGTGATATTTCAGATGTCATAATAGAGATGACAAAATCATTCTTATTTTGTATTTTTTTAGATTGACCCTCAGAGTGTTTCACACTGTCTTTTTTTTTCTTTCTTTCTTTGTCCTCCAGTGGCCTGGCACACCTGAAGCCCACATATGCACATGCACATACGTATCAAATAAAAATTTCACTGTTCCTTATGCATTTGCTCAGAATAAATCCTGAAGAGCAGAATATTTATTTCTGGGGAAGACTTTGTCTTGTTTCAACATGTGCCCTAGTATGTTGCTTGTTGGCTTCACCACTGAGCCAAAATGACCGTGTGTTTCCTGGGTTTCCACAAGCCCTCTTTGTGAACCAGATTCTCCTCCACCATTTTGTTCTGTTCGGTGAATATCTTCAGTTGGAGCACTCAGCATTCTCTGTGTGCTCCAGCAGAGAGGGGAGCATTAAAATCGTTCTGATACAAAGACTTGTTGCTTGCTTGCATTCTGAGCTAAAAGTGGATCAATATTTTTCCTTCCTAAATTAAAAACAAAACAAAACTGCATTACGATGACATTTCCAATATTCATTCTATAAACAAACATCTCTGTGACTTTACTGACTCACAATTACAATTTCAGATATTTCCATTTAACGGCATCCTGCCTGCTACCATGTAAGTCCCAGGGATCAGTAGAGCTGACATGATTATACCAATTGTGCATAGCAGGAAAAATGAAGAAGACGGTATTTATTGAGGTTTTTTACAGGGTGGGGGTATCACACATCCCTACCATGTGGATATTTAGTTGTTCCAGAACTATGTACTGATATAGTCTTCCTTGGTATTTCTATTTGGTATTTTTCTGTAAAAAATCAACTGACAATATTGATATAAGTTATTTCTGAAATATCTACTTCTCTCCATTTTTGATGTCTTCAATTATTCACAGCATTTTTAAAAACAATAATCAATACATAGACCTAGACATATTTTATTTTCATATTTTTGTATGCTTTTTTAAATGGTACTGTTATTTCAAATTATAAATCTTCACTGCCAGTTTACAAAAACAAAATTAATCATTACTATTAATCAAGACATAGTGAATTATATTAGACAACATTGCTAAAATCCCTTATCACTTGTAGTAGCTTTTGTAGATCCCTTTAGATTTTTTACATAGATGTTTTGTTTTCTATAAATAGGCTATTTAGCCCCTTCCTTTCTGACTGGTGTGACTTTTAACTTTCCCCAATACAAAGTTGAGGAAAGATGATGAGAGTAAACACACTGCCTTGTTACTTATTTTAAAGGGAAAGCATTCAGTCTTTCAACATTGTACATAAAATTAGCTAGAGGTTTCCTGGTACATGTCATTTACTAGAATGAGGAAATTCTATTTTTAATGTGCTGAGAGTTTTTTGGGTTTTTTTGTTTTGTTTTATTTTTTCATTTTGGTCATATAAGGTGTGGAATTTCATTCAATGTTTTTTTTCTGCAATGATTTAGATGATCAAATTATTTTCTCCTTCATTTTGTTAATATTATGAATTAAGTTGACTTTCTGAAATGTGAAATTAACCTTGTATTCACAGAATAAACCAAAGTTGATAATGTGTTATTATGCTTTTATACATTGCTGGATTTGTATCCTAATATTTTTGTTAGGAATATTTTTGTAATAGGTTTGTTGAGGGATCATGAAGAAATAAAAACTACGTATATTTAGACTATATAATTTGATGTTTGATACACACATTGCATTGTGAAATGATTACAACAATCAAGTTAATTAATACATTCACCTCCCATAATTACTATTTTCCTTTTCTTTTTGTGATGAGAACATTTAATATCTTTAAGATCAGCAAATTTCAAGTATACAGTATGTGATTGTACATTGTACTAACCATGCTGTACTATAGATCTCCAGAGTTTATTCATCTTTTATAACTGAAGCTCTATACCCTTTGGTCAACATATCCCCATTTCCCCTTCCCCGCAGCCCCTGGCAATCACCATTCCACTCTGCAGCTTTGACTTTGACTCTTTTAGATTCTGCATATAACCGAGATCATGCAGTGATCGTCTTTGTCTGGCTTATTTCATTTAGTAAGCAATGTCTTCCAGGCTCACCCATGTTGTCACAAATGGCAGAATTTCCTTCTTTTTAAGGCTAAGTAATATCTCATTATATACACACACACACACACACACACAGAAATTACATGCACATTCACGCACACACCACCTCTCTAGTCAGCTGTCAACAGACATTTAGTTTGTTTCCACATTTTGGCTGTTGTGAAGAATGTTGCAGTGGATGTAGGAGCACAGATATCTCTTTGAAATCCTGATTCCTTTGGAATACATACCCAGTAGTTTGAGTGTATGTTGAGGGATTCAGGTCTGAGTTTTTCTTCTTATAATGATTTTTTCAGGTATTGGTATCTTGGTATTAAAGTAATGATGGTATCACAAACTAACTTGGAAAGATTCTTTTGTCTTCTATTTTCTGAAAAGTTTGTATAGAATTTACCTCAGAAGTTATCTGGGACTGAGGTTTCCTTTGTGTGGGAATTTTTAATATTATGAATTCAATGCTATTAACATTAATAGGGATATTCAGATTTTCTATTTCTTCTTGAATCAGGTAGGGGAATTTGTGTCTTTCAAATGGTGTCTTTCAAAACATGTTTTATTCATTACTATTGTTTAAGTAACTGATAGCACTTTCTTCATTTCATTCCTTTATGATCATTTTGATTTTGAAGGAACTATAATGATTTCCTTTTCATTTCTGATGTTGGCAATTGATTTCTTCTTCTTCTATTTTTTTCCTTCATTAGGTGGATAGTCTTGCCAGAATTTAATCATGTATTGGTCTTTCCAACAGATCAACTTTTGGTTTTATTGATCTTCTCCATTATTTGTTAGTTTACTGTTTCATTGTCTTTTGTACTGATTTTTATTATTTCCTTCCTATTATCTACTTTTTATCCCCTTCCATCTATGTTTCTAGTTCCCTATTATACCACTTGGTAACTGATTTTGCACCTTAATTATTTTCTTGTATGTGCATTTTGAGCTGTAAATTTCATTTTTTAACACTGTTTCCATGCATATATGTAATATAGGTTTTTTTTTTAATTTTGTAGAATTTCAAAGTCCTATTTAAATTCTCCTTGATTTCTTCTTTGCTTCAAGAGCTATTTAGAAGTGTGCTGTTTAATTTTCCAAATATTAGCTAATTTCTAGATATTTTTTAAAAATTATTTTTAATGCAATTCGATGGTGGTCAGAAAACTTAATCTATTGAAAACTTACCGTTTTGAAATATATTAAGACTAGTTTCACAATCAGGTATATGGTTTCTTAGGGAATGTTCTTTTTGTGCTGGCAACAAATATTTATTTTGCTGTAGTCTGGTGGAACTTTCTGGAAAAGATGACTACTAGTTGACAGATTAGTTCAAAGCTGCTATGTCTCTACTAATTTTTCCCTACTTTATTTATTGATTACTGAGAGAAATTTCCAATCATAATTGTGATTTGACCGATTTCTACTTTCATTTCATCAGTTTTGCTTCATATAACTCGAAGCATCTTATCAAGTGCATACACATTTATGAATATGAGTTATACATTATAAATTCACTTTTTTATCATTTTGGAAAATATCTTTTTGATTCTAGCACATTTTTTATTATGAAATCTGTTTTCCTGATATTAATATAGCCAGTGAGACTTTCTGAAGACTCATGTTTGATGGTTTGTATTTTTTCCAATTTTTTATCTTTAAAAACTATTTATGACATTATCGTTAAAAAGGGATTCTTAAAGACAACTATATTTTGGCATTGTTCTTTTAGCCAGTAAGTAATCTCTGTCTTTTAATTTAATTGAAACTGATCATTTATTTTTTATTTTTATTTTATTTTCTTAAAGTTTTATATACTTATTTATTTTAGAAAGAAAGAGAGTGAGTGCACACATCCACATGTGCAAATGGGGGTGGGAAGAGGGAGAGAGAGATTCTGAAGGAGACTTGGTGGCTGAGTGTGGGGCCCAAGTGTGGCTTGATCTCACTACTCTGAGATCAAGACCTGAGCTGCAATCAAGAGTTTCTCTCTCTTTCTCTCTTTCCTCTTTCTTTCCTTCCTTTTTCTCCCTTCCTTCCTCCCTTCCTCCCTCCCTCCCTCCCTCCCTCCCTCCCTCCCTCCCTCCCTTCCTTCCTTCCTTCCTTCCTTCCTTCCTTCCTTCCTTCCTTCCTTCCTTCCCTACTTTCCTGTTTAGCCCTCCCCTCTATGAAACTCTGCAGATCTCATTTACCTCAGCCTCCTTGAACTCCAGTTTTTGTCACCTAAATTCAACGAGACCAACATTTTATGGTTGTTCTATTCTTCCTGGCTTCATGGTCTGACATGTGCCTCCAGTTGAAATGCCAGGATGATCACAACATCTGAACATTGGCCTTCTCTCAAGAACCTCGGACACTTGCTGCCTTGTTTCCAATGCCTTAAAATAATTGTTTCATGTATTTTGTCTAGTTTTCTAGCACTAAGTATTAAAAGAATGATTTGGACTCTGTTATTTCATTATGGTCAGGAAAGAAAATAGCTCCTATATTTTTTAATTTACCCAACTTATGCAAAACAGTTTGACAATGATATCATTGGTGGTAAATGAATGACTGAAAGCCACCAATAAAATGGGAAGTATTGGGTGAGTACTAAAATGGGATAGTTAGTTAATACCACAATACCAGATTTACTAAATAATTCAATTTAGCAGTGTCCTGAAACTAAGTCAGTACATTAATGGAGAACTTCAGCCTCAAAATATTCCAATGGACTCAAATTAGCAAAAGTCATCATGTGAGATGAGAGCACAAGAACATTTTAATACATTTTTTAAGTCTAAAGAAACCAACCTTTTTATTCATATAAAAAGCCAATTTTCAGTAAAAGCAGCATCAGAAATAATCACAAAGACATTTTTTCAAAAGACACATGCTCTTCTTCGGATTCCTGGGAGGTTCAGTTGGTTAAAAATCTGACTCTTGGTTTTGGCTCAGGTCATGATCTCAGAGTCATGAGTTGGAGCCCCTCCTCAGGACCTGCACTCAACGGGGAATTTGCTTAAGATTCTCTCTCCCTCTGCTCCTCCCCTCACTCTCATGCTGTCTCCCACATTCTCTCTCTAAAAAAAAGTCTTAAAAAAGAAAATAAAATATAACTTCTTGTTGAATTTGTACCCCGAAACTTGAAAATATTTTTCAATTTTTTCATAGGACCTCTGTTGCTATGTTATATACAATATATAAGGAATATGTCATATGTTATATATGGAGGAAAAGTGCTTTTAGATCACCTGAGCTCACCTTGTGTTTCATTTTACTAGGAAAAAAATAGCAGTTGTACTTCAGGAATTGAAATTTTACTTTCAATACACCTTTGTTAATTAGATCTAAGCTATGTTACATGGACATCTAGAACTCATGAAGAAACATTACTTATCAGGAGGTGTCATAAGAATGTCACAAATCACTAACTGAGGAATATTTTACCTATTTGTACTTTTACAAAACTTTGTGGTGGGTATATGTCCCATTTTCCACACTTACAAGCTAAGTAATCTTAAGCAAATTACCTTTCATTATCTCTGTATGCTCTTTTGTAAAATAGTGGTGATGATGATTCATATCCCGTAGACATACTGGGAAGGCTAACTGTGCAATAATTCTGATGTACTTACAACGGACTCCTATAATAAGTAGTAAACCCACTTTAACTTTATTATTGTTGTTATTAAGACTAATGCTCCATCTGTGTCCTGATATTTTCATATTCTGGGTTCTTTTCTCCTAAATCATCATTTTCCTTGATGAAATAGAGCTACCCTACTACTCAGTAATTGCACTACCAGGTATTTACCCCAAAGATAAAGATGTAGTGAAATAAGGGCCACATGCACCCAAATGTTCATAGCAGCAATGTCCACAATCGCCAAACTGTGGAAGTTTGATGCCCTTCAACAGATGAATGGATAAAGAAGATGTGGTCCATAGAGACAATGGAATATTACTCAGCCATCAGAGACAATGAACACCCACCATTTGCATCGACATGACTGGAACTGGAGGGGATTATACTAAGTGAAATAAGTCAAGCAGAGAAAGACAATTATCATATGGTTTCACTCATGTGTGGAACATAAGCAATAGCACGGAGGACCATAGGGGAAGGGAGGGAACACTGAAGGGGAAGAAATCAGAGGAGGAGACAAACCATGAGAGACTCTGGACTCTAGGAAACAAACTGAGGGTGTTAGAGGGGAGGGAGGTGGGGGGGACAGGTTACCCCAGTTATGGGTGTTAAGGAGAGCACATATTGCATGGAGCACTGGGTGTTACATGCAAACAGTGAATCATGGAACACTACATCAAAAACTAATGAGGTACTGTATGGTGGCTAATTGAACATAATTAAAAAAAAAGAAATAAAGTGAAGTCTTCCCCCTGATCATGCATCTGTTCATTGCCCTTCTCTCTCCTTTCTGCACTGTGATCACCATTCTAGGATTCTTATGCTTGTTTTCTCTGCAACCCTCTCCTCACTCCCAGATGTCTACTCTTTAACCAAATGTTCAGTCCTATCTTCTTAGAATCCAGTGTTTTTGTGTTTTTCATTGTTAAAAAGTTTTCTAATTTGTAAAAGAGCCATGATAATATGTCAACGTTGTCTCCATCTCCTTGATGGAGGAAACACAAGTGACAATAGTGAGTATACACAGCCATCTTTTATCCATCCCTTTTCGGTCCATCCAGGTTCCAGCTGTCACACTTCACCTTCCAGAAACACATCACGCATCTCACTGCCATCATTTCTTCTGTTATTTCCACTACCAGGAAGGCTTTTGATGCCTTGGAAGAATGTCATACCATTCAGGAAGACTTGCTGAATTAGACATTCCTCTTCTGCCTATTTCATTTATCACAGTGTAATAGAATTTTCCAGTCATGGGTTTGTTTGTTTGTTTGTTTGTTTTTTTTAAATCCACTAGTGAATGAATTTCAAGGGCAGGGATTGTAACTTATTCATCTTCGTATTTTGAACACTTTGCCTCAGTTTCTGGATCTGGTAAGTGTTCAATAAATGCCCTTCGAATATATGCATGTGTGATAACACTTTACTAAATGAAGTTAAAAGCTTGATTTGTGTCTAAAATGTCCTGCATGTTTACTACCAATATTATCTAACTCTTAAAATACTTACGAAAGTGAAGAAAATGTGATCAGAAAAATGAGTCTGAAAAATTTTAGATACTTTTCTCAAAGTCTGCCTAGTGACCAGAGAGTGAACAGAATGGGTAAAGCTAACATTTTGTCTATTCAAGTTATGCACAGATTTATGTCAGTGGGTTCTCTGTATGTACGAGCAATCCCCACTGTTGATTTTTGTCCTTGCATTCCAGTCATGTCCTTCAGAGTGATTGGCCCAAGGTTAATGGTGTTTCATTTATGCGTTTACTTATACATCTTCTCTTTTTTAATTATTTTATTTAAATTCAATTAGTTAACATATAGTGTATCCTTAATTTCAGATGTAGAGTTCAGTAATTCATGAGTTGCATATAACACCCAGTGCTCATTACATCACAAGCCCTCCTTAATGCCCAACACCCAGTTACTCCCATCCCCCTCATCTCCCCTCCAGAAACCCTGTTTGTTTCCTAGAGTTAAGAGTCTCTTAGGGTTTGTCTCCCTCTCTACTCAATGCATCTTCTTCTATCTCCAGCACTAGATTTTAAACTTGTCTCCTCCATGACTTGATTTAAAGAGCACAGACTTTGCCTGTTCTCTTCATTGATGTACCGTCAGCACTTAGCAAAACTCCCAGCACACAGCAAATACTCAAGATCAAGGCAAATCCTATTTATACCTACATTCTTTTTTGTTGCCTTTTTTTTTTAAAACACAATGCCATTTTTAGGATGAGTTGGAACACAATGCAAAGGACCTTTAAGCCAAATGGAGCTCAAATAGCTTTTCCACCAATTTCACTGACTACTTGGAGCAAGACATTTAATCTCACATTTTTCTTCTGTAAAATGGCACTAACAAAGCCTAAATGTCATGGCTAGTATGAGAAACCATTAAAATAATAAATGTAAAGTAATCAACCTCAGTTCCAAAAAATGCTTTTTTCCCATCCTTTCGAGAATGTTTCAACCATATATTACACTCAATGTGCAAAGAAATTTCACTTAAATTGTGAAAACAAAATTGTCATTTTAAAGAACAAACATAGTGCTGATTAAAATCATCTAAAAGAAGTTCTAGCCTTTAAGCTGAATGAATTCACGAAATGAACATTACCACAGTTTTCTGCCTGTGCTCTGGATAGAATTAGTAAGAAGAGGGGAATTTTTTAAAAAGAAAGAAGAAATTCCAGCTGGCCCAGATTTATAAGTTGAAGAGAATGCATGCCAAGAACACACAGAGATGAATTTAACAAACATTGATGGGATATGTATTACGTGCATAGCGCAAGTTGTCCCTCATCTAAGAGTGATTGTCATGATTGGGAAAAGTCTGGATTTTGCATTCACTTTCTGCATGCTTTGGGACAAACTTTCTTTCTTGACTTAAGCTTTTACATTTGTAAGAGGAAAATATCCTTTCCAGTCTATCATCACAAAATTATGGGCAATTCCAAGAAAGATGTATGGGAAAGAATCATTCATCCATCCATAACACAAATATTAACCAAGTGGCTTCCACATGCTACGTATGAGCAATACAAGTGTTGACCATGCATACAAGTTCCTGTCCTTCCTGAATTTACACATTTCGCATTCATTTGCCTGATGCTATCAAGCACCCTCTGTGCAGCAGCACTTTAGTAGCCAAACTCAGTTCTCCTAGTAAAGAGCATCAGTGTATCAACTTGAGATTTTATATGGTTTAGGTTCCAATGAGCTTGTATAATTTATGGGAAGGTTAGAATGAGCTTTCCTATACTCAAAATATCCTTCAGAACTATTTAAAACTAGTTGTACTGTTAGCACTGACTTGATTGTAACAGGAATGAAATCAATCTTTGATATTTTCCGGGGTCATCAAAGCATAGTTCTCTAGGCCTGAGGACGGTGAACAGTGATTGTTTAATGTACTCGTGGTTTGCCTCTTGGGACCAAATCCAAATCAAAAGTATTAATCAGTTACACTGTGGATAGATGTCCTCAAACTTCCCAGTTTGCATCGCAAGAGATAGCTTTATGAATCAGCCATCTAGCCATTTAACAATGGCTGTTCTCAAGTACACACTGACATCTCTCACATTCGTCCTTCTGCCTGAGCAAGATCTAATCTCTACCCTGGGCACTATAAGGCTCCTGGAAGTCAGCTTTTGTTGAAATAATCAATTTTCTGAATTCTAAGCTCTCATAATCATCTCTGTGTAGCTCTATCTCAAACCTCCCCACTGTATTATAATAATCCATTGTCAATGTTTGTCTTTTAAATCTCATTTCCACCACTCACCATCTCTACCATCTCCTTATCTTGTAACATGGTGGTAATAAGATGTCTCTCACAGGTGTGTAACCATGAAATGATACATACAGTGCCCGACAGAATTATTACCCCAGCTATCTTTCTCTTTTACTGTTGTCTCACATAAAAATGGCTCTAGTTGTGGAGGGAAGATAATCATAGCAAGGAGGGTTTGAAAAAAAGCTCTAGCTAACTCTTGGCAGTGTCTCCCACAGGTAGACCTTCTCCCCTCCATTGCCCTGTCATCTCCAGGTAACCCGGCTGGCTGGTTAGACCTTCAGATTTTAACCTCAGGGATTCTCAATGGAAACACAAGGAGGACCCAACAATTTGGAACCATAGCCACCTAGACTGTGAGAGCCCTGGGTCCAGTACTCAGAGGTTTGCTCACCTTCGAAGTGAGTTCTAGGGTCAACCCAACACATGGTTGGTGCTCAATAAATATTTGTTAAAGGGTTAACTACATAATTGCATATTATTATAAGACAAAACAGATAAAGTGTAATTTTAATGACCATGTAGACAGTTTCAAGGATGATGTATTCAAGAAACCAGGCTATTCTGCTAAACTGTGCTTTGTTATGTAATGATGGACAGTTTATCAAACCAGTTCATTTCTTTTTTTTTTTTTTTAAGATTTTTTATTTATTTGACAGAGAGAAACACAGCGAGAGAGGGAACACAAGCAGAGGGAATGGTAGCGGGAGAAGCAGGCTTCTTGCTGAGCAAGGAGCCTGATGTGGGGCTCGATCCCAGGACCCTGGGATCTGACCTGGGCCGAAGGAAGACGCTTAATGACTGAGCCACCCAGGTGCCCCCAAACCAGTTCATTTCTGATGCATGTTTCACTGTGGAAGACCAAGTTTGCGGATTTTTTAAACAAAATTTTTATAATTGCAAGCAGTGCATGCTCATTATCATCAAAAATTAATAGTTTAAAGAATCATGGGCTTAGGAATGGATCTGTGACTTACCAAGTGCTCCCTGACAAGTTATTGTGAAGGAGAAGAAAGTACAAGGGAAATAAGGATTTTGAATTTTGTAAGGTCAGGAATGGAATTTCCTACATCTCAGTTTGCTCATTTGTAAATGACATTAGTGATTTCTGCCTCATCAGGTTATTAGAAGGATTAAATAAAATAGTGACTTGTTAAATGCACTAGGTACTAAATAATTTATCTCTCTTTCAGGAATGATTGCCTGCATCATAAAATAAACATCAATTATAGAATGATGGGGGTTGAAGTAATGTATATGAGGTCTTTTAAATAATAAATTGCCATTAAAATATGTCGTTACTACAACTGAAATTATCAACAGAGCTGAAAATATTTTATTCCAAATATTCTAAAGGCTTCATTTGAGACATTTAAAAAAATTTGGACATAAATGGGTTTATTTTTAAAATTTAAAAACAGGATATGTATCAAATTAGACTCCTTATGCTACTTTTAGAGCCCACACAATGTATGTTCTGACTGACAAGGTCTGTGCCAATTTTCTACCAGATAGATTTAGCATTACTCGCTTTTAAATCATGTGCAAGGGGCACCTGGGTGGCTTAGTGGGTTAAAGCCTCTGTCCTCAGCTCAGGTCATGATCTCAGGGTCCTGGGATGGAGCCCCGCATCGGGCTCTCTGCTTAGTGGGGAGCCTGCTTCTCCCTCTCTCTCTCTGCCTGCCTCTCTGCCTACTTGGGATCTCTCACTGTCAAATAAATAAATAAAATCTTTAAAAAAAATTTAAAAAAGATAAATCATGTGCAAGAGTAGATTTTACTGCTGACTAAATGAGTCTGACGTGGTCAATAGACACTCCCGAAGGAGAAGAAAACTTTTTTTTTTCTTTTGTTACTGCAAGGATATTATTTAATAAAGCATCCCACATGAATGGAAGCCTGAAAGAATTACCAGTGTCCCCAAAGCATTGAAGAACAGTTTGGTTGCAGGTGACCTCTAGCATATAATATGATAGCTGCACCTCATTTATCCAACATCCCTGGAAAATGGGCTTACTGTTGCAACAAGTCTGCAGACTATTGAAACCAATCCTTTCCATACAGTAGCACAACGTAGTTAATTATTTGAATGGAAGATTTTTTTTAGTCAAACTTTATTGACTAAAACACTATCAATATTTGTGCTCTGCTGTAATTTAGGACATCCTTCTGGAGGTGAAGAGAGAAAGCCTATCTTCGCCTGCACCAAATGGTTCCAGTTTGCTGTGCCTGCAAGGATCATGTCTGGCATTTTACCTGTTTTGGCTTCTGGGGTAGGTCGGTTTCAGCTTGGGCTGGGGCTTCCACGACTCCCACCCACCCTCCATCTCCTGTTGGTACCCCTGAGGATGGCTGAGAACGGAGTGACTTACTTCAGTTTCCCCTGGTTTCCTTTTTTCAGTACTGGAAGCCCACATCCTAGGAAACCCTTAGATTTGGGACATTGGGGTCGTTGGTCACTCCAGTCACAACCTTCCTCCTGAGATCACGGAGTGTAGATTATCGTAGAGGATGCGTATGGAGAACCTAAAGAAGAGTTTGGGGCCTCCTTCACAAGTACAACTGGTGAGTTTTGTCACATGTTTTTATTTCCATATTCATCCTGATCTTAGTTCTGGATTGCTGATATTATATGATTCGGCATAGTTTTCCCTCCAGACGGAGACCTGTGGCCCATACTATCTCAACCAACTCCAGTTAGTTATATTCTGCTAGTTCCTAAGCAGTCTGCATGGTGTCTACATCATGACAAACAACCCGTTTCAGCATTACAAGAAAAGAAGTCCCGCCATTTGGGACAATGTGAATGAACCTAGAGAACATCATCTTGAGTGAATTAAATCAGTCACAGGAGGCCCATCACTGTGTGACTCACTTACATGAGGCACCTAAAATAGTCAAACTCATAGAGGCAGAGAGTGGAGGGGTGGTTCCCAGGGACTTGCGGGGGTAGGGGAGAGACATGGGAGTGTGTGCAACTGGTATAAAGTTTCAGTTACACGAGATGAATGAGTTCTAGAAATCTGCTATATAGCACAGTGCCTATCATCAGCAATTCTGTACTATGTGCTCAAAACTTTGTGAGTTTATATCTCTCCTTAAGTGTTATCACATAAAAACAACCGTACAAAGAAGTAAACAAGGGACATGAGGAGTACTGGCTTTGGCAGCACATATACTAATATTAGAACAATAGAGAGGAGATTAGCTTGGCTTGTTAACAAGGACGGCACGCAAATTTGTGAAGTGCTCCCTACTTTTGTCTGTGTGACGAGTTTTGATTTCACAACCAGGTTCCCCATTACAAACATATTTAGACAAATCCTGCTAGAAATTTAAAACTTGAGTGACTACTGACATTTATGGAAATTTATGGAAAAGCATACATTTAAAACGGAATTTCTCATAGACCATGCATTCGGAATGGGGAAGAGGGAGATAATGCCTCCAAAGGGCTGAAAACTGGTTGTTGGTGGAAGGGTTAGGTTTTACTCTTTTCATGTGCAAAGCACAGATACACATTCAGTATATAAACATATACAGTGTATCTGTGGTATTGAAATTTCATGGGCATCAATTAGGAAAAAAACGTCTGAAAAAGCCCCTAGGCAGTGTTAATAATAACAATTTTTTTTATTTTTTATTTTTTTAAAGATTTTATTTATTTATTTGACAGAGAGAGAGAGAGATCACAAGTAGGCAGAGAGGCAGGCAGAAAGAGAGGAGGAAGCAGGCTCCCTGTTGAGCAGAGAGCCCAACACGGGGCTCGATCCCAGGACCCTGAGATCATGACCAGAGCCAAAGGCAGAGGCTTTAACCTACTGAGCCACCCAAGTTCCCCACAATTTTTTTTAAAATTGAGAAAAATATTCCTAGACACTAAAGCGATATAGGTTGTTTTCACTACATAATGGGGCTCCAGAGAGTTAGGTAGAAGCATTTAAAATGGAACGAAACTTGGGGTGCCTGGGTGGCTCAGTGGGTTGAAGTCTCTGTCTTCGGCTCAGGTCATGATCTCAGGGTCCTGGGATCCAGCCCCGCCTTGGGCTCTCTTCTCAGCGGGGAGCCTGCTTCCCCCTCTCCCTCTGCCTGCCTCTCTGCCTACTTGTGATCTCTCTCTCTCTGTCAAATAAATAATTAAAATCTTAAAAATAAATAAAATGGAACCAAACTATGTGTAAATACTCTAAATTTGCACAATTTTTTATATTAGAGGAATTCTAGATTGTGCTTTACTTGAAAGGCAAGGACAAAGATAAAATCTGAAAACCTTTTACTTGTGCGTCACCACATAAAACTACTGCCAAATTGTGAGAACCACTGATATAGATAATAAATTGCACTTGTTAATGTTTTTGAGGCTTTGGAAATGCTTATAAGTACGCAATCTCATTGAACTTTTATAATTTCATGAGGCCAGTATTCATTGGTACCCAAGTTCTGCTTTGGGAAGTTAAGTAGGAGAACTCTGACTCCATCCTTTCAACTTCAGAAATTTCTCTCCCTCAGTAAATGCAAACATTTAAAATATATTCTTGAGTATGTATTATAACTGTATAACACCCACATTTGCATCACAGTCACCAAAGCAACATAATTTGTCCACTGTAATTTAGAAAACTCATGTCTTTTTTTTTTAATTTAATTTTATTTATTTATTTGTCAGAGAGACAGAGAGAGCAGCAGGCAGAGAGAGAAGCTCCATGCTGAGCAGAGAGCCCAGTGCAGGACTCAATCCAAGGATCCTGGGATCATGACCTGAGCTGAAGGCAGACATTTAACCAACTGAGCCACCCGAGTGAGAAAACTCACTTCTTTCAGCCATGCATTATAATATTTCAGCACTATATTTTTTATATAATAACAGTAATACAACATAATTATTGCTAATTGGAGCACTTTTCCTTGAAGTAGGTGTTGAAATGACCAATCGTTTTCATTAGAAAAAGTCCACTGGAATGTGGATGTTTTAATTGAAAGCTGACCTTTGTTACTACCGCATATCTGCTTCGTAGACAGCACCTGGTGTGGACCCCACTGTGTAGCATCTGGGGAAGCCTTAACATGTAAGTCAGATTGAATCTCTTCCTAATCACTAAGGCCATGGCAAGATGGCTTGTTGCATGACTTTTCTAATCAGGTGTTTCTTTTTTTTTTTTTTTTTTAAGATTTTATTTATTTATTTGACAGAGAGAGAGATCACAAGTAGGCAGAGAGGCAGGCAGAGAGGGGGGAAGCAGGCTCCCTGCTGAGCAGAGAGCCCGATGCGGGGCTCCATCCCAGAACCCTGAGATCACGACCTGAGCCGAAGGCAGAGGCTTTAACCCACTGAGCCACCCAGGCGCCCCAGGTGTTTCTTTTTAACTGAATTTCTTTAACAAAGAATTGAGAGATTCATTGAGGCGATCAAAATACACTTATGAGTGGAAGTCATCTGACACCACACTTCCTGCGTGAATCTGTCATGTTCTATCTAAGAAGAGACTGTGGTTGCCGGAGCAGCCATAACCCCGGCTACGATGGTTTCTGTTTCCTTCGATTAGTTAGTGTTCATAATTCTGAGCCTCAAGTAGGTACAGAATTGCTTCCCTGTCAGACTGGAAATTCTCTTTAGTAAGGACCCATGTCCTATCTGTCTGACTGTCCCACTGCATGTCCGCATTAGTTGTCTAAGGGCGGCCATGACAAAGTATCACACACTATGTGGTTTAAACAAGAGAGATTTATTTTCACAGTTCTGGAGGCTACAAATCCAAGATCAAGGCACCGACAGTGTTGGTTTCTCCTTGTCTTGCAGATGGTTCTTTCCACCCTGTATCTTCTTGCTTTCTCTGTTTCTATGCCCTAATCTCTTCTTGTAAAGATACCAGTCATATTGGATTAAGGCCCACTTTGATGACCTCATTTAATCCCAATTGCCCATTAAATATTCTATCTCCACATACAATCACATTCTGAGGCCCTGGGAATTACGATTTCCACATATGTGTTTTGGGAGAATACAAATCAAACCAAAACAATATTATAACACCAGGCCCCTGGTGTACTCTTAATAAGTAGGTATTGACTGCATTACAATATTATACAAAATACCAAAGAATAGTAGGGAAACTATATATATATATATATATTCCTGAAATGTCCTATATATGAATAAAATATACATTTTATAAATTTTCAGATTGATCCAGTTATTAAAGCATAGGCAAACTTATTCAACTACCACCATACATCAAAATATATATTACCAGATCTTCTCTGACTCTGACTTCCAACACTGTAAGTTAGTTGAGCCTGTTTGTATTTCATGTAAATGAAATAATCTACTTCTTTCACTCCACAGTATGTGAGATTCATCCATATTTATGCATGCAGTAGGAATGTGTTCATACATATAAATATACAGTATTCTATATTGTGAGTATACCATAATTGGTTTAATCTATTTATTCATTATGAATATTAAGGCTGTTTCCAGTTTGAGGCTACCATGAATAATGTCTGCTATGTGCACGATCATACATGAACTTATGTACATGATAACCCATGACTTACACATACAATCACACATGACCTCATGTACTTGATCACACAGGACCTCATGTACATCATCGTGCATGACCTCATGTACATTATCAAATATGACCCCATGTGCATTATCACACATAACCTTATTACATGATTATCCATGACCTTATGTACATGATCATGTATGACCTTTTTTTACATGTGTATAAACATCTATGTTCAACATATACCAAAGAGAAAACATGCTGAATCATTATAGTTTTATTTTTGGCTTAGTAGATAATTATAATTTTTCATTTCTACCAGCAATGTTTGTGAGACTTCCAGTAGCGCATACACTTCATAGCACCTGGTATTGTCAGTTTTCAATAGTGGATGTGATAGTATCTCATTGTGGCTTTTATTTGTATCTCAGATGATTTCTGAGGATGACTGCCTTTTCATATGTTCATTGAAATTTGAATATCTTTTGTGGAGTATATGTTCAAAACTATTGCCTATTTTTCATTGAGTTATTTTTTTTCCTTTTGTTATCCATTTGTAAGAGTTTTTGTATATTTGAGATGCTGGTCTTTTGTTAATGGTATTGTAAATATTTTCCCTTATTCTGATTTTTTTGGTTTTCTTTTATTTTAACAGCTTTATAGAGGTATAATAGACATCCCATAAATGACACAACTTCATTATCTTGTATTTATTTTAATTTTTAAATATTTTTTATTTTAAATAAATAAAAATTAAAGGCAAATGTGAAATAATTATTAATATTAATAAATAATATCAATAACAATTATGTTGTAATTATATTATTATTATTCAATTAATATTATTTCTTGAGAGAGAGGGAGAGAGCGCACAAGCAGGGAGAGCAGCAGAGCAAGAAGCAGGCTCCCTGTTGAGCAGGGAGCCTATTGGGGGCTGGATCCCAGGACCCTGGGATCATGACCTGAGCCAAGGCAGCTACTTTACCAACTGAGCCCCCCAGACTCCCCATGACACAGCTTTAAAGTGTAAAGTTTGAAAGATGTATACAACAGTGCAAGTATCACCTCAGTCAAGATTCCACATGATCCTTTGTAATACCTTCCTCCAGCCACTCTATGCCACTTGCAGTGTGTGTATTTTCCTTTGCCCTGTCTTCCAGCTCACCAATTTTTGTTAAGTGGGTTTAATCTGCTGTTGAGGATTTCTGAAAACACAGCATTATTGACATTTTGGGCTAACTAATTCTTTGTTTTGTGGGATGCCCTGTGTATTGAAGGATGTTTAATAGCATCTCTAGCTTCTACTTGCAAGATGCCCGTAGCACCTTCTTTCTGGAATACCCCTGAGTGTCTCCAAACATTTGTTGGTCCATCCGTGAAGTAGCCATCTGGGGTCAAAATTCATCTGAGGTCAAAAACCATTCCCCATTTGAAAAACACAGAACATATCCATTAGGTTCATAATTTTATTTACATTGTAAGTAAATGTTACATCATAATGTTACATTGCTATATGCCAGAATTTCCATTCAATTCCCTTTCTTACAATTACAAAACTTCTACTCATTCTATTTATTATTACACACTATTTAATTAATGATTAATGAGTTATTATAAAATATATCTGAAAACTCTAATATCAAGATCTTTAGTGATTTCTCTTTTCTATCTTGGTTTATTAGTCAAATCTTAGTGTATCAAGCTATCTGTCTGTTTGTCATTCCTTATGGGAGGCAGATATTATTAATTCAATCAAGTACCAAGACAGCTGAGTTTCAGCTGCAGTCCCTGTAAGGGCAGGCTTACTTTACATTTGCCCTTCAAGGTGTAGACCTTGACGGTAATAATAAAAAGCTTACAGTAATATAAGTGTGTAGGTTAATTATACTTCAATAAAAAGAAAAAAATATATTGTATTTACTAGGAACTTTTTTTTTTGTTGGTTCTTGAACTTTGATCTTTGCCTCCGAGGTCTGTGATACTGACCGTCTGTGCTCAGCTTCTCAGTCTGGTAGCCTATGCTTTGAGAATAGACACTCATCTCGCGGAGAAAAGCACTACCAAATGCAGGCTCACCTCTCCCAGCTTGACTTTTTCAGATTTCGGCTCAGTATGCCTCACTGTCTTGCAAACTCTGTGGGCCTTAAACTGATGTAATGTATTTTATAGCCTTCTAGCGGTTCTCAGAAGGTTGGCTGTTTCAGAACAATTCAGATAGCCCGTGCCAGATTATTTTGTACCACTCACTTACTTTTCTTTTGTTAAAAATCTATCTGCAGCCAAAAAGATGGAGGACATTGGGAGAAGGAAAGGAAGGATGAATTGGGGGAAACCAGAGGGGGAGACGAAAGAGGAGAGATTGTGGACTCTGAGAAACACGCTGAAGGTTTTGGAGGGAAGGGGGTTGGAGGTTGGGTGAGCCTGGTGGTGGGTATTGAGGAGGGCGCGTATTGCATGGAGCACTGGGTGTGGTGCATGAACGGTGAATCTTGGAACACTGAAAAAATAAAATTAAATTTAAAAAATCTATCTGCAGAATTCTAGAATGATTTAGAATTGAATATGCACCTATTTTTTATTTTTTTTCTGTACAGTTCTCTCTTTTGTGATCAGTTCTTGTTCACAGCCTTAGTTTTGGTTTTTGTTCATCCTTTTGTTTTCAAAAAATATTACATGCTGGGTGCCTGGATGGCTCAGTTAGTTTAGTATCTGCCTTTGGCTCAGGTCATGATCCCAGCGTCCTGAGATCAAATCCCTCATCAGGGTCCCTGCTCAGTGGGGCCCCTGCTTCTCCCTCTACCCCTTCCACTCTCTCTCTCTCTGACAAGTAAATAAATAAATAAAATATTTTAAAAAATGTATTACATGCAACAAGAAGAGAATCCAAACACAAAATAAGGAATAGTTAATAATATTCCCCCAAAACTTTAATTCCCATTCACCTAAAATAAATAATATTAATAGCTTGGTCTATAACACTCCAACTTTTCCTCATATTCATATGCACTTATATTCACATATGCAGGTACTTCCACACACAGCATCCGCAAACACAAAGAATGTCAAACTTTCTCATGTTTCCAAAAGTAAGTTTATGTACGTGTGTTTGTATATATTTATGTTTTCTTTACTTGATTAAAATCATCATATACTGTGGACAACCCTTCTGGCCTTATTGCAGGAGGGTTTACTGCACTGTTTTTAGAACTGCATAGTGTTACATAGTGTAGACATATCACACTTTTTCAATTGCTTTCCTATTGAAGGACAATCAGCATTATGTCATATGATGCTGTACTATCCATTTATACACATTTACTTGTAGAAAAGAATAGGATAACTGTGTCAAAGGATCTGTATAATTTAATTGTAATACATATTGCTCCATCACTTCCCCAAAAGTTTGAATTCATTAACATTAGCATTAGAATTATTGGTGAATCCACAGAAGTTCCCAAATTATCACTTGTCCAGGACATTCTTGAGTTTCTTTTTTTTTTTAATTCAGGCAATCTGCAGATAAAAAATATCTTCTTTATCTTTTATTTTTAATTTTCTGACCAATAAAAGACCACCGGAAACTGATTATATATGGATATTTATATTAAACTGATTATATATATAATACATATATTATATATATAATAAATAATGACTGATTTATTATCTGACCAATAAAAGACCACCAGTAACTGATTGTGTGTATACACACACACACACACACACACACACACACACAGCGCTAATATTTTAAGTTATTACTAAAATCTTTACTAACAATACAAAGTCAAAAATATCTTCTCTGAAGTGACAAGAAAATGGCAAGATGATTTCAGTGTAAATCTATAGAGAGATCATTAGAATGTCAAAATGAAATTTTTAAAAGTCAATACATGCTGACTATACTGACATCTGAGACTGACTCACATTGTCAAGGTAAAGGAGGTTAAGACTGTCAGGGGAGGTTTGGAAAGATCAGGCTGGGGAGTCAGGCTAAGTTGGAGGCACAAAGATCTCCCTCTATGAGCTACATGAGAAAATTGTGAGATTAAGGTGAAATCAAAAGTACAAGATTTCTCCCCATTAGGGATTTACTCAGTGTAATATTCTAAATCTAGATTTTTCATCTGTCACGCATCTGAAAGGAGCAACCTTCTCAAATGGAAATTTATTTTCTATCACAGAAAACTCGAAGGGAATTTTCCTTGATCTTACTCATCCTGGACATCTGAACTTTTTTCTCTAACTGCCACATAGCATCCACACAAGTAGCTACATATCTATAATAATTCCTTAAGGGTTATTGAACTTAGGACTTATTTGTAGAAGTAATCAAGTCCACACTTTATAAGGAGAAGAATCTTTTATTCCTTACTATAAACAGTAATATACAATCTTATACTATAAATTCTGTAGGGAGTTCACATTAGCCAATTCATTTTTAAAAATTTATTTGACCGAGTGGGAGAGAGAGAGAGAGATCACAAGCAGGAAGAGTGAAAGGCAGAGAGGGAGAAGTAGGCTCCCTGCTGAGCAGACAGCTTGATGTGGGGCTCAGTCCCAGGACCCTTAGATCATGACCTGAGTGAAAGGCAGACACTCAACCAACTGAGCCACCAGATGCCCCACCAATTCATTTGCATCAAGCAATTCTTGATACAATTTGCAGGTGTGGCTAAAGGAATGTCCTCTGGGTGGCACAAATATGTATTTTCTTCTTATGGCTTGTAATATTCTCATCTGACAAATTGGTCTATTAGAATGACTGGACTTTGTTTAATGGCCTTTATTTTTATCTTTGTTTAGACATTTCCTTAAGCTTTAAATCACTGATTATCACTTTCTTTCTAAATCTTTTAACACTTTTCTCTCAACTGGAGGCTGTTATCAGCATTTAAATACTCTTGAGTCTCTGGAATCATGAACAAAATAGACAGTCTCTAAACCCACACCTGCTTCTAATTCCTTCTCTCTCCCAGAGTCCCCAGCTATGAGCCTCTCCCAGGGAGTCTCTCTTCTTTCTTTCTCCTCCTACTCTTCCTTCAGTTCACCCCAGTGTAGCCTCATCCCCTTGAAACAATTCACACTAAGATCACCACTGACTTCCAGCAGTACCAGATCTCTCTCTCTCTTTTAAAAGATTTTATTTATTTATTTGACAGAGAAAAGAGAGATCACAAGTAGGCAGAGAGAGGGGGGGAATCTGGCTCCCTGCTGAGCAGAGAGCCCGATGTGGGGCTTGATCCCAGGACCCTGAGATCATGACCTGAGCCGAAGGCAGAGGCTTTAACCCACTGAGCCACCCAGGTGCCCCAGTACCTGATCTCTTAGAGGACACCATTCAGTACACCTTTGGCTTTGTTTCTTAAAAATAATCATTTCCTCCACTATCATGAGGCCACATTCTTATTTTTCCATTCTAATGCTCTAGCTTCTTCACTGTTCCATTTGCAAAGTCATTCTCCTCATGTAACATTATTTTTCAGCAGGTGCATGAAACAAACTCCTCCCCAAGCCTCCAATCTTTACTCCACCTACTTTCCTTCTACTCCACAAGGTGGCCAGAATGTGATTTCCAAAATGAACATCTGATATGTTATTTTCCTCTGAAAGCTATTCAATGGCATCCTATGGTTCTTGGGCCAAAGACCCAAGGCCTCCATCTGTTGCATGAGTCCCAGCCCTGTCTGGCTCTGTCCCTTCTGAACCTCATGTGCTTCATACTCCTCAGGATCCCTGTCTGACACAGATCCCACCACATCCTGTCTGCACATTCTCTCACCAACTTGTACCTTTCCTTCATGCCGCTCATCACAGCAACTAATTGTACATTACTTGGTGTGGTTTTTCTGATTGCTGCATATGTACTGGAAACATCCTGAGGACAGGATCCATTTATTTATTTATCTATTGGTTTGCTTTTCACTTGTAAAATTGTCTGATCATAATGCTTTTGGGAAGTAGGATAGAGCTCTTTAGAAATTTGCTTATTACTTTCATAGTAATCAATCCAGCAATATTTCACAAATATTTTGAAACAGATTGTGAAATTTTATTTTCCTTTATATTATTTTATCCATATTTCAAACATACTACCATATAATTGAGAAAAATATTGTGATTTTAAAAAATCCTCAATTACTTTGATTTTTCATATTTATAATTTATGGAGTTTATTTGTGTTTTCCTCCTTAACCACTGAAACACTCATAATTGCTGATCATTTCTAATTCTTAAAGTACTGATTCTATTTGTGGTATTTGCTGACCCTCTTTTTTCTATAGTTACTCCTACTTTATACTTGTAGATTGTGAGCTCATCTCTAATGAACTTATATTATACTCCACTAGAATCCCTTGAATGAACTTACAAAGCAGCTCTATGATGGTTCTGGAGATCTCCCACAGATTTCAAAAATACTTTGCTATTTTCATGTTATTTTCTTAGTTTGAATTACTAGTACCAAATGTAGCCAAGATTCAAATCCCATAGTCTTGAGTCACACCAGTCTGGGGTTTAGATTTCCACAGGGTGACTGATTTTTCATTTTTATTTTTATTTTATTTTATTTTATCCATCCAAGCTCCAGATCATATACAACATTCTTTATTTCATTTGCAATCTTATAGAAGGATTTTTTCAATATCTATGTTTGGGGAGGTGGCGATGCTTTAACACTTAGCATCTAGATTCCAGTTTCTCATGATTCATTGACCAGAGGACTTGTGTTTTATTCCTGTGAAGGCTTTAGAATCCCTGTCCTCTAGCCATACTGTCACCTCTGTGGTTGCTTATGGCGTCAGATGGTTCTTAGTATTTCTCTCCGCATTTCTTCCACATGCATCTTGTGATTTCTTTCTTTGGAACTTGGATAGAAACATCTGTTTACCTATAAAATATTTTATGTTTATAATTATTTTCTCTAAAATCTATTTTATTGTTTATAAATGTTCAAAATATTCCACCAGAATTTCTATAAATTTATTGAGGTTTTGGGGGAAAAGAATCTGATTAAAATTGACTCTGCCATGTTACCTGAAATGCTCTCTACTGTCTTCACAGCGAAGAAGGTTGAGATCAGTTTGAATTAATACTTTTTTTTTTAAAGGTAATAATATTTTTTAAAGATTTTACTTATTATTTATTTATTTACTTGAGAGAGAGTGAGCATGAACAGGGTGAGAGGCAAAGGGACAGGGAGAGAAAGACAATCCCAAGCAGACTTTCACTGAGCGTGGAGCCCCCACACAGGACTCAATCTCATGGCCCTGAGATTATGACTTGAGCCAAAACCATGAGTCAGGTGCTTAATCCACTGAGCCCCCCAGGGACCCCTGGTATTACTATATTTTATTTACCTCCATATCGCCAAAATTTACCTACATATATACCAAAAATATTGACAGTCCAACATGTAACCAATATTTGAACATTAATAATGAAATATTTTATAATATTTTCCACCCACATGACGTCTTTGAAATCTAGTATGGATTTCACAATTAAAGTAAATCTCAATTTGGATTAGCTACTTGTGCTAATGGTTATATTGGATAGTGAAGAACTATCGAAAACCTCTTCTCCTTTCTCCTTTTATTTTTAATGAGGTATACTTGATGCATATTCATAGTTTTAGTTTTAGATGTACACACAGTTAATTCAACAGGTCTGTACATTATGCTTTGCTACTGTCTATTATCACTCACAAATGTAGCTACCCTCTATTATCACACAATGCTATTATAATACCATGGAATATGTTTCCTATGCTGTACCTTTATCCCCATTCCATAACCAGCAGCCTCTACCTCCCACTCCCCTTCACCCATTTTTTCATCTCCCCTACCCACCTCCACTCTGGGAATCATCAGTTTGTTCTCTGTATTTATAGGTCTGATTCTGCTTTTTGTTTGTTTAGAGTCCACGTATCAGTGAAATTATTTGTCTTTCTCTGTCTGATTTATTTCACTTAGCATAATAACCTCTGGGTCCATCCATGTTGTCACAAATGGCAAGAGCTCCTTCCTTTTTGTGATTGAATAATATAGCATTGTGCTTATATATACACCACATCTTTATCCATTCATCTATGGATAGACATTTGGGTCGCTCCCACATATTGGCTGTTGTAAATAATGCTCTTATAAATATCAGGGTGAACATATTCCTTTGAATTAGTGTTTTATTATATATTTATTACAGAGGTATAAATATCTTTTCAAATTAGTGTTTTTGTTTTCTTTCAGTAAGTAACCGATAGTGAAATTATTGGATCACTTGGTATTTCTATTTTTAATTCTTTTAGAAACCTCCATATTGTTTTCCACATTTACATCCCACGATTTACCAACAATGCATGAAAGTTCCTTTTTCTCCACATCCTCCCCAACATTTGCTATTTCTTCTGTTTTCAATTATAAACATTCTGACAGGTATAAGATGATATCTCATAGTGGTTTTGATTTGCATTTCCCTGATGGTTAGTGATGTTGAGCATCTTTTTATATGTCTGTTGGCCATCTGTATGTCTTCTTTGGAAAAATGTCTATCTGGGTCTTCTGCCCATTTTTTAATTGGATTATTTGTGTGTGGGGTTGGTGTTGAGTTATATAAATCGTTTATATACTTTGGATATTAACCTCTTATCAGATAGGTCATTTGCAAATATCTTCTCCCATTTGGTAAGTTGCCTCTTCACTTTGCTGATTGTTTCCTTTGCTGTGCAAAAGATTTTTATTTTGATGTAGTCCCAGTGGTTTATCTTTGCTTTTGTTTGCCTTGCCTGAGGAGACACATCTAGAAAAAAATGTTGCTAAGGCCAACGTCAAAGAAATTACTGGCCATGTTTTCTTTTAGGAGTTTTATAGTTTCATGTCTCACATAGGTTTTTATGGATTAAAACTCTGGGTTTTTTTGTTTGTTTATTTGTTTGGTTTTTTTAGAGGGGGAGGAGGAACAGAGGGACAGGGAGAGAGAGAATCTTAATAAGGCTCCACGCCCAGTATGGAGCCCGGACATGGGTCTTGATCTCACAACCCTGAGATCACAACCTGAGCTGCAATCAAAAGTAAGATGCATAACTGACTGAGCAACTCAGGTGCCCCTGGATTAGAACTTTTTACTTTTTTTTTTTTTAAAGATTTTATTTATTTATTTGGCAGAGAGAGAGAGACATCACAAGTAGGCACAGAGGCAGGCAGAGAGAGAGGAAGAAGCAGGCTCCCCACTGAGCAGAGAGCCCGACATGGGGCCCGATCCCAAGACTCTGAGATCATGACCTGAGCTGAAGGCAGAGGTTTTAAACCACTGAGCCACCCAGGTGCCCCAGAACTTTTTACTTTTTAAATAAACTATTAAGCAGCCGCAGCAGAACTCATACTCACATTAAGACAGTGCCTAGAATTGTGTCCGACAAATAACAGATACTCAAGAAATGGTTGATGATTGAATGTCTGAATAAAACCAAGGAAATAAGAAGCATTTTCTTCCGTTGGCACTGCCATCAATGACGGAAAGGGTGGAGGTAGCAAGGCTCTTGCTTTCTGCATTTCACAGTGGATAAGTACTCAAGAGGGAAAATATCTTTGCCTTTTCTGAATTTGAGACTTTGCTACCAAGACACCCAAAGGAGAAATGATTAACCTCCGATGCTGCCTCAGTCAAGACAAAGAGAGTGTGGGGCGCCCGGGTGGCTCAGTTCAGTTAAGCTGCTGCCCTCAGCTCAGGTCATGATTCGAGGGTCCTGGGATCGAGTCCCGAATCGGGCTCCCTGCTCGACAGGGAGCCTGCTTCTCCTTCTCCCTCTGCCTGCTGCTCTGCCTCCTTGTGATCTCTCTCTCTCTCTCTCCCAAATAAATAAATAAAATCTTAAAAAAAAAAGACAAGGAGAGCTTAGAAGAGATTCTGGCATTTTAGGATTACTCAGTAATTTTTCATTTAAGTCCCTTACGGTGCTATACATTCCTTTCCCAAATCATCCCAATTCCTCATCTATCCAGCAGTAATATTCAGAACACAGCAAATGTTAACAAAGGACAAGGCAGCCAACATTTTAATCCAGCTCTAAATGCTGACTGCATTTCAACCGATTTACAAAGTTCTTTAAAGAAAAGGATCTATTATAAGGTACCCCCTGCTTTTCAAAAGTTTGCATTATATTACTTCACTTTATAAACTTTAAGCAACTTTATAAAAAAAAAAAAGGCAAAAAGCAAAAGTAACATTCAACATGGGTGTTGCAGTGAGATGAGTGGACAGGGAGGTAGAAAGCACCCCGGGGCAATGAGTGTGGTACCCCTAGTTTCTTCCCACTCAGCATCTCAGTATCAAGTGCCAAAACTGTGCCCTGTGTCGGGAGCATCTGGGCCTTATCTCCATTTAATTGTGTGTTTCAATTAGCATGATGTATCTTAAGATATCAGAAATGCCTCAGAGAGGCAATTTTTTAAATCAGGGAGCCTTAAAAAAAAGTCACTATATAGATTAATGGTAATCACTTCTTTGTTCAACACCATTTCAAGCTATGGAAAGTGTCTTAGGAACTCTCTGTTTTCTGATAGTGGGGAATCTTGTACCTCTGTTATATCGGATGAGAAAAGAAAAACACCTTTCATCCAGTTACACAAAATATATTAAATTATTCAGTCGAGAAATCAGATTTGATTTCCAAAACAGATAGTTTGTTTAAAATCTCTGGAAGACATTTTAACTTTTATAGTACTATTTGAAATTACTGCTTCAATTCCAAACTTGTCTCAACATTTCAGATTCCATCTTCCTACCCTCAATACATATAGCACAGCTCCCAGACTGATGTTGCTAACATGTAGGTGAAACTGCACCCTCCCAGGGCACCTGGGGGGCTCAGTGGTTAAGTATCTGCCTTTGGCTCAGGTCATGATCCCAGGACTCTGGGATCAATCACCACTAAGGGCTTCCAGGAAGCCTGCTTCTCCCTTTCTCACTCCCCTTGCTTGTGTTCCCTCTCTGTCTGTGTCTCTCTCTGCCAAACAAACAAACAAACAAATAAATAAATATCTTTAAAAAACAAAACAGAACAAAAAACCCCACTGAATCCTTGTGTGCTCAACAGCAATGAATGGCTCCTTATATCTGGAGAGTAACATCCCCAATTTTAATAATGACCACGAGGTCCTACAAAATCTGGCGCCACCTCCCAGTATGCTGACCTACAAAATCTGGCACCACCTCCCAGTATGCTGACCTCATCTCTTTTGCTCGCCCCTGCCACTTGGTTAATTCCACCCCAGCCACGATGCCTCCTTGATGTTCCTTAGACATACCCGTGGGGCTTTCCTCTGGAGCCTCTGTCCTAGATTTTCTCTTGCCTGCATTGCTCCTCCCCTCAAAAATCTCATAGCTTGCAGGCTCTCTGTCCTCCATCCAGCCTCCTCAGTCTGGTCAGGTGTAATCCTGCTAATGATCTTCCCTGGAGAATCCGTTTCTACTTGGGACATATATTCCCTGCTCTCATCAATGCACTTTTGATACCCCTTCCCAGTGTTTATTTTTCTCTAGAGCATTTATTACCATCTAATATGCTACACATACACACACTTATATATATATGTATATATATATAAATATACATTTATATATATTATATATATAAATAAATTATATATATAATTATGTATAATTATATATAATCATTTAATTATTTATAAATCATTAAATTAATGATTTATAATATTTATAATTTTATAAATTATATAATATTTATAATTTATAATATAATATAATATATTATATATATTTATTAATAATTAATGATTAAATTAATTATTTATAAATCATTAAATTAAATCATTTAAATTAAATCATTTAATTATATATAATCATTTAATAATAATTATATATAATTATATATAAATAATAAATATATATAAATATATATAAATAAATATATAAATAAATATATATATTATGTTATTTAAATTCAAGTGAGCTAAAATATAGTGCATTATTAGTTTCAGGGGTAGAATTTAGTCATTCATCAGTTGCATCTAACACCCAGTGTTCATTCCATCAAGCCCATTACATACTTAATTCCCACCACCCCATTACCCCATCCCTCCACCTACCTCCCCTCCAGCAACCCTCTTTGTTTCCTAGAGTTCAGAGTCTCTTATGGCTTGCCTCCCACTCTGTTTTCATCTTATTATATTTTTCCTTCCCATCCCCATGTTCATCTGTTTTGTTTCTTAAATTCCACATGTGAGTGAAATCATGTGGTGTTTGTCTTTCTCTGATTGACTTATTTCGTTTATCGTAATACCCTCTACTTCCATCCATGTCATTGCAAATGGCAAGATTTCGTTCTTTTTGATGGCTGAGTAATATTCCATTGTGTGTGTGCGTGTGTGTGTGTGTGTGTGTGTGTGTAACACATCTTCTTTATCCATCTATCAATGGATATCTTGTCTCTTTCCATAGTTTAGCTATTGTGGACATTGGTACAATAAATATCGGGGTGCATATGCCCCTTCAAATCAGTATGTATGTATCCTTTGGATAAATACCTAGAAGTACAGTTTCTGGGTCATAAGGGTAGTTCTAGTTTTAACTTTCTGAGGAACCTCCACACTGTTTTCCAATATATATTCATTTTATTTAGTATCTGAATGCCCCTGCTACCATGTCAGCTTCGTGGATTTTGTTTTATTTTATTCCTAATCCATCCTCAACTCCTAGAGCATTGCCTAGCACCAGTAGGCACTTTAGAAACATTGGACAATGAGTAAGTGAATGAAAAGTGAGTGAAAAAATAGCACTTACAGAATCTTTGGCATGTAAGGCAGTTTTCTATTGATGCCACATGTATTCATTTAATCTTGTGAGTTAGGTCTTCATATAGTCCTCATGTTACAGTTGAAGAAATGAAAGCACACAGACTGCATAACTGTTGTAGGGCATCAAATGGAATTTTAAAGTAATTTCTGTGTTCTGTATCATTGACAATTTTTTCCATTGCCTCTTGGACAAAGTACCACTATTTTAGCTTTGCATTCAAGACTCTCTGCAATCAGTTCCCCTGATCATCTTCCCAGATAATTGGTTTATTCTCCTTTTTCCAATTATATTGGAAGTTCCTACGGGGAGAGCTGGGGAGATTAAGATAAGAGGAAGACCTAGTGTAATGACCTTTGACTGCACTCTTGATGCGGGCCAGGCACCACGCCAGTCTGCTATATGTGCATCTCATTTAATCCTCACCAAAACCATGAGAAAGCTGAGGTTTAGAGAAGCTAAATTGTTTTTCCAAGATCACAAGAGTAGACAAGAACTAAGCCTGTAATTTGACCTGGGTGCTCCCAGTTCTATAGATACAAGTCCCAACACAACTGGGGGTTTGCTCAGTGTATCACTGGGCTGACATCCTTCCTGGAGGTTCTGGGGATGAAGTGTTTCTGAGCTCATTCAGGTGGTTGAAAGGATTATTGCAGTTGTAGGACGGAGACCTTCATTTCCTACCTGGCTGTCAGCTGGGTTTGCTTTCACAGCCTAGAGGCTTCCCACAGTCCTTCCATGTGACCCCCTCCATCTTCAAAGGCAGAAATCATATTTCAAATTCTTCTCACGGTTTGAATCTCTGGTCTTCTCTTTTTCTGACCCTTGATCCATATTCAGAAGCCTCATGTGATAAACTCAGGTCCACTCCTATAATCTCCCTATATTAAGGTCAGCTGCTTTTAGAGCTTAATTACATCTGTAAGATTCCTTTTGCCATATACTGAACCATAACCATGGGAGTCACAGTCTTGGTGATTGTAAAGGGCGTTCATACCACAGGGTGGGGATATTGATAGACTTCTTAGAATTCTGTCTATCATACTGTCCTCCTGCCTGCACATTCCCTTCACTCTTCCCTTCAAACATATACCTATTTTCCTGATAATTACTCTGTTTCTTTCTTGGAAAAATGCCAGTATACACATGAATCTTGTCCATACCCATAGAAGGTTGGCCACTGGCCTTCGACCCTCCACCTCACATTAGTCTTCAGGACCTGAAGGTAGGCATAGAGGAAGGCAGAAGCCAAGCTGGAAGGTTTTGCATGTCATGTGTACTGGTTTCCTATGTCAGCCATAATGGATTATTCCTAATATAATGGCTTAAAATAACACAAAAATTTATCTAACAATTCTTTAGACCAGAAGATTGTTGGGAGGTTCACAGGGCTAAATGCAAAGTGTCTACAGGGCAGCATGCCTTTCTGGAAACTGTATGGGAGAATGTTTCTTGTCTCCTCCACCTTCCAGATGCAGCCTGTGCTCCTGGGTTCACAATCCCATTTCCTTCACCCTTGCAGCCCTCAGTGTTGCTCCTCTCTGACTCCTCTTCTATTGTCAGTCAGAGTCTCTCTCTCTCTCTCTCTAACTTTGGCTAAGAAAGGTTATTCACTTTCAAGGACACACTTGGTGGGATTGGATAAACCAGAATAACCTCAGGGTCTCTCCCTGTGATCACATCTGCAGACCCCCTTTTGTCATGTGAGGTAATATATAAACAGGCTCCAGTGTGGTGGTGTCGATATGTTTGCAGTAAGGTGTGTGTTATTCTTCACACCACATCATGCTAAGCAGTCTGGGCTTTCTTCTGAAGGTGAGTAGAATCACTGAAAGCATTGTAGCACAAGGTAGCTAAGACAGATTTGCATTTTGAAAGATCCCTCAGCTCCCAGTTTCAAATTAATGATGGGGAATGGTCATGTTAATCAACAATAACTAGCTTGTATGGAATACTAACACATCTCTGGCACTCTTTGAAGTGTGTTGCAGCCCTTAACTCATTTAACCCTTATAAATTAGGTAATACTTATGCTAACAATAATCCCATTCTATAGACGATAAAATAGACTCACAGAGAATTTAAATAACTTGCCCAAGAATAAATATGTAGTGAGTGCCAGAACTAAGGGTCACTCCAGGTAGTGTGGCTTCCAGAACCAATATTCTAACTTTTATTATTATTATTATTATTATTATTATTATTATTATTTTATGCTAGTCATCATACAGTATATCAATAGTTTTTGATGTAGTATTCTAAGATTCACCAAGATTCTAACCTTAGCAAGACAGAGCACCTCTTCCCAGATTTTGGAAGAGGGAGGAAACTTGGTTAGGCAGAGTGGTCAAGGAATGCTTTACAGATGCAACAAGGCATGCGAAGAGACCACAAAGAATGGGAAGGACTTGAGAAAGTCAAGAAGAATGAACGATGACTTCCACATATACCGTAGTGGTAGTCAAGTCCATTTCCTCTCATGTCTATAATTTAGGATCCTTGGCCCCTATAATTGCTCGCCTCTTCAAATGCTTGAAAGAGTGAATCAGGGCCACTCAGGAACAACAGGTGCTGAGGGGTGTAGTCTTCCCCCTTCAATTGGTGATTGGCGCTTTGCAAGTTTCACAAATAACTAACCACCTGAGAGCTTGCCTCTCTCAGGCTGAGTTCCATTTTGATTTTTTCATCCCTCTTGATTCTCATCTCTTTGTGCCAAAATTGTATTTTTCCAAAGATGTTTTCAAAAGTGTTTTTGTTCTGATTTAATAGGCTCAGTTTTCAGTGTTTGGGCTGAAATTGAGGAGGTGCTTTATGAAAAGTGAATGCATTTGAATGGTGAAGTTTCCCGTGAACAGAAATACAGTATTGTTCTACTCTGAAGTTCCTAAGAGCCAGCTTCTGTTATTTTATTTCTAGATTTCCTTCCATCTTCTTCTTTAAAACTTTTCAAAATGACATCAAACAGCCTTCTTCTTGCTATGAAATAGAGAAAGCCCTTTCATCTGTAGGCAGGCTGGTGGTGAAAGAATTATCAAGCAGGGAAAACTAGGGCTATTGTTCTTATAAAATATATTAACTTAAAAAAAAAAAAGAAAAACCCTTCCTCTCCAGCTACACACTGTGAAATATCCCATCTATATTTATAATCTTTAAAATCTGAGATGGTCACAGAAAAAGACAGCCCATCAAAAACTGGAAAGTGAGGGCAACCAAGTGCAGTTCCTTCCAGGAAGGAAGGACCTGGCAAAAGACAGAAGATAACATGAATTCATCATCAATTTTGTGCTAAGAAAAGCACTGTGTTACTTCTTTAGTACCTTAAGTCATTTGATCTTTTGAACACCCTCTGAGCAACCTACTCTGGTCCCCATTCTACAGGTGAAGAGACTGAGCAATAGAGAAGTTACGCAACTTATATATTCAAAACTTTTGCAAGTGACAAGGCCAGGGTTTCATTTCAGGTAATAAATTAATAAATGATTAATAAATCACATCATTTACCTTGTTAACTTAGCATTGTTCTGAGAAATGGCGATTTATGAAGGTTCCTGCTTTTTATTAGAGACATAAGAGCACCAAGAGCTTAGTAAATTAGAGCAGAGAGAAAAATAATCATTTATTGAACATCAAACATGTTGAATATCTAATGTACCCTTGGACCCATACTTTAAAGCATGACTTAGGAAAATGCTATATGAATTCTTCCCATGGAAAAGCTTTATTTATTATAGGTTGAAAAACTAGCATTTCATGTCTATAGTAGAGCTCATAAGTAACATTCTATTGGTGTTCAATTTTATATTACAGATAGTTTTCTGGTTTTTTTTTTTTTTTGCACATTTAAGCTTGCAAATATGTCCTAATGCATTATCTCACTGAATTTCCTGCCCTTCCATGAGATGAGCACTACCTGACCTCCTGTCCTCTTACTAAGCTGAGGCTTAGAAACCGTTCAGCAGCATGAGTAAGATAACACAGCTAATAAATTGTGAAGCAAGACCTAGAACATTGTTCTTCAGCCACCAACACATAATTCTTCAGACCATGTAGGCTGACACCCTAATTAATCTATGAATAGACACAGTGGAGTCTTACAGATACAAAGAGAACAGAGTCTCTGTAGCACAGTCTAAGGCTCTTTGCCCAATCAGGAGTTTTTCATCCTCCAGCATTACAAAAAGAATGTCTTTCTTTCTACATTCATTTATTTGTTTTTGACTCCAACTTCAAACTTGCACCCTGAACCTTCATAATCAATGTGTGTAGCCCCTTCCACGGTATCGGAGTTCACCTTTCTCTTATGGTTTTCGTTTTGGCTTGTTCCTCTCCATACCAACATCCCCTACACTAGTAGGATTTTCTGCTATGGCTCTTGACCATCAGGATGTGAACTACACTCACAGAGGTCAGTTGTGTAGCGCTGCAGTGGCGGGTAGGATTAAATGCAGTTAATAAAGGTAGAAATCATAATGGGAGGCTTGTAGAAGGAGAAAAACAAACTTAGTCTGAAAAATGGGTATGAATCTGTGAGAAAAGAGCGGGGACAAGGGGAAAGCAAAAAGAATCCTCAGCACAAGAAGAATAAAGGTTGATTGAGCACAGTATGTATGGGGAGAGCGAGAAGCAAAATGTACATTAAATTCCAAAATTGCTATGCTGCAAACTTATTTTCAGCTTTTTTCAGGTTCTGAGTAATTTACAAGCAGACACACACACACACACACACACACACACACACACACACACACACACAGATAAACGTGTTACTAAAGGTTCACAGAATTTTTACTTTCTAGTTAGAAACACATAGACACAAAGGACTTTGGAGGATTTCGTAAAGATGTAATTATTCCAAATGCACAATTTTGTCAGCTTGTTTTTACAATCAAAGTGCTGCATGAATTTCAAAGTAAATACAATCTTTGTTATGTTAGAAAGCTCTGAAGTCGCTGTCTTAAAAAATAAAGTAGGGACAGCTTCAGCAAATAGTTGCAAACCTCAAAGGCCTACTGTTTTGATGTATGACTCCTATTAGTAATGTCCTGAAGAAGTCCTACCTAACTGATGCCATCCCTTATCAGTTGAACATTTTATGATACATAAAGATAAAGGAGGGAAATGAAGAGATCTAGCAGGTATTGACCACCTACTAAGTGATAAGAATGAATGAAGTGTGCTTCTCCATATTTTCCATGGCATTCTGTTCTTACAACTGTTTTACATTCTAAATATTATACACATTTACAAGATGACAAAAAGAAGGAGAAAGAGGTTAATTAAATTTGCCAAGGTCAGACACCTAGTAAGTTTTGGAATCAGGCTTTAAGTTCGAGTCTATTTGTTGCCAAAGGTAATGATCTTCATACATTTTCAATTGCATGATAGGGTTAGCCAACATATATATATTACTTTCCCTTTGGAAGATGTATATAAAGGTCCAGAAAATGAGTATATCATAACCTTGCTTGATTTATTCATTTGTTGTATTGATGTAGTCATGAACTTGGAAGCAAGTGTTAGTTTTCTTTTCTTTTATTCTTGAGTTTGGGAATGAAATGGACTGGTGTGTATACATAATATTTGTCATTTAAATATTATAAACTAACTCTAGAAATTATCTTTACGGAAAATAACAATAAAAATACTTTGTTCCTACTGTTTGGTTATGGTAGTCTAACTTATTTAATGAAAAAATCCCAAATGTCAGTGTAGTTTATTGTTCATACAAATTTATTGTTCTCTTACTTTATAGTCCAGATGGATTGGTCAATTAAAAAATGGGTGGGGAAGACTTCTAGTTGGTTCCATGTACTGAGAAATACATCTCTTCTCCTAAGCATAGTTTTTAAACTTACTTTGACTCTTCCTCTTCTTCATCCTCAGTTTCCGGCCCCTCCACATCTCTCTCCCTCTAAACTAAATGGTAACATAAAACTATCAACATCTAGTGAAAAGACTACACCCTTCATCTGAACTTTTTGCAGTACTGAATTCTATTTGGTCTTTGTTGCTCAAAGCCTTTTTATCTTTGTTCCCTGCTGTTTTTAGTCTAACAATTGGCTTTTTTTCCCTAACTCAAGTTCTTAAATTTCTAGACAATTCTTTTTTTATTTATGCTTACAAGTCATCTAATCCTTTCCCAAATTAATTTCACTTTGAAATACTTTACAGGGTCAGTAACTACTAACACACATTGCTAATATTCTGTGTTACCAGTTCATCCCTTAGTTTGTCACAATGAAATATGTTCACCATCTTTCCAGCCCCAAAACATCCATATCCCTTCCATTCACTAAGCCATGGCCTCAAAGAGCTATATTTTCTCAGGCAATTCTATATTTCTGACACCATATATCCAATCAGTCAGAGTTTGAACAGGAAAATGCAAGTCACTCTAGGAATTTTAAACAAAATATTATTTAAAACAAAGATTTAGAGGCTTATAAAACTGTTGGAGTATTTGAAGTTTTGGGGGATCACCATTTTTATATGCGCACTTATATATTATTTGGCAAGACTTTATCTTCTTCCAGACAGTGTTTGTGGAAGTGAATAGAAAAGAGAGAATCATATGGCACATAATAAGTATTTATAGCATTAATTAGTCATAGATCCATAGTTCCATTTCAGAGTCTTGGGGATGAATTTAAAGATCAGGATATCTGCCAGCTGGGTGCAGAGTTCCATCCACAGACCATTGCATACAAAAGGGATAATGAAGTAAAGACAAAACAATATTCCTTATGATTATCTTATTGCAGGTCCTTGGCATTTCTATGGGAACATGTTTGTATTGATGTATTTGTGCCAAGGGGGAAAAATATCTCTGATCTGTTTTTATTCTTCATACCTAATGAGCCAGAGGGAAATTTTCAGTCTTTGTGGTGTAGCAGTGTTACTCAACTAAACAGGAAAATAGAGAAAGAATAGCCTGAAGCCATAAAGAAATTCAGAGAGTCCACGTTGGCAGAGATCACCATTCAGCCAATTTTATGGGGGAAAGAAACCACTTTCATATCTGTGGAAATATGACTTTGATTCAGGGTTTAAATGACCCTGTCACTTAAAAGCTGTGTAAACTTGGGGCACCTGGGTGGCTCAGTGAGTTAAAGCCTCTGCCTTCGGCTGGGGTCATGATCTCAGTGTCCTGGGATCGAGCCCCACACCGGGCTCTCTGTTTGGCGGGGAGCCTGCTTCTCCCTCTCTCTCCGCCTTCCTCTCTGCCTACTTGTGATCTCTCTCCTCTCTGTCAAATAAATAAAATCTTAAAAAAAATAAGCTGTGTAAACTTGAGTAAGCTACTTAAATGTTGGAGCATGCTATCCTCATTATCGAAGCTCATGTTTCAAAGGTATAATGAGAATGACTTAAAATTAATGAAATGAGTATTCAGTATCAGGTGAGAGATTTTACATTATTGAAGGATGAAATGAAGAGAGATAAGAAAAGAAGGAAAGAGAAAAAAAATGAAAAGCAAGGGGAAAATGGGGAGGAAGGAATAAATAAAAGGAAGAAATAAATAAAATAAATAAAACAGATACGAAAGCAGGAAATCGTAAACCTAAATGTAAGATGAACAGTGTTTCTAGTTAGTGCTTCAGAGGTTAAGTTCAGTGTGGCTTACTTGCTGATGAATTCTTGTATTGCCTGTGTACGTACTTGTCTTTTTTAACATTACATTGCTTCAGTTCACTTTAATATTAAGCACATGCAGTCCACACATCATGCACTCTCCTGGGTATTATGGAGTGCATGGGGCTGAGGTGCTGGAGTTGGGACCCAACACAGGTGGTGTCATGGCGGACTCCAGAAATTTCTATTAGATCGATCAGAGAAAGACACCTGCTTGAACACTGTGAGCAGACTTCAGACTCAGAACAAAAGTTATACTAGGAATGGATTGTGGAGGGATTATTTTTTTCTTCATCAATCAAGTACACGGTCTCAACAAGGTTGCCAGCATGTGAAAGCCACCATGAAAAGGAAGGTCCACTCTTCAGTAGAGTGATAAGAACTTATTGTCATAGCTATAAGCTGCTGAGAATTTTCAATCTCTTAATATCAGGCATTTTAGATACTGGCAATCACAAAAATAAACAAATAAAGAAAAATAGAATGGTATTATATTCACTTCAAAATAGAACTTCAGCAGTTCCTAGAGAACCGACAAAGTATTCCCCAGTAGCTTCAAGGCATGTGTTCAATTATAATGAAATTCCTATTTTTTAAAGATTTGATTTATTTATTTACTTGACAGGAAGGGATCACAAGTAGGCAGAGAGGCAGGCGGGGGGTGGGGGTGGAAAGCAGGCTCCCTGCTGAGCAGAGAGCCCAACACTGGGCTGGATCCAAGGACCCTGAGATCATGACCTGAGCCGAAGGCAAAGGCTTTAACCCACTGAGCCACCCAGGTGCCCCATGAAAATTCCCATTTTAATAAAATCCCTCATAGTTCCTCATAAAGATATTCAGGAAAGTTTATTAACACAGCAAAAATTGTTTTGTTTCAAAACAATTGTTTTGGAATATGCTTAAATGATCCATGAACCCTTTAGGAAGAAATGCCTTATTTCTTCTTTGGAGAAAAAACTAACAGGATGTAATGAGAAGGCTTTCATTCTGAACAGATCCACCTTCATTCCTAATTGTTCTATTCACTACCTTTGAATGTTGGATATTTTACTTAAACTTCACTAGTCAAATGGAAAAAAGGTGGTATTGGAAGAATTGAGTTTAAAAAAAAGGAAGTATTGAATTCAACAATAAATGCATGGAAGACATCTGTTACAGGGTATATGCTTACACCAAATAATAGCTCAAGTTCAAGTGCACACTGCAATTCTGTCTCTATGCTACATCCACTACAACTCATTTAAAAAACAGAAAGATCAACAAAATGGCTAATATCCCTCTTCAGTGTGGTTCTGTTTGTGTCTTATATTCTTACTCTTTGTCAAACAAAACTCATTTTCTTTGCTAATCAGACAATGAGAGATAAACAGACAATGGAGATAAAATAAGCTCAGTCCCCATAGCTCAGAATAATTTGGTTCAAAAGAGAGATCAAGAAAAGCCATGTTAAGTCATACATGAGACCAACTCTCCTTGTTGGACTGTGACAGAAAACATTGGGAGTAAAATTGAAAATGACTGATAAAAAATAAGAAAGGGCTCATCTCTATAAGAAATAAGTCTCTCATGGATTTGTCAGATTCCTGACAATGAATTATGTTGATGAGCACCATATCTATTGAATCACAGAGTCTACAAATACAGCATCAATTTTTCATTATCTTGAATGGGTACATGTCTAGCTCTGTATTACTCTCAAAAATTTTCTCAAATAAGATACCACCAAATTTTTTATTTTTTAATTTAATTTTATTATTTCAGTGTTCCAAGATTCATTCCAACAAATTTTATCCAAAAAATACAAATGCAGAAAATGCAAGTGGCTATTTGATGAGGGATCTAAGTTTCAACATATTCAAGAGGACAGCTTTCTGTCCATTTACAGTTAAGTTATAACAACCCCTTCCTTCTTTCCTTCATTAACAAACTTCTTACAAAGACAATTTAAATTTATGACCTCAGCTGGCTCATGCATTTCTTTCTTAACTTTTGGATGAGGCTTCATTGCCATCCACTGTATAGAAATTCTTTCTTATAAGGATTCTCGTGCTTTGCCAGTTGTCTAAGCCAGTGATTTTCCAGTTTGACAAGCTCCTTCTGACATTATATCTTTCTCTGGCACTCATGATGTTGTTCTTTTTGGTTCCTTCATACACTTTAAATTATTCTGTCTCAATCTCTGCCAAACTTGCTTCTTTATTTCCTTGTCCTTTCTCTTGTCATGATCTCATATTTATTCACTATAGTCTTGTCTCTCAATTTCAACACATCTGAATCTCTTTCTCTCTCTTTATCTGAATCTTTTCTCTTTAAGAAATGCTCAGCAGTTGTGTTAAGTTGGAAAAAGAGTCTTTTCTTTATCTGTTCCTATCTTGTCTAAAGGATTGCAGAGGTCCCCTTTACTAAAAGGTTCATAGTTGTTGAACTTCAGAGACCATACCCATAAATTTTGTTGAGAGTATCACAATACTTTTCAAATTCTATGTTTTTTTCAATGACTTTGATAGTTTTAAATACTTAATTTTATTGTCATTTGCCCCCTATAGTCAAGATTATCTCTGTACTAATAGCTTTGGCTTTTACTAAAGTGTTAATGAATCCTATATCCAGAAATCTTCACAAAAAAAATACTTGTCAAACTTCATTGACAGTTATTAAAATATTTGATGATGAGTGATCATCAATATTTGTGGGATAAACTACTTGACACCACTGCATTTATTCTAAAGAGGGGAGCTGGCAAAGGACACAGGACTTCTTCTATGATGCATTTAACTCTTATTTTTTTAGAGGTTTACTTATTTCTTAGAGAGAGATAGAGAGAGCAAAAGAGAACAGGGGCAGAAGAAGAGGGAGAGAGAGATTCCCAAGAAGACTCCACGCTGAGCATGGAGCCTGATGCAGGCCTTGATCTCACGACCCTGAGATTATGATATGAGCCAAACCAAGAGTCTGATGCTCAACCAACGGACCCACCCAGACACCTTTGTATCTGACACTTTTAAGAATTTGTTCTTTGGTGACAGAATGTATAAACTTAAGAAAAACAGTAATTTGGATAATGTTGGGGGAAATTTATGTTTACTTGTTTATGTTTGTTTGTGTTTATGTTTATGTTAAATTTATGTTCACTTGTAATCCAGTTACAAGACTGGGCAAAATGCTTACTTGATAAAGCTTTTTCTTCACAGTAATCTCAAAATAAATTAGTATTGTAATGTTATGGATTTTATTTCTTCTCCCCAAAATTCATACGTTAAACCTTACTCCATTATGACTATATTTGAAAGTAGAACCTTTAGGAAGGTAAGGTTAAATGAGATCATAAAGGTGCTGCCCTAGTCAACCTAAGAGATCTCATAAGAGAAAGGATAGATGGTAGAGATCTCTCTGCCTCTACATGAGCACAGTGGAGATGCCAGGACAGAACACAGCAAGAAGGTGGCTATTTACAATCACGGAAAGTAGCCCTCACCAGTAATCACATTCACCAGCACCTGGATATGGATTTCTAGCCTCCTAAAATGTGAGAAAATAAATGTCTATTGTTTAAGCCACCCAGGATGTAGTGTTCTGTAAGGACAGCCTGAGTAGACAAATACATCTAAAAATAACACACTGTATACAGGGGAACTTACTGAACTTAAGAGTAAATGCTATATTTAAAGTCATAAATTTCTTGTTTATTAATTGTTATTATGTTCTGATTCTAATCAATATGCTCTTTATAGAACATCTGGGAAAATAAGAGGTAGGAAAGAAAAAAAAATAAAACCAGGCTAGTTTCCCTGTCAACAACCTTTCTAAATTCCTGATAAAGCCTCCTATGCACAAGAGAAAGATGACATACTTTTTGAGAAATCAACCTTATCTTGGAATGAGAGAGAAAATTCCATCCACTATTTAACCCACTGAACTGAATTAAATTCACAATGGTGTTCCATCTACTTCTGTGGTACCAGTTGCAAAATGTTTCCCTGTTCAGGTGGGAACATTTATCCTACTGTCCTGTTTCGAGGAAGAACCACCTTCAGAATGTTATACTCGAAGTTTCCCTCATTCAGTGCTCCGCGTGGGAAGCACAAGTTCTCTCCTTCTGTTGATCTGCCTTAGGTCTTATGAAGGTGGCACCAACAGGTGAAGCCTTGAGTTTGGCCTCTCTGCAGGGAACTGGATAGGTATGTCAAATTCAGGGTAAGATAATAGCAAGCCCACTTGGCTGCAAGCCTAAGTCCAAATTCTCTGCCAATTCTATTTTAAAAGAACTGAGTTTTAAAGTCAGTATGCTTGGATTTAATGTCAAATTTCCATTGATTCATGAATCAGACAGGAAAAAAATGTTGCTTTGTAACAGCCCCCTTGAAAGAGTTAAGAAGACCTGTCAAAAGTGTGGTTTGTTTTGTAACAATCAGGAAACTGGTCTATTGTCACCGTTCTGTGGTTTCTCACCATGTTTTCCAATTGGCATCTCCCTATTCAGAAAATAAAAGGCAGAAACAATTCATCTAGAAATAAGGATAGGATTCGTATGTTGCTGGCAGTAGTAGATGCCATCTACTACTAAGAGGGGAGGAAATAGTTATATTTCATCCAAGAAGATTTTCTGAGTGAAAATCCTTTAGATGCTATTTATAAGACTAAGATAACCTGCTCTTGATCTGAGAAGGGAATGTGATTAGCACCTAACCAGAAATGGTTGAAACCCAGGGCAAGATGCCCATGATTTATTTTGGCAAATGCTGAGCCTGGATGGATATCTCTCTTTCAAAAATAAGTAAAATAAATTCTTCCAAAAAATTGGACATTTGTAATAGAATAGAAAATGTGCAAAGATTGGAGTAATGATTTAAGAATCATGAAGAAAATACACTGCAGAACAAAGTAAATACTTTCATCAAGAGTTGTGAATAATCTCTGAAAATTACTTATGAAGGGAACTATTTTTATATTTTTAGTTGATTAATTAGTTTTGGAACTCAGTGAAGCCGATTTCTACCAGAATACAACCTCTGAAATAAGAACAGCAAATCATAAGAGATGAAAAAACAACATAGTGGGATGAAAGGGTGATGGTTGGGATATGAAATATTTTATTTCCATGTAAAGTAAGACACAGAGAAAATTCTAAATATGGAAAATAGATAATGGAAATCAACCTAAAACTTATAGAGATTCTTTTGGGAAAAAACCAAGATCAATTAAAAAGAAGAAAAATCAGTGGTGCATTTCCTTTCAAGATCCTTAGGTTAAAGGAGCCTAAATGTAGAGCTTGAAAATGTTATTATAAAACAAATAAAAGGACACACATCCAGCCATATCCTGTGGACTACTAGAGCTACACGATTAAATCAAAAACAAACCAAAAAACCCTACAACTCTTCAAGAAGCGATAGCCACTACTAATAAAGAATTGAGTATTCTTAGACTTTTCTACATAATTAAATGTTAGAGGACAAAGGAATAAGTCTTCAAAATTTTGGAGAAAATATAAGGTTTCCAAAGAATGTTGTATTAGCCGAGTAGTCATTCATATTGGAAAACAATAGATAAATTTTCAAATAGCATGAAAATATTATTGTGCAAAGACTTAAAAAATACATGGTAAAAATGATTCTAAAAGTCATTTAATGATTTGCCTGATTTGGTGGAGAAACAAATCAAAATTAGAAACAGCATAATAATATAGAAACAATTTAAGTGTCCATTGGTGGATGGATTTATAAAGAAATGTGTATATATAGAAATATACTGGGGCGCCTGGGTGGTTCAGTCATTAAGCATCTGCCTTCGGCTCAGGTCATGATCCCAGAATCCTGGGATCGAGCCCCACATCGGGCTCCTTGCTCAGCAGGAAGCCTGCTTCTCCAGCTACCATTCCCTCTGCTTGTGTTCCCTATCTTGCTCTGTTTCTCTGTCAAATAAATAAAATCTTAAAAAAAAAAAAGAAATATACTTATATGTTTATATATATTTATAATATATATTTCATGCACACATGTATATATATTGTAAATTCATATATATAGAAATGTGTATATAGATATATATTTGTATGTTTATATATATTTATAATGTATATTTCTCTCTATACACACATATATATGTACATACACACAATAGAATATTATTCAGCCTTAAAAAAGAAGGAAATCCTGGGGTCCATATTCTCTCATGGTTCATTTCTCTCTGACTTCTCCCCTTCAGATTTCCCTCCCTTCCCCTGTAGTCTTCTGTGCTATTGCTTATGTTCCCCATATGAGTGAAACCATAATATAATTGTCTTTCTCTGCTTGACTTATTTCACTTAGCATAATCCCCTCAAGTTCTGTCCGTGTTGATGCAAATGGTGAGTATTCATCCTTTTTGATGGCCGAGTAATATTCCATTGTCTATATGGACCATCTTCTTTATCTATTCATCTGTTGAAGAGCATCTTGGCCCTTTCCACAGATCGGTTATTGTGGATATTGCTGCAATGAACACTGGGGTGCATGTGCCCCTTCTGTTCACTACATCTGTATCTTTGAGGTAAATACCTAGTAGTGCAATTGCTGGGTCATAGGGTAGCTCTATTTTTAATGTCTTGAGGAACCTCCATACTGTTTTCCAGAGTGGCTGCACAAGCTTGCATCCCCACCAACAGCATAAGAGGGTTCCTCTTTCTTCACATCCTCGCCAACATTTGGACCTTGGGAGATGAACTGAGGGTCTCAGAAAGGAGGGTCTTGGGAGGAGAGGGTAACAGAGTGATGGGTATTAAGAAGGCTATGTGTTATGCACTGGGTATTATACATAACTAATGAATCATTGAACACTACATCAAAACTACTATACATCAGCTAACCGAACATAATAAAAAAATAAAGAAAATTTAAAAAATAATAAAAATGCAAGAAAATGAAAAAAAATGGAAGGAAATCTTGTTATTTGTGACAACATGGATAATCTTGAAGGACAGCATGCTAAGTGAAATAACCCAGACAGAAAAAGACAAATACTGCATGGTATCACTTATATGTGGAATATAAAAAAATAAAAAGTTAAACTCATAGGAATAGAGAGTAGAAAGTGGTCACCAGAATCTGAGAGGTGGGGAGTTGTTGGTGAAAGCGTGCAGTGATAAGATAAGTAAGTTCTGGGGTGTCTGGGTGACTCAGTCTGTTAAGTGTCTGATTCTTGATTTTGGCTCAGGTCTGATATCAAGGTCGTGAGATCAAGCCTCACATCGGAGTTTGCTTGCTCTCTCTCTATTCCTGTGCTCTCTCTCTCTTTCAAATAAATAAACAAAATCTTTTAAAAAAAGATGTATAAGTTCTGAAGATCTAATGCAGAACATGGAGACTATAGTCAATAACACTGTATTATATATTGAAACTTGCTAAGGAACTATAACTTAAATGTTCTCACCACACACAAAAAAGGAGGTAAATATGTCAGGTGATGGATGTGTTAATAAACTTTATGGAGGGGGGATTCCTTCAAAATATATACACAAATCAAATTATCATATTGCACACTTTAAGTATTTTACAATTCATTTTCCAATCATACCTCAATAGAGCTGGAAAGAAAAATAAAATAACATAATGGAAAAGTTGTGGTTTTAAAAAACTTAGGGACCTTCCCTTGCTTCACATATACCCCAAATTCTACAGTAATCAAGGTCATATATTCTGCAGAATGTCCCTCCCTTGGGGAAAACTTTGACCCTTTTTGCTTTTGTCTTTCAACGATGTGAGTGACCGTGTTCCTTAATAAACAAGATTTACTCTTGATGCGCTTCATATCATTTAAAAAAAATTATTAATACTGTCTTTTCTATCTCTGGCCAACTGTTTGGGAACCAGTGCCAGAAAAATTGTCAAACAGACCATGTTTTATTTTTGTTTTTCTCTCTCACTAAAACAGGTAGCATTGTGTTACATATGGCCATTTTCATTACCAAGGAAATGGGAAAATGATTTCCTGTGACTATGGAACACATTTGAATTAATTGAGTCACAAAAAATACGAAGATAAATAATCCATGCAGGGACAAATTCTCCTATGTCATTCACTGTTTTACTGTATGCTTGATTGCCTGATAAATGCCAGGTATTTCTCTAAACTTTAAGTCTACATCTGTGAGCTAAATATGTATAATATTTATATAGTCCAGTATGTGAGATAGGTGATATGCTGGCATTTGTGATAACACAAGTTAGGAGTAAGCACAAATATCTTCAGAGTCCCAATCTTTTATTGCTAATCCTGTGTTGATTTTTTTTTTTTTTCCTTTTGCTTAACCATCAGTATAGGGAGCCAGATGTCTTCCATGGAAAATGATGCAATGAACAGTTATTAGGAACATTGTAAAAGGCTAATGGTGGTCATCTCTACATATTAAAATTATGATACATTTTTCCCTCTTCTTCCTTTGAATTTGTTTCCCAAAATATACAAACTGAGAATCAGAAAATCAGAAAGTGATACCTATAAATGTTTGTCTATCTCGTGTTGTGAAGATTAAAGAAAATTAAATAAGGCAAGGTTAGAGGTGTCATTTCCATCTACTCTTTTTACTTCGATGTCTTTTCCAAGTTCCTGGGATAAGTACGTATTGCTTTAAAATGAGGGAAGATATTTTATTTAGTATAGCCTAAGGAAGGAAACTTGAAATCAAAAATATTAACATTTTATTTATAAATTTTTAATGTTTTTTTTTCAATTGCAAATACATATGTATGTCTATTTTCTATACTTTCAATACTTTCACACAAGGATTTTTCAATTTTTAGTACCAGCACTGAAATGTCATTTGAAGTTCTGCATAAGATTTCCCTGTATGGATATGCCATTATTTACTTTTCCGTTGCTCCAGACATGTGGCTGTGATAGCATTTTACCCCTTACAAACAACAGTACCATGACCAGTTTGTACCTAAATATTTGTCTGGATTTCAGAATATTTCTTTATGATGAATTCCCAGACCTAGGTATATGGGATTCATGGACTTAAGCTTTTAGCCCTTTTGTGATATAACCAAATAGCTGTCTATGAATGTTTTGCATCTTTATAGTCTTTGGGGTTGTGTGCAGACTCTGCTCCAGATGGGAAATAACTCAACCCCTTCTCATCTCACTTTCTTGCCTATAAAGTCTGGCTAATCTCACTGCACAGTCTCGAGTAAAGAGTAAATGAGAGGATGCATTCGTGGGATTCCACAGGGCACTCAGCACTGAGCAGATGATCGACAATTATCATTTTCTCCCCCGCCCTTGCTGGGAAGAGAGCTATGTCTGCCGCAGTCCCACTTTTTTAGCCCAGATCCTCTGCAGGATCTGCTTTTCATGAGGCAATCAGAATGCCCCTCGAGCTCTGCGTTTTGTAGCTCAGTCTTCCTTTTTACATTTCTTATTCCCAGCTACCTTTCTTGTGTCCCATCTATATTAGAAGGAGCTTATCTTATTTCTCCACTCTATAAATAACAGACTGCTGATAAGAATAATGATGGAAAGTCAGATTGCAGCAGAGCAGAATCAGGGGGAAATAAAGGTAACACTGAGTGAACTTCAATAGGGGAGAAAGAATGTGTAGGGGATAAATTACTCTGGAGCCAGAGGTAATGAATTCGAGCAAGCAGTAACTACACAAGGAAAAGGAAAAAGAAAGAAAAAAAAAAAAGGTCAGGGTGAATACAGAGGAGTGAAAAGAAATCCTGGAAGAGCAAGAGAGCCAAACAGGGTGCAAAAAGACAAGTCTTGAGCTAAGAGAGTAAGAAAAATACAAAACAAAACAGAATTAGGGCATGCATGGATGCATGGACTGGGGATCAAAGGTAGAGAGAGCACGGGTGAGGAAGTTGGAGTCCCTTATAAATGCCTCTCAGATACAAAAGGAAGACCAACTCTGAAAGAGCCAGTGATGCCAGTAGAGAGCTGTGTTGATAAGGTATTGATGTGTGAGTCCCAGAGAAACCAGATAGGATTTTAATCACCTGCAGATGGACGCAAAGAACAGGAGCAAGTATTAAAAATCAATATCTGAAACAACCGCAAACTTGTGTGAAGCTGCTGATTGTGTATAGCCCCCGGTGGGAAGGGCTGAATGCTAAGCAAACAAACGTTTAAAAAAAAAAAGTAAAATTCCAAAAGTGAGTCCAGCTTTGAGATGTGTCCAACCCTGAGTGGTCTGTGGTCCCTTGTTGTCCCTGTGAATGGTAGATCTAAGTCCGTGGTTGACTTCTCCTTCTCTTCCTTAAAGTGTATTAAAGAAAAAAAATTCAACCAACTGAATCTGAAGATCTAATTGACTTTATTAAGTGAATCATGAACCAGGCAGCATCTCATCCAGCGAGTAGAGAGATGCTCTGAGGTGTTGTTGGAAATGAAAGGTTTTTATAGGCAGGAGGGTGGGGCAAGGACATTATTAACAAAAGAAAGGAAAAGATTGTTTGGGACCAGGTCGTCTTTTTGAGGGGATGTCAAGGGCAGAGTTTTGTTTTGTTTTTTTTAAGATTTTTTTATTTATTTGACAGAAACACAGCGAGAGAGGGAACACAAGCAGAGGGAGTGGTAGCAGGAGAAGCAGGCTTCCTGGCTAGCAAGGAGCCCGATGTGGGGCTTGATCCCAGGACCCTGGAATCATGACCTGAGCCGAAGGCAGACGCTTAAAGACTGAGCCACCCAGGCACCCCAAGGGCAGAGTTTATAACATGCAGATGACCTCACTAGCGCTGATCAGGACATTTCAGATTGTCTTTTAAAAGGTCACCCTCTTGGGATAGGTTAATACTGTAATTAAGTCCCAGTTTGCTGTTGTGGGGGTTGGTAGACAAATGACTCCATATAGGGCTTGTAGTTCCTTTTTTTAACAGGGTGAAATCCCTTAATGAATTTTCAGTGGGTTCTCCCTCCAAAGGAGGCTACCTAATGATGTTCTTGAAACATAGCTTGAAGAATAACACCCCCTCATTTTAAAACCTTCAGTAGCTTGCCACTACCTGCAGAGTAGAGTCCAATTCCTCCTCTGACACCAACATCTCCACCACACAGCACTAACTGGCTTTTCCATCTGAATTGCCTCTGTTCCTAATAAGGTGTCTTAGACTCTGCAGTCTATAGTCCTTTCAGTTGTATGTAGGCAGACACTGCTGCTTCCTGCTCCCTCCTCCCAGTAACTTGAATACACTGAGAAGCAGAGTCCAAAGGTCAAGCTGATGGCTTCACAAGCTTACATTATAGAGATAAGGTGACTTACCAGGCTTACTTCATGTGGATTATCCAAATTGTAAGAGTATGCCCATATTAACTCATATGATCCTTCCAGCAACTCCATGAGATAGAAATCAGTATTCTCATTTCACTACAGAAGAGTTAAGTAATGTGCTGAAAGCCCGTGCAGGGAATTCTGAGTCATTCGTCTTGCAAAGCCTATGTTTTCATGACTACGTGTTACTTTGGTTCCGGATCATTTTGTTCTTGAACCAAAGTGTTAGCTCTTCCCTAATTTATATACTGGTACTTAGACCATTTGGGCATGGCTTCACTCATGTTGAGTCTTTAAGATCGATATTATCATATTCTGTTTTGGAATACTGAATTCTGTTTTAAAATACCTCAGGGAGTTCACCTCATGCCGTAAGGTCCTCTGAACATGTTTTCTCTGCAAAATAGAAGAACTTGGTCAAAGTTTTCTCCTTGGACTTTGGAGTCAGACAGAACCTAACTCCAGTCTCAACTGTGCCATTTTCTAGGCTGTATATACTTGAGCAAGTCATGAAAATTATCTGTGCCTTGGTCTCCTTATCTGTAAAATGAGAATGACAATATTTTCCCTGTCAACCCCTTGGGGTTGTTGGAAGGATCAAATTAGATGATAAATGGGAGTGTGACTCATAAGATATAAAGTGCTACACAAATATTCAGAATGAATATGACATTATCTTGTCATTGTGCCTCATAACCCAGGCATATACGAACACTGTCTGTAATCCTTGGTTCGCCTTTTGAGGCACTTAGTTGTTACCAAAATACCATCAGGTCTTATAATAACTTTTTTTTTGGATATTGAAAATCATTTCTGAAATGCTTCAATCTTAGGTTGAATTAAAGCTCAGGGATTTCATTACCTGTTCCAAAGGCAAGTCATTATTCTAGGATTCACACATGACTATATTTTTCTTTACCCTTAGTGTTTCTATCTCTATAAATTTGTGAAAAAGAATGTCAATAAGAGAAATCAAACCAATGCCCAACAAAGTGATTAATTTCCAGATCCAAAGGAGCCATCCAATAATATAGAAAGAATACATTTTCACTAATTTTTGCTTTGCCAATTAAGAAGTAATTTGGTCAGATTTCATTATAGCCTCTCCATTGTGAAGAAGGCACAGGAAGTCTTAATTTTTTAAAAGCTGACCTTGTTTTATTCTGTCTAAGAAAATTGGAAAACACCAGACTTCCAAAAGTTTTATTAAAGAATCTCCAGGCCAGTTTCAATCTCTTTTTCCCTCAAAATTCAGGGTTCAGGGAGGGGCAATTTACTTTTTCTTGACTGATTTGTATGGGTCAAGAAGATGACTCAGTTCCCAAGGAGGGATATTAAGAATAAATCTATAATCCAAGGCTGACAGCAGCAGTGTTCATTTTTCAGTCCTTTATATGACATGATTTGAATTTAGTTTTACATCCATCACACTGAGGAAGATGACATTAATCCCATTTATTCAGATGAATAAACTGAGGGTCAGAGAGGTAATATGGCATGCAGAAGGATCAAAGATTAAAAACATAAATAGAGCAAATACTATAAATATCAGAGTAAAGCTATATAATGAAATCCTTTTACACACAATATCTTACCTCCTTCACAATAGTTTGAGATAAAACCAATGCTTCCTTTTGAAAACTGAAGACATTGAGGCTATAAGAATTAGACAGCTTCCCTTCATCACCCAACCACTGAGGGCAAAGCTAGGGGGTAAATTCAGGGCTTTCTGCCTCCAGAGCTTTCCATGATTTACAGGACCCATGCATTTCTTTTTGGATATTAGTATAAATTCAAATTGTTCTTGACTAGAGTTCTTGAGAAGAGCATGTCAGTGTGGCCAGAGCAGTGGACTGTAGCCAGTTTCTTAGAGCCCAGGGCTTGCCCGAGGACCTGGTAACGAAGGCACTCACAGAGGTAGAGGGACTCCCCAGACTACCTGTTTTGAATACCTTCGACTGAAGTGCTCTTGAGTACAGAGGGGTCATGTGGCAATCCTACAAACCTCAGAAGACCTCACGTACACTTCACTCCTGAGAAGTCCTGTGTGCACATTCTCTCTGCAAAATGGAAGAGCCTTTCTACATGGAGCAAGATAGGAGTGTAGCCTTAGGGGAACAGAGCTGGAAGAGCCATTCACAAAGACATATGGTGCAGAGGACCATCTTGTTTGGTGCTAAGCAAAGAATAATCACAGGACCCCACCCCTTAAATACTCTCCCCATAGTCTCAGTTTATCTCTTATAGTGGTTTCCATGGTGTATCCAAGAAATGAACTCACTTCCCCAGAAGGAGCACCTACTTTGAAAGTGGGGTATGGCTGGAGGCCAGAGATCTTCTCTTTGACTATTTGTCTGGGGGATTCTGGGGGCCTGGGTCTGTCTCATGTGCCAATTAAGTGGCAAGAGCCTTGGCTATGGAGGAATCATGGTGCAGTGCTGAGTCCTGGTACAAAGCTAGCAATCTTCCTTTTCATGAACCATTTACTTGATTTCTACTTGCCCTTTGGGTTCTGAAGAGGACCTTTTCCACCTAAGTAGCCCCAACTACATACATTATATACATGTGTCCTGAACTTCATCCTCCCTCCTCTTCTGGCCTAAGGGTAGAAGTGTAGAACCTTGCAATAACCGACCTGATTATCAGTGTTGTATAATCACACAGGGACTATGTTTCTGCTTTTCTCTCAGCCTCTGTCTCTCCCTCTCTGTGTCTCATTTTCTCTCTTAAACTGCAATGTGTATTGAAAAGTATGGGTATTGGGTTTAGATTGTTCAAGAACAAACTAATTTTTAAAATATATATCAGGGGCACCTGAGTGGCTCAGCGGGGTAAGCATCTGCCTTCAGCTCTGGCCTGATCTCAGGGGTCCCTGCCTGCTCAGTAGGCTTCCTGCGAGGCAGGGGTCTCTTGCTCCCTCTTCCTCTGCCTCCCCACCCCCCGCTTTTGTTCTCATTCTCTCAAATAAGAAAATAAATAAATAAAATCTTAAAAAAATTTATATCAATTTTTTCATATTTTCTACAAAATTTACACTTATTATGTTAGCTTTATTTTAGACACTTTATAATTTGTTTTGCTACTGAAAATGGCATGCTTTCTTAATTGGTTAATTTGGCATGTAAGGGCACTGTTTCCAGTAATGTTATAAACTCTCCAATTGTGTGCAGTAGATGGTCTAGAAATTCTTTTCACTTTCTATGTTGACAACCTATTAGTCTGTTAATATTGAGATCAATTCCTTGCTCCTGTGTGCTGATATGGGATCTTTGTAAATTATTTGATTTGGGGTAGACTCAAATTCCTCATTTTTAAAATGTGGTTGGCATGAATCTCACAGGTAAACTGTGAAAATTAATGGAGATAAGGTACTTGGTTCATTTCAAGGCTTTTATAAAGGGATCTTTTAACACTTTAATTTTTATGTTTCTGGAAAAAATATACACATACATGCATACATTTATATGTATGGTGTTCAGACAGAACTAAAAAGGGTTAATGACATAATTCTTTTTTTTTTTTAAAGATTTTATTTATTTGACAGAGAGAAACACAACGAGAGAGGGAACACAAGCAGAGGGAATGGTAGCGGGAGAAGCAGGCTTCCTGCCGAGCAAGTAGCTCGATCCCAGGACTCTGGGATCATGACCTGAGCCGAAGGCAGACACTTAACAACTGAGCCACCCAGGTGCCCCTAATAATGTAATTCTTGAGGATTTTTCTGCTCAAACCTAAATGCTATGGTTTCAGCCTTCGACTGAAAAAGAAATCAACTGAGTTTAGAAGACGAACCAGGAACCAACAGGGCATTAAAGATGGACTTACAACTATAATGATAATAAGGCTTATCCCACCAGGTGAGTTCAAAATGGACAAGTCTTCCCCAAATGCATGGCTGCCTAGCAAATGCACTGATGTCTACATGATGTGTGATTCTGCACAATGCTCAGATGTTCTCAAATGTACTATATGGAGTTCTACTCTCCACAAAATGCCATACATAACCATCCGCATGAAACCATACGGATTCATAGTGCTCCAAGCATAATTGTCTAAGAAACAGAGCTCCCCATCAAACTGCATGCATAATTGTCACCAAACACAACATCTATAAACAAATACAGGTCTGTCCATAGAATGCATGATTTCCTTTGAAATAGTCAGCCATTACCAATGTATACAATAGGCAGAATTGCGCAGTCTTCTCTGCTTTTACCCTCTGCCTGGGAGTGGAGTACATAGTTTGGGAACCATAGGTAGTGCTAGATGATTGATGAAACATGCTTACTAATCCTAAACTCTCTCGCATGATTCCCAATTGTCTTCAACTTACAGATGAGGAAAGGAAGGCTCAGAAAGGTTTGGGAAATTTGTTAAAGATCCCCAGGCCAACAGGTGACAATTTTGTTTGGTAAGCCCACATCTGACTGTAGTTGGCATACCCTGCATTGAGTGCCAGGACGATTCCATTCTAGACATAAGAAAGATGAGGACAAAGGCCTTGGTCAGCAGGAGCACAGATATTGTAGAATCAGAGAGCAGTTCAGCTCAGCAGACACAGAGAACCCATGAGAAGATCTAGTGAGGGACACAAGTGGAAAAATAGGTTGGGGTTCTTGGAAGCCAGATGAAAGATTCTTGAAGATAAGGAGAACCACACCTCTTCTCTGCTCAGGTAGCCAGAGCATAGTATCAGAGGTATATGGGTTCCAGTCCCCACTACGACCCATTCACTGTGTGTTTCCAAATGAGATTCTTAATTTTTCTGACCCTTGATTTCCTTATCCTAAACCAAAGGCTAATAATGGCATCTATTGATGAGAGAATGAGATAATTAAACACTATTACTACCATTATTTCCAGAGAACTGATATCAACACAGTGACTTTATATATAGGACAGTGCACAGGATATGGATCAAGAAGCATTCAATAAAATGCTACGTCAACTAAAATCTGACTGTGGTTATTCCCAGATGGTCCATCTCTTTGGCCTCAACTGACTTATATAAGATGGACGTGAACATAAACCATGTCATGTCTGCTGCACAGGCTTGTCAGGATCAGATAAAATTACAAGGAACAAAAAGTACTTTCTAAGATAGAAATTTTCACCCTCTGGTGCTAATCTTTACATAATGAGTTACCTGGAATTCTTCTTACAAGTGCCAACGTTTTCCTGGACCCAGGACTTTCATTGCTAAAACCCTGGGACGGTCCTGAGCAGTGGGACAGTTGGTCACCTTATTCTTCTCCAAGGATCAGAGGGACTAAAGGGCTGTTGAAAAAGTAGTTGCTATGGACAGAACCACAAGAGGTATGTCCATAGAATCTGTGGGAGAAATTGTCTTTACCAAAGCACATATTCACAACTGTGACCTATTGGTTACAGAATCTGGCCAAGGTCTGTCTGCACCACTGGCAGACTCCCGGCTCCCAGGATCATCAGGAGTTCCTAGATTCACGTAGAGGTTTGACAAAGCCTGCCCCGATCGGTGAGTTCCTTGAGGTCGTCCTTTTTCTAGAGATTCCTTTGTGATCCTACAATTTATCTTTTCATGCTCATGAACAACAGGCCAAGGACATGTTTTAAAAAAACCAGTGGAGAGGAGGGGGTTGTGAAGGATGGGGTGACTGAATGGCGGACACTGGGGAGGTTATGTGCTATGGTGAGTGCTGTGAATTATGTAAGACAGACCTGCACCCCTGAAACAAATAATACATTATATGTCAATTAAAAATTAATTAATTAATTAATTACAGCTACTTAGTATACAGTGTAATATTAGTGTCAGGTGTACAATATAGTGAAAAAAAATAAAAAAAAACAGTGCTCCAAAACTAATAGTACCCTCAAAGCCTCATACATTTGATTCAAGGCACAAATCTCTCATTTCCTGTTTTGCGTCTCATTTTTGCTTCTCTTTGCACCCTCCCCAAAAGCGATGGTGTTCTCAATTCTGTGCTCCCTCTTCCCTGATCTTCAACCAGGAGCACTAGACAGCCATTCAGACCCTCCTACATTGCCCCCTTCTCCAGAACTACCTCTCAACATGGAGCCTGAATGATCTCAACTTGGTGAATTTCATTAAAAAAAAGTAAATTTCCCCTGGTAATATATGTTCATGGCTTAAAAATGAAAACAAAAAAGTAAAATAGGGCTTCTAATGGAATGCAATGGTTCTTAAGCCCTTCCTTTTCCCCCCGCCCCCTGCAGACGTGCAAAGCTAGTTGCTGATTTTCTATTGCTCCTTCCTGGCTTATCCGCTGTAGGTATATTCTGCTGTGGCAGTTGTGTCTAGCTCCTTTAACCTCCTCCACTTCTCTCACCCCCTTCTCCCAATTTTCACTTTGTCCATGTTTTTTTCCCTTTCATTTTATGAATGTACTTGAATTTTTTCTTATTCACCAGATATAAAAGTACCTCTGGACTCCTCATTTGCATAAGAAGACCGACACCCCTCCCCTTTCTTTCATCTTCTCCTTCTCCCACCTTCCAACTTTCATTATCTTTATGTTTTCAATGTCAAAATTGGAATAACTACATCCTAATCTGTAACCACCTTCTTTTCCTCATCTGTATGTTGCTTCTAAATGTTAACAATAGATAATTTCCATAATTATGACTGTGTAAATATCACAGAGTCAATAAACTATGGCTTATTTCCTTTCTTGGGCAGTATTTATTTTACTACACTTTGCACCTTGCTTTGGCCTCTTTATTTATTTTTCTTTCTTAAACTAATAGCCTAAAACATAGCCTTCTGATTTTTGGATGATAAAATCATTGTATCATTTGTTTTTTTTAAGACGTCTCTTTTTCCTAGGGGCTTCCTTCCCAAAAAATATTCTCTCCCATTTTTTTTTTAAGATTTTATTTATTTATTTGACAGAGAGAGAGATCACAATTAGGCAGAGAGGCAGGCAGAGAGAGAGGGAAGCAGGCTTCCTGCTGAGCAGAGAGCCTGATGAGGGGCTGGATCCCAGGACCCTGAGATCATGACCTGAGCTAAAGGCAGAGGCTTTAACCCACTGAGCCACCCAGGCACCCTCCCTCCCCACCCCGTTTTTTTTTTATTTAACAAACACCAAAAGACCTCAAGTCTTCTTCCATGGCTGTGTTTTTAGGATTTTCTTCACTAGCTCTCCCAATTTGGTTGCTCTATCCTGTTCTTGGTTTCACTGGAATGTGTTTTCAGGTATTTTAGCAAAAATGGTTTAAAGGAGGTCAAATTTTAGAGTCTTTTCATGTCTGAAAAAGTATCTCACTCATCACTACCTGCAAAAGTAAATGTTAGTTTGATTGAGTAATGAGCTGCCACATCAAATCCACATTTTATGTGTGTGTTCACTTCAGATGCCAATATCCTCTGTCCTTCCAGGATTCAACTCAACTCTCTGAACAACAAATATATTAATATCAGTAAGGTTATACGTACTTAATATTTAAAGTAGAATGGGATATACCCTGCAGGAAAGCAGAAGAACTTTAGAAGTCCTCATCTATTCTCCATAATTATATTAAAGGATAAATCATTTTTTTTAAAGATTGTATTTATTTATTTGACGGAGAGAGAGAAAGCTCACAAGCAGGGGGAGCAGCAGGCAGAAGGAGAAGCAGGCTCCCTGATGAGCAAGGAGCCCAGTGTGGGGCTCAATCCTAGGATCCTGGGATCATGACCTGAGCCGAGGTAGATGCTCAACGGACTGAGCCACGCAGGTGCCCCTGAAGGATAAATCATTTTAAAGCCCAGACATCAGGGCAACTGGGTAGCTCAGTTGGTTAAGCTTCTTCCTGTGGCTCAGGTTGTGATCCCAGGGTCCTGGGACTGAGCCGCACATCATGTAGGGCTCCCTGTTCAGCGAACAATCTAGTCTTCCTTTTCCCTTTGTCACTCCCCCACAACTCTGGCCTCATGCTGGCTCCCTCACTCTCTCTCTCTCTCTCTCTCTCTCTCTCAAATAAATAAAGTCTTTAAAAAATTACTAGAGCCCAGACATCTGCTTATAAACTTTTGTTTTTATTGCTTCTATTTATTCTAGCTCTGTGGTTCTTAAACCTAAGAGTGCATAAAGAGTACATAAGAATTACCCTGCAGGATAAGTATACAAAACTATGTACTGAGCTTTAGGAAGGCAGTTTAAGGGGTTTTCAGAGGCAACTCTTAACTATTGAATTGTACTGATTCTAAATTTCATCTTTTCATATTTTAATATACAAAATCAAAATGTGTCTTATTGAACATTGACATTTTACAATTTTACCAAGGTTCTTATTTTGCACTTTTTATAGATATATAAAATAACACAGCTTCCTAAAGTTAATGGTGTATTAGATACATTGAAATATGGTAGACTTCACAAGAGGACTCAAGAGAATTTGGGAAGTATCGCTTTTTTTGTGGCATTTAAGTATTCACTCTTGCTCAACAAAAGCTGATGTCAGTCATGTTTCTCTGTAGGTAACTTTTAGCCTCTTTGTATCTTCGTATTTGTACATTTCATAGTGCTGCTCCAAATGAGAATCATTTGCTGTTTTCCTTCACTAATCATCACTTAGTGATTAGTGGCCTCTTTTAACGTGAAATGCCATATCATTCAGCTCTTGTAAACTATCTTATGTTATTCTTTTTTTTTTTTTAAGATTTTATTTATTTGACAGAGAGAAACACAGAGAGAGAGGGAACACAAGCAGAGGGAATGGTAGAGGGAGAAGCAGGCTTCCTGCTGAGCAGAGAGCCCGATGCGGGGCTCGATCCCAGGACTCTGGGATCATGACCTGAGCCGAAGGCAGATGCTTAACGACTGAGCCACCCAGGCGCCCCTATCTTATGTTATTCTTTAAATAATTTCCCCTCCTCTGGTTTTTTTGTTTTTGTTTTTGTTTTTCTTAAGACTTTATTTATCTATTTAACAGAGAGAGAGAGATCACAAGTAAGCAGAGAGGCAGGCAGAG